>OZ038488.1:27621285-27791285 GCA_964036315.1 Acanthosepion esculentum
TGAGTAATTTCACGTCTACTTACTATCTCTCAGTTGCGTCTCTGTCCTTGGACAGAGTGCGCTCAGAGGCTTCTCTGTCAAAGGGCAGAGGGGCAACAGAGAAAATAATACTGAGAGGTGCCCAGCCCTGGGGAACAGCTGCCCGAGGCCGCGCCATCCCATTGCACAAGAGGGAGGGTCGGTGCTCGCACCGAGGCCAGCGCAACCGACGGTTGCGGGGGCTATGGGCAATTTTTCCCCCGCCTGAGTGCACGCGCTCGGGTTCCCACTTTAAAAAGACCTTGTGTCGCATCTCATTCTGAGAATGGAATGAGTATTTACCTACCGGTGGGCTGGGCATTACGCCATCCTCTCTACCCTGTTCAACCAGACGCTGGGCATTATTTCATTTTTCTTTACCTTCGTTAAAGCGGTGGTCAGGGCTCAAAGGGATAATTTCAATATTTAGGCAAATAAAAAAATCAAGGACAATATCTCAAACATGTTTACCGACCGAAAATAGCTTTTATAGCAATAAAACAAATAGTAGTATAACATAAATATATGGCTAGTGATTTTACGTGTCGGGGTTAGTGATAAAGATATCGACTCGTAAATATTCAAGTTCCGGTCTAGGAATTTTCGAACTAACACATTTGGGATATGCATAAATCCGTCTCTTCTATCCCCAGCTAGATTGTTCTCTCTAGGCGTGGGTGTCGACCAGACAAAAACAAAAAACAAAAAACAGAGAGAAAAATAAACTGAATTTTAAAAAGTAGCCGGAAAATACACGACTATCACTCACAACATAATAAAGGTACCAATATATGAAGATATAAACACATACGCTATAAAATCACATGACAGTTTTTTAAAGTTTATTAGACGAATATCAAGGAGGTGATGAAAACTAGTCAGAGAAATATTCGAAAGTTACTAACAGAAAGAATCTGTTGTTTTTATATTCGCATTATAAGTATTATAGAAAGGCCATAAAAGGAGTTCTACGTAGAACATGCTAAGCTTGGGGTATTTCGCTTAACACCGAAAGTTTCTACAAAAAAAAAAACAAAAAAAAAACATTAACTTAATACCATTAATTTTGTTCGTAAATAGCCTGGTCAGATCGAGACTTTCATATGGAAGTAAGTCATAGCGCCAAACTCGGTTAGAAATCTCTATACTGTCACCTTCTCTGATCGATGATTAAAAATGGCTTCGAACGAATCGACTTTTTAGCTCTTAGCGAGCATCACCATTTTCGAACCTCATCGACTGGCGCTACAGAATCACAAAGAATGAACTGTGCCAACTAAAAGAAACCGCATCATTTGAGGACATTTAACACCACCGAAAACAAAAATTGGTAAACACCTGTAAATCGAAGATAAAATACCATAATCAATATGTTTGTCCTCCCATAATGCGTCAAACATAAGGAAAAGAAGGAAGATTCAATTAATACTGAAAATATATTAACAGTAGACTTGAGAAACCAATTTTTCATGGAAATGTTGTTTTAATACAAAGATTTCATAAATTTCAAGCGAAACGAGCACTTGCCGCTTAATCAATGAGTGCCGTATGTTTCCACATAAAGAAACGGCTAATATTACGATTAACAAACAAGAGGAAAAGCAATGTAGAGTGTTTAACAAAAATTGGGAACATTACTGACAAAGTCTTATGCATAAGATGTTCATCAAAGTAAAAAAAAATAATTTTGCATTTATTATTTCCCATCAAACATTATTTAATTCGTTTTCTCCGATAGAATATTAAAGTATCTGTCTATATTTCTGAGTTGAGGTATTATGTACATTATTTACATAATAAATAAATAATGATGGCGACAAATATGAGGACAATAGTCCGAATAATGTAAATGGTGTAGAATATTAAAGGTTTTATAATTTAAAACCTATTCTCTATTAGACTCCATAAAAAGAAGCCAGAAACTATGAGATACAACCTAATTTCGGCATATTTAAGAAATTATCTTTGTTTATTTAATAATACAATATTGAAATATAATATTGAAATATAATAGTGAAATATAATATTGAAATATAATATTGAAATATAATAGTAAAATATAATATTGAAATATATTGAAATATAATATTGAAATATAATATTGAAATATATTATTGAAAAATTGAAATATAATAGTGAAATATAATATTGAAATATAATATTGAAATATTGAAATATAATAGTGAAATATAATATTGAAATATAATATTGAAATATTATAATGAAATATAATAGTGAAATATAATATTGAAATATAATATTGAAATATAATAGTGAAATATAATATTGAAATATAATATGGAAATATAATATTGAAATATAATATTGAAATATAATAGTGAAATATAATACTGAAATATAATATTGAAATATAATAGTGAAATATAATATTGAAATATAATATTGAAATATTATATTGAAATATAATAGTGAAATATAATATTGAAATATAATAGTGAAATATAATATTGAAATATAATATTGAAATATAATAGTGAAATATAATATTGAAATATAATATAGAAACATTATATTGAAATATAATAGTGAAATATAATATTGGAGTATAATAGTGAAATAAAATATTGAAATATAATATTGAAATATAATAGTGAAATATAATATTGAAATATAATAGTGAAATATAATATTGAAATATAATATTGAAATATTATATTGAAATATAATAGTGAAATATAATATTGAAATATAATAGTGAAATATATTGAAATATAATATTGAAATATAATAGTGAAATTTAATATTGAAATATAATATTGAAATATAATATTGAAATATAATAGTGAAATATAATATTGAAATATAATAGTGAAATATAATAGTGAAATATAATATTGAAATATAATAGTGAAATATAATATTGAAATATAATATTGAAATATAATAGTGAAATATAATATTGAAATATAATAGTGAAATATAATATTGAAATATAATATTGAAATATAATATTGAAATATTATATTCAAATATAATAGTGAAATATAATATTGAAATATAATAGTGAAATATAATATTGAAATATAATATTGAAATATAATAGTGAAATATAATAGTGAAATATAATATTGAAATATAATAGTGACATATAATATTGAAATATAATAGTGAAATATAATATTGAAATATAATATTGAAATATAATATTGAAATATAATAGTGAAATATAATATTGAAATATAATATTGAAATATAATAGTGAAATATAATATTGAAATATAATAGTGAAATATAATATTGAAATATAATATTGAAATATATTATTGAAATATAATATTGAAATATTATATTGAAATATAATAGTGAAATATAATATTGAAATATAATATTGAAATATAATATTGAAATATAATATTGAAATACAATAGTGAAATATAATATTGAAATATAATAATGAAATATAATATTGAAATATAATATATAAATATAATATTGAAACAGTTATATTTATATTGCAAACCATTATAAGAAGCATTTTAGCGATCAGCGAAAACTTTACTGCATATAGGATAGAAATTTATCAGTACTGTTGAGTATAAAACAAATCATGTCAATGTAAATAAACTGGAGTAGTTAGAAGAATACAATATTGCATGAGAAAACAAATCTAGAAATATTTCATTAAAAAAAAAGCGAGTGATCACTACGGTTGAGTAAAAACCCAAGCGTAATTATATCATTACCGGAATTGTCTTTTAGTTTCGTTTCTAGTTATACTGGTTCATACTCGGACTATGCCGAAGCATATTCATCTATTATACATCAAATACTGCCAACTCACGTTGCCGGTAATGGTCAAGATAATGTCTTTTACAGTACTATAACAACTAATACTACTACAACTACTACTAAAATACTGCAACAAATATTACTATTAATTTGATATATATACGGGAAAGGCGATCAATGTCAGAAACAACTCATTTATAGATAAGGACAGTGCCGATATATACATTTATGGTACTGAAATTTACATATCTACATAGATCAGTTAAATTATTTTATACTAAAAGCCGACCATCGGGCGGACTTTAGGCTAGCTCCTGTGGAGGGCTTTTAGGATTTTTGGCCTTTTTCATTCAGTGTCCTATGTATGTAAAAGTTATAAGAATTTGGAAATGATAAAGTTACTTCATCTTTATTCAACACCATAATTCGGCATAATCTTTCTTCGTATACGCAAGTTATCTTTGTACTTTGTTTATATTTAATTTGAACGCAATTTTTATTTTCTTTTAAAATCTCATTCTTTATGATCACTTAACTTAAAGTTACTTTTAAAAGACATTAAGCATTCGGAACTGTGTAATATTTCTAATACGTCACAGTACGCATACTAGAAAAAATGTGAGCAAGGTATCGTGCCCTACTTAAGTTTTAATTGCGGTTTAATTAGACGATATCAATTGCAATTTTGACGAAAAGTGACATTATAGTTAAACCTTTATTTCATTTTAAATTGCGTGTAACTACAGCAGTTAATACTTGTTACTTCAGGTTAAATATGCTTTGTAGAGATCGAAAAACGGACGGACACACGTACACTGCGCCGTATTTATATAGACTGACGAATAAGTCGTTTATACTTACATAATAAATACCAAATTGTATTAGGAAAAAGCTGGGATGAAGTTCAAATTAAACAGAAAATTCGATTATTTTGCTTAAATGTGATGAGTGTTCTGATTCTCTGAAACGTTTCCAAAGATTTCTAGCATACCGTATTTACTTGTATATTAGTCAACCTCTTGCATAGTGCGACACCTGAAGTGTTTTGCATTAATTTTTGCTTATTCCACCCCCTAGAAAAATACCTGTGTATATGGCAACCGGTCAGCGAGATATATATAATTTTCAACCTCATAAAAGAATTACCTGTTTATAGTACGACCTCCTTCTTCTGCGTAAAAAAACTGATAATAAAACTCACACTTTAATCGAGTTACTAGAGTATTGCGATTTTTTTCTGATCAACGTATATATAAATGAACATATCGTTTTCATGTGTTTAAATTTTTTATACAAATATTTTAATCATTTTCCACAAGTATCATAAATTGAAACAGTTCAACTAATCTACATACATAAGAATGATAAAGGCCGATATTTCTTGAATTTTCCAATGCTACGATTAATGTTGGCTCCCTGTGCCGCGACAGGAAATTTTTCTCGTCGCAGTCGATCCTTCAAATCTACACATCAACCATTCGCCCTTCCATGGATTATTGCTGCCATATATGCTCTGGAGCACCTTCTAATTGTCTCAAGGTCCTTGATAGAATCCAAAGACGAATATGCAATTTAATAGGCCCTAATCTGGCATCTCGTCTGCAGTCGCTCTTCACAGACGTGGCGTTGCCTCCCTCTGTCTTTTTTACAAATACTTTCACGGTAACTCCTGTAATGAGTTGCTTTCGCTGGTTCCCAGACTTCATGAATTTAAGCTTCATACTAGCTAGCGAAGCTGTTAAATGTAGCCGTCACTTCTACTCCAATAGCTTCATGTCTCGCACTTCTCGCCTGTGGAACTCTCTCCCCATGTCTTGTTTCCCTAATAGCTGCAATCGCCAACTATTCAAATGTGAGGTCAATCGACGTCTCCAGATGCCCTGATCTAGCCCCTATCTTTCTGTTAATCCTTTCCTCTATCACTCCTCTTTGCTCTCGGCCCAGCTCTCTTTTACCCCTTGCGTGCTAGTGGCTTCCCGCCTTGCTTGGGCTGATTCACTTATAAAAAAATAAAATTTCCGCATTTTAAAATATTGACTGATATTCGCATTTTTGGTTTTAGTAATACACGTTCGTAATAATTCTTTACACCGGGGAAAGATTTTTTTTTTTTTGCTCTAATTTATATAACGTTATAATAACATGCAGGATTAAATAAAACTAAAGTTGTTCTGACATTTTACAACAACTTTGCAATCGTAAGTTTTAATTTTATCATTTCTACGATCGAGGAAAACAACGTTTACGAATTCTGAAGAAACAAATGAAAACAACTCGAGTTATCTCCCTTGTTTTTTTTTGTTTTCCTTTTTTGAGCTCGAATGTAAGTTAGCGCCTGCGGCCGGCGTGATGATAAACCGCAGAGAATATAGCTGTTAGGAAGACTAGTGTTAAAATAAATTTACAGTTGATGTACAAATAGTCTGACATACAGTTTCACAATAGAATTGCAAACAGATTTACAAATAGAATAACATAGATGAATAAAAGATTTCCAGCACAATTAAATCATCAACACCTGATGATTACGTGTTTCTTATAAAGTTTGCAGAGCTTATTGATAAACAAAGTTTTCAGTCTTTCTATATGCTATATAAACAAACAAATGTTTGGCATTGCCGACTGTTGAACATCCTACATAAAAGAAAATCTGCAAGGTTAAAGCTTATCACATGCAAGAATTGTTACTGAGTATTCTTACCGCTGATTTGAAAACTCATTTTGAACGGGAATTGCAACCGCTTGAAATGGTAGGCATATCCGATGGAATAGGTGGGATTTTAGGAATTAATACAACCTCACCGCTTGTTTTGCCAGTCAGAAATGTCGCCTCCAAGACTGTTGGCATCAGCTTTTTAATTGTAAGTCGTGTGCCATTTAAAACCTTCGGTACATCCAGGTTTCGTAGCAGTATCACTGATGCTTCAATCTTGAGGTGCAAATTGTAATGTGCTGATGTTAGGCTATTCAAAAATGCAACTGGATAATTCACAGTTTCATCGATGTTTAGCACTGCGTCAATGGAACTGTCGCTAACCTAGTAACTGTTCCAGAAGTTTTATATTCAAATCATCAACTGCCACATTATAAAATGATAAGGGTTGTGGTCTGTAAACTGATGCCTCAGATTAGAAAACACGCTAGACATTAGTTTATTTAAATCTGATACCATATGTCCAAAAGGAAAACAGACACGGCCATTCTGCTAGCTAATCAAAGTGTCATAGCCAACATCCAAAATTTGCTTAGAAAAGGTACCAGCTTCCTCACCACTAGTGAGCTGCACTCTCATGTTGGTTGTGAGTTTCAGCTTATTCACACTGCTCGGCAGGTAGGATGATTTATACTGGCGTTTACCTCGTATGCTCTTCTCCCTTTTAGAATCACTGGAAGGGTTTTCTAAAGTCTCTCCCAAGCAAGACTGTTTCAATTCCTATTAGCCGTATGTTGTGTCTAAGATCCTGAAGTGCCGTGCCCAGAGCCTCGAAGGAAGACTTATAACTCATTGTCGCCTCATCCAAGATGATCAATTTGTAATCACAGATGAGTTTTCCTTTTAGAGAACAACCAATGATGTTGCAAGTTGCCTTCTCTGTCGTGGACAAATCCAAAAGGATTTGAAGGACGATGTGAGCTGTGTGGCACCACTTAGCAGGACTGTAGCTGTTCCACTTGACACCACGGCAATATGTTTCATTTGGCGCAGTGGGTTGATGATAAGTGTCTTGCCCGTTCCACCTAGGGCATGGGGAAAGAATAGATCTCATCATTCACTGTCAATGCTCGACATAATCGTGTTATAAACACCGAGGCGGTCATCCATCAATTCGTGTTCGTTATCAGCTATATACGCCATCATTTCCTCAGTGCCAGAGATTATCGCCCGCATGTACCCAATTTCGAGATTGTTTGCTGGTTGCTCATGTTGAGGTAGGCCAAATGTGGCAATTCCCTCGCCTCCTATAGCTTGTACATGAGTGTCCAGGTCAATAAATGCCTCATAGTAAATGGTATCATTGAACATGAAAATTTCCGCTGAGTTTTGCCTTTGAATCCTTCGTAAGATCTCCTCTGGCATACTGGATTTGTGGGTCGCCCAACGCTTAAGAGGCTGACCCAAGTCACAAGTCATCAACATGAGCGAAAATAGCTGGTGCATTTGACTTGGTCCTCTATTGACTGCTGCCTCCTCCCGTGTCTATTCCCATAGGGTATAGTCCTCCAGTAGTCCATGTTTGGCACAGGCTTCTCTCTAGGTAGTATAGGCATCTCCATTACATTTTCGCAGGTCTGTGAATGATGTAGGACTTCCGAGAGTATGCAGCAGTAGACGTAGAAAGAAACACTCCTTTTGATTGGGGTTCACAGTGTACACCTACTCGATGGTCTCGTTTTTGAAGACAGCATCTTCTTCGCAACCCTCAAATTGTGCTCTTTAATTGCGCCTGTTCCATCTATATTGTGCTCAGGTGTAGTTGACGGGAACCTCAACATACAGCAGGGTTCGGGCAAACAGGGCACTTTGGCATAATTTGAAGAAAACTGTCAAAGTCGTTTCTAGTGTATTCTCAGCTACGTTTCGAGCACTATCTTCTGTGAACTATACACGCCGGCCATTTTCCAGATGAACAGCTAAATTCGCCAATGTTAGATGCCCGCTCGTGGATTTCGAAATTCAGGATTCGCCACATTGCTTCGTTGAAGGGAATATATATACCCAACTGATAGATTATATTAGCAGGACTATACATGCGCACGGCAGTAAGGTGCTGGGAATATAAGAATTTTTTTTATCAGCCGAATTCATTTAGAGTCTTTTTATTTTTATTTTCATTACCTTTGTAAGTAGATATTCCACAGTGTTCATTCCTGGAAACACCTACTAAAAAAGTGATGGAATCAAAATTTAATTCACGGATTTAAAATCTTCCAAAAAAAAAATATAAATTTCTGAAACGTTAATTGTGGAAAATTAGCAAATTTAAAGACAAATTAATCTTATTTGAAACAAATATTACTTAATTATAGCATAAATTATTTTATACAAACATTAACTATGAGTTTCTTGTTTTTCTGAAGTGTTAATCGGTTTATTTACATCCGATTGACAGCCGAACGTGTTCGTAGTTAATTATGATGAAGCAGACGATCAAGTGTTTTATATATGGTTGTAAGTGAGGGCCATCTATTAAAACACGTGTTGTTTAAAAGCTAGATTTATCGTTTTGGACATCCATATTTCAGAAATTCTGCACGTAATCGCACATACAAAAACAAATCGAAATTATTCTTAAAATATTCGGGGACGTTATATTGTAATAAGCTTTACAATATATGATTAGTAACTATAGTTTTACTTAATATACAATGTTCTCTATGAATTAAAGCATTGAAAGTGAATTATAAAAGATTTAAATTCTTTATAAGTCATTCAATTTTAAATTGTAAAATCAAAACAAATCTTCTAAGAATACATTTTTCGTCGAAAACGCTTTTTTTCGCCTGAAAATATTTTCTTTAAAATATATTATTCACAAAAGCAATTAAAAGCTTCTCTAATTAAAAATGTCTTAGTTTAATTGCGTTTTTTTAATTTTTCGATTCAGAATAGATTTTTGGTAATAGCCGCTCCAAATATACAAGAAGAATTCGGTGATTTAAATTCTTCAAACAATTCTGTTTTTAACTAAAATAGTAACTAAAAATCATCACGTTGAATTTCTCAAGTTTTCATAAAATTACGTAAGGGGCTGAAACACATGTAGAAAAAAACAACATTTTTACAAAGATTTTCTAATAAAGAAATTTTCATAAATAACTTGATTCATTTGTTAATAAGTCCTGAAAATTTCATTAAAATTCGATCTTATTTTTGCAAGAATTTTGAAATCAATGCATCTGTCACCACAAAAAAGAGGCCAACTCTTGCTATGTTAAAAGTTACTACAAAAGCTGGCGCAAGAAAAAACAGTTTTGTAATCAAAATTGCGCATGCTCTAAAAACGAGATAAAAAAAAATTAATTCAACGATCAAAAAGATACTTTGATCCTTCCTCTTAATAATAATATAAAGATTTTGACGATAAAACTGTTTTCATTATGTTTGGAGAATGTTTTCATCACGGTATGCTGATTTTTTAGCGTTTTCGTGGAGGTACCAAAAAATTAATTCGGGTGGTAAAAAAAAAATTCTATAGATTATATATTGAGACCTCAATATTGAATGGAGTGAAAGGTTTCAAAAAACTATTCTTTCTTTCTTTTTTTATTTCAGTTTCACCCTTCGCCGGGATTCGAATTTGATATCGTTTAATTAAATCGCCGTAATTAAAAGTAAAATGGGGTTGGGTTTGTGGCTCATGCTGATTAAGTATGTTTGGATTTTTAGTTGGAAATCTGTCTTCAGCTATTATTCTTTTACACAGACGTTATATAGCACGAAGGTGTCTTTTAATCAGGTTGCTATTCCACAAACTATAACCGCAACTGCGATATGCCATTTTAAGTGTAGGTTGAAATATGAGTTTAGGTAAAGTTCCTATTCGCAAATATACTCAATTAAAATGCTATTTTCCGTTTAAATGACCGAATGAATGGAGCCAATTTCTTTGTATTTAATAAATTCGAACCTGGCGAATTTGATGATGCACATGGCGAAATTTGAAACAAATTAATTTTTTGCAATATAAGCACAACACGGAGTTAATATTCAAAGATTATTAAAGATTATGCTGAATTTGTTAAATAGAGACTTTATTTAGAAAATAACCTGCGATTAGTTCAGATGTTGTCTCCTAAATTGTTAAAATCGAACATATCTTTCTGAAATTTTAAGCCTTATAAGAGTCATGATTTCGTAACACCCGTATCTTTATTTGTAAAAATATGGTGAGACCAATTATCTCCCCTTTTAAACATTGCTTAACAGCGTTTCGCGTAGATCCAGCGGTGAGCTTCGATCTAGGGCTCTAGCGGTACCATTATATATACATATATAAAAACAAAAAAAAAACATAGCCTAGTAACTAGATGTTAGTTTAAGATGTATGAAAATTTCAACAATATTGGTTCACGGGATTAGGCGGTAACTTGATTCAAACAAACAGGCAAATACATAAAATGCACACACACAGACACACACAGACACACATACACCCCCCCACACACATATATAATATAATATATATATATATATATATATATATATATATATATATATATATATATATATATATATATATATATATATATATATATGTAAAGGCTGTATCAAAATTACGTTTATGAAGTTTGAGGTGGGTTCCTCATGCCAAAACAAGAAAAAATTCCATATAAACATATGTCTGCAAAGAATTCGTTTTTGAGTTATTAAGTTTAAAGGCAGATTACAGTAGAAGGCATTGTGTTGCAATGCAGACAAGGTTACGTTTGCCATTCACGTACATGTGTGGCTTGTCTCTCTTCAACGTTTAACATGTGTACTAGTGAGTTAACTGAGAATTGTTTCGTTTGACAATGGTACGATATTCATATTGTGAACCGGCAGATATGATTTTTACATACGTCCGCGCGAATGGGATTATAGGCATTAGATTAGATTGTATTTGCAGACCGAAGATAGCAAAGTCATCAACCCTCGACTGCTGTTTACTGTCGCGACAGGATCTGTTGTACCACAAATATGGATCGAGGAAGTCTGAGATCCACTCATCCGACTGAACACGTAGAACACATTCTACAGGCTGACGGAGGCGACCCACTTATCAGCACACATCAACTGGCACTTGCATGTTGTATATCTCATATACCACATAGAGGGTACTTCAAGAGCAGCCTCTGCAATGTGTGCAGAATCTTTCTCGATCTGATCACTCAAAATATGAGGTTTTTTGCACATATTGTCGATCAGTTGTTTTTCTCTTTAGTCTTGTTTGCATTTAGAAAAGATGGAATGACAAATTTACACAGCTAAAATTTGTGGGCAAATCGTAATCCCCATGGTAAAATATAGGCCAGACACCAGCATCCGTTTATGATTAATGTTTTATCTGGAAATATAGGTGACTGTCGCTAGACCTGCTAGAGACTGTACCCCAGCTAATACAAAGACGCATGTTTTCATGCATGATGGGGCTCCTGTACATTTTAGTCACATTATTCGCGATGTACTGGCTGACATCTACCAGGAAAGATGGATAGGTAGGGAAGGATCGGTTTCATGGCTTGCACGTTTCCATTGAACTCTTTTCTTTGGATCTTTATCTGTGGGGCCACCTAAAACAACTGGTTTATGCAGCAGACTTTAATAATGCAGAGACGTTTCATCCACGTGTCATGGGAGATTTCGAAACCATTTAACACCGTGTGTAAGT
This sequence comes from Acanthosepion esculentum, assembly GCA_964036315.1. Lineage (NCBI taxonomy): Eukaryota > Metazoa > Mollusca > Cephalopoda > Sepiida > Sepiidae > Acanthosepion > Acanthosepion esculentum. Next base: position 27,633,426 of record OZ038488.1, read on the forward strand.
ATTTGAAAGTGTACAACAGTCAATGATTTGATGTGTGAATTCATGTGTAGAAGCAAGAGAAGGTCATTTTGAAATCTTTCATCTTCATTTCAAGTTTGTATTCTTACGTTCAATACACTTATTTTCCTATTTCAATTACTGGCGTTATTTATTTATTTTTGCAGAATTCCATCCCCGGAATCCCCAACAATTTGGCGATGAGGACTTCGGACCCACACACAAAAAAATAAAAAAAAATTAAAATAATTTTGTCGTCACCTCAACAACTTGGCGACGAGGATTTCGGAACCACACACAAAAGAAATCTCTCTCGTCACCACAACAACTTGGCGACGAGGATTTGCAATTCTCGGAGACTCAGGAAAAAAAAACAATTTGCCGTTGTCAGCGTCCGCAAAGACTGGGCGACAAAGATTTACGAGGATTTGCGAGCATTTTGCGTGACCACCTTGATTAAAATGTACTTCGTCAAAATACGGAATATCGAGGTTTTTGTAAGACTCTTATCATGGAGGATTTTAAAGGTATTTTGTTAGAACTTGTAAAATACCAAAATGAACAGCAATTACAACTCCAAGAAAGACAGCTCGAAATTCAGAAGGATAATCAAGAAAGACAAATGCAACTCCAGGAATTAATATTAAAAGTAACGGGCAACACACAACAAAAGAGTATCGAAAAGGAGGCACACAATAGAAACATTTAACTACTTTCTAGATGATAAAAATTTCGGGGACTACTACAGACGTCATGAAGACATTTTCAACATTGACTGCCAAAATTGGACGGAAGCTAATAAGCTACGCTTATTATTCATGAAATTGGGAACAGAGGAGTACACAAAATTTGTGGACTATATTCTACTGAAAAAGACAAAAGCAGTTACATGCTTTACGGAGTTCTTCAGTCCAAAGACTTCACTTTTCACAAAAGGTGGAAATGTCTCAACCACGTAAAAAGCGAAAATGAGGACTACTCCACGTTCGCCGCAATCGTGAACAAACATTGCGATGACTTTAAGTTGGCAGAATCGGCTCCGGACAATTTTAAGTGTCTGCTTTTCGTACAGGGATTAGTCTCAGCCAAGGACAGTGAAATGCGCAAAAGAATGCTCTTGATGCTTCAAAACGAGCCTGGATTAACGCTACAAAAATTGTCAGAAACTGCCAAAAATTCTTGAGCATAAAAAATGACTCTAAGTATATCGAGGAATCGGGAGTAGCACACATACGTAAGTTGCACAAAAGTTTACGATTTTCACTCCCACCCCGGGAAGAAAAACAAAGATTTCATGATAGAGGAAAAATTACAAGGTATAGGGTGATTAATGTCAGAGATCAAAGCAAATATAAGCCCCCTCCATCTGCAGGTTACAGATGTGGTGGATTACACTGGAATAAAGACTGTCGATTCAAATACAAGAACTGTTTAGCTTGTGGAAAAATGGGACATAAGCCATCTCAATGCAGAAACAAAAATACACTAGTAGGGTAAGAACTACTAGAATGGACTACGAAGACAAACTAAACACAAGAAAATACGTGGAACTAGAGATTTTAAATAAAAAGGTAAAATTACAGTTAGACTCAGGTTTGGATCTAACTATAATTAATCTAAAACATGGAAACTAAATACACCGACCATGAGGCATACACAGAAAATCGCTAAGTCTGTTACAGGGAAGCGTATCAAATTTGAAGAATTAATTATAAACGTAAAATTCCATGGAAAAACGAAAAAATTGAAGATATTTGTAATGAAAGACACAGAAAATTTGGTGGGCACTGATTGGATGCAAAAATTTGATGTATGGGATTTACCTATTTGCTCATTTTGTAAGAAGATAGAGTGCGGGCCGTCAGAAGCTACAAAAGTAAAAGAAGAACTACACAGTCAATTCCCCGAAGTGTTCTCGAGCAGTTTGGGACGATGTAATAAGGTTGCAGCTAAAATTGAACTAAAGGAAAATGTTCAGCCAGTATTCAAGAGAAAGTGAAACGTGCCTTTTGCAACCATAGAACAAATGGCAAGGAGTTAGATAGATTGGTACAAACTGGAATCCTTTCACAAATCGAATTCAGTGAATGGGCGGCACCAGTGGTCTACGTAAAGAAAAAATCCGGAGAAACCCGTGTTTGCACAGATTTCTCGACTGGGTTAAACAAGGCTATCAAGGATTATCACTACCCATTGCCAAGCCCGTAGGAAATATTTACCAAGCTTAACAGTGGTAAGGTATTTCCTAAGATTGATCTAAGTGAAGCTTATCTTCAGATTCCAGTAGAAGAAGAAAGTACAAAAATTTTATGTATCAATACTCACAAAGGATTTTACAAATTTAACAGATTGCCATTTGGGATGAAAGTAGCACCATCAATCTTCCAACAGAATATAGACACCATGCTCATGGGACAGAACTTTGCTACTGTTTACTTAGACGACATTTCGATCAAAAGCGATAATGTAAAAGAACACGCAACACACATTAAAGAATTTTTTAAAGGAATTCAGGATTTTTTTCTAAAAGAAATCAAGTATCTAGGCAATATAATAAATGAAAGTGGCAGAAAAACAGATCCAGATAGGGCATCTGCAATAAAAAATATGCCTGAAAGATATCGCAGAGTTGCAAAGTTTTCTTGGTCTAGCGAAATATGACGGTGAATTCATTGAAAACATACACAAATTGAGGGCTCCCCTCAATGAATTATTGAAAAGAGAGTACAAATGGAACTGGACGGAAGATTGGCAGAAAGCCTTTAAGGATATCATAAAGAAATTAACGTCTGATCTAACACTGACGCATTTTGATCCTAAACTATAAATTATCATTGTTAGTGACGCAAGCTCACACGGAGAGGGAGCTTGTATATTACACAAGATGCAGGATGGCACTAGGAAACCTATAGCTCACGCATCTAGATCGTTGTTACCAGCAGAGATGAATTATTCGCAAACTGAGAAGGAAGCGTTAGGTATAATATTCGTCATAACTCGCTTCCACAGATACATATACGGAATAGAGTTTACTCTTCAAACTGACCATAAACCTCTTCTCAGCATATTCGGATCGGACAAAGGACTACCAATTTACACAGTTAATAGATTTCTGAGATGGGGAACTATATTATTGAATTATAATTTCAAACTAGAGTTCCTACCGTCAGAGAAAATTGGTCATGCGGATGGATTATCTAGATTGGTACCTGCTAAATGCGAACCTCTGGAAGACTCTGTAATAGCGGCTTTGCGAGCCGAAGACGAAATTAGTAAAGTGCTAAACAATAGAGTAAAGGAATTACCAGTGACCTTGTTAGAAATCAGAAGAGTAGCTGAAATGGATGAATTCATGCGAAGTACAAAGAGAAAACTAGAAGAAAAAGAAAGAAATCTAGCGGACAGTTTTTTAATTTGTGATCACGTATTACTTTATAATGAAAGAGTAGTCATATCCAAATGTTTACAGAGACGAATTCTGAAGGACTTTCACCTAGGACACCCAGGGAACAATCGTTTGAAAGCGTTAATGAGAAGTTTCGTGTACTGGCCTAATATGGATAACGGCATTACTCAAATGGTAGAAAAATGTAGAGGCATTGCTGCGGCAGCAAAGGCATCACCTATTATACAAAAACCATGGCCTAAGGTGGACAGACCTTGGTCTAGAATCCATGCGGACTATGCAGGTCCCATAGATAGATATTATTACTTGATAACGGTAGATAGCTTTAGTAAGTGGCCAGAAGTTTTCAGATACAAAAACCCTACGACGAAAAACACTATTAATTGTCTACACGAGTTATTAGATTGCCTTGTAACGGATAATAGTACCCAATTCTCATCGAGCGACTTTCAAGAATTCTGTGCGACTTATCAAGTCAAACATATTAAAATAGCACCATACTATCCACGATCTAACGGGCAAGCCGAAAGGTTTGTGGAGACGCTTAAGAGAGCCTTGAAAAAAGCAGAGGACGTACCAACAGAAAGAGCCATACAAAAGTTCCTACAAATCTACAGAATCACCCCAAACGGAAACACACCATCTGGGCTTTCGCCAGCTGAAGTTATGTTTGCTCGCAAAATACGGTTTTGTTTTTGATAAACTATTACCTAGCAAAAATAAAAACCGGCATACACCGACATTGCCTATAGGATCCTTCAAACCAGGCGAACGGGTTTATTTCAGAATGTTTAAGAATAACATGGCATACTGGGAACCAGGTACGATAATAAGCAGATTGGGGAATGTTCTGTACACGATCCAAGGCGAAAAATCCACTCACAGGAGACATATCAATCAGATACAAAAAAGACGGGTAGAGGAGCCAGGTCGTCACCTTCGGAAAATGAAGACTCAATGGAGGCGATTTTTGAAGCATTTGAAATTCAAAGACCACAAGTAGCCACGGAGATTAGAAGAACAAGCAGGAAAAGAAAATTCACAAAACCGCTAATAATAGGCCATAAGAGAAAAACATATGAACTCCTCCAAAAAAGAAGCTAGGGAGGGGGTGTTGTGGGGCTCTCCCCCTTTTACATGGACTCGTCTAAAGTATACTTATTCTGACAGTGGAGATACGTGGCGTACACAGGGTGTTCACAAGGCGATACGTTGAGATCAGGTTGAGATACATAGAGTCCAGAGAGAGAGGGAGAGAGAGAGAGAGAAGGAGAGAGAGAGAGGGGGAGAGAGAGAGGGAGAGAGAGAGTTATAATTGCGGCTTGACTTACAGAGACTTGTACATATACTTTCTACTAAACCGTATTCCTGGACTACTAATCTTCATTTCAAGTTTGGATTCTTGCCTTATTTTCCTATTTCAATTACTGGCGTTGTTTATTTATTTGTGCAGGATTCCATCCCCGGAATCCACAACACTAACAATATCCGTCGTTCGAATGGCAATGTCCTTCATTGATTCATTAATATATGCATTTTTTTGTGTATATTTCACCTTGTTTATAGACGCTGACATTAAATATAGCATGTAGAGTTTGTGACGCAAAGGTAAACGCGACAATATAATACCGAATTTTTTCGTAATCGTTTGTAACGATAAAATATATGCTTTTCCGTGAAATTTTAAAAAGAACAAGTAAACCCTTTATACAAACTGATTAGATATTTTATTTTTTCTGAAAATGATTTAAAAATGTAAATTTAATTTTTTCAGATTTTTAAAATAAAAAATATTAAAAAATGAAAAATATCAGATTTTCTTTTTATTCATAAACATCGCAAATTAGAAAACAAACGCCAAACACTTGTTCTTAATCTTTTTTAAATCTCAATATGCAAATTAAATATCTCAATTAAGCAAATCCCGGATTTGAGCGGCCCACGCTCGTTTCCTTTGTTCCATTCGAGACGTTTCTTTGTTTCAGAGATTTGCATATACCATAAAATGTTATAAGCGAAATCATAGTAATTAAAGGAGTTCGTTAGGTTTAAACATTAGAAAATGGCTTATTTGAAAACAAAATATGAAGATTTATCAGCACAAAAAAGTCTTTTTAACAAACACCATCAAAAAACTGAATGGAAAAGCAATAAGAAAAATAGTTATGATTAAAATTCATTTAAAAAAAAATACATGCATCTTAGTGGTGTAAGGACAGAATATATTACAACCTTGGATATGCAAACCCTGCATGCTATATTTAATGTCAACTTCTACAGACATGGTGAAATCTACATTCAAAAATTAGTGCATATATGAATGAATCAATGAAGGATATTGTCCTTCGAACGATGGGTATCATTGTTAGTTTGTTATAAAATACAAACTGTGGCAGATCTTTTAATATCACAATGTGGATACTTACTTTAAAAAGTGATTGGATTAAATAGAATAAGACTTTAAATAAATTCAGTTGATAAAGAAAATATATATAACATTCCCAGTATTCCTCTGTTGTGCGCATATAGTCATAACAATATAACACATTTAGTCCGTTGAAGTTCAGTACGAAATGCGACAGAAGTAAACTTTTCCACTTGATGATAAAATTCCCCCAACATATATATATATATATATATATATATATATATATATATATATATATATATAAAATATGTGGTGCAGTTCAATTTATATTACATGAATCATTCATGCAAAAAGCAGATAGTGAAGTTAATGATATAAACGGCGAGAATACATCTTCGCAAACAAATTTATTAAGATACCTTAACCCACGAACCTCTAGATGTATGTTATGATCCCTGTTTTTAATAAATTCCAGTTGCATACTTGATATTAAATGAACTGATCCGATGTGCAATGCGACATTCCTCTAATTATTGAACAATTTAGTTCATGCCACATCGAGTGAAAAAACTACTACAACAAAAGAATTCTCCTTTTACCATATTAGTAAAAAAACGGACACTCTTAAATTTTCAAAAAAAAAGTCATCCTTAGAGTTACGACCGCACGCTCCAAAATTTCTTACTGTTAAAAATAACACATTTCTAAAAAAGCATATTTCGGATCACATCTAATCTTTCGTGGTCCCGTTATTACCTGGATGTAAAAAAACAAATCTATTTCCTGATGAAGTTTGTATGATCAGACGAAAGTATTTGTATAAAAAGACCTTATGCAACTGGAATTTATCAAAAACAGGGATCATAACATACATTTATTTATTTACTACGGCGTAGCAACCTTTTATGGGTTAGTTAATACCAAAACACATTTTATATCGTAAGATTAATTTTATTTTTTGAAATTATTGATTTATTTAATTACTTTTTATTTGGGAATGATTATTGCTTTAATAATGTTGAGCGATAACAAGTTCGACTATTTAACCCATAGACAATGTGGAGGAAGAAATAGATACGTATCTTTCCCAGTGATAGTGGCTTTAAGAAAACGTAACGAACTCGATTGGTATTCGAACTGTACTCACGGATTTTATATTTCAAGTGTCTGTTTCTCCATCCGCATATCCATTTCTTAGCACAAAAATGTCGGGAAAAGGTTACACAGATGTGCGCGCCAAACGGATAGAAAACGAAAAAAAAACTTTTTTAGGGTGATTTAGATTCTCATTTCCGCATTAATTGTATAATCTCTATATATAAAACAAAGGATGTCTGTCCATCTGTCTGTCCATCTGTCTGTGTGATACCATTTTCACTCGAGTTTCATAAAAGCGATTTTGACTAAACTTGGCACATACATTGTACAATGTAAGGGATAGGGGCTTAGCCCCCGAAAAATCAATGATTTTTTTAAAAGCCAATAATCGATAAAGCCGATCAAAAATCGATAAATTCAACTATGTTTCCTCCGATTTCGTTTAAAATCGGTATGTAGGTTAGTTACAGCATGACGAGCTCAACGATGTCTCATTTTTATTTCTACGCCACAGCGTTTAGCGAAAAACCGCGTAAAACGAAAAATCGATTTCAATACAAATTTTAAAGTAAAAGTTCCCTCACTTTTCAAGCAATCTAATAAAAATCAATTGTAGCCATTTACATTATTCGGACTATTTTCCTTATATTTGTCGCCATATCTATTTCAACGTTTCGGCCGTTGTACGTTCCGGATTTTTCAGGTGGTTGGAACGTCGAACTGAACCCTTTATTTCACTCACTGGGATAGACTGTTCTAGTTCCACGTGCCAACGCCTTTATCCATTGTGCCATGTGTCCTCAAGGACACATGGAACAGTGGATAAAGGCGTTGGTTAGATCCAGTGACAGGACAGATTTTAATTTCAAATTTTAAAGAACAGATTTTAATTTCATCATTATTGAGAGTCCTCACACGAACACTGGTTGTTACTTGTTTCCAAACATTTCTGTCATCCATAGCTCTACAAAATTATTCCTTCCTAACTCCGGTGTCATCTCTTAGCTGGATTTTTTTCCTGTAATTTGGAACCCATTGTATAAGACTATGGACAACTTGTTTACTTCTCGAGCAATGTCTACTAAACCAGACTCACATTTTAAATAGTGTTTGTAAAAATGTTAGGTTTCGATATAGTTCTTCATTTAGTATGTGTTGTTTGCGGCTGATACTTAGGATAATAATCGCGTGGACACACTGTTTAGTTTTCTGTTGCCAAACAAATACATCTGTCTATATTTCTGAGATGAAGTATTATGTACACTATTTACATTATTCGCACTATTGTCCTCATCTTTGTCGCCATATTTATTACAACGTTTCGGCCGTTGTACGCTCCAGCCTTCTTCAGGTGGTTGGAATGTCGAACTGAACCCTTTATTACACTCACTGTGGTAGACTGTTTTAGTTACACGTGCCATGTTTAATGGATGTCAGTTATCAGTTATCTTCTGTTAATTCCCCTCTCCAAGTTGTATGCCTTAACAACTCACACTCTTTAGGTCCTCTCACTGGATCTAACTAACGCCTTTATCCACTGTGCTATGTGTCCTTATACATAATACCTCATCTCAGAAATATAGACAGTTATTCACGTAGTAAGCAAGGAAGCATGAATTTGAGAGGACGGTCCTACAAAACAGCGGTTTGTGGAACGGTGCTGCTCGGGGGAAAATAATATCTCACCATTGAAATAAGAATGCGATCAGGGAACTGACCACTTTTCCAGTATATTTATCGAAGTATCGTATTTACGAGTTCTTGATGTTTGGGTTTAGTCTAAATACCAATAGGTGCCCAAGGCACTGTCCTCCTTGAGAGAAAAACGGTTAATCACGATAGGTGAAAATTCAGGATCCGCTTGCAGTTGATAAGATTGGAGCTTGTAGAAACTTAAAGTTTATACCGGGTTTTTATTTTTTTATTTATTATAATAAAGACCGAATTTTACAGTGGACATAAACGTGTTAATAATGTTCTGTGAAATGTGCACTAATTATTCATTAATGTGCGCATGATTTGGCTCTTTATCCACAAAAGAACTGTCAGTGAGGATCGAATTTATAGCAGCAATAAGTAGGTGATTTTAGATAACAAACCAAATAGCTAAAACAGGCGTTCAAACGTTTGTTTGGAAATGATACAGAAGGAACCTGACAGCGATACAAAGGGAGTATTGGGTGTTAAGGTCAAGTTCGAGTTATTGAGATTCAATCGAAGTGTGAATTAAAGCAATCTGTGATTGATTAATCGATTGAATTTTGTCTGGCCACATGAAGGGGTGGCAAGGGAAATTTCTCTATTCATTACACTAAAAAGGGGGGAGGAAAGGCTTTATCGACCAAATATCAGCAGCGGCACCAACAACTATAATAAAATTGTAATAAACAAATATTATATTCTCTTTTACAAGTATTTTGGTAATTGTAATTCGGATGTACTATATGTTTTGCGTGGTTTCATTTCTTCACTACTAATTGTCAAATCAAGTTCGACACGGAGCTGGTAGCAATTGTAAACTATCGATATAATGTAACCTATAAATAATTGAAAAGCTTAAACGAGAAAAAAATGAGAGCAATCTCATAATTTACTTTTATGTACTGTAGCAGTTTTTGTTTTAGTTTAAATATTTTGTTGATTTTTTTATTTTATTTTCGTTATTCGAATCTTCCATGGTCCCCTCATTTCATGATACATAATTTTATATATTTTTGTAAATAATAATAAGAATAGGAATAAGAATAAGAAAAATAAGAATAATAATAAGAAAAATAAGAATAGGAATAATAATAAGAAGAAAATAAGAATAAGAAGAATAAGAATACGAATAAGAAAAATAAGAATAAGAATAAGAGGAATAAGAATAATAATAAGAAAAATAAGGATAACAAGAATAATAATAATAAGAAGAAAATAAGAATAAGAAGAATAAGAATAAGAAAAAAATAATAATAAGAAGAAATATAAGAATAAGAATAAAAAGAATAATAATAAGAAGAAAATAATAATAATAATAATAATGAGAAGAAGAAGAAGAAGAAAAATAAGAATGAGAAGAATAAGAAAAATAAGAATAAGTAGAATGAGAATAATAATAATAATAAGAAGAAAAATAAGAAGAAGAAGAAGAAGAAGAAGAAGAAGAAGAAAAATAATAATAATAATAATAATAATAAGAAGAAGAATAATAATAAGAAGAAGAAGAAGAAGAAGAAAAATAATAATAATAATAATAATAATAATAATAAGAAGAAGAAGAAGAAGAAGAAGAAGAAAAAGAATAATAATAATAATAATAATAATAATACCGCATGCATCATCCCAAAGCTGATATTGATCGCCTGTATGTGCCCAGATCCGAAGGAGGCAGAGGACTAGTTCAACTAGAACTATCCTACAAAAGTACAACAATTGGCCTCCAAAGATATTTGGAAAATGCAGAAGACTGGATGATGGTATGTGTCAAGGAACATGAAAGTAGTAAGTGTCTCTACTCTGTAGTAAAGGAAGCCGAAAAATTCAAAAAAGAGCTTCAAATGGGCACAGAAATTCAAATACATCACTGTACACCGGCTGAAGCTGCAAAAAACTTAAAAAAGAATGCAAAGAGAAATGCGACCGACCAGATAAAGAAACAATGGCAAAATAAACCGCTCCATGGCCAATACTCTGCCCGTACCAAACAAGCAGACGTAGACATAATCCGCACCCATCAGTGGCTACGTAGTGCAGGGTTGAAAGGTGAAACTGAGGGTTTTATCATTGCTGCACAAGACCAATGCTTGTTAACTAGGAATTATCAACATATACTAAAATACTGTGTTAGCCCAAGATGCAGATTCTGTGACAAATATCCAGAAACCATTGATCATCTTATATCAGGTTGCACGATATTGGCACACACTGAATATAAAACCTGGTATGACAGAGTGGGCCAATATCTGCACTGGAAAATTTGCAACTCCTATGGGAAGGAAACTGGAAGAAATTGGTACGAACACCACCCTGACCCGGTTACGGAGATAGGACCTGTTACAATTCTATGGGACTACACAATACACACTGACAGAACAATCAAAGCCAACCGCCCAGACATTGTTATTAAAGACCACAAACAAAATAAGTGCCTCCTTATTGATATGGCAGTCCCTGCAGACTGCAATGTGTCTTTGAAGATATTCGAAAAACTGTCAAAATACAAGGACCTTGAAATAGAAATCTCAAAAATGTGGCACATGGGAACATCAACAATCCCTGTTGTAGTTGGAGCCCTTGGACTGGTTGGAAAAGATTCCAGTAGGCTGATTGAAGGGATCCCTGGAAGTCCATGCCTCAAAGAGATACAAAAAATTGTTCTGACAAGTACAGCCCACACTTTACGAAGGGCTTTATCTATGTAATTATTATTATTTTTTTTCAGTGGAAAGTGTCATGTCACCATTTCTAACCTCAGGTCCCTGGGCGGGACCCGGAAAGAAATGTGTAAACGCCAGACATCAAAGGAAATAAAAAGAATAATAATAAGGCTCAGAAAAGTTTAAATGTTGGATCGGGTGAAGAGGGATGTGTTCTTTTGGTGTATGAGTAAATTGTTATGGATGGATGGGTTTAGGAGACTTCCCGAGGACTAGGCTCACTGCACGTCTCCCTCGGCCTTGTGTCACAATTATATGTAAATTACAATATCCTATTCTGTCCACTCTTTATACGAGCTCGTTTGATAATGTTTCTGTTGCTTTCCTCTATCTTTCCTTCAATATGTTCTGTAAGTGCCAAATCTTCTATGTTTCTTTCTCATTTTATGCCCTAGAAATGTCAGCAGGCTTTTCCTCTGATTCTAAGTATAAGTGTCCTTTTTCTTTCCATTTTCCCTAAAACTTGTCGTTCCTGACATGTTCACTATGAGGTGACTCATTTATATAGAAAGTCAAAAACACTATAACAATTAACGATGAGGAAGTTGTGTGCATACTACTTCACGTGAGTTAGTAGCACTAAAATGGCGTAGTGAAAAAAGGTAGCACCCAATAAAAAAAAAAACTAGTGAATGCAGAGAGTGATAAGTTTATGAATATTTCTCAAAACTGAATGAACCTTTTATCTTCGTATAAAAACTGGTCGCTAATTATTGTGACTTTGAGTATCTGGGAACGGAAAACCAGACAATCAAAGAGAATTTGATCAAAAATGAAATTAGTAAACGACCTCCAAAATAAGGAATATCGACAAATAACTCTGATGCTTTTACAATTGGAAAAGTTGTCGCTAGAACAGTGTGTGGAATTGGTTCAGTAACAAGAATTACTCCGAAAATTTAATAGAACAAAAGTTACGGACGTGCTAGAGGAAATGGAAATTTACGCGATAAAGATAAAAGATAGAATAATGCGTATTTCTGTCGATATAAACATGAAAGAGAAAAAAAAATAGTTTCCGGCATATAAAAAAATGTGAAAAGTCTTTCAAAAATGTATGTGTGAATCCAAAAAGTAAATCGTAGAGACAATTCAACAAAATGAAGAGAAAATATGTATGGGCGTCTTTTCATTGAAAAGAAAAAAAAAATGTAAAAGGGTTATTAAAAATTCAAATCAGCAATGTTTTATTCGACATGCAACTAGATACAGGAAGTGACGTGACTTTGATACGCAGACATTTGTGGAAGAAATGAGGATACCCGTGTTTAAAGAAAAGACTTGTCCAATTCAATCAGTTCGACAAATCCGTGATAAAAAAAAACGTAGGCTATTTTGAAGCCTACGTGGAACTAAAAAATAAGTTTGATGTATTGCCAATTATCGTGGAAAACTGTGAAAAGAATCATCGTCTAATAGGAAATGATGTATCGAACATAAATTCAACAAAATTAGTAAACACAATCTTGGCAGAAGAAACAGGAATGTTTAATAACTATGAAGCAAAGTTAAGACAAAATGAAAATGTCTCTTCCTCATATTTTGAAACATGAACATTGCCAGTATATCTACTAATAATAGTTGTGGAAAAAATAAAAATAAAGGAATAAGATCTACTTAAACGTATTCCACCAGGAAGGAGCAAATGGGCCTCTGCGTTATTAAATTTAAAAAAACAAGGATAGGGCTCTGCGCATTTTTGGAGACAACAAAACAGGGGTAAAGCATAAAATATGTACAGACTCTTATCCTATCCCTAATGATGAATGGGCGTTGAACTCCCTTGTGGGCATGAAAACATAGTCTAAAACTGATCTAAGATCCGCATACCATCAAATACCAATTGCAGACTTTAAAGAAATCACAACAATAAACACACGAATAGGTTTATTACGATGGAAAAGAATGCCATATGGAATCAAAACCACAAGTGCGATTTTTCAAAGGGCTATGGAGCAAGTTATTAGTAGCGATATATATAAAAAAATATGCTACCAGGATGACATCTGTATTGGTGCTATTAACAACGAAGATTTAAAATGGAAAACAGGTATGTGTTTGAATAAGTTAAGAAATGCTGGATTAACAATTAAATTTAAAAAATGTGTGCACAAGTCTACAAAATTATTTTTGATATTCCAATGAAAACGTATCACCAGGGCAGTATTTAATTGACAAACTATTAAAAGTTGAAGTACCTACGAACAAAAAAAGAATTGGAATCCTTCTTAGGATTGTAAATTTCTACAGACGATATGTACATCGATACTCCGAATTGACAGAACTGTTTGTTGCCTTAAGGAAAAAGAACGTGGAATTTATTTGGATAAACGAAGAAGCGAAAGTTGAAAATTTAAAAGCTGATCTAGCAATTAAGCCAGTAGTAAAAATATAAAACACCTGACGTAATTGAACACTCACCTTCGGGAATATTAGCTACGGATGGCCATCCTATTGTGTAACATTCGAGAAAATTGCCAAAAGCAGAATTGAACTACTCAGACATTAAGAAAGAGGAATTGGCCGACAAATAGAGCTCATCAGTATCTGACTGGAAAGAAATTCCTACTAAGGTCCGACCATAAACCTTTACAATTCTTATTTAATCCTAGGAAGGAACTCCCTATCGTAACATCTTTGGGAATTCTAAGATGGCTCTTAATGTTAATTGTGTTTGATTTTGGTACTGAGTAGGTGAAAGGCAATAGCATCCCGCATGTAGACGCTTTGTCGAGATTGAGGTTCATTACTTAAGAAGGAGAAGGAAAATTTCAATGGTACTTTCTTACGCTGGGTTGAAACTGATAATTTGTCGATAGGCAATGAAGCGGAGGATACGAAGTAAGATCCCATATTGAACAGTATATTGTTCAGGATAAAAAAAAATAACAATAGGTGGAATAATTGCACAGGGACAGAAAGGCGTTTTAATCGCAAATGAACTTCAGGAAAAGTTACAATTTGCAATGGGGACGTAGCGCCTCCACCAGCAACACAAATGAACAGAATTAAAAACGAATTCATGATGGATAACGTTGTCGCAAAGGAGATTAAAGCTAGAGGCATGGTGGCCAGGCTATTCTACTGATGTAGAAGAATACATAAAAATGAGCATTGCAGACAGCTTTGTGAAGTATAAAGAGTAAAACCTAACCTACGGGAAGAATTGCAGATCTGTTTCGCTAGAAATAGGCATAGATATGCTGAAAATATTAACACGAAGATAGACTAGTTTTCAGCTTTTTTTCTCCTAGACTGCTTGCCAACTGAAGTTGGAGTGACATCATGCCCATGTATATAAACCATAGCTTGTTCGAGGGAAAAGAAATGGAATCGAACCATTCCAATGTTATTTTTGGTTAGGTGAATGCAACAGCTCGGTTAAAATTTGAACTCGATACGCCTATGCCATTTATCTGGGCATTAAAGATAGGGACGATGTTTCGTCTAATAATAAAGTTCATTTTAATATTAAGAAAATTTATTTCGCTATAAAAATCGTAATTTCGTTTTTTCTCTTTTTTATTCTTTGCTATATTGTTTTACTCATCCTCACTATGACTTTCTAACCATTCTCAGTCATCATATTTTCTTTTCTTCTCTCTTCTCTTCATTTAACCCCTTTTTCTTTTCTCTTTCCGTCTCCTATTTCTTTTCCCTTTTCTCCTCCTACTCTCATTAATTCTCTATTTCCCCTACTTTAATTTTAGTTTTTCGTATTACCGTGGCAATATTCTGCACATCAGCGTTGATCTAAAGATGTAATGAATTCGTTTACGATTGCCTTAAATCTTCCCTTTGATGTCATCATGTATATGTTTGGAGAATTAGGTTGGAAAAATTATTTGCAAATAAACGATCATGTTTCATCTAATACTAGTAAAGAATGAAGATAATAGCGTTGCTAATGGAACTAGTCGCAAATTAACTATCCCAGAATTCTGACGGGAGCATGGGATATTAAAAGATTCTAAACCCATAAAAATAAATGAGAAGAAAATATCATTAAAAACAAAGAAAACGGTATCATATCAATCTTCCTACATGACATTAAATAGGAGAATCCTTCAAAAAGTGTAGACTTCAAGCAACAAGGATATAATTCTACAGAGGGATGCAGAGAATACTAAAGCACTTGAGCAACTAGAAAATTATGAGAAAAATCATTCAACATCAGATACAGTTAGGATGTTTTGATAACCCCTACATTTAATATTGCTCATACTATATATATATATATATATATATATATATATATATATGTGTGTGTGTGTGTGTGTGTGTGTGTGTGTGTGTATTGTCATGCACAGACAGACTGTTTCGCTGTATCACAGCTCATCAGTGTGGCTAGACGTCCAGTTGCCTCTAGCTAGGATCGAAACCTGACTGAATTGGTGTCAGTCGGGGATTCTACACCTAAGTCGTTGGTGCACGGTAGGGATGAAAGTGAATTTAAGCGAATTTATTTTTAGATAAACACACAGTGACTGAGAGAACTCGATTCAATTTATCGAAGAGTCTTGCATTATTAGCCGTAATAGTCACTGTTTACAAACCCACCGTTTCTCCCCAGAGAGCTCAACCGAAATAATTTTTTCAGGAGCATATATATTGTCATTCACAGACAGACTGTTTCGCTGTATGACATCATTAGTTTGGCTAGACGTCCGGTTGCCTCTAGCTAGGATCGACACCCGAGTGAATTATATGCAGGTTCTATCAATATGCCTTTGCAAACCTTGTGGGTGGATTCATGACACCAAAGCATTGTGAAATGTCCATAAGGCCATCGTTGTGCCTCAACACAGCTACACAAAAAATGTTTACAATATCTTCGGCTTTCTTCTACACACGCATGCATCCGACCCTTTCAAATATTTCCACATGGTGTCCAATGGTTTCTCACGCCTCTATTACAAGTTGATGAAGCGTCTCTGCATTATTAATGACTCCTGAATAAACCAATTGTTTGATGGAAGTGAGGGAGTACACAAACTCTCCATGCCATCCATTGAACCATATACTTTCGGGCATTTTCTTAACCATTTTCAAGGGGGTTTTGTTTTGGTGTTATTAGTTTCTTTTCATTTTTGTGACTGTGTGGGATGTATTTTTTGTATTGTTTTGAACACTAGTAGGAGCGTTTATTCCGAGCCTTTACGTGCTGAGCACGGCTGGAATTCTAGTTGGCGTTTTTTCTATTTTTTTTAAAACTTTCAGCACGCCACTCCCATTGTTAAACAAAGTGAGGTTGATAGTGGAAGTGAGATGTTTGATATACAGGGCTTGTTTTATAGTGAATTGTTTTCGATAATTTGATTAACATAGAATATACTCACATACTAACACACACATTGGCTTACATATATATATATTTAGTCAATACAATTTGTTTATTATTACAAATGTGAGTAGGCCAATGTAATATGTCCTTCAAAAATTTAATCATGTACTGAATATTATAACTCTTGTTATCTATTGAGTACATTTTGGAAGCAATTCTGCACACCTAAAATTACGTTTAACTGTATTAGTGCTTAGGTATTTTAATAGGAATATTTAAGTTGTTATTGTTAATATATATTAATACATACAGAGAAGAATGATTCATAAAAGAGATGGATATCTACACGTGTGCTCGGAGATAGTGCTTCAAAATGAAAACATTTATGTGATTACCGATAGTAGACTAATCAAAGTGGTTTGGTGACATACAGTCGTCGGTTTGCCCGGAGGCTAAGCATTTTCGATGCTAGGTGCGACTGGACACGTATTTTATATACAGCATCATGTGGCTGAGAAGATAAAGTGAAAAGCAAAAAGAGAAAGTGATTCCTTTCCTTTAATACCATTTATTTTCATACCATCTAGCGGGCGTTAAGAGAAATCCATAGAGAGATTGGATAAACCCACAGATAATGATAGGAAGAAACTCTATTCCATTCGGACAATGATAACGGACAACACTATCATTAATAAGAGAAAGGAAAAATGAGAAAAAAATTATACATAATATATATATATATATATATATATATATATATATATATATATATATATATATATATATATATGCAGATATTTGAATACAGGAAGAAACTGCAGAAAAGGAAATAAAATATTAAGAGTGAAACAATTAAGATTAATATGTATCAACTAATCGAATAGAAATAATGTATATTTAATGGCTGACATACAGATAACAGGTACAGGAAATATCTACAATAAGGATAATTGTTAAATTAACCGTTTCCATACAGTCAACATTCATAATTCATTAACGGAACAGTTATCGCTTCTGTCGCTGAATTTCATAGAGCCTTTTTCTTAATTCTTTTTTCGGAAACTAGATTTCTCAAGTCCATTAACCCCTTTGGCTCATTCCATTACTAATGGGAGATTCTTTCCAGAACATGATTAATTTATTGTTCATATTTAACAACTTGAATATCATTATTGTTCCATGTAGCGATATCAGTATCTGAAATAGTTATCAGCTGGTTATTATAAGCTAATTGAAGTGAACCCCACAAGAAACCATGTCAAACGATCCTGACAAATAAGATCACTTACTGAAGCCAGAACTTGCTAGTTATTTTACACAAAGTTAATAATACAATGAACACTGTCATCTATGAGACAGTGGTCACTAGTGTCGAAAACAGAGAGAGGCAAGAGACTACGTAGCCGCGACTGAAAGGAATACATCCGTGAAACTGTTCACGTCGCTTCATCTCAGTCTCGGTTGTTTATTGTAGAAGGTTACAACCAGAATAAAATGTACATTATTTACATTACTCTGACTTCATTTTTATGCCTAGTCGGCCCAGGTGATTTTTGTGGCCTAGCTTATGCGCTGATTCCTTAAGGTAAGACTGCAAGAACATCGTAAAGCAGTAATACAGCGAGAAATAGAAAAATCAGGCGTAGCAAAACACATATGGGGGGGTGATCACCGCCCTTTGTGGGATGAGTTTTAAATAATAGACATAAAGCATCATTAGAAAATACGAAAACAAGGAATCAGCACATATTCTAGGCCACAAAAACCTCCTGAGCTGATCAAGCATAGATATGAGTACAATATGGGACCCGGTAATAAGGAGTGCTAGAGAAAACGACGAATAACAACAAAAAAATGCAGTAAAAGCTCTGGTAAAAATGCAATAATAATAACAGAAAAATTGCAATATGAGCATTGGTAAAAACATGATGCTGAGACATCAGATTTATAAGTCCCAGAAATTAATGCAAAGAGGTCTTCAAGGACACATAGAACAGTGGATAAAAACATTGCTTACAAACAGTGACTAGGCCCGAAGTGTTGTGAGTGAACCAAACTTGGAGAGTTGAGTTAAAGGGAGACGTCCGGGAGAGGCTACCACGGTGGACAAAAATAATGGGTTCGGTTGGAAATTCCAATCACCTGAAGAAGACCTGAGCGTACAACGGCCGAAACTTTGTGAATATGCGGATAAGAGTCCAAATGATGTTAGTAATTATAATGCCCATAGTAAGTAACAGATAGACAATAAATTTCATTACTGCTACGATCGGTTCATGGTTTTAATACGAGGCCAGTGATCTGACCAAAATGTTATTTTTAAGCCACAAGGGTTTGACTGAAATATGCTGCTCCCTGGGAACGAACCTGGTGTCTTTTAACGTCTTTCAATCTAGTTACATTTGCTGATGTTGTTGTTGGAAGTTTTCATGTGATTTTTGGTTAACCTTTGCTTGTGATTTCCTAGCGGCATATATGATACAGTTATTATCACACTTTAGTGATCTCCGAAATATTGTCACGGCATACATATAGATATATGTGTGTGGGTGTGGAAATTGTAATGGTAATATTGGACTTCAATTACGTGAAGATGAAGAACTGACCAACATTTCAAGTGATCGAGGGCTCAAAATAAAACAATGGACGGTACCCATTGATATATTTTAGATTTCAATACAAAAGGAATATCCCACATTAACTAAAACGGCTTGATCAGTTTTATTGCAATTTTCTACTTCATATCTTTGTGAATTTGGATTTTTACATACAAATAACATACAAAAAGAAGCGAGGAGAGACTACAGTCAACTGAAGAAGAAATATGTTTCTGCTTCTCACACATTCAACTAAATATTGAAGAAATCGCGAGAAAACATTAGTCACACGTTTCATACTAAATAAGCTGCACAAATAGTTGAATACAAACAGTGAAATAAAATAAGTTCATATATGTGTGTGTAGTTATTTAATCTACTTTTTTTATTTCATAACATTTAAGCGTATGCTCTTTACATTTTTTGCTAAGTGAGCCGTGATATGTTATTTTTTCCTAGGTTAGTCGTTGTTTAAAAAGGTTGAGACACACTGGTCTGCTGAATGTTCGTATGGATGGTATAAACGAATACAAATAATATGTGTAAGGCTAGAAAAAAAGAAATTCGTTTTTACAGAAGGGAATGCATATATCGATCATATTTTCAAACTGAGTCGATTTGATATAATTACCTTTTCCGCAAGACATCAATTAGCAATCTATTGAAAAGCAAGCAGACGGTAGATTCATAGATAGTAATATTACATATAGTAAGAGGTTAATAAAACACGTAACATTTAAATTATAGAAAGCATCCGAGGTTGCCTTACAAACCCTGAAATGACAGAATCCGATTAATGACGGTTCTTGATACGCCTGACACCTTAGAATTTAACACGAAATTAAGGACATTAAGAATATTTTATTGCCATGGCCGCTGACGGACCAATTAAGCGTCATGGGAGGACAATCTGGTTGGTTTACGGCTTAAAACACCTTTAAGAACTGCAATAGAAAAAAAGTGATATAAGCATTGTGTCCAGACAACTCTAACGCAATTCATGAACTTCGGACATTGATGCGTAATATATATCGCGAAATATACAGCGTAAATTAGATTTGTCTGTAAAGATATAAATTAACAGATGCTACAGATATATTGTCATTGAACGCAAAGAAATGTATTTGGTTGGCCAGAACGTTATCTATCTATCTATCTATCTATCTATCTATCTATCTATCTCGGACTTTTTAATCTATCTATCGATCTATCTATTACAGCCTGTTCTTTAAACATTCATTTCTCATCATTCGCTCTCTGTTTGTCCCTCTCCCTCTCCCTCTCTCCCTCTCTCTCTCTCTATATATATATATATATCAGTCTCTTCTTAAAATTATCTGTCTATATATCTCAGTCTACTCATTATCATCTGTCTCTCTCTCTCTCTCTCTCTCTATATATATATATATATATATATATATATATATATATATATATGTGGTCTTTATTATCTGTTTCCTGTCTGTCCATCTAGCTCAGCCAGTTATTTAATAATCCATTTTGCATCTATCTATCTATCTATCTATCTCTCTATCTATCTAGAAGGTCATACGGGTAAGGATGATGAGGCAAAACTTACGTATTATGTATCATAATCTTTTCCTGGGTGATTAGAATAAAATTCATCTTGTATTATGGTGTAAGAGCAACGCGCCTTTAACATGTGTGTGCTTTTCTGCAATCTCTTTCAAAATACCAACGATGGAAACTATTCTGCAACTTTGAGCAACTCTTTTGTCGAAAATATCTCTTTGCGTTAAGTTTTCTGTTTTTATTTAGTACTCCATGATAACCGGCGCCCTTCATATCCCTCCCAAAAAATTTGGTTGTAGTTTGAGATGGTTTATCTTTTATTTGGCGGATTTTTTTTTTCGCTGTGATCAAACTGTTGTCATTTTCTTTGGGTATGATTATATAGAATTTTTTTCTCATCGCTGGTGATCATTCTACGCAGGAATGAGTCGGTAGCATGTCTATTCATCAATGACAAGAAGATGGTAACTCTTTGATTAACTTGAGAAACGGCCTTATGATGATCGAGCTATTGACGCAGGTTATAAACATTTTTCAGTGTGCAAAAACTTCTTTTATTATCGAAGTGGGACTTTTATCCTTTCTGCTATTTCTCGTGCAGTTGGCTTAGAACGCCCTCAAATACGGTCCACAGAATCTCAGTATTGAAGGAAACTTCAGAACGAGGGAAATATTTCTAGATCGAAACTGGCCAAATCATTGTTAACAAGATTGGGCACTTAGAGATTCATTCTCATAGGCAAAAATAATATTTCTTTCCGCTTGGGTTGCTGAAGATCTCTTTTAGAATTCATATAGCGAACAGTGTTTGTGAACAAAACTTATAAGAAAATGGTAAAATTGATATAGAATGTAGACCTTCTGCTATTAAGTAATCCTAAAAAAAAAGAATCAAACGTAATAGTTAATGGATAACTACGTATTAAAATGAACGATGTTCGTTATGGCGCAGTAGATATGATCTCGAAATGAGTATTCAAATTCGAGTCGAGTTCGTTACATTCACTTACGCGAAATTACCTTTACAAAAGGTATGGATATGTCTCTTCTCCCTTCTATGGATTAAACAGCTGGACAGACTTGGTTCTATAGCTATGATTTTAAACCAGAAAGAAATGACAACATACTGCATGATATTATTCTGAGTAGACAGTCATGAACCAAAAGAGACATGATCAGCCAGCCATGTATTACGTATGAAACTTGACTGACTCACTGACGTATTAAAAACGTACCAAAAAATTGGTACTGGCATCAGTACTTGGTTACAACCTCATATTTGAAAAAAAAATATTCTTTTCAGTTTAGTGTGTTGG
The DNA here is from genome assembly GCA_964036315.1 of Acanthosepion esculentum. Classification (NCBI taxonomy): domain Eukaryota; kingdom Metazoa; phylum Mollusca; class Cephalopoda; order Sepiida; family Sepiidae; genus Acanthosepion; species Acanthosepion esculentum. Next base: position 27,655,443 of record OZ038488.1, read on the forward strand.
AACTTCAATTTCGAATACAGTACGCCAAGAAAATGGTCAAGGGAAATGTAACTCGTTCGGTAACTATGTAATTAGAAATTGAAAATATTTTAACTGGGAACTAAGGGAACCGAAACACCGTTTTAGACATTGCTCAGGAACCGAAATACCGTGTCGGCCATATTGGTATATGTGAATAAAAAGCAGGAGTATCAATTCTGCCGGCAGTGGAGTAACCAAACGCTATTATTACAGACACCTCCTCAAGCTGTGAGAAAAACCTAATCTGAATCAATGAGAGTTGACATAGATTCCTGAACTGTTATGTAATATCGGTTATCCTATATGGCAGTGAATTCGTTTCTCACAAATGAAGAAAAGACTTGATGCAATAAATGTGGTTATACAGAATCATGCTGAGAATATCATGAACTGAACTTGTGAGTAACGAGAATGTTTTAAGTAAAAGCGGAACAAAAATGAAACTGTTTATTGAGAAAGTGAGATAAAGTTGAAAACTTCTAGCATACATAATGAATAAATAGGCTTTGGACAATTTGAAACGCACAGGATAGATTTAAAGCAAGCAGAACAAAGGAAAGAAACGAGTAACATATCTAACGAACAGTAGAACAGGGTTTGGGAGAGATAGCAAAGGATAGATTTTACTAAGTGCTAGCAAATTGTCGATCAATATTATCACCGGAGACCTGAAGAGATACGGCCATCTAAGAAGAAGAATGTGGGAATGGGGGATCTCCTGATCATATAACCCATGGGGATCATTTAAATACAATTAGGGAGAGGTATATAAATTGTCGTGTGAATTCCGGAAAAATTAAATTGATGTTGACATCTCATTTTAACAGATATATTTAACAATATTATACATTAAAAATATCTTGAAATACTAAAGACTAAACAATTCAATAAAATCCTCATTGGCTCCACAGAATCACAGACCTCGGACGACTTCGGATCTCCTCCGACTCTTCTAGATGATCGTGTTTAAGTTGTCTAATGCTGCCAGAATCCTTGTCTTCAGCTCATCTTTGGGGTTACACGAGTTTTGCTGATCTCATGCTCAGCTGCGCCCTACACATCAAGCTGATTGCAGGCTGGGGAGTTAGGTGGCTAGATGTAATATGCAGGCAGAAATTGTCTAACAGCCATAACCGTGTTCTGCTTCTTGTGTGGCATGGTGCATGGTGTAGTGACCCTCTTGACATAGAGCAATACTACATCTTCAAGGACCTTGATGTAGGCCTCTGTGTTCAAGGTTTATTAGATTATTGTTGTTTTTTTTTGCTATGGAGGAATTTGGAGCTGGTTAATCCTGCAAATGATTATTAGAGCAATAAGTTAATGTCTCACAGTGTGTGCAAATCTTATCTTATTTTTCAGATTAAGTTTAATATAATTGGTACATGTACGGTCCGAGTATAGACATAGTTTCATTTTATTTGGTTAGATATTTTCAACTTATTCAGTGGTTTTGCTAATAAAATATGCAAATTACGTTCATCATATGGATCATTCGTTTTGGTGTTTACCTTGATTTATATACGTAAAAAGTAAATTCATTTATGATATATTAACCGATTAATTACTGGTGTAGTTTTTTTTTACGTTATTTTGTCAATATATAGCAATATATTAAGATGTGTTGTTAATAACTTCCGTTTTTGTATATCAAATTATTTTTCATAACAGGAAGTATAATTATTTTTTATTGAATTATATATTCAGCATAATTTGCTATTATTTTTGCCACTGCTCAGGCAATATTTTTTTTTACTTAACCGTCTATTTATCTATTTGGCCGAATTTTAAATTTACAGATATTTTAGAGAAAATAATGTTTGTTCTATTGTGTGGAATATTTAAATTTTAACTTAATTACTCATGATTTTAACATATTTTTCTGATCTAAGAATCCAAGTATTACGGAGTCTAATCCAAAAGTATCGGGGCTGTTGGGACAGATTGATCTTGAACTCTGTCGTGCATGCATGCTAAATTATAAGCTTCTTGCTCGCTTCCTTTTTTAGAGCAGTGCTTCGAAGAAAAATGTGTATGCTCGCCTTACCTCATCACTCCACAGAGCTTCCATCATTGACTATAGGTTATGCAGCAGTTTCTAACTAAGAACAACATTCACCAGGTCAGACAACCAAGCGCAACATTCCCTAGATCTCGCTCCTTGAGACTTTTTCCTCTTTTCAGAAATCATATCCGACTTGAAAAGAACACGATTTCAAGACGTCGAGGAAATCCCAGAGAATGAAACGAGGCAGCTGCTGGCTAACCCAAAAAAGGAGATCCAGGAATGTTTCCATTGATTAAAACGACACCGTGACAGAAGGAGACTACTCCAAAGGATATTAAATGCCGAATAGATATGTGTTGTAGTTTTCTTTTTGCAGTACCAGTCCTAAAACCTTTTGATATGACCTCGTACATGGGATTTTAGATATTAGAAAACATTTATTTTCTGTTGAAATTTGAAAATGCAAATTTATGTAAATGTTCATTTATGACAATTTCAAATCTAAATCTAAAACTCAAAAGAGAGAGAGAAAGAGAGAGTGAAACAGAGAGAGAGAGAGAGATGACTCAACTCATATTTGTATTTCGATATTTTAAAAGCGAAGGTTGAGAAAAGCGTACCATTCATTGAAGTTTCCTTGATTGAAGTTCCTGAAATAGAGCCAGGGAATATTTATTTAGTTCATTTATATTCATTTTTAAATTTAAATCACGTCATAACTCGCGGAAATGATGACTCAAAAGTTTTTGAATATTTTGAATGCTGAAATCTAGATTGAGAGAACCGTACCCTATCAGTGCAATTACGTTGATTGAACAGAAATAGTTATTCCAAATTTAAATCTCATCACAACCCAAGGGAAAATTGTCTTCTTTTTGTTTAAATCATTTCAACCCAAGTAAAGATGTAATGCCACTAATATGCAGACGGCTACAGGGAGTGAAAGTGAGTGAAAAGACTGATTATAGGGAAAGACTGAAGAATGGACAAAAGATGAATCGGATTAAAGAAGACAGAAGATGGCGATTGACGTTGCATTTCCATTTGTCATTATCAGGGAAGCAATTAAATGGAAGGGAAATACACAGTCAGCCTGTGCGAGAAAAGTAATTCTTCGAGTAGAAATGTTGGTTGCATTTAGCTATTTCAACCATAAAAGAGTAGGACCTAAATGCCAATCTAGTAGCACGCTTAAATTATTGTAGACCGAGCACCAGGGGAAAAAAAAGCTCGACAGAGCGGTTTCCATCAAAATATTTGTAGAAAAGACAGAGGGAGGCCACGATGTGCCTGAGGTCGCGATGCCAAGTCATGATCGATTACATAGCAGATCCTTCTTTGGATTTTGTCTAGAACGTCGAGATAAATACCAGAAGCACCAGACCAGATAGGAGGGCAGTATTCAGTGCACGAGCGAATGATAGATTAGTAAATGCGCAAAATGAACGCTGAAGAGAAAAAAAATTCCTGGTACGACACAGTGACCCAACTTTCCTTGCAATAGATGCAGCTATCGATTCGATGTAGTCACTCCACTTCAAAAACGTGAGGCCAAGAAACGCCGTGAGTTGTTCTCCAGTAGCCTAGTGTCAGCCATGCTGATGACGAGCAGGAAAATCTCTCTATGGTGGTTAAATGAGAGCAATTTTGTTTTGGCAATCCCCAACATCTGCAATTGTGATTCTTTTAGAAGCTGGAAAGCTAGATTGAAAGAATCTTAAGCCTCGTTGATGTTCCTCTAATGATGTTGGTAAAGAAAATCCCTTCCCAATGAAATATCCCTTTAGAAAAGTTCTGCAACCTAACGTCATTTGATCAATTCATGTTACTCTCATTCAGATACGTATTGAAACTTTATTTATATGAATTTATCTCAGGATGGCAGATAAATTAAGATTTTGATAAAACTGTGATCGAACTATGCAGAAGTAAATCCTAATTAATGGTGGGTTCCTTTATTTTATTTCTACCTTACGTTATTCAGTATATATGTTATATCACAAGAAAGTCACTGATGTTTAAACCCTATCTCGTTTTAGTTTTAATGTTATTCTTTTTTTAAGGAATCCAAGGTACAGTGTGCGATGGGTAAATTGTCGGCATTTTATATTTTTAATTTTGCATATACGCTTTTTGCGTTTTCTGTTTTTGTTGACTGCAAAGTATAGTTTTAACTGTTGGCAACCGTCTGTGAGAAAAGAATAGCAGCATTACTCAATTCACTCCGCCAGAAAATTAGAAACGTCATAATGCTTGGTATTCGCACCGTAATTTCCAATATGAACATTTCAGAATGTTTGGGTGTTAATCGGAAGACAGTGCAGAAGATTCGGAAACAGTTGGATAAGCCTAATGATGGTTACGAAGAAAGGACAGCTCGGAAAACAAACTCTGATGGTTCTGATAAGAAAAGAATTCGCGAATGTGTTCGTTAGTGCCTCAGACTCAACACGGAGGCCTACATCAAGTGTCTTGAGGAGGTAGTGCTACTCAGGGTCAGGAGGGTGGCTACTGGAAGCTTGATATTTATGTATTATACAGTCTTGAGAATTATGTGTGGGGAGGGAGTTGGGCGAGAAACCAACAAAACAACTTATAACATTCAAGATGAACTGAAGGTAAGAATTATGTCAGTATTCACCAACTTAAACAAGGAGACAATGCAGAAATGTTGCAGGAGATTCTGATGTCGTTTGGAGACCCTTGTTGAAGCCAATGGCGATTTTATTGCATAAATTTACTCTTTAGTATTTCAAGATATTTTTGCGTAATTTTGGTAAATATATATGCTAAAATGAGATATCAATGTTATTTTCAATTTTTGAGTAATCTAGACCAAAATTTATCCAACACAGCTTGTATATGATCCATGATGTTATATCTAAATCCAACTGAAAATTATCCTGTTTACAAAATATAACGGAAAAAAAGAAATTACTACCATGTTTACTTGTTGGATAAAAGACCACAAAAAAGACAAAAAAAATGGTTCGATATATTAAGGAAAGTAAAGTATAAAGGAAAGTATTTTAAGTAAAAGAGTAAAACTATTTAGAGAATGTAAACGAAGGAACGCATATAAAATTACTTTGAAAATTAGATTTATTAGACTAAAAAAAGAAACGTTTAAAAAAAACTGCGCATGCTCAAACCGCGTGGCAACAAGCACGAGAATATAAAAAAAAGAGGAAAAAATTACTGCGCATGATCAAAAGATTTTAACATAAAGAATTTAACGTAAACAGTAACATAATCACAAGCCTGCTTCTTATTTAAGCCAATATAGCAATGTAATAATATTGAGTCTCGTAAGACATCGATCTTATAATTGATCTGCTTTATTTGCGTTACATTCAGTCTGGATACGTATAAGTACAAAATTTCTACAAAGTGAGCAGCCGACAGGCGCCGGTGTTATTGTTGAGCACTGGAGTTGAACTGTTTGAATTGAGTACATACGCGGGCCCCAGATGGTACGTAAAAAACTATTCGCACCATTGCTAGGTACAGTAAATGAAGCTGAAATAGAATGATAAAAAATACAAGAATGCAATGTGGTAGACTGTTGGGTGTCTGTTTAACATCCAAATATTTTTTGAATTTCACGGATTCTTTTGAAATCTTTCTTGTTTTGCTGAACATTGACTGAAATCACTGTTCATATTTCATAATCATTTCGAATTAGAAATTGATTGAAATGATAACAAAATACACAGGATTATCGCGTACAAAATCGACGTGGGCGATCATAGATTTCTACGAGGTTTACGGACACATCATATTGAAAACCGGTTCCTTTATGATCAACAAAGTTAAGCGACGTTAAGACTGTTCAGTACTTACATGGGTAACCAATTAGGAATAACAGATGTATGGATGAGCGTCCCGGAATTTTTAATCGGCAAGCCGAATTCTATTTCTCGTTGGGTTCGTTATATTCACTTACGCGCAAATACCCTTGTGAAAAGTAGGAATCCACCCGTTATCTCTCCAGATATAGGTTAATTAGTAATATATATATATATATATCAAAATGGGCAAATATATGTACAAGCAACATACATTTGTAATGAACGGTTTCGTAAATTAGTTTATGTTACATTAGTTATTTAGGTTTTTTACTTAATTAAATATTTTTATTTATTAATTGACCTTGCTAAAATTAGGTCATCGTATTGTTTTAATTAATAGATCACAAAACTAGTAAGAAATTTCAAATAAGTAGTAGGATATAATTTTGTAATGAACGGTTTCGTAGATTAATATAAATGGGAGATAGGTTTTATCTGAGCGTCTGTGCGTGTAGAGCACATTTATATGTAGAGGCTTGAACATACATCGCATTTTTCTAATTTAGTTTGGTTAAGTGTATAGGGTTAGACTTAAAGATTGTTATAGAATAGTAAGACTTATTAATGTAATTGTTTTTTGGAAAGCAATGTAAGTTTTAAGGTTTTGTTATCGAATTAGAAATTAATTTAAATATAAAGCATTGGATTTAACTTTGCAAGAACAAGTCCAGCTTACCTCGTTATGAATTCCAGGGAAAATAGCGCGAATCAAAATCAGAGGAAGCAAAAGACAAGACTATATAGGAGAGAGGGGGGGAGTCTTATTTCATTGGCTGATGTTGACTGACGTATAAGAACGGTCGGAATGCTATCCATATCTTAAATCTTTATTTGCAATGTCGAGGTGCGTAGCACAACGCTATCAAGGAGGCGGTCTGAATCTTTTGGAATCAGGTCGGGGTTGCTGTTTGAGTCGATAGAATGCAAAACCCGAAATCGGCAATGAAGACAGTGCATCACTGAAGACCTTTCTTGATGCATCTGAAATGTATTAAACTACTATATATATATATATATATATATATATATATATATATATATATAAAATAAAATGGGCAAATATATGTACGAGCAACACACACACACACACACATATATATATATATATATATATATATATATATATATATATATATATATGTATGGCTCCTATTTCATTTTATGTTATATATTTTTTATTTATTTTCATTTTTATTAGTTCAGTAATTTTATTTTATCACGGCATATTTTATTATTGATTTGATTACTTTTATTTACTTTAGTAATATTTATCTTAATAATATTATTAACATATTTTGATGGAGAAAATAGATTTACCCCACTCGAATTCCTAACGTTTATTACTCTTGATAACTTCAGCGTCTCTTTAAAGTTGAATTTATAATTCTTAATTCCCAACATATTTCCATTCTTAAATCTTCATCTGGGCCTAAATTCAAATTTAAAATTAAACTAAAGTACCTTTAAATATGTTAACAATAATAATATCCCACCTCGACATTAAAGTATCTCGCGATAACCAGAAATATAAAACGGTTTTTATCCAAAATAAAAACACCAGCACTTGAAAATTGCATCGGCATAAAACTCAGAGGTGCACAATCAATGTATGATATACATATTTCTTCATATATATATATATATATATATATATATATATATATATATATAATTATTTTATAAAAATATTTCGAAGGAATCATATTTTTATAAAATAATTATAATTTAGGCTCTACGTATGTATTAAGCTCTATTTATTAAAAATAAAAACAAAAATACCAAAGAAGTTCGGATTATTTACTTAACAGTTCTTTCCTATTTTTCTATATATTTGCACACACACACACACACACACACACACACACACACACACACATATATATATATATATATATATATATATATATATATATATATTCATGCATACATACACATACATATACTCACACAAGGATTGAGCATTCTTTATGCGAAATTCGAAAATTCGAAAACCATGAAAATTCGAAAGCTGTTCAGGTGCTGACCGACTTGCCACAAAAGGAGCATTTCAGAAAGCATTTGGATCGTTACTAGTTGATATGCAGCTGTTGTAAGTGACCGCATCTGCCCTGGTTGAGGGTTAGCCGACCAGCTATAGGCTACGTTGACCCCAGTTTTTTTCAGGGATCGTAACAGCAACACCTTCGTTCGTGTATTACTCTCTAGGTGATTTGTGCCCAGGAAAGATATTCAGAATCTCAAAATATTCGTATAACTTGCGAACATGCTGTTTTTACACAATCAGAAAGAACAAAACTTTATTTTTTCGTGAATTCTTAATTTCGCCACTTAAAAATTCGTGAAAGAATTGAACGACAATTGTCATTACATGTATCTGTACGTAGACAAAATTTATAAAATTTTATATAAAACTTTATTCAGGCTAAATTTAAGCTATATTATAAAATGTAAAGGAATATCGTATATATATTTCGATTCCATTCCATATATATATATGGGTTGTATTCCAGTAACCGAAAAATCTGAAACCCGAAGGATTTCAGGATTCTCAACATATATATATATATATATATATATATATATATATATATATATATATATATATATATATATATATATATATATATATATATATTAGAATTGGACATTGTCCGACAATTTATTTAAAGACATTTATATGATGTTTAACGTTCTTTTTATAGATACAAGTATTTAAATACTTGTATCTATAAAAAGAACGTTAAACATAATATAAAAGTCTTTAAATATATATATATATATATATATATATATATATATATATATATATAAATATATATATATACACACATACATATATATATACATATATATAAATATATATACATATATACATACATATATACATATATATATATATATACATATATATATATACATATATATATATATATACATATATATATATATAAGCGATGTTGCTTATTACAAAATTATTTAATGTAAAAATATTACAAGTTGAAGCATGAAGAAAGATCAGTGTATAAATTTACATAGATACCAATATAAATAAATAATCAAAAAAAGAATTACGTATACATTATATAATCGGTTATAAATTTATTTCAAGAATTATATACACACACACACGCACACACACACACTCACTCACACACACACACACACATATATATATAAATATATATATATATATATATATATATATATATATATATATATATATATATATATATATATATATATATATATACACATATATATATATAGCTCTCTTATTAGACTACGTTTATTAAATGATATAAATTCATCCAATTTTATAATATAGCGCCTATCGAAAAAATATATATATATATATATATAAAAATAAATAAATAAAAAAAATGAAAAAACAATCAAAATCTAGTGGAGAGAGATATAGAAGTGGTTGAAGAAAAAAGAAGTTCCTATATTAGAGTTAGGGAAGGTATGGTATGATTTTATGGGTAAACATTTAACTGCAATCAGTAGGTTTCTCAATCTAACATATTTCACTTTTATTAAAGCTTAGTCAGAAAACGAGATATATAAGCGTTTTCTCTTGGATTGTTATCTTATCCTGTGAAATTCCGATCCATTTTGAATATAACTCATATATATATATACATATATATATATATATATATATATATATATATATATATATATATATATATACATAAATATATATATATGTTTGTGTGTATGTGTTTTTGTGTGTGTGCATATATATATATATATATATATATATATATATATATATATATATAAATATATATATATATATATAATTTTGTAATAAATTCATTTCATTTTTGTCTTGAAAAGTCCATATTAGACGAAACGCGTCGGTTAATAATATAGTTTTCCTATTGTCTTTTACCTTTATACATATTGTCTTTTTCTACAGGTTAACTCAGAGAAATTTTTCATATTTGTCGACATGGAAAACCAAAATATAGACATAGATATAGTCAGAACATATATGCAACAACTGCCATCCGTTAGTTCGTATAAAAGCAAAAGAAAAACTTCCTTAGAAACTGCTTTGATTAAAAAAGTATTCCTCATTGCTCACACAAGCCCGTCAAATCATTGCACTATATTTTCCCTGTACATGCTCATGGTTTTTTTAAATATTCAGTAGAGGAATTAGAAGAAGAAGCCATTCGTTACCATGAGGCATATATGACAGAAAGTTATCTACATAAGCACGAACGGAATGAAATAAGATGATTAATCAACTATAGCAATAATATGAATGTCAGTGTTTTACAAAACAAACTCAGTAAACTCATTAGCAATAGCAAGCAGTCCAATGTCGCCAGACAAGACCTAATAACAAACTTATCCAAATTCCTACTATCGGATACACAATTAGAATCCCTTAGTTTGGGCTAGAAATTTGCCACTTGAATAACAAAATATGACACCCCAGATTACACAATTAAAAATCATAACCACAATGATTCCGATTTTACCAAAGACTATATCCAAGGCCTAATCCCAGCTACACACAAAAGACGAACGGCATCGCAATTCCTCGAGGATACATAAAATCCCTAAAATAATTATCTAACAACAAAATTATATGTCTAATTCTGATAAAGGCGGTGGAATTGTCATCATTGTTAAACTCATTTACCAACAGAAAATGAGAGAACTCATTAGCGATGATAAAATCTATGAAAACGTAAATGAAAACAAAATAAAATAGAAACAAAAAATTCACAAGCTACATCAAAAAGCTACTAAAGAATGAAGATTTCTGGATAACACTTATTGAATACTATCCAAAAATACCATATTATACGGTTTACCAAAAACACATTAACCGAATATACCAATGAGTACTATCATATCAGGGATAGGCAGCAAGACCGGATAAACTATCCTGCAAACTAAGAAGAATTTTAACCTCATGTACGATGGACTAGTAGTGCCTTGGCACTATTAGTCCATCACACATAAAAAATTCAGGTATCCTCCTAAACAAATTAAGAGACATAGACATTAAAAACAAATATGTGGCTAGTTTAGATATAAAATCTCTATACACAAACATCCCTATTGAGAAATGCTTAAATTTACTAAAAAAATACCTCACAAAAGCAAAAACTGAATTACCTCTACCTACACATAAAATCATAAAAATATGCCAGCTAATCACGAAGCATTGTTTCTTTATATTTTATAAACAACTTTACAGACAAACATTTGTTTTATCAAAGGGGTCTCATCTCACTCGCGTTCTTGCTTGTCTATTTTTAGAGTTTCTAGAAAGTGACCCATTCAAAAACATTCTCCCTCCAAACTCTTCTTATTTCAGATACATAGACGGCTTACAATTAATATATCCTCAACGTACTAATTTAACACATCTTCTCAACGAAGGAAACAACGTTGAACCTACAATAGACTTCATTTTGAAATTGAAAACAAATACACACTTCCATTCCTAGATATCATGTTGCACCGAAACCATTACGAACTCAATTTCGACGTTTAAAGAAAGTCTACAAACAAAAATTACCTGATCAGTTTCTATTGAAACAACTCAATTAAATCTGAAATAATTATAGGTTTCTATCTGAATGCATTAAGTATGTACAGCCCACAATATTTACCTAAAGAAGAAACATACATAGAAAACACATTCAAAAACCTACAATTCCCATATCATTTCATGCACAATGCAAGAAGGAAGGCATGCAAAATATACAACCGAAATAAAATAATAATAATAACATAATCAGTAATAATAAATTACATGAAAACATATTCATAATACTACTGAACATATACATCACGTCCACTATCCAAAACAATCTATTCCATCTAAATAGTCTTAAAATAATCACAAACAATTCAAAAACCATTACGGATATAATCAGATCCTCAAACACTAATAGCAATAATATTTCTGTAGCAGGAATTTCTAAAATAAATTTCCAAAACTGTTCCTTCCAATATATTGGAGAAACAAGCAGAAATTTTTAAAAAAATCCGCATCTATGAGCACAAACGAAACCTCATAAAAACAACTTAACTAATGCACTAGTCATAGATAGAAATAAATGCAACCACTATATTGATTTTAAAATATTCTACACTCATAAAAGGAGAAAATAACTCACTCAAAAGGAAGATCCCCGAAAGTGCCGCCATTGAATATTATCCATATATTTATCTACGTCCAGGTTTTTTCCCAATATCACCTTTTCTAAGAGAATTACTACTCTCCCAAGCCAACGTACACAACGATATCAATAAATAAAAGAAGATGGTTGAATGCGTCATTACAACAATGAAAACAGTATTTCTACACGTGTTAGTACTTGACGTAATTTTCTGTTGACAATATGAATATAATAGCTTTTTCTAAATTCTTCTACTTACTAAGGACTTTTTGTTTGTTTTTAATAGTTTTTTGGTTTCGTTTTTGCCTTGAAAACGTCCACATTGGACGAAACGCGTCGGCTAATAATGCAGTTTTCCTATTGTCTTTTATCATATTTACATTTTAATTACATTTAATTAGAAAATGTAGTTTTATCATCAGACAAGTGAACAGTTTAAGCTTTTAATTCATCAATTTAAACAAACATTGAAAAAAGGATTTGTTTTTAGTTGGTCATAAAGATCATGTAAATAAAAATGGCAAGTACAGAACAAGTAAGTCACAATGACAATTTAATTCCAGTATATCCTCCATTTTTGCGAATTACTTCCAAAATTCTGCAAGAGGGTGCTTGGGATGCTCACCCAGGATGCATAAACTGCAGAATGAAGAGTATCCACAGTTTCAAATTGCGATCCATGTTTATAAACATCCTTTGCCATCCATCCCCAAACCATTTCAATTGGGTTTCGATCCGGAGGTCTTTGTGGATTGCAGCATTGTCCTGCTGGAAAATCCTTTTTTTTTCCACATAAATGAGGACATTTAGTAATTAGCGATGCTTTTTTAACATATCAATGCAACTGTATGACGACTTTTACCTCCTTTAACCCAAGAGTTCCATTGTACGAAAATGAATACGAGACCATAATTAATCCACCTCCACTCTGTCTTGTTGAGAAAATTTCTTTTGGGACATCTTTTGCATGCCAGTAACACTAAAAACCATCTGGGCCATCAAGATTGAATTTTTTTCTCGCCTGAAAACAACACTTTCTTCCATTTATCCACATCACAAGTTTGATAATCAGAAGCAAATAGTAAACGGGAGGATTTATGGCGAAGAAGAAGGCAGCCGTTTCAAGTTATTCAATCCTTCTTATTTAAATGCTGTCGAATTTTTCGAGAGCTGCATTCAGCGTCTGTATTCGCTTTTATCTGATTTGATGTTATGCTTGAATCTCTCTTAACTTCTCACCTAATGCGTCTGCTAGAGATGGTGAGATTTTATTGGGGCGACCGTTTGATTTTTTGATAAGCTTTCGGATCCGGATTTTTAATGAAGTTATGAATAAGATTTCTGCTACGGCCAATTTCATTTGCAATGAATCGTTGTTAAATACTACGTCTTTGAAGCTCAACAATCCTGTCCTTTTCGAACTTCTTAAAAATTTTAACCATAGCCATTTTCACTTGTTTGTCGATAAACTACATTTTTCTAATTAAGGTCCTGTCGAGGGAGAGAAAGTTACATTAACGAGTCGTTTATATTGATAGCATGGGAAAATTACGTTTAACTTTAGACTTGAACTGGTCAAGATTCTAGTGTTCGGGGAAACATATAGAAATATATACATACTGGGAGAGCAAGCATCTGACGGCCCGATGCAACCTGATTTGCCAGATTTCGCCAATCTCAATCCCTCGAAGGTGCCGCTTCTGGGCAAATTTGTGGGCTTCTCCGTTGCACGGACTTGTCTACCAAAACCAAATTCACGGGAATCACCTCGTCAAACTTTCCTTCTGAAGTGGTCGGCTGGGCCTTCACAATCCCCACCGCCGCCACCAGAGGGAAGAAAGCGATTGAAGTGGAAGGATGACTATCCTGATGCGAGCGAGTGCCGACTACTACTACTACTAGTAATACTACGAGTACTACTACTACTATTACTACAAATGGAAGCGATAATAATACATAAATCAACATAGATAGATAGATAGATAGATAGATAGATAGATAGATATGCACATACTCAGATAGATAGATAGATAGATAGATAGATAGATAGATAGATATGCACAGGCTCGGATAGATAGATAGATAGATCGATAGATAGATCGATAGATAGATAGATAGATAGATAGATAGATAGATAGATAGATAGATAGATAGATATGCACAGACTCGGATAGATAGATAGATAGATAGATAGATAGATAGATAGATAGATAGATAGATAGATAGATAGATATGCACAGACTCAGATAGATAGATAGATAGATAGATAGATAGATAGATAGATAGATAGATAGATAGATAGATAGATAAGTCTAGTCATCCTGGGAGAGGAATATCTCCAAATTTTATATTCCAGACTTAAAAGATATTTTATTTAATAGATATAAGTACAAACGCATATATAATTTTGTAACAATTTTTAAAAAATTCTATATAAACACGTTGCGTTGATTTAGCAATAAGTCGGTATATTACTCATATTTGTTTTTTTTTTAGTATAATTCTACTCACTTCTGTGTCCATATACGTGCGTCTGCCCTGTACCATGGTGCATCCGATTTAGGCCGGCTTTAAACTATTTCAGGAAAGAAAAGATGACTTTTACTTGCCTACATACAAATGAGATTTAAAAAAATGAATGTTTCTTTTATCATATTTCTCCCCTCTTGGCGATTTTGTCGTTGAGACGGAGAAAAATCAACAGAATGGATTCGATTTCATTGAAAAGCCTTTGTTGATTTATTATTGTCGAAACAATTTTAAACAATGCCAGCGAGGTTTTGAAAATTTTGTCGAGGAAACAATTATTGGTGTGAAAACGAGACGAAATAAAAACAAAAATACCAACCGCTGCAGTGGCAAAGCCAGTTTGTAAAGAAAACGCCTTCAGAACTGTCTGAAATACATATTAAATAATGCATTGTTTAAAGCTTCATGACTTCTCTGTTTTTATATGTAGATGACGGGTCATGAGAAATGACAACTGATGGGTGATAATATAATTGAACGTAAAATAGCATGGGTGTACCAGATGAAAGGTGATACGTAAATATTCGGAAAATTTGTGCGGTTATTTCCCAGTAGAGAGATAGGCGAGATACAAATTGTGGATATGTTCATACTTCCCAAAATTAGTGTTATCTCCTGTGTATCGATAGACAGATTATACATATATATATATATATATATGTGTATATATATATATATATATATATATATATATATATATATATATATATATATATATATATATATATAGTGTTATCTCCTGTGTATCGATAGACAGATGATATATATATATATATATATATATATATATATAGTGTTATCTCCTTTGTATCGATAGACAGATGATATATATATATATATATATATATATATATATATATATATATATATATATATATATATATATATATATATATATATATATATATCATCTGTTTATCGATACACAGGAGATAACACTAATTTTGGGAAGTATGAACATATCCAGAGTTTGTATCTCGCCATATATATATATATATATATATATATATATATATATACTACCAGCATGGCCCGGCGTTGCCCGTGCTTGATTCAAAAATCGTACGACTCATACAGCAATCGCTATCACTTGACTTAAAATATTTTTCCCCTTCCTTGCCTTTAAACGAGTGCCCTTTGCCGTGCTGATGTTGCTACATGCCTTACTTCTTGCCTTCATACTGCGAATTTTTCTAAGCTCTATACTAAAAATTAAATCTGTTAAGAAAAAATAACTAAAAAGAAATGAACACAAAACGATCAGCTTTAAAAAAGGACCCGTAACTGGAAAAACCGAATGAAAAAAAGAATGTTAACAACAAATACTTTTTCACAACCAACCCAGTTCTGCGTAATCAGAATCAACGTTGAGTTTAAGCAAGCGAATGAGACAATTGGAGTAAAGTGCCATAAAGATTTAAATTTTTCCCACTTGTGACGAATGCAGCTATCGAATTTTTTGCATGCTAGTTAATATTCGTGTCAGTCAGCTGTTGGTTCTCACGCTGGCCAATAGAATCTTCCTGCCTATTCGTGGCAGCCAGCTATAGGCTCTCACTCTGGCCAGTAGAAAATGGCCGCAAACTACATTAAAACTGCCGTAGAAGCATGAAAAATCTATTATTTCCACTGTCTATGAGAGTTGGGAAATGCAACGTCGGTCTTGGCCTTCCCCCTAACTTGGAGCATGTGCATGTAAATTCTGGTGCAAATACGTCGAAAATTGCGGCCGTACATTCGTTACACACACACACAAAACACCAATGCTGCCTTTTATAGATAGAGATGACGGGTCTTGAGAAATGACAACTCATGGGTGATAATATAATTGCACGTAAAATAGCTTGGGTGTACCAGATGAAAGCTGATACGCAAATATTCGGAAAATTTGTGCAGCTATTTCCCAGTAGAGAGGTATGGCGAGATACAAACTCTGGATATGTTCATACTTTCCAAAATTAGTGTTATCTCCTGTGTATCGATAGACAGATCATATATATATATATATATATATATATATATATATATATAGATAGATAGATAGATAGATAGATAGATAGATAGATAGATAGAGAGAGAGAGAGAGAGTGAGAGAGAGGGTGAGAGATATGAACAAAGTGTAACAGATAAATATGAGACAACATGCACGAGACGAACTGCCACTACTACTATTATTCATATTAGCCTTATGTATACAGTAAGAATCACCCTGTACTAAACCCGGTGACCATTCGAAGAAGACCGTTACAAGTCGTTTATACGGATAGGAAATGGTTTTACCAGTAAATCACTAAATCATCCATAACTTTTGTATTATCCTCTCAAATTACACCAAAATCTCAGACAATAATAAATAATAGCGTATTTATTGTCTGTGAAAATTATAGAATATAAAACAGCTTTGATAAAAAGTGATACCTACTTTTCTGACGAAAACAATGCCGTTCTGAACATTTTGGCCGCAACTGTATAAGGGTTAACTCTAGATGTGAACAGTTTAAGATTGTAGTGATCGGGAAAACATCCTCTTGGGAGGCGGTTGCACGGTGCAGTGGTGCGCTGAATATAAACTATTGGAGTGGATCAGGAAAGAAATGTCTGTGGTTTGCTACAATGTTAACGGCATGGCGGGTCCTTCCTCTGAAGGTTAGAATGTTTTTCGTCTGAGCACTTCCCATGGAAGTAGCGATCTAAAACTAGTACTATTGTTACTGCTACTAATAGTAAAATTGTTAATGCTACGACTATTATGACTACTACTGTTCTTTTTTTATGTCCCGTTTCGAAGATCATTACTACTAAGGTGTGAGGTCTATCCTCGGTGGGTGCCCCATATCTGTCGCTGGTTACCAAAACCCAGTTTCGATTAGTTTTCAAGAGGTCCCCATAGCATTTTGTAATGTTTAAAGAGCAAGTTTCGTATATCATTACTACTCAGTAGTGAGTGTGACGCTCACTGAGTGCTCGATATTTTTCTTAATAAACTTAAACTGCGTTTGAAGGGAGTCTAGACTTTGGTTAGATGTTATCGTCATTGGTTTAAAACAACGTAATCTGACAATTAATACTGAGTAGTGAGTTCGCTCCTTACTCATTAGGGTCGTAATGGTGGTTTCTGGGTGACGTCTTGCTCCAGGCATCCAGAGAAGTAGATCATTCGCAAAATCTTATTTTGTTCGGTAGCAGTGTCCTGCAAAGCGCATTCTGCGTTCCTGTAAGATTGTAGAAATATCTGGAATGGGACAATAGAGCGGTGATTTAGTTAGATGTTGTCTCCAAGTGATTTTCAGTATAGCTCTCAGTATCCGAGTTTAGGTTCCATCAAGCTTATTGTGTTTATGTACATATTATTTACACTATTTACATTGTTCGGACTGTTGTCCTCATCTTTGTTACCATGTTGACGACGTTTCGGCCATTGTACGCTCTGGCTTTCTTCAGGTGATTGCAATTTCGAACTGAACCCTTAATCTGAATAGATAAACAGATGTTCGATAATTCTGACTATGTCTTCATTTTTATATTTTAATATTAATTTATTCCTTTCCCAAGACATTCGTTTGCGAGGAAAAGTTAAATTTTGAAAATTAAAAACAAATCGCTATTTGTAAATTGATGCAATGTTAATATACACATAAATGAACAGACAAAAGGAAAACGTTTCTCTACCAACGCGTTTCCTTCCTTTAGGATCTCTTATCAAGGTAAAGGTGGAGATTTTATTTTGCAACTTATACTCAGATATATATATTATTTTTATTCTGTCGAGCTACCTCGGGCATTCATGAGTCTATTACGCCAAGTATTACTGCCATGCATCAAGATTATTATGGTGGCTTTCTGTCATAGCCAGTTGCTCTGTGACTAGGTACCCAAAGCAGTAGATCATTCGCAAGTTCTTGCTTTGCTCGCCAGCAGTGTCCTGCAAAGTGTATTCTGCGTTCCCGTAAGATTGTAGAAATATCAGGGATGGGTTCATATAGCTGTAATTTCGTTGGACGTTGTCTCCAGATCTTTGGTTAGATGCCCAAACGGAAATATTAGCTTCTTCCACTTCAAAGCAGGGGGACCTTGAAGGTGACACCATTGCAACATTGGTCTTTGTTATCCTTCAAATCGGAAGAAATTATCCAGTATCCACAACCATATAGGGGGAGCGATATTACAGAGCAATTAAACACACTTTGGTTTCTAACGATATTTTCCTGTCACTTAATACTTGGTTTAACTTTGGGAAGACATATTTAGCTGTTCAAATGCGCCTTCGGAATTTAGTATCAGATATCGTATATTCTGATAAAACATTTAGTAGATTGGTAAACCTCAGTACATTCACGCAGCTATGGTTGAATTGCTTGCAAACAAACACAACAACCACATTTCCAATTCTTCCGCTGACATTCACCATATGTGCAAGTCCTGAGGGAGTCTCGAGAAGAGGGTTACAGAGTAGGAAGTTCAGTTTATGAGGATGTATGGGCAAGATAATGGTTAATTCCTAGAGTTGAACAGGTTAAGATTTAGGAAGCGGTAAAATCTCCTCCTGAAGTTTATACCACAGAGCAGTGCTTCGAGGGAAGAAGCTGATCGAGTAAAACTTACTTCTCACCAGTGGAATACGGCAGGTATGAGGGTTGTTAGCTACAGTGCGCATAGTATGGATGGTCATAGCCTTGAATGTTAGAACTGGTGGAACTAATGAATATAGTTTGTCTGAGGACTTTGAACTTATATTCCTTGGATACATAATGAGGAACGAGAGATTGGAAAAGGGAACAGTCACAGAAGGGAACCGACGCATATATGAAACAGGTTTCGATTGGTGTAGATCCAAATGCCCCAATGATAACTGGAACCGCCTTGGCAGAACTTTCGAAATTCTGACAAACGTAATCCACAGATTATTGTAGCATAGAACCGAGACCATTGTGGACTGAACGTCCGAAATTCTGACAAACTTAATTCACAGATTACTGTAGCATAATACTGGGACCATCGTGGCCTGAACGTCCGAAATTCTTACAATTATAATCCACAGATTACTGTATCATAGAACTGGGACCATCGTGGCCTGAACATCCGAAATTCTGACAAACCTAATTCACAGAGTACTGTATCATAGAACTGGGACCATCATGGCCTGAACGTCCGAAATTCTTACAATTATAATCCACAGATTACTGTATCATAGAACTGGGACCATCGTGGCCTGAACATCCGAAATTCTGACAAACCTAATTCACAGAATACTGTATCATAGAACTGGGACCATCATGGCCTGAACGTCCGAAATTCTTACAATTATAATCCACAGATTACTGTATCATAGAACTGGGACCATCGTGGACTGAACGTCCGAAATTCTGACAAACTTAATCCACAAGTTAGTTTATTTTTAAGCTTTGCAATCCCTTTGACCGTAATATTATGATCAGCAGGAACATGCACATTGATTAGAAGAGATCTTTTTGATTGTCTGTTTTTTTTCTGTTTTTGTTTTCAAAGACGGTAATGCCTGGTTTTGTGGCCTCAGGAATGCTGTCTGTTTGGCAATTGTAATCCCATAAGATACTGAACTGAACTGAACGTTTGCGATCACTTTCTCTTGTTTATATTTCTAACATAGAAACCCATGCAGGTGGGAGACCACTTCATCATGTCGGTGCTTCTATGCTTTCTGCGTAGGCATTTCACAGGCGCTAATGATATGGCTGACATTTTCCGCCTCTGTGTCACACAGCTCTTTACTTATACGTTTCCACTTGTTGATAAATGATCTGCCGGACGGAATTAATATACAGAGATTGATATGGGGGGCATAGCAGCAGGCCTTCGAAATCTCATTTCAGCTCGCCTTTCGTTAGCCAATCACAAGAAAATTTATATGATAAGAGCGTTAGTGTTCCTCACAAACTGTCCATGAAGCAGCGTTGCCTCTTGTTATTAAATTATCTTTCAGGTCACTCTTTCTGTATTCTTCATTGTTCTAGATGCTTAATTTTATAAGGTTTTGGATTTCGACAGGGTTTTTTTTACGAATGTCACTTAACGGTTTACCAAGTAGCATTACAAAGTGTAAGTTCACTCGTTACACACAATTCAGTACTGATAATTTCTGTGTCTGCTTCTATTTGTCCACACAAACACTCGTCAACTATACAAGATACATTTGCTTTATTATTATTATTATTATTATTATTATTATTATTATTATTATTATTATTATTATTATTTCCTTTGATTTCTGGTGTGTACACATTTTGTTCCGGGTCCCGTCCAAAGACCTAAGGTTAGAAATGGCATCATGATATTTTCCACTGCAAAAAAAAAAAAAAATTACAAAGATAAAGCCCTTCGTAAAGTGTGGGATGTATTCGTGAGAACATTTTTTGTATTTCTTTTGGGCATGGGCTTCCAGGAATCCCTTCTATTATTCTACTGGAATTTTTTCCAACCTATCGGCGGGCTCCAACTAAAACAGGGATTGTTGATGTCCCCACGTGTCACATTTTTGACATTTCGATTTCAAGGTCCTTATATTTTGATAGCTTTTTGAAGATCTTCAAAGATACATTGCAGTCTACAAGAACAGCCATATTAATAAGGAGGCACTTTTGTTTGTTTGCGGTCTCTAATAACAATATATGGGCAGTTATCTTTGATTGTTTTATTATTATTATTATTCTAAGATGAGCTCGATCACCATCATATTGCGCACGATTCAATTTGCTGTCGTTTCATTTATTTTGATGCTTTGCTTACTAGTACGGCTTTTTTTCATTACAAGAAATGCAACGTTTGTAAATAGACATACAATATTTTGTAGATTTATATATTTTTATATTTTAACATTTGTTTAATATATAATTTGATAAAACAGATATACTATCGAAATATTGTTGAACATTGTAAAACACTGATTTTTTTCTTTTCGTTTTCTTTTCTTAAATCGTGTTATTCTCTTAATTGCAGAAAATAGTGGGAGAATTGCATCAATTTTATTATTGTTATTATCATTATTATTATTATTATTATTATTATTATTATTATTATTATTATTATTATTATTATTATTATTATTATAAGTTTTGCTTCGTACGTGGAATTGTTCCTATAGTGATATAGATCCCCTGTGTTACCCGATCTACTCGATTTTATTAAACCTTTACATGAAGGCTGCTACTTTATTATGGATAACGTAATACATGATGACTGCGAAAGGATACTTATTATGGTATACATGAGAGTACGAAGAATGTGTATTGTCAGATGAACTCACGGAAGAAGACAGTGCTTCCATTATAGATGTTTGGCGACAACGGAAAACTTCTTCATATTTATAGAGATAATCGAAGACATTAATTGAGGTAAATGAAACATGACCTATCAAGCATACACAAAACACCAAAAGATGAGAAACATTAGAAGCTAAATGATTCATATGTGTATGATTATATATTTATATTATATTTATATTCCCATCAGTCCACAGATTTTTGGAACCGTTCTCCCGTTTTAGTTACAAGTTTTCTTTTTATTTCATTCTATCTTCGCCTTGCGAAAATACAATATTCTTTACCTGCTTTTTTGCTTTAATTCTCTCTACTTGGTCGGATCAAGTTTTGGCATCTTTGTTTATGATATAGCCGTTATTTCCTGTTCCTACTTACCCACTCTTGTATGTTGTGGAATTGTTAATAGTTCTCTTTTTTTTACCTCGATTTTGTTTCTGTTCCTGAACCATCTCACCTGAAAAACAATTGTGAGAGAAATGACTTCCGCCATTATGAAAAATGTCCATGGTTCTAAGGAGTTGTATAAGGCTTCCAATTAAACATTTTATTTTCTTTGCATTTCCACAACATATTCATCTTATGTATTGACATAGCATTGTCTTCAATACATTTGCAACGAAATTTAGTAAGCTTAAATATCCTGTATCGCTGTCCATGGCGAAAATATTTGCTAAGATTTAACTTAGATCAACGTGAGACTTAATGAAAGTAAAGTGTTATGGGATCTTACCTGTAACGACAATGAACTCTTCCTGATACTATAAAAACTGCGCCTCCCAAGAGAGACGATAGAACGAAGTGGAACGAGTCGAGAAAATAGTAGTTCACTCTAAACTAGACTGACAGTCATACTAACACCTTCAACTTCTTGTATTATTATTATTCTGTTTAATATATCTTTGTTATTTCTACTCTTGCGTTCGTGTTGTTCTTCCTTGGTTCTAACCTTGGACCATAACTGTGGTGCTTGGATATTGGACCATAACATAAAGTATATATGAAAATTGTTTTGTGATAGTAGTTCAAATAGAGTGGAAGTATTTGGAAATATTCTTTATAAAACACTCCAATGTTAGAAATATTGAACACATTAAAAGAATAAAATCGAATAGAAATTTGTAAAAACGACGAGTAGCCAACGTGTGAAACGTTATAATAATGGAGTAACAGAAACATTTAAAATCTTATAAAAATCGGTTATCAGATATAATGTTAAACCTTATAAAAAGCGAGTAGAAGTCATTTAAAATGTTTAAAAATCGTGTAGAAGCCATCAAATAAAACATTATAAAAGCCAGCAGTGTAAAATATCGTAATAATGTAAAACGTAATAAAACCCTAATAGCAGCTATCACGTAAAACGTTATAAAAGTAGAGCTGTTGCCGTCATATAAAACGTTATGAAAACAGTGTAGTGACCATCACGTAAGACGTTATAAAAACTGGTTCCCGTCACTAAAATCTATTAACTTTCATTGATGGCTTATTACGCATAATTAACGACTTCGTTTCTAATGGCATTATTTTAGCAGAAAAATAATTACACCAAATTGAATGCGAAACAACTTCGTTAAGAAACACAAGACACTGTTTTCAAATAAGTCATAAATACAGAAGCTGTACTTGAAACAAGAGGATTATGTGTGATTATCTACATATCATAAGGCAGTGGTGTAAGAATTAAGTCATGGAGTAGTTTGTAATGGTATTGCACCTATCTCCAGTCGTTATAAAGTATCATTATCAAAAACTTCCTTGTCGGCGAAGATCTAAAATATGTTGACTGCAACCCCAAGCAGACAAGCAATTACCCTTCTCCCAAATAGCTTTAAATTGCCAACCAAAATTCTTTTACATACTAACAGGAGCGACCAATATTTATCTATTCTTCATACAAGGAAATACATTTGTGACCAAAAACTGAAGACGCCGAAATATTAACTTAGCCGAAAACGAACCCCCGAATAGCATAAAAATAAAAGACAGCAAATATATTAAAAGTTGATTAGTGCACCGAAATTTCAATATAAACTAGTATTTTTATCACGCCCGTTCTGGATGAATGTGTTTTGAGCGCCTATCGGGATGTAAACTCAACCCTGACAGTAAGTGAAACGCGTAGATAGTATCTACCGCGAAAGATGATGGGTAAAAAATGATCGATTCCTAGTACCGATTCTCCTGCTATTCTGTAGCCTTACAAGATTCAAATCAGACCGGGAATGGAGTACAGCTGTCGCATATGGACTGGAGATACGAAATATCCTCTTTACTAGACTTGATAGATCCCAAAAGCACCGCCGCACCCTTATGGGTGATGAATCATTTTCCACATTCAATTCCAATCCCACATATAAAACGTCATAAGCCTCTCGCTGTTCTATCGCTACTTCAGTGGAAAGTGTGCAGACTAATTACATTCCTTAGTCCCACAAGTTCTAAGCTTCACGGGTACAACCTGCCATACAAGTACATTGTCGTGAACAACCCTCATTCTCATTCGTATTCCATTTGTGATAAGTATGTTCCACTTGAACAGTTTCTTCATAATTGATACTTTGTGGAACGCTTAACTACCATCTTCTTCATCTATTCATGTCTAGGGTTAATTTTGTCTTCCCCACATAGCCTCATAAACGTTGCCTATTACTCTATATCTCTATAATTCGAGTGGCTCTTGATCCTTATATAGAGTGAAAATCATTGTAAAAGAATGTCCACATTTCGTCGTGATAACCGTTTCAATACGATGGGGTATGCTGGCGATGAGGCTATTGCAATATTGCGTTAAAATCTCACTTATCCAGAGATCCTTGATAACATCCGCAAGAGCCTTGACATTAACTGACTTTATGTACGCAACCTTATACTTAATGTAATCCCATAGATTTTCTATGTGATTGAGATCAGGCCAATTGCTACGAAAGCCACCAGGCATATTATATAGATAACGTAGACAATACACGTTAAAATATAAAAAGATCCACACTAGGTTTACAGTTCATGTAATACGTAAATATGGCATACCAGTCATGAAAAATAAAACAATATAGTCATGACTGGGTAGGAAGAGAGATCTCTTAAGAACCGTGCAACAAAACAAATGGTGTATTCACACACCAGAAACCGTCTTAGTCTAAGATATTCGTTATCTAGCTCTAATCTGAGACTGAAGTCTAGATCTTGCTATGATAAACAACGTGAAAACTACTCGCCTTATTCAGCAGTATTTGCTCTTCCAAAAGACGGTTGATTAAAATAAAAAAAAGTAATGGATCACTCGAAAAAAATCTCTATACCGCTCAAGTGAACTAAAAGAAAAATAATCCTGTCAATTTTTATTGGGGTATTTTGAATGGCACAGTGAACCTATCGAAAAGATTTGAGGAAGTGAGGGAAAATCGAAACATATCCAGGAGTCAGTATTTCTGAAAATAGATACAACAGTATAAAATTCTAAACAGATTTACTGTCACTTAATCCACAGTTTAAGGTCAACGACTACAGATGAAGACAAAAAATTAAAAGAAAGCAATGCAGGTTAAATATTAAAATATTGAGTTAAATTTTTCAGTGGTCTCATGTGGATGACTTAAAATATTGTACAAGCATCTTTAAAACATTGGTGTTTGTAAAACAATTACGTTAGACCAGGAATAATATAAAGAAAATTAACTTTAAATCGTATTTACCAAAAATGTATTAACTCCAGCCTAACGGGAAAGCACATTTAAAGAATTATGATTTTTCTCCAGAAACGTTTGAAAAACCGTTCTTCAACTTCCTTATTTGCGAATGTTCTAATACTTATGAAATGTTCCACGAATCGAAACGAATGAAAAAATACAGATGAGAAATCTGGCCATGGTAATATTAGCCGTTACATTATAAGGAAATATTCGGCGATCATTGAACAACTTCTCTTCCTTGAGTTTTATGATATCTTTCCGGAAAATATGTAATGTAATGAATGTGCATACACCTGGGTTTCCCCTCACGGTAATATGATTGGCTGGTGTCAGCCATAAATACAGACTGATGCGGAGGTACATGGCCAACGTCTATTACATATGCCTAAGCCTAAGCATAGTGCCTACGACTACGAGTACCCGTCCATTACAGCGACCTGCTAGATTGTCCGGTTACAGTAGCCAAAACCACTTAGATACTTCGAACAAATATATCCCTTTCCGGGACATATCAGTTGGCGACAAGATTCGAAACGACGTCACAAGTTAAAACAATAGGTCTCTCAAGTTCCGTAGCTGTTATCACACTTTTCATTATAGATGGGGGTTCTTCCTTCCAAACCTGCAGTAGAGTAGAATGGCAATATATCGATTATGTAGTTATTTTTTATTCCAGTTATATGTGATATCCATTTGACATCTTGCTACTGTTGAATATTCTCGGCTGAAGTGGTTTCTGTTGCATTTCCTTGTTTGTGATTCTGTAACGCCAGTCCATGATGCTCGAAGAAGGGGTGGCTTTTGATAAGATACACTTCACTTCACTCGCTCAAAGCCTGTTTAACCTTTGCTCTTAGAATGCGGTTGTATACAACTGTCTGTTCAGATATTTCTGAAGGGATTTGACGCCATGCGTGATATTCATATGCAAGTCTCGATCTGACGAGACTAGTTGAGAACATGACTCGTGTTTTCAGATTAATGTTTTAGATTTTTAGCGATTGACGGTGTCTAGCGCAGCCTATGGTACAATCAGTTTCCTTATCGTTTATACTAAATTTGTTATAACGGATCCACACACCGAAATACCTTAATTGGTTGGTATTTACTGATTTAACATCTTGAATGTTCATGATGGATTTCACTTATGTTGCATCACTGGTTTCATTCCAATTCCAGGTCACAGTTTCCATTTACGAATATTTTAAGACGAGTCTTATTACTTAGAAAACTAGGGAGTAGGTCTTGATTTACTGTTTAATATCATTCTTATAACATCTCTGATTATAGAATGCGAAAGAACCTTTCATCCTATAGCTATTATTTTAGGAGGTGTTTTACAGAGTGTGACCTTACATTGTCATGCCGGAGAATGACGCATTTTTCTTTTTACAAAAGCGGGATACGTTTACAGTAAGAATTCCATTACCCAATGAAGCTGCAATAAACATCCTCAGGGATAGACTTTCGACGTTACATAGTCCGTAATATAATTTATATTTCATATTCCACCTGACAAAATACAAGGACTTCTTTAAATGCAATCTGTATTTTGGCGTTCGCACTGGTTTCTTGTTTTTATGATAACCACAATGTCTTTGTTTTCCGATCGCCTACACAATCCTTTTTTAATCACCTGTAAAAATGTGACCAACATCTGAAAGTTTGGCGTTTCAGTTTAAAATATTGTGGAACAATGTTAGGGTCTCAGGCGAAAGATCCTGGGGAATCTGGATTTCCTATTTGCAAGCTTTCATATTCAAAGTCTCTAATGATCTGCAAACTATACAATTTCGGATAGCAGAGATAATAAAATGCTTCTAGATCCAGTTTCCTAGCCTTAAAATTTGGTTCTGATTTAGTTTGACAGAAAATTCTTAGTGGCGAAATACGTAATTTCTGTACTCGTCAAGTCCTTTTTGTCAGGTCTATAAAATTCGTTGTCAATAACCAACCTTCTGAAACCATAGGATCAATGCAGGTGTCATTTAAAGCTTTCTCTTCGCTTTTCAGAAATCCTAGACGATAGGAGCCTTGCAACTGATCTTGCCTCTAACCTAGGTCTGATAGCAGAATAGGTAAAACCTGACATGAAATATTTATACCTCAAACATAAATGCAATGTTATTTCAACGAAGAGAATATAAGTCTCCGGTAAAATAAATACACATGGGGTGGAATAAGAACGCTAGCGTTGATTATTCTTTTCAAAAACTTATAAGCAGAAGCAAGATTGTCTAAGATACTAAAAGTCATAGATATTAAATAAACAACCGAATTCAAATATAAAAATGAGATAAATATATATTTCTAAGGGTGATGGGGCGTGTGATGTCTCCTAGAAATGCTAAAAGTAACATGTTTCAGTTGCAGGTAATTCGTTTACAAATAAAGGAAAAAGCTCTCCTTGTATCTGAATCTGTCAATATTGTTATGTTCAAAAGCAAATAGGTATGGTTATTTTCTGCTCGAGTGATGCTTGATAGGGAGAGAGAGAGAGAGAGAGAGAGAGAGAGAGAGAGAGAGAGAGAGTGAGAGATAGAGAGTGCCAATGCCAGGACTTTCAGCGATGCTTTTCAAGGTGGATCTGCAGGTGAACTATTCCTGATGTTGCGGCTTTATTTTCAGAAGGTTTTATTTAATATCATTTGGTTAAATGATGATAGATGTTGTCTAAATGTCTGCTGCGGTTATTATACAAGGTGTAATAGCAAAAATGTCCAATTCCTGTAACAACAAATTTGTCAAGTTGTTAGATTAAGGATTCTTAGAAATGATTAGAGGTATCTTACTGGAATTCTCCGCAGTTTTTATAATACTATTGAACTCTACTCGATCATAAACGAAAATGACATGTTCACCATCAATTAATCATAGCTAAGGATCGGAAGATCTTGAAGGTTTTGAAATTAAGTTCATATATATATATATATATATATATATATATATATATATATATATATATATATATATATTTCCATGATTATTTTCCAACTTGTTCTAGATGATCTTCGCCCTCTCTAAGCTTCTAAAATTCTGTCTTTTCACATACGATTTAACTTTCAAGCTGAAATGTTTTATGGATTGAGTTGGATCTTTTCTTTAAGTTGAGATGATGATCTCTCTTCTTCTTGGGGCCTTCTGATCCAGTTTTCCTCTCGAATGTTCTCTCTCTTTTAATCTTATTCACCGTTCTCTTGGTGGTTTTTGAATGAAAGATGAAAACCAGAGTATGAATGTTGGTACCATTACCGAAGTCTTACTCAGTTGGGAAGACATAGTGTAGCGGACACCAAACAATTTTCACCTGTTCGATTTCTAGCTCAATAACTCACAGGGTTTTCTTTTGTATTACTTACGACAAATGGTGTCAAGGTGACTTCGATAGATAGCATACATCCGTACGTAAACATATTCTTGTTCGGTAACTTTAATGCCCACCATGCCAGGTGGCTTAAACATAATCTGTCACTGATCTTGCTGGCATCCAAACTCTTAACTTCTCAATCACACAATCTTTCACTCAAGGGATTGACTACCAACTGCGTTTTCCCAGTACTTCTGACGGACACGATCTCCTTTTACCTCTATACGTTCATCTCGTTGCACTACGGAGCTCTGTCCTCTTGTCAAATCTGATCATGCAGTAGGGTCTGCAAATATCTCCTCGCACTCTCCCACCAGCCAAGAACCTTCTACAAACAGAATATATTTCTGCTATCAACGAACAGACCGGAATTCGTTCCGTGATTTCCTTCGTGACGTCCCTTGAACCGAAGCGTGTCTAAGCTCTCCTCCTGGATGAAAACTGCCATCGATGCTTTTATTCCAGCAAGGAAATAACAAGTTAAACCGCGTTCATCTCCTTGGATCTCACCAGCATGCTCGGGCGTTATAGCCCACGGGAATCACTTCTTCCGGCAGTACCAAAGCGAACCGTCTGATTGTAACAGACGCCTCCTTGTCTCTGCTCGAAACGAGTGCAAACGTATCCTCAAGGAAGCGAAGTTACTGTTTGTTGACAGTATAGCATCTCGTAAGTTCTGTTCTAGAGATTATTGGCGTGTCTGCAAGAGTGTGCTGAACAAAATTAAATACTCAATGTCTCCGCAATTTCAATCATTTCGAATTCTGACATTTACAGTGAATAAGGTTGAATACCTTGCTGGATAATTATCTTCCAACTCAACACTGGATTCATTTGGAGTACCCACACCTGGAACTGAGGCTCATAATATGTGCATAACATCGTCACTGGTCTCAGACATATTTATTTTTTAAATTAGACACCCATAAGGTTAGTGGAAGTGGCATGATACCAGCCGTTGTCCTAAAGAAATGTGCTCCCTTGCTGGCTCGAGTTCTGACTCCATTTCTCTTCAAGCTCTACAACAATCACCTCGCATCTTCCTGCTTTCTAACTTGTTGTAAGTCTTCTACCCGCTTTCATTATCGCCTGTTAGTCTCCTGCCGCTTTTCGGCTATGTATACTAGATTTAATCAATGCTCAAGTGGTTAAATATCCTACCTCTAATGATTCAGTTCGACATTCCAACCACCTGAAGAGGGTTGGAGTGTACAATGGTCGAAAGGTTGTAATAAATATGGCGACAAAGATGAGGACAATAGTCCGAATAGTGTAAATAGTGGACATTGATTCCGTTTTTCCCGTTCTACCGCTGACGTGCTTACGGTGATCAAGCTCTTGATAATAACGGCGAAGCTCGAGCTGTGACTTCTGATATCTCAAAGACGTTTGACAGGGTTTAATATGCTGGTCTTCTACGTACGCTTCAGGGCTACGATATTACGAGACGATTGTTTTATTTAATCCAATAATTCCTATCCTGTCGTTATGAAGGGGCTCTCTTCCAGATCCTTTCACACGAAAGCGGGTTTCTCTCAACGCTCTATCCTGAATCCTACGCTTTTTCTTATCTTCATCAATGATCTTTCTGCTGGCATCAGTCCTCAAGTAGGCATTTATGCAGACGCCACTACCATTTTCTACTGTCTCAGTAGCAAATCCGTTAGTGCTGACAAACTGAACTTGACCTGATTTTCTTGATAAGGACCTCCAATCAGTGATTAACTGGAGCAGAAAATAGCTTGCAAATTTTAATGCCTTTAAAACTAAACTACTCTCACTTAACCACCGGAGAAAATCTTCTCCTAGCGCCATCAAAATGGCTGATGCTCGACTGCAGGAGGGCGTCACATTGAGCTTTCTGAGTCTCACTATTTCAACTGACTTGAAATGAAACAACGACGTTGAATCAATAGCTGCATCTGCTGCAAGCAAAGTTGGTTCACTGTGTCGTGCCAGACGGTTTTTCGCATCATAGTCCATGTGCACATTTAAAAATCTACCCGACGCCATTGCATTGAATACTGTTGCCATATTTGGTCTGGTGCCCCTGCTTTTCATCTTGAGGTTCTTGACAAAATTCAATAAACGATCTGCAATCTAATCGATCCTGACTTTCGACTTCAGTCACTTTCTCACAGACGTGACGTGGCTTCCCTCTGTCTTTTTCTACAAATATTATCATGACAACTGCGCTGATGAACTTTTATCCCTGGTGCCCCGAAAACATGAATTTAAACGTGCTACTAGATTGGCATCTACGTCCCACCCGTTTACTATTGAAAATAGTTAAATGTAACGGCCACTTCTACTCCAACAGTTACTTTTCTCACACTTCCCGACAGTGGAACTCACTTCCTCTTACTTGTTTCCCTGATAACGTACAATCTTCAGTGATTTAAATGCAAAGTCAATCGCCATCTTGTCTTTTCTCTAACTTTCACTCTCTGTAATTCCCTGAGCACTAGTGACACCCCGGAGTGAAATGATTTAAAAAATGGTTATATTCAGTAGCCAGACGCCGGTGTTTCCGAGACGAATTCTTTCGTAAATGTTCGATTCAATTGTTAGGAAGTTTCAGTGTAATTTAGATATGCCCGGATAATTATCTATTTAATAGGAATATATGCATATATTACGAACATACATACATATCATATATATATATAAATGTATTAATATATATATATATATATATATATATATATATATATATATATATATGTATATATATATGTGTGTGTGTGTGTGCACGCGCGTGCATGTGTGTGCGTGTGTATCAATGTGTGTGTGTATGTTGTTGTACTACGTTTTTTTGATAGTACTTATTGGTCAGACATATATCACGGTTATAAACGCAATACATATATATATATATATATGTATATATGTATGTATGTGTGTGAATGTGTGTGCGTGATGAATGTTTAGGATGTTAATATGTGTGATAGTGTTAGCGTGGGTAAGTAAAGAAAAATGTGTGTATGTGTGTAGGTGTATGCAGGACGGTAACATTAATTTATGTAAATGTGTATTAGCAGGAAGTCTACAAATGTTACACTAGTATTTTGTCGGTGAACTGTAGCGAAACCTTGCAAAATAATTTTCCATTTGTTGCCTTTTTATATTGTCGTGTATATGTATATATGTGTGTGGAGAAATCTGTACTCGTCACCTATGTGTGGGTTGGTGAAACGAATTAAGGTAATTTAATAATCTAGTTTTGTTTTGATTTAACATGCGTAATTTTGAAAAAGTGAAATTTATAAAATTCTATTTTAGGCATAAGTTACTTCCATTAATAATGTATTAGTTACATATTGCGATATGATACAATGTTTTAAGGGAGTTTTTTTTTCTTTGCTACGAATATATTTTCAAAATATTTCCTCCTTATATATATTAAGTGCTAAACAAACATGTAGGAAAAATGAATAGTATTCATTTAACTTGTAAGAAGTATGGCAATTTTTTGTTTTCATTGCATATGGCGGATGCATTTTGTGAATCAATTAACACACAACTGCCAAAAGACTGCTTCGTTGATGACAGTCCATATTAAAGGTCCCCGCAATAAATAATATCTTAACGTTTGTATAACATTTCATATGCATAAAAATAATATTTAAGAGATTCAAATATCTGCAGAGAAATGGAAGTAAAAGAAAAAATTCCCCACATATGCTCCATGAACCAGCTGACTTTTATAAGCGATAAGATTCGTCATTTAAACAATGACGTTGATGAGCATTTAACCAGTTTATTAATTTACGTCATTAACAGTTATAAAATTTGGTATGTTTCAAATGATTTTTAAGGTTATGAAATAATAACAAGAAAGAAGTATTCTAAATAAGGTGGTTGTTTTATGATTCTCCATCGAATTGTGATGCGATTGTTTATTGAGAATAATAGCCACGAACAATGTCGTGATGTAAAATGATAGCCCGATGAAGTTTTCCACGGCAATTCTTGCTAGATTTTCTTAAACCACTTTCGTAATAAAGCAGATGTTACTCCCTTTTCGCGTCTAAAACGTCAAGTAACAAAGTTCACTCGGTATCCCAGAAAACTGTCGCCATATTTTTTTTATTCTTAACCGGCTTCCTTTTGCCTTGATTGAACTCTTTTCGCGTTTGGCTAACAATTGCTTTCACTGATAATTGAATTTAGGGTCGCATCAGTTTAATTTCCAGTTACAATTCGCCTCAGAAATATTTTAAGATGTTTAAAAATTAAGATTTGTTTAAAATATTAATTATAACTTCGTTTTGGTTACAACATTTTTTATGCAAAACGATCAGAAAGTTTTAACAATTTTATTATATTTATCCAAATGCTAAGCATGGTGCTGAGAAATGGAAAAAAATATTCATTAGAAACAAAAAAAAGGTTGGTGGATTGCTAGGGCATTGATTCTCCTCTACAACTTGAATGTTTTACGGGTTTCGAGATCGTGAATATCAAGTTTGAGGAAACTAGTAGCAGCGGAATTGTAGTTCTACAGCAGGATACTGAGAATTGAATAGACGGAGCCAGTAAGTAACAGGGAAATGGTAAGAGGAAGACAACTTATAAAAAAAGAATCAGTAAAAGACAGCTGAAATACATTGGACACATAAAAAGGAAGGAAGGCTTGGAACATTTAACCCTCACATGGCTTACTGAGGGCAAGAGAGATAGGATAATGCAGCAAGCCACCTAGTGAGGAGCTTGTTTGAATGGATGAAAAACGGGGGACGGAAGGCTCAGCGAATTGAAAAATACAATTAATTGCCACAATGGATAGGAAGTTATGGAGAGACATCGTCGATGTCATGAAGGAATGAGGCACATAAAAGTAGATAAAAGCGTTATCTCTTATTTCTTCTGTTAATCCTCGGTTGTCTCGTATGACAAACTTATGTTAATGATCTGTGACCCGTTCATCTTCAACTACGTTTAATTAATATTACATAAGATTCATCCATTTGTAAATGGCCGATTTTCTCCGAATAGTTATCGACATTAACTTTTCTCAAAGCTCAGATATGCCCAATGTCTTCTAACCAAATGTTACCACGAATTCTG
Source organism: Acanthosepion esculentum (assembly GCA_964036315.1). Taxonomy (NCBI): domain Eukaryota; kingdom Metazoa; phylum Mollusca; class Cephalopoda; order Sepiida; family Sepiidae; genus Acanthosepion; species Acanthosepion esculentum. The sequence goes on from OZ038488.1 coordinate 27,689,428, forward strand.
ATGCTGTTTCTTGCTTCCGTTTTGACAGAATTCACGTTGCTCTGAAAGCGTTTGTTTTTAAACTGACATAAACTAACAGTTAAATAAGTACGTTAGAGTAAAGAATAGCAGACGAATTAGGGAATCAGAGAAGCAAATTGGGTTTATTAAATTCACTTACGTGCTAATAGGCTTTTCAAAGTGACTAATCCATCTATTCTCCTCACAGATATGGCTAAATAGCAGGAGAGTTTTGTGCTCCGTCAGGTTATCTTTGTTGAAATAATCCGGATTGAAATAGCAGGGTGCCGTGTTCGAATTCCAGTCTATCTTATTACATCCACTTCCGTGCTAATAACCTTCGAAAATGGATGAATCCATCTCTTATGCCAGCTATGGGTAAATAGCTGAACTAACTGCTTCCTATAACATTTTGAGAAGGATAAATCTGCAGAGGATTGGTCTCTGTCCGGCTATCTTATCCTGGAAAAACCACTGCTACTCCGGCTGGACTACATGTGGGGCCATCAAGAACCTAACAGGTTACGGGTCTCGTAATCATGATCTCCCATTTGTTACCTAGAAACATTTCAGGCTCATACACTTTATTCGAAAATTGGAAAACAATTGTAAGAATTAAACAAACAGATATTGTGTGTGCATAGTTTTATTTCTGGAAATAAGAACACACGATTACGAGAGTCTAGCATAATATCGATAGTAATGCATTTATGAATTTATTAAAAAAAAACACCATTTAATTCTTGGTTGAGTGGAAATAATATTCTGCTTCTCGAAAGAACAACACACTGAATAAAAAATGAGACACATGTGGGTTTTGTGAAAAAAGAAAAGAAATAACAGACAACTTAAAAATTAACTTATCTTTCTAAGTTTGCTTTTACGTTTTATTCACGTATTCTCGGAAATGTAGGTGGCGACACGAGTTGTGCGTGCACAAAATACACTATTTATCGTCAAAGTCGGCAAAAAATCGAGGAAGTTTTTTTTTTACGAATATTTTATTTTAGGCATGATATTGTTGTCAAAAGGTCACTGGAATTAGATGAAAGATATTCAAGTACACAGAATTATTGAACGTTTTAGATTGAACCCAAGTTACCTATGAACATTTTGATTTCCACAATGTACGTGACCACACGAAAAAAATGAAAAGAAAATTTGTAGCTAAAGCAGTTCTTTCCGTATTTTATATGCGTGTGTCGTTTTCTGTTTCGCAAATTTATGATCTCCCTCGTTAGTTCTTTTCTTATATATATATATATATATATATATATATATATATATATAAGGTGTGTTCAATAATATATTCATATATATATATATATATATATATATAAGCTGTGTTCACGAATATATATATATATATATGTGTATATATATATATATATATATATATATATATATATATATATTCGTGAACACACCTTACATATATATATATATATATATATATATATATATATATATATATATATATATATACATACATACATATATACATATATATATATATATATCAGGCGTATTCACGAAGGTATATATATATATATATATATATATATATATATATATATATATATATATATATATACACACTTGTGTAATGATAAATATGTGTGTGTGTGTGTGCGTGTGTGTAATTGTGTTTATGTGCGTGTGCGTGCGTAGGTTGAAATATAAACATGTAATCAATTTGACGATTTTTCACCAGTTTAGTGCTCTCGACTTGGATACCTCTTATTACATGATCAACGTTTTCCAGTGACCAATTCCTAACCTACCCGAAGATATTGCGTAACAATCCTTGCTGGATATTTTATCTGACAAAGTTCTGCGTTTTGCGTAGTCACGGTGATGCCTCAGAAAACCACCCTTATATAAGCACACCCTATCACATATCTCACAATTATATATTTCCTAAATTCCAACAGTCACTTTTTCAGTGAAAGAAGCACGCTTCATTTCTGAATAACGAATTTGTCTCCTCTGAAAATTCTTTACACCACTGTCAACGATTTTCCATCATGGCTTTTCTTGCTTACATCTTTTCCCCAGGTATTAAATTCTGCTTATGATTTCTTCACAGAGTCTTTTAAACCGTCTTTTAAAAAGTTTGTCGCGTGGCATTGCCAGCACTCGCAACTTGTACCTTCCAAGTAGTAGCTTAATTGGGCAGTCTATTATCCTCGAGCACGATAACATACCCAGACCATTGAATCCTGACTTAACGCCCTGTGAGTTTTTTCTTCGGTGTTGTTTAAAGAAGCGTCTCTTAAATAACCCAAATCTTTGGAAGAACTTGAAGGGTGAAATCAGTTGTCGCGATTCCTGGGCAGCTCGAAAAGCTGGTAGGAAAATCGAATTTTTCTATAAAATCTCATGCTAAACGTTTTCATTTCATATTCATCTCTTGTAAAAATTGTAGTTAAATAATAAGTATTTTATAATGGGAAGTTACTTTTTAAATATGCTCCACATTGAGTAGCTCTATGACACTGGTGTAAAAGCAAGCTATTAGCAATATTGAAGTTAAAATTCTCCAAATTTGTGCGATATTAAATATATATATCTCATTCGGCATTGACTGCTGAAGGGCTTTTTTAGCACTGTAACACACTTTTCCTATCTGTGCACAAGCTTCCGTATTCCCTCAGCGTAAAATTCTTTGGACTGATGTGTAGAACCAATCACAGCCAGTCGCTTACAACACTTTTGACTTCATCGTCACTTTTAAACTTCGTGCCTCTCGTGAACGCTTTCAAGGGACCAAACAGATGAAAGTCTGAAGGGGCAAGGTCTGGGCTGTAAGGGGGATGAGGGAGCATTTCCCAGCGCAGCTCGTTGATGGTCTGCACCGTTTGGGCTGCTGTGTGAGGCCTTGCGTTGTCATGATGCAAGATGACTCCTTCTGACTGATGACCCCTGCGTTTGTTCCAACAGATAAGCTCAAAGTCCTTGCAATGTCATCCACTGTCACCCTTCTGTCTGACTGAATGAGGTCATTGACTGATTCGATCACCTCAAGAGACCTCACTACTGTAGGCCTGTCTTTATCCTCAACACTGCTCCGTCCTTCTTGAAACAATCCTGTTTTCCTGACTGCTGGAAGTCCTCAACCATTGTTCCTGTCTTTAAGAACTCTGGTGACCCTTCCGACCCTTCCAATTACCGTCCTATCAGTCTCCTACCCCTCTTCGGCAAAGTCTTCGAGGCCATTATCAACATCGAAGTGATTAATCATCTGATATCCCATGATCTGCTCTCAGACAAGCAGTATGGTTTCCGCTTTGCCAATCTACTGCCGATGTGCTTACGGCCATCACTGAATTTGTCTACCCAGCTATCCATAATAACGGAGAAGCTCGTGCCGTGGCCCGTGACATCTCCAAAGCATTTGATAGAGTTTGGCATGCCGGCCTTCTTCGCAAGATCCAGGGTTATGGTATCACAGGTCGATTGTTTGACCTGATACAATAATTCCTATCAAACCGGGAATTGAAGGTCGTTCTCAGTGGATTCATCTCCAGCTCCTATCCCACTAACGCAGGTGTTCCTCAAGGCTCCATCCTAGGCCCTACTCTGTTCCACATATTTATAAACGACCTTCCTGACGCCATAGACTCCCAAGTTGGCATCTACGCTGACGTCACCACAATTTACTCCTGCCTCAAACACATTGAATAAGGATGCGGTACGGGGGCGAGAAAGCATCAATACGCAGTCTACCACTCGTTGTCCCTTATTGACCACCAACAGTGTTTGCGGAACCCACTTGCTCAGTTTGTACGTCTTACCTAGGCGGTGCAGGTGAAGTCTAACTGTTTCATCGGAAACGTTGAACTGTCTTGCAAGTTCACCACACGTTGGACTACTGTCCTCTTCAATGACCGCCTTCATCCACTGCGAGGCTCATCATGGAGAGACAAATCTCCCGACTTGAATTTTCGAAACCAACGCTTTGCAGTACGTTCATCCACAGAACTATCCCCAAACGCTTGACATATGCGGCGACTTGATGCAGCTGCTGATAAGCCCACTTTGAAGTCGTAAAATAAAGAGCCCCGAATGAGATCTCTAGACACTTCCATCCTTCTCACAGGTGTCCGGCTTATAACTGACGGCCGGGCACGTTGCGCGTGTTTTTATAACGTCTGATATTCCTACTTTCGGCTGTCCGAATTTGAAAACAATTGCTACACGCATTTCGCATATATTTCAAATTCATTCAATGACTAATCAAAAAACGGACAGAACTTTTTTGGTTACCTTGTATTTTTTTGACTTGATTCGTTTGTTTAAGGGCATATCGACTCCTTATGGGCCATTTAATACCGAAATGTAATTTTCTTGTTAGCTTTGAGGTAATAAGAATAGAATATATATTATTCTGCCTTCACAATTGAATACATGGTAGATGATACTCAGCTTTTATGCATATGCATGTTTAACTAGACATAATTACTAGAAGCAGGGACATACAGGATGCAATGGGTAAATTGTCGCCATTTTATATATTTAAATTCATGCATGCATGTTTTTTTTTTATTTTGTCGACTGCTCAGTAAGTTGGGTCAGTTGAACACCATCTGTGAGAAAAAGAGCACCATAATGTAATTCACTCCCGACATTTGGAAAACTGTATGCGGTACGGCATACTGTACTGCTTGTCTTACGCGGCGGAAGCTCCAAACTAAACATTTTAGAGTATTTGGGTGTCAATCTGAGGACAGTGCAGAGGATTCGCAAAGAGGTGGAAGATATATCCAGTCAACATCGTGGTATTTGTAGTTAGCAATAGTGATGGCTACTTTACGCTTTTTTCTACTTCCCAGATGTCTACCGACTCAATACAGAGACCTACAACAAAGTCTTCAGGAGGTAGTGCATCCCTCTGTAAAGAGGGTGGCTGCTAGAAAATCCTATGTGTGGCAACAGGACCCTGTGAACGTGTCACACAAGCAGAAGAATCCAGTCATGGTAGTCAGACAATTTCTGCGACCACATCACTCCTTAAATCTGGCCGCCTAACTCCCCAGACTGCAACCCCATTGATTATTATGTGCGGGGCATACCTGAGCGAGAGATGAACAAAATTCCTTGTAACATCAAAGATCAACTGAAGGCAAAGATTATGGCAGGATTCACCAACTTAAACTGGGAAAACGTCTGGAAGAGATGCAGGTGGTTCTGAAATTGTCAAGAAACCATGGTTGAAGTCAATGACGATTTAAAGAAAGAAATTTACTCTGTAGTATTTCAAGATATTCTTGTGTAATTCTGATAAATATATCTGTTAAAATGAGATGTCAGAGTTATTTTCATTTTGTGCGTAATTTTGATGACAATTTATCCACCGCACAGTGTGTGTTTTATGTTATAGTTTTATTGAAGCTATATTTTGGAATACAGTTTGATCTCTTAAAGAAATTGTAGAATATTGTATGGTTTAATGTCATGAAAGATTAGAATCTCTCTGTGCGCTTATGTTCCCGATCGCTTTCGACCATTTCATTAGACATTTTAAGGGATTCGTTGTTAGTACTTTTTTTTTCTTCTAAGTTATATATTATATCTGCGTACTAGCAGATGGCCCGGCGTTGCCCGGGCTTGATTAAAAAATCGTACATTTAGGTAGTTTCCTCTTACTTTTCAACGAATGTGTAAACTAATTTGCAGTAAAAATGGTAGTTACGCTCACCAAGCGTTTCATGTGACAAAACATACTGCCTCCGTTGAGATTGACTGGAAAGCCTCAAAGAGGCCTCTACCTCGGTTTCCTCCTTCCGCTTTCTCTTTGCCGCAGAGGCTCTTTTAGAACGCCTGCTAAGGTTGCCTCGTCATGGTATTGTGGCACGCTTAGCAAAACTGCCGGGTCGCCACGGCACTCAGAAGAGTGCAAAGCAGAGGCTGAAGTAGACACCAGCCGCTTCTCCCCCAAGGAGGAGCACTCAATGGAATCCTGCTCCCGTTTCCCCTTAGCCGGTGAGGCTTTTGTAGAACGCCTGATAAGTTTGCCTCGCCTGGGTGTTGTTGCAGCCTTTGCAGAGCTGCCGGGTTGGTCATCACCACGGCACGCAGTAGAGTGCAAAGCAGAGGTTGAAGTAGATGTTATATGATCATCTGTAACCGGAGTTATTATGTGCTCCTCCGCAGTCGCCTGTTCTGCATGTGTAACGTTAACGGTGTTAGTGGTCTTCAGGTGCTGACGTGCGGATGTTCGTCTTGTAGGAGCCATTTGAAGAGTTGTAGAAATGCTGTGTAAGAATGCAAATAGAAGTTGATGCCGAAGCTGAAGCGGTGCAACCTTGTTGTATACGAAAACTAAAAATGCAGTGGAGCGGTTTGGAAAAAGCTTCTCCTATCTATGGGCCGTACTTTCTGGCAGCACGAAAACGTTGCTGTAGGAAGAGGTTACGTAACCAAAACGTTGAAGCGTTGAATGTTAAAAAGTAGTGAAACACTGAGGTGTACTGTGCCGCGTATTAAAGGCAGAAGAGAAGCAACTTGCGACAGCAGTTAACTGTTTAATAGCAAAACTGAACTACGCAAAGGTAGAAATAGGTATGGGACGCTAAGATGGACTTGGCTGCGCAGTAAAGGCAGCACGCGGAGATAAAATGGGTAATGAAAACGTTTTAGCAAATAGGTAACTTGCGGTAGCAGGAATGTGTCAATTAATCCAAGGACAGATACTTTAATGGCGATCAAATCAAGACATGAGTGCGGATGCAGCCGCGCTGAAGGTATTTAAAGGGAGCATGACTTGTCATTGATTGGTGTAGCCTGGACAATGGCCATGATTTAGACCAATGAATGAGCTCACGCAAAATGGAAGATGCTAGCGCGCATTCACGCACGCGCCCATGATTTGGCAAGCGCAAGGCTTGGCCGTAAACGGGGTCAAGCTGTCTGATGCATATACAGCTTGACACTAACGCACGTGATGCCGGCGATGAGAATGCAAGGAGCTGCAATGAAGCGTTTACTCGTTTGGTTTGTGCGACAACGAAAAGCTGCTAACAGTTTGCCGGCATTAGCTTTGAAATGTATTGGGAGGAAGCCCTGCGGTTTTAGCGCAAAAACACCTCGTCAGGTCTGGGATGCGGCCTGGGCTAGGGGTAAAGGTTTAGAGAATTGGATAATGGACTGCTGAGGGCGGAGCCATTTTCACTCAGGACGTATGCGGTTTCGTTTAAGTAAAGACCCGAATAAAGGAAGTGCTTATTTTGGTAAGATGCGACGATTAGAGCAAAAGTGTTGACAAAGTCGAATATGTCATTTGTGGCTCAAAGTTAAACCTGGTAGCAGGGATAAAAAAAACGAATTTCAATGGCCCTGCACCCATTCCAGAATTTGAGGTCAAATGTTTTCTTCCACTCCATTGCACGCACTAACCTGTTTCTTCCCGCGCATAGCGTGACCTTAAATTAATCTGCATTTAGGAAATACCCAACCGGAAAAAGATTTTTAAGGGTTGACCTCTTGTCTATTTGCACTCTGTTTGGGTGGGGGGCGCTCAGAGTTGAAACTTCACATGGTGACTCCGAATGGGTTCCACATAAATCCGGTCGGTTTTCACTAAAAACCAACATGCGGTTCAGGCGCAATCTGGGCGTATCGGTTTTTGGGTTTTATCGATTTTCCGCGCTGTTTAGGGGTCCGTGGTCATGAAACTTCTGGACAACACTTCTAATGGTAGTCTATAAGAGGGTGTCAAATTTGGTTGAAATGCGAACATTCCTTCTGTAAGCAGATTTTTTTGATTATCGATTTTTTCGGAATCTGAGTCCGAACTCAAAAATCGGGCTCCGTCATGTCCTTACGGCAGCCATTTGCAAAATTGTCGTGAAAACCGCACCGAAATCTGGTTAGAAATGCGGCCAGGGCGAGGTAACAACGCCCACGACAGACACATAGACAGACAACTTGAGAAATATAGATAGTAGATAAACAAAGGCAAACATAACACCGAACCCTATGTTAATGTTTAATGAATTGGCTGAATTGGGACAATTTTCAGAATTTCCAAATTAGAGAGGCATCATAAGTTCTAACTTCTCGAAATCTATTTCCATAACGCATATATTGTAGCATCACATTAAGATAAAAAAAAATATCGTCATCATCATCATCTATGTGTCCGTTCACGACATGAGCGGTCATGGGTCTTCACTACTTCTTCACACGTGTACCTCTAAGCAGCGTTTGATTTTTATACATTTACACTAATACAAATCAGCACACTATAACCCCTTAATCATACATTTAAACACTTTGAACGATAATTTAAACATTTTCATGCGTCAGCTGCAAACTTCACTTAAATTCTGCAGATTTTTCCCCATCTCGAGGATTCTCAAATCAATACATGCAGCCATTTTGTTTAAAACCGAATAGAAGTAATCGAGTAATCGCCTTGTAACGTACTGAAGTTACTATAAATATCATGATGACCAGGGAAATCATCGCGCCACCTTGCTAATAATATATCATTTTGACGAATTAATAGCTTCTCTTAACGGCAAATTATAATTAATAAATATGAAATACACAAATAAATGATACCTCATAATAAATATAAAATATTAAAAATCATTGTGAACAAGCAATGAAAAATGAATGGTAGCAATATATAAAATGCCAACGCTTAATTTTGTCGATCACCAAAATTGCATGATCGGTACATTAGAATAATAAAAAGCTGGTCATTATAGTTTTATTGCCCTACCCCAAAATACACAGAAATTCAAATCAATGGAAAGCAAATCTCTCAATGATAGCGAGAATGAGAAAATAACTGACCTTATACAGTCATTAACTTATATTCAATGGCATAAAAACGTTCTTTATTAAAACATGTGTCCCTGGCGCCTAAAACGAAGTCTATCGTCTGCCATTGAAGATTTTAATTGTTTCCATGTAAACTATTTGTCGAGAATGGTTACAATAAGTTCAAATAGATAGACGGTTTGAATTTAACGCCTTCTGATTTTACAATTTATAAGGACTAATTATTTTTTAAGAAGGCCATATCAATCATAGTACTCAGTAACTTTAATAGATGTGAATTGGCATGAGTGTTCTTGGGAAAGATAATACAATTTTTTACTTCGACTTCTCCATCGTTTGAAGATGTGAAATTTATCCAAGACTAAACGCTACTCAATCTACCTTACTATTTATACATATTTTGATGTTCAACCTAGATTAATCATAATCCACTCAAGTCCCATGACCATGTGTAGTATTATATTTGCTGCGTAGACGAACGCCTAACCAGTCGCTCCAATATCCGGATTCAAAGCTAGAGACGTATTTATGTATCGGTAGTATCTTGCGAAACTAGACCTAACGGAAGCAATCCCTCTCCAGGTGAAACTACAAGTGATATTCTATAACAGCGATTCTCAACCGCCATTGTCACGGGATACATAAATGTGTATGTGTGGAAGCAGAAATGGTGCAGTGTTAGTATTTGAATAGGTGAATAAGTATTACACATTTTATCCACTTCTTAACCATAAGAAAACATCAGCAATAAGAAAAGAGAAATACTACTCTCAACTGCAGGCGAAATAAAGTTCTGCCTATCTCAAATTCAACCAAACATTGAATAAATCATGAAAAAATACCAGGATCAGTTTTCACACAAAATAGGCTACACAGTTAGTTGAATAGAAACAAGGAAATAAAGTATGTTCATATCTGTGTGTGCATTTTAAGAAATCAATTGTTTTATTTTAAAATGTTGATAAGTGAGCCGTAAAATTTTCATTTTCTCCGAAGCGTGTCGTTGCTTAAAAAAAGTTGAGAAAAAAATGTCATATATCTTGAAGGCTCGAGTTGGTGAATAATACATAACCGTTTATGCTCTCAGTGGTTATTCTCCGCCTTGGCTGTGTACTTCAATCTGGGAAGTCGTCTACTCAGTGACACCGTGTCGTAATCGCTCTGGGTGTAGAGTGAACTGTCATAATTTTTTGGACCAAGATAAATCACCTACCTGAATCTACAGTGGAATAACTTAACTTGATGCAGAATAACCAATGGGATAGTGTTGTCTATTTGATAGTCCTCAACAACTTTAATAGATGTGAATTGCAATGGGTGTTATTGGTAAAGATAATATAGTTTTTATTTTCGTTCGGTTTTTCCACCGTTTGTAATTCAACGTTAACTTTCTCCAAGACTAAACAAAGACAAACGTCTCAATCTAACTTACTATTTATACATTTTGTGATGTTCATCCTGCGCAATTTATAGATTTTGTGATGTTCAGCCTGAGGAATTTATAGATTTTTGTGATGTTCAGCTTGAGGAATTAATACATTTTGTGATGTTCAGCCTTCAGAATCTATACATTTTTGTGATGTTCAGCCTGAGTAATATATACATTTTGTGATATTCAGCCTGAGGTATCTATATATTTTGTGATGTTCAGCCTGAGGAATTTAAACCTTTTTGTGATGTTCACCTTGAGGAATCTATACATTTTGTGATGTTCAGCTTTAGGAATTTATACATTTTTGTGATGTTCAGCCTGAGGAATTTATACCTTTTTGTGATGTTCAGCTTGAGGAATCAATACATTTTGTGATGTTCAGCCTTCAGAATCTATACATTTTTGTGATGTTCAGCCTGAGGAATATATACATTTTGTGATATTCAGCCTGAGGTATCTATATATTTTGTGATGTTCAGCCTGATGAATTTAAACCTTTTTGTGATGTTCACCTTTAGGAATCTATACATTTTGTGATGTTCAGCTTTAGGAATTTATACATTTTTGTGATGTTCAGCCTGAGGAATTTATACCTTTTAGTGATGTTCAGCTTGAGGAATCAATACATTTTGTGATGTTCAGCCTTCAGAATCTATACATTTTTGTGATGTTCAGCCTGAGAAATCTATACATTTTGTGATATTCAGCCTGAGGTATCTATATATTTTGTGATGTTCAGGCTGAGGAATTTATACAATTTGTGATGTTCAGCCTGAGGAATTTATACCTTTTTGTGATGTCCAGCTTGAGGAATCAATACATTTTGTGAAGTTCAGCCTTCAGAATCTATACATTTTTGTGATGTTCAGCCTGAGGAATCTATACATTTTGTGATATTCAGCCTGAGGTATCTATATATTTTGTGATGTTCAGCCTGAGGAATTTATACCTTTTTGTGATGTTCAGCTTGAGGAATTTATATATTTTGAGAAGTTCATCCTGAAGAATAATCACCGGGACCGTAATATCTATTTCCTTAAGAAAACTTGTTCATATCTAGTTCATTAACGGTGATTGTGAGCCTGTTTCTTTAAGTAAACTTGTGTGCCTATTTATTTAAGCAAACTTGTCTGCTTATTTCGTTAACCTGACTTGCGTGACTATCTATTTCTTAAACATGGCTTTTGTATCTATCTATTTCCAGAATTCTAAGCCCATCTAATTCTTTAACGAAACTTATGTGCCTGTCTATTCCGTTAACTAGACTTGTGTAAGTATCTATTTATTTAACCAGACTTCAGTGACTCTATTTATTTAACCAGTCTTGTCTGCTTAATTGTTTCTTTAACCATTTTCTGTGTCTATTTCCTTAACCAGTTTTATGTGCCTATCTATTTATTTAACCAGACTTCTAAGCTTATCTATTTCTTTAACCAGACTTGCGTGCTCATTTCGTTACCCATAATTGAGGGCCTATCTACTTCGTTAACCAGTTGTCTATGTCCAGCTATTTCGTTAACCAATATTTTGTGCCTATCTATTTCTTTAACCAGACTTGTGTGCCGTTCTATTTCTTTAACCAGATATATGTGCCTATCTACTTTGCAAACCAGAGGTCTTTACTGTATTTCGTTAACCAGACTTCTCTATCGATCTATTTCGTTAATCAAACTTATGAATATAACTACTTCTTTTTTCCAAACTTGTGGGCCTTTCGATTTCGTTAACCAGTCTTCTGTACTTATCAGTTCCGTTAACCTTTCTTGTGACGCTATATATTTTTTCTTGGTGCAATGACATTTTTATCTCTACAGATAAAGAGTTAAAAATTACAGACCCCCCAAAAAAAAGATTTTAGTCGTAATATCTACAACAGCAATAACGTTTGCTTTTCATATATACATGCAGAATCTTGTATCTGTCTATATTTCTGAGATGAGGTATTATGTACATTATTTACAGTATTCGGACTATTGTCCTCATCTTTCTTACCATGTTTATTACAACGTTTCAGCCGTTGTACGCTCTGGCTTTCTTCAGGTGGTTGGAATGTCGAACTGAACCCTTTAGTTCGCTCACTGGGGTAGATTGTTCTAGTTCCATGTGCCATGTTTAATGAATGTCAGTTATCAATTATCTCCTGTTAATATCCCTCTGAATGTTCTCCACTGCCTTAACCGGGTATTGAACTCACATTCTTTTGGGTCTTGTCACTGGATCTAACCAACGTCTTTATCCACTGTGCCATGAGGGCATCTGTGTATGAATTTCTGGGCATTATAAACATAATGTCTTCAGCAACTTTTTTTTTTACCAGTGCTCATATTGCAATTTTTGTTGTTATTATCGCTTTTCTCTGGCATTCTATACAGAATCTAATAGTTGTTTCTATTCATTTTCTGTAAACATATTTATCATTCAAAGAACAACAATCAGTCTTCAAAACATTTAACAAAAATAAGAATAACTATAGTAAAACAAAAATAAAGGAGAGAGATATTCGTTGCTTTAATTCATATTTTAACTGCAAAGACAAGAAAATTGAAAACTTTTATATCTTTGGAATTCAATATAAACTCCTGTCATTTTGTTATATTGTGAAATGTAACAGCGGATACATTTCTTCGGCTGTGGTGTACATTGGAGTTTACATGAAATATGGTTTGCAAAACCATTTGTTTATTTTTATGTCAGGATGTTAACAGGGAAATTTGGTACAGAAAAATCGCCAGGAAGTTAATCGAAAAAAAAAACAACAAAAAAAACAGTTTCATGATATGAAATTTGATAGCATTCCAAACCATACAGTCATGAACGACATTCAAATTACTTTCTAGTGAAAATCCGTTGATTTGAAAAACGTAAACAATACATAGAAAAAAAAACAACTAAATTATTTAAAATACATGGGAATGAAAAGAGATAAAGAAGACGAATGAAGTAGACGTTAATATATATATATATGAATGTTATTCAATTTATCTCCTCTACAGATACACAATACATGAGAATATTTACACACAAAACACACACACACACACACACACATATATGTATATATATATATATATATAACATATATATATATATATATATATATATATATATATATATATATATATACACATATATATATATACATATATATATACAAACACATATATACATCTCTACTGTTCCCTTTTCTTAAACTTATTCACCGTTATTTTGATGGTTATTGAATGGACTTTGATGATGGAAGATCTACAGCCAATGTGTTTACGAACATCACTGAACTTGTCTACGAAGCTATTCATAATAACGGTGAAGGTCGTGCCGTGGCCATAGAGATCTCCAAAGCGTTTGATAGGGTTCGGCATGCCGGCCTTCTCCGCAAGCTTCAGGGTTATTGAATCACAGGTGGATTGTTTGACCTAATACAATCATTCCTGTCAAACCGTGAATTGAAGGCCGTTCTCAATGGATTCATCTCCAGCTCCTATCTCACTAACGCAGGTGTTCCTTAAGGCTCCATCCTAGGCCCTACTCTGTTCCTTATATTCATAAATGTTCTTCCTGACGCCATAGATTCCCAAGTCGGCATCTACGCAGATGACACCACAATTTACTCCTGCCTCAAAAACAAATCTAGTGATGCTGAAAATGACCTACAATCGGTTGTGAACTGGGACAAGAATGGGTTGGTTAACTTTAACGCCTCTAAAACAAAACAGCTCTCTATTAACCACCACAGGGATCCATCCCTGCATCTCATTAGAATGTCTGAAGCCCAACTTCTCGAGAACTCCTCTATGCGGCTGCTCGGTCTCACGCTGTCCGCTGAACTGAGATGGAACAAGTTGGCTCCCTCTGCCGGGCTAGGAACATTTTCTCCCCGGAATGGATCCTCCAAATCTATAAATCAACCATTCGCCCTTGCATGGAGTATTGATGCCATATATGGTCTGGAGCCCCTGCTGTTTGCCTCAGGGTTCTTGATATGATCCAGAGACGGATATGCAATGTAATTGGCCCTGATCTGTCATCTCGTCTGCAGTCGCTCTCTCACAGTTGCCTCGCTCTATCTTTTTTACAAATACTTTCACGGTAATTGCTCCGATGAGCTACTTTGGCTGGTACCCAGGCCTCATGAATTTAAGCGTCCTACGAGGCTGGCATCGGGTTCCCACCCCTTCACCGTTGAAACTGTTAGATGTAGACGTCTCTTCTACTCCAATAGCTTCATGTCTCGCACATCTCGCCTGTGGAACTCCCTTCCTTATTCCTGTTTCCCTCACAAATATAATCTCTAATTATTTAAGTGTAACGTCAATCGATATCTCCAGTTGTCTTGTTCTATCCACTTCCCTTCTCCATATCCGTTCCCCTTTCATTCCTATCTGCTCTCGCTCCAAATCATCTGTAAACCTCTTGCCTTGATCGATCCACTATCTTTCTCCACATCCTCTCCTTTACCACTCGTATCTGCTCTTCCTCCAAACCTTCCGTAACCCCTTGCGTGCTAGTGACTTCCACCCTTGCTTGGGGTGAAAACTTAAAATATATATATATATATATATATATATATATATATATATATATACAAATTCTTTATATGCATATTTATATATATATATACAAAATTTTATATATATTCATATATATGCAAAATTATATATATATATTTATATATATACAAAATTTATATATATATATTTATGAATGTTAAAAAGAAAAGAGAAACCGCGAACGTAATGTAGATTTTTTTTTAAATATTTAAAAAATGGATAATATATGTTTTAAAAATCCACATTACAACCAAAAACGTTTGCGGTTTCTCTCTTCTTTTATTATACACAATTTTCTCTCGTTGGAACTACTATAACCTCTTTGTTATATATATATATATATATATATATATATATATATATACAAAACATACATTGAATCCATCAGTTACTAACCGCAATGGGACTAACCCTATTTTTGACAAAGAAAAAGTTACTCTGAACAAAGATAAAGTAAATTTGACCCAGGCTCTTGAAACATTTTACCATTGCTGGCAGATCTTCTATTGTCACAGTGATGTGGGTGTCATGTTACGTGGTTCTTGCTATATTTTCTTCTCCCTAGCTTTCTTTTTATTTATTTTTTTGCTATTCTTTCCTCGCCTCTTCCGTTGATCTCTGGTTTACTGCTAATTTTTCGTACTAATTTTCGTGGTTTATTAATTTAACCATTTAATTTAGGTGGCCTTATGTTCGCCTATGTATAAAGTGAATCGTTTAGAGAGGTATGTAATAGTAGGACCAATATGATTATTTATCAGTTTTCTTTAATGCGGAACACAGTTTTGTGATAGGCATTTGTACTCGTATATTATATTGTTTTTTAGTAATTTTGATTTCGCAGGTATGTTGATATCTTTGATGATAAGTTTAGCTGTTTTAAATTTTTGTAACAGATATTTAAATAGATTTTCTTCTTCTGTCTTTCTATATATACACACATATATATCTATATATACATATATATATATAATATGAAATGAAGAGGTTATAATGGTTCCAACGAGAGAAAAGTGTGTATATTAAAAAGATGAGAAATACCGCAAACTTTTTAGTTGTAATGTGGGTTTTTAAAAAAATATTATTCTTTATTTTTCATAGTTTTACATAAGTTTACTATATATATACATATATATACATATATATACATATATATCTATATATACATATATATACATATATATATATATATACATATACATATATATACACATATACATATATATATATACATATACATATATATACACATATACATATATATATATACATATATGTATACGTACATATATATACATATATGTATACATATATATATACATATATATTCATATATATATATATACATATATATTCATATATATATATATATACATATACATTCATATACATATATATATATATACATATACATATATATATACATACATATTTTTTTAACATACAACCTGTGTTATCACGTGCGATACCCTGTCTTCATCAGCCGCCGATCAGGGGTGATCTCACGGTGCCGGTGGCTATGGCGGGACCGCCACCCCAGGCGCCAGCAGCAGCATTTGCCACCAGGCAGGGTATGAAGAAAAGCTAATTGATCGTTCCTCTTTGTAAATTCTCGTAATGAAATAAATAAAACGCTTGTTCTTCTTTGCCGCTCCTGTCCGTAATGAAAGTTCCTGAACGCGTTTTCCGTTATTGATGCGCTCGTAAAAATCGTTATAGACGACTACACAAATATTCCACTTGCGCATGTTAGGTCGTGATGTTGTGCGCATAATACTTCAGTAATCTTTGTTCTAATCGTAAATTTCCTTTCTGGATTTGTCGTCAATTTACTTGTTTTTCCTCCTTTTCATCTTTCATTTCCATTACTGGTCCAAACCACTCAAAGCAAACGTCGTATATCATTCTACAAAAGGAAATGACCTGTTGCCCTATGTGACCCTTAAGATGGTTATTAAGGATAAAAGAAAGCTCTTTGTCAAGATTTGTCCAAATAGTCTTCTGGTTACCTTCGGGCCACTGGATTCTTGGTTTATTTCTCCAGGGTGCTGTCGCTCAACTATGGAATCCTGAACGCTGTAGGTGTAGTCCAGATTCCTAATCCCACCACTCGTTTTACATTCTCCGATAGGAGAATTACGTTGTCTGCACCAGCGTGCCTTATGGATACGTAAACCGCGTAAACCGTTAAATCTTCTGCCGCAATCACACGTTGTAGCCGGGTCCATATCCAGGCCGTTTCCATTAAAATCAGTCTGATGGGTGATATATTCTCCCTCCCCGCTACTGTCACCCAGAGCGCATTCTGTGTCTCTTGTATTCTTCATGCTTTAATGTAAATTCTTGTCTTTCCAAGATGTCACTCCAACTTTCTAGAGGTCACTTCGTCTTTCTGAAGAGTTATTTGCTTTCCATAGAGTCTTGGTAATGAATATATATATACATATGCATATACATATATATATATACATATACATATATACATACATACATATATATATATATATATATATATATATATATATATATATATATATATATATATATATAAATATATATATATGTACACATATATACATATATATAATTGTACATATATATATATCCATATACCTAGGTACATATATATATCCGATGTGATGAGAAGGTAATATATAAATTCCCA
This sequence comes from Acanthosepion esculentum, assembly GCA_964036315.1. Lineage (NCBI taxonomy): Eukaryota > Metazoa > Mollusca > Cephalopoda > Sepiida > Sepiidae > Acanthosepion > Acanthosepion esculentum. The sequence continues at coordinate 27,706,865 of OZ038488.1, forward strand.
CGTTCACAGCATTAATCAGAAAGAGGGATCGATACCGATAGTAGAGCGAATACCATTTCACTCACTACAATGATGCAACTTCGTTTCAGTGCATTTCAATTCATTTTCGATTCTCACCCGTCGAAGTACAGTTGAAATGCACTGAAACGAAGTTGCATCTTTGAAGTGTGTAAAATAGTTTTGTCTATATGATAAAATTATAGTAAATAAATAATACATACACACACACACACACACACACACACACACACATATATATATATATATATATATATATATATATATATATATATATACACTAAAAATGCAGTGTTCCCAGATTAATATACTTTGCAAAGTCAGAAAATAAAAAATATTAACATTCAGAATTTTCATGGAAGCAGTTCTTATTACAATCGTGGACTTTACATCTCCCTTGTTGTAGGAGAACTTAGTTTCGCGCGTGCACAAGTCCGCAAGTTAAATCTTTCCTGATGTGTCATCATAAAACGGCAAAGAATGCATCCGCAGTTTTTGTTTTATTTTAAACCAATTGCTAATGTCCGTTATGCCTTGATTACATTCTGAGCTCATAAAAAAAAATGTTTCGCAAACATTTGTTCTTGTTTTGTATTCAGAGCTAATTTTGCCACGTCATTTCAAGTGCACCTTCGAGATTTATACAAATATTATTTAGTTTCACGTTTCATTAACACACTATATTTTCCAGTGAGAGTTTATTTGCGAACATGCATGTTAAATATCTCAAATGAATTTCCAGTTTTAAATTATGGTTAAACTATTTTCCTATTAGCTTTAATCTGTTTCTAATTGCTCTCACGATGGTTACTTCATCGTCAACGTAAAGCAATGTTGTTTACTGACAATCTTCAAAACTTTTATTTTAATATGATTTCTTGGAGCATCTCAGTTGTTAATGATTTTTAAAAAAAGGCAAGGCTGATGCGTTTTTTTCTTTTACTACCTTTTATTGACTCTAGCAAAAATGGCGACCAATCATCAATTTGATTCGTGGACGATGTAGAGTTTAGTTACTCTAAAATAAACATGAAAATAAAGTCACTTTCAGAAAAGAAACCTCTTCAAAGGAGATAACTGAAATAATCCCCATAATAGAATTAGTGATATCATTGTCCTGACTTTTGGCGCACTATGCGAGATATAGAATCGTAATGTGCAATCCTCGACGTCAGTACAATGGTTTTTTTTTCTCATTTCGAAACGCTGTTTGAAAGCAAATGAACACTACCTCTGGCAGTTTTCGATGTCATGGTGTTAATGGAATTAAAGACGTTGACAACACAAAATTGAAATAAAAAAATAGGATATATATATATATTTTTTTTTAAATTTGATTTTCCCTTATTTTTTCTTGTCTGAAATGAGTTCGTTCTCATGGAAAATATTAAATATGTGGCAGGCTTCATGCTACCTGTGAAAATATTGTCTAATTTAGAATATATTTCTAGTATTTTTACCAGAAACTGCATACTTGACATGACTGTCAACAGTTATATATATCTCTTCTCTGCCTCCAGAATCTTTTGCTTTCTATAACCATGTATGAATAATCACAGAGCCCATACAAATTTATCATGGTGTTTATACATCACTTATTTTCTTTTTCACTTTTTTCTTCTCTTCACGTACTTTACTGTTGTTTTTTTTTTCATCGATTATCTTTTCAATAAGGTTGTTTCTATTCTATCTTTTTCGTTCTATGAAACATCGGAGGACTGCTACATCGCGCGAAACTGAAATTTAAGTAAAGGATTCTATCTACTTCAGTGTGGATTGTATTATACCAAAGCCGCGTCCCGTGTTTTCACTGGATCCAAACCCTAGTGTGTAGAAGGTATTAATGAAAACGGTTTCCCTTTCTCCCTGATGCATTTTATTAGAGGAGTGGGGCAGACGTGACAGCTAGGCTTCTAAATGTCAGCCGTAGGAAGAATTTCAAGGGAACGCATGCAACCTGTTGGCTTAGCGTTCCTCCGCGTGTGCTATTAGCCTGTCTATCGAACCTAAGTGAAGAGAGCGTATCGACGCTTCAAAAATTGCTGCGTTAATTTCTTGATTTCGCGCCGTTTAGGACGTATGTCCAAAATCCAGACACAGGCAATCCATCACTGTCAGAAGTCCACACCACGGGTTATCTTGATCAATAGTGGACAATCATGGCCCAGCACTTTGCATTCTGAAACACTAACCTTAAAAAATTAGGCTAGATCATTTAACTCTTTTTAAATTGTTAAGTTAATGTAGGTTTATTTAGCATTCTTGAATTTCACTTTCGGAAATGGCCCCTAGTTTGTTTTCTTTTTATTTCCTTCGTTTTTATGCAGTTTCATTGAATATATATATATATATATATATATATATATATATATATATATATATATATATATAGATAGATAGATAGATAGATAGATAAGTATTTGGTAATCTGTATGGATAATACCAGGGAGGATGTAATCTAGAGAGCTCAATGTAGAAACAGAGTAAATATTAGTTAAATTAAGAAACAGATAAATTTAAGGTTTCAACACTGATGAGACAGACAACTCTAAGGGTTCAACTCTTAAATGTGTCTGTTTCTTAATTGAACTTATATATATATAAATATATATGTATATATAAATAAAAAGGAAAGAACAGTAAGATATAAAATCCGGTGTTCTTATAGATATTTTTATTTTTACACAATAGTGCTCTATGTAAATTTAAATTTACAGAGCATTAATATTATAAATTAATAGATTTAAAATATGGTTTTACCGCTACACAGTGATTACCATGTTTCAGAAATGGAAGCTAAAGCCCCTGAATTTAATTTTGTTATTAAACCCTAGACATTAGTTTCATTTCCTCATCAAGCGAATTTTGGAGTAACTTACTTTTTAAAATTTACGGTTGTTAACGGCACAGGAAAGATTCATAGTTTGAGGGTTTCCAAGGTTACCGATAAATCCATTCATCTAGACAAGGGGTGGTAGAGGGTTCAATTTTTAATTTTCGTTGTCTCAGTTAATAGTTACATTTGAAAGCGGGGTTATGTTTAGGGATTGGTAGGGATGTATCTTTTAACAAATTCTGACATCCGCTAAATTCATGTCATCTGGGTTTATTTCTAACGGCAAAAATTCTTATGGTATTATTTCTATTTGTATATTTAAAGATTTTGAGGGACTGTTTAGGTTAGAATATGTTTTATCCACCTTTCTAAAAAGTTATTTTTAATATTTAATATACTATACTCCTAGTTAAAAACCAAGTAAATGTATTAGGATTACTTACAGTATTTAAAATTATTTATTCTTCTCGAGTATAAGTAAATATTATTTTATTATATTTTATTTTATGTAAACTTTATGACAATGACGGCAAAGGTGGTTAAATTATTTTACTAATTCAATAAACTTTTATTTATAAATTTAGTATTATAAATGTATATATGTATGTATAAAGGACATTTAATGTTCAATATTATATTCTAACTTATTAATTTCATATGACTTTCGGTGTTCACTTGGATTCTTTTCAGTGTTTGGATTGCTTTGAGAGAGGTGTTATGGTTAGAGTACGTTTTATTTAATTACAATTTTAAAAGATATTTAGGTTAGAATCTGTTTTATTTAATTTCAATTTTAAAACATTTTTAAAAATTCTACTTTCAAATTTAACTTTTTAATTTTAATCGGCTATATTTCTTTATAAACCAAGTAAATGTAATATAATTATCTACATTATTTAAAATTATTTATACCCATCAAATATGAGTATGCATAATAATCAGGTAATTTTTTTTTTTTTTTTTTTATAGATTATTTAAAGATTATTTAAAGAAAACTTTTGGCAATGACGACATAAAATAGCTATTTCATTACTCTGATTCAGTAAATTTTTATTTTTTATAAACTTAGTGATATATAGTTTCTCATGTATGCATAAAGGACATGGGTCATTTAATGACCTACATATTCTAGCCCTTCTTATTAACTTCCATTTCACTGTAGGTGTTTTATTGGATTCTTTTAGGTGCCAAAAGTACTTCGAAAGAGATGTTTGACTTTTATACCTATTTATCCTAAACGAGGATTGATGTTGGTTGAACCTCTTTTTGAACTCATGGCTAGTGCAACCTATATAAATTTTTATGTTTTCAGGGTTTTCAACAGAAGATATATTACATTGGTATACTACTGATTCTATGCAACATTTATTTTGTAAAGGACAGTTTTGAGGGTTTCTACAATTACATAATTTTTGTTCACCCTCATTAGTTGTTGTTTGTATTTTTCCCTTGTCTACAATTTTTTGGTTCTGGTATAAGTGTTTATTTAAGATATTAGTATTATGTTTCTTAATTATCTTTTCTAGGTTATCAGTACAGCTATAACTTAATTTTAGTGTATTTCTATTGAAAATAGTACTAAGTTTACTTCCACCGGGAAAATGCTTGAGTATTAATTCAAGGAATTTTTGTCCCAATTTGTTTTTTACCATTTGGTTGTATGGGGGTGTATACCAAATTATTTTCCTGCTTCTGTTTTTCCTATGTTTACCGTTTTCATTTTTAATATAAGTTAGTTTTAGGTTTTTGTAGCCACTATCTTTTAGAGCTTTATTATAGAAATTAATATGTTCGTCGAAAATCTTGTCATTTGCTGAATTTGTACTAATTCTTTTTCGGATAGATAAAGGTATATGTTTAATTATAGATACATTATTCATTTAATATATATATATATATAATTTATTAATTTAATATATATATATATATATATATATATTATTTATTAACTTAACATATATAAGTATCTTAATATAACGTATATATAAATCATCGATAACTTTTGTATTATCCTCTCAAATTACACCAAAATCACAGACAATAAGAATTACTATCGTATTTATTGTCTGTGAAAATTATAGAATATAAAACAACTTTGGTAAAAACTTATACCTACTTTTCTAACGAAAACAATGCCATTCTGAACATTTTGGCCGCAACTGTATCTTAATTTTATACCTTTTGTGTAATAATAAAAAGGCGGTCTATCATATAGTGATTGGCTGACGACTGTGACTATTGAATTAATGATTTGTCCTGCAAATATATCCTACGCAACTTCACATCCTTTGAGGTTGTCAAAAGCTAATAAAAGCCTTTACAGTAGACATTCGTCTGAGATTTATTAATAAATAGGTTTATTTAGAACAATCTGTTTTTAGAATTGATTAGAATATATATCCTCTGAGATACTCCCTCCAGAGATTAGTGGAGCTGAGCTAATGGCATTGGATTTCGTCTGATCAGAGAATATACAGTACTGTGCAAAATTAAGTGAACCCCTAAAATAATATTTTCAAAAATTGTTTCTCTTTTCCAGATTATCAACAAATCTTAATTAAACTATATATTCATTAAGAAATTAATTTATTAAACCAACTACAACCACTTCCAAGAATTTTACCTATCTGGAATAAAATATATTAATTAAAAATTAAGATAAAAGTGAATGAACACTTACATTTAATATTTGTTGACTTCGTCTTTTGAGGTTACAATTTCAACTAGTCTTTTTCTATAATTTTTAAGAAGTTTCTAGCAGTAGTGCTTGCTGACTTCTGACCACTCTTCTTGGAAAAACTCTCTTAATTGCTCGATATTACCAGAGCTTCTTACATCCATCTCCTTTCATTTGAATCACTGATTTGTAATTGGGTTTAGATCAAGAATTTAACTAGCAATTTCTTTGTACGAACCCATTCTTTTCTGGATTTGCTTTGATGTTTCAGAGGCTTGTTCTGTTGGAAATTCCAGCCATGATCTAAACCCAAATTTTGAACCTAGGACATTTTCATTCAAAATTGCTTGGTATCTTTCAGAGTCCATTTTGTCATCAATGCATACTATTTTGCCTGTTCCAGCTACAGCAAATCAAATCATAACGTAGTTACCGCCATGTTTAATGGTTGGTAGCAAATTCTTCTCTTCAAAGACGTATTAGAAGGTCGTCAGATATACCACCTACTGCCCCCCTCCAAGCTCTAGTTTGGTCTCATCCAACCATAAATCCTTTTACCAGAATGTTTATAGGTTATTAATATAGGCTTTGACATAATTGAGGAGAGAGTACTTGTGCTATTTCGTAATGAAGATCGGCATTGTTCAGATTTCGTCTCACTAAATATATGTATATAGGTTCCAATATTGGCCAGCAAGCATTGGAGAACCACAAAGGTCACAGCAGGATTTTCCTGGACATGTCGAACTAGATGTCTACTTGCTCTAGCTGTTATTCATCGCAGACGGCCTTTTCTTGATTATGATGGCGTCATACCAAACATCTTCCATTTATAAATAATCGTTGCACGGGGTTGACGTACGCGCCAAATCATTTTTATAGCTTTTTCTCGCAATCCTCATCATTATTGGTTTCAACTATGTCATTTTCTAAAGCTTCAGCAACTTATTTTGATTTTTCCATATATATCTTTTAGAATTTAGTCTCTAACTGTACTCTTTTGTTTTAACACCAGAAATACTTTGTTAAAAATTATTATTATTATTATTATTATTATTATTATCATCATCATCAGCAGCAGCAATAATTGTTTAAAGAAAATTATTGCCAGCAATACATTTTTAAAAAAAAATATTAGCAGCAATACATTTTTGAAAAAAAATGTCTCAGGTATACACTTTTTAGAAAAAAAAAATTACCAGCGATTCATTTTTGAAGGAAAATATTACCAGCAATAAAAACTGTCGACATTAAATAACTCATTGTGGTTGATATGTTGTAAAACGAATCAAACCAAACCAAACCAAAAATCGCAGTGATAAAAATTGGTTGTTCTTGGTAATATTCATTTAATTAAAAAAAAAATCAAATTGAATTAAACTGCATTTTTCTCGTTTAAATTTTTTGATTTTTTACTTGTTTAGAACATTTCTTTGGTAAGATTTTCTTTACGATAAAAAAATACCACATTCCAATTACGTACAATCATCGATGTTATGCAACGCCGAGCAAGTTTGTAGATAGATGGGTGACCGCTCGGGAATCCTAGATGATGTAAGATTGGTGTAATGTATCATGACGCTCATTTGTTGAGTTGAGTTCAAATTCCAGTTGTATTCGTTATGCGCATTTACGAGTAAATGCTCGTCAGAAAGTTATGTGAATCCCCTTTTCCGCACTGCTCGATGGGGTAATTAGTGAGACGTGTCACTAAATCTTTATTATTTCCAACTTCTTAAAACGTAAAAAAAATAATTCGTAGCTTTAAATCAGCTTCATTGGGTTGATAAACCGTAACAAACAAATCAACGAAAATTTTAATTATTTTCTAATTCGTATAATATGCTTCAAGCAGATTTCTTACAATAAAAAATACTGACCGACGGATTTAGGTAACATAAATCAGTATCTTTAATCGAAGTATTTTTTTTTATATTAATGCTTTATATTAATTTTTCATAATACTTAAATCCGAGAAAGTTTAATGTTTGCGAGTCTAACTGACATCCAACGTCAGAATGTCCAATCGGCCCTGCTGTTTTATCCATAGCCGGGAGAAGAAATATCCATGCCGGTCCCACTGCGTTAGTGCAAAGAGAAAGAAAGAGAATCAAGCGGGAATTGAACTCGATACGCCGAATTACATTTCCGTGTGGACAACACAAACCTGAGCAAACATCAAAGACATTTCAATGATTTCACTAAGATGTCGCAGAGAAATTATACTTTGATAATTCTTTTTCAATTATTTAAAAAAAATGTATTTTCAAAGCTGTGAGTTCTTTTCTCTTTTAACTATATGCAAGATCCGAGAAGATCAAAGTAAAGAAAGAATAAACCAAAATTATAAATCCATACTGCAATACTTTCACGACTTTTGTGGCAACCGGTACTTTTTTTTATTTTATTGAAAAGAAGACGGATACCCGATTCTATCTAAAACTTTGCTATGACCTATTTTCGACATTTTTCCATATATTCTCGTAAAAAAAAAAACAGGAGACATGAACACATTGTTAAAATTATTTGACACCTCCGCACGAACCGATGCTTCAGGTCTTTGTTACAACATCATTACTCAAACAAAATACGACGTAGATGCTTGAAAGAATGCCATCGCACCCCATATATACACACATATATATATATATATATATATATATATGTGTGTGTGTGTGTGTGTGTGTGTGTGTGTGTGTATGTGTGTGTGTGTGTGCATGTATGCACGCACAGATGTGTTTAAAAATTTACATGTACTTATTAACGCACTTTTGAAACAGTTTGAGTTTATTACGTCCATTTCACAATACTTCCTTTATCAAATTCCCGAATCCATGTCTCCTCAACCAGCTATGGAGTGAATAGTAAAGGAAGAATATGCTTTAATCTCAAGTGGCAGCTATTCGAAGCAAATAACTACTGAAAATTCAAAATCTTGGAGTAGTCCTGGCGAAACCATTTCACTATCTGAAGATGCAGTAAAAGATTTCCAGCTAAACAAAGAAGAAATCTGAGGTAAACGAAGAATCAACTACGACCTGATGTTATATGGCATGAAAAAAAAATTCAACCCTAAAAATTTAACTCGCAAATACAGCGCTGTACGAGATTGATAACTAGGTCCCATCATTTTACGGTCGAAATGGCCAGTTGTAAGCATGCGGGTTTTTATACCCTTTAAATCTGTGTGACCAATAATTTGTCCTCTGTAGAAAATAAGTGTAAAAAGATCATTGACGCGACACGGCGAGAGAAAACAGGACAACACCAAACTTGAGTGGAAAAAAGAAAGGATTTATATCAGAAAGAGGAAGAAATAAAAGAGAAGATAGAAAAATTGGGTTTAAAAAATCATTGCAAAAAAATTGTTTCTTACGAGGACATAACTGGTGGCAGTAAAGTTCGTCCGGTTAACTGTTCTCATTCTCATTGCAACGTCGGAATATATTCGCCTTCAGGTTTAAGAGACATTCAGCTTTCGGATGCATTGCTGCAACTGTTGGGAAAATCTCGTTCCTATGTTGTATTCTTGGCCTCTCCATTTTCGGACACCATGTGGCTGCTGGTTGAGTTTTACGAAGCTAAATTAGTTTGTGTTGACTCGTCGGTGGCACAGGAAAATGAGGCCCTGATAGGCTGCTTTCAGCCCAACCCAGGGGCCGGTGATATCAACCACTACAAAGGGAGGCAACTCATTTATCTATATAATATTTTCAATATAAGAGGTAACTGTAAGTTCTACGCTAATAATTTCTTCTACTCATTTCTGTTAAATGGAGCTCTTTTCCGAGCTCTTGTTTCACAATCAAGTTTGATCTTCAAAAATTTAAATGAAATGCCAAACTTTATCTTTCGTTTTCTTAATTCCTGTTCATATATTGTTCTCTCCACTTAATAACCTTTTTCCCTTTCTCATAGTTTTTCACACTCAGTAGGCTCCCACCTCTCCTGCCTGTGTCTTGCGCAGTCGTTCAATTGTTTGCTTTGGGCGAAACTGTTAAGAAAGAAAGAAAAGAAATAACGGAAACGCTTTTTTACTCCAAATTTCGTTAATTACGATACAACGTTGTACCAAAGTTTTATGTTTTTACACAGACACGTATAGCCATGTTCATAGTGAAATAGAGGCCAATATTTGGAATGTTTTTTGTCATATAACAGAAGCTTCTCATTGGAAGACTTGCATGTATGTTTTTCTGATATCTTTGCATATAAGTTACTCAGTGCAATATCAAGTTAAACCTTGTTTTATATTTAATTATTATAAACAATGCCATGGAGCACAAAAATGAACATCATCTTTCAAAAAGATAGACTGAAACGATATATTATTTATCATTAAATTTGATATCGATGTCATTTTTGTCACGGCTTTTGTTTTATTGTTTTTTCTGCTATGTTACTTGCCGTGGTAGAATATAAACGGATTGAATGCTATGATGGAATGGAATAAATAGAAGAAAATCTAAAATAATCGAAATTTAATAATAAATAAATGTTTCATTTAAGAAATCTAGACTACTTAGGTTTTAATAAATTATTTCAAGATTCAGTATTTAATATTAAGTTGTGTAGTAATTAGCAGTTTTTTTTTGTTTCAAGGAACACTTTTTTGTATAGTTGTTTAGATTCCCACGAAGTGGTGTACCACTGGAGATTCCCATGAAGTGGTGTGCCACTAGAGATTCCCAGGAAGTGGCGTGCCACAAGAGATTCCCACGAGATGGTGTTTCACTGGAGATTCCCAGGAGGTAGTATGACACTGGTGATTCCAACGAAGTGGTGTGCCACTGGAGATTCCCACGAGATGGTGTGCCACTGGAGATTCCTAACGAAGTGGTGTGCCACTGGAGATTCCCGCCAGGTGGTGTTCCCCTGGAGATTCCCACGAGGTGGTGTGCCACTGGAGATTCCCAGGAGGTAGTATGCCACTGGTGATTCCCACGAAGTGGTGTGTCCCTGGAGATTCCCACGAAGTGCTGTGCCACTGGAGATTCCCAGGAGGTAGTATGCCACTGGTGATTCCCACGAAGTGGTGTGCCACTGGAGATTCCCGCGAGGTGGTGTGCCACTGGAGATTCCCAGGAGGTTGTATACCACTGGTGATTCCCACGAAGTGGTGTGTCACTGGAGATTCCCACGAAAATGTGTGCCACTGGAGATTCCCACGAGGTGGTGTGCCACTGGAGATTCCCACGGAGTGGTGTGCCACTGGAGATTCCCACGAGGTGGTGTGTCACTAGAGGTTCCCACGAAGTGGTGTGCCACTGGAGATTCCTACGAAGTGGTGTGCCACTGGAGATTCCCACGAGGTGGTGTACCACTGGAAATTTATACCAAATTAGATTATTGATTTGGTGTTTTAGTTTGTGTAAAAAGCAGATCAAGAATTAAGAAAATGTATCAACCAAGATACCTATCAGTGAATTATTATTACTAGATGAAAACCTATCTGGTAAATATTTTTATTAATCCAATTATTTATAAGTAGGTTGTTTTTATTACTAAAATGGAAAATATTGTATTTGAGTAGACGCGCCTTTTATCTATTAAACAGTATATTTATATATTTTCGTCTACTGACCCGAATATTCCATTAGTATAAATATTCACATATTCTTATGTAATAAAATTTCTAAAATATTCAGGCCGGTAAACGAAAATAAATAAATATACTGTTTAATAAATAAACGAAACGTCTACTCAAATACGAGTATCCGATAAAAATACCTTTTTAGTAATAAAATCTGCTTAAATAATGAATTATAAAAAAAAATAATCGTTTTCTTTAGAAGTAAAGGTGCAGAAATGAAAAGTTTTGAAATTGATAATTTTTTTCCATTTCACGAATCAGAAGTTAAACACTTCTAAATTACTGTCTGTCTATCTTTCTTTCTTTCTTTCTCATTTTTTAATTGCAAACACTTCGTGTCTTTAATGCTTCCGTCTCGTTTTTTCACGTAGTCATAACGGAGGAGGCTATATCTTTGAGGTATTGGTCGTGCGAACTAATGAAGAGCAGGATAAGCAGAATTATAATAGATATGTTTATTACATTGCATCATTATATAATCATTAATTTTATGTAAAGTAAGTCTAGACTTACGGCCAAATCACGTTGAAACACAGGTTCTCGTACGATCAGGGAAGTTAAGCAACATTGAATCTGGTTGGTACCTAGATGGGTAACTGCTTGGATGTGCAGGTGGTGTAATGGATAACTGCAGGAATGTCGAAATCGGAGTTAGAATTCTAGTCATGCTCGTTAAATTCACTAAGGCACAAACTTATGAAAAGTATAAATACCCCTCTTCTCCTCTCCAGCTATGGGTTAATTAGCAGAACTCTAAACCATTATTATTGCCCAGAGATATCTTACAGTTTAAAATATTTTCTGGCTTAAATAACACGTAACCGGTTGATAAACCGTAAGAAAACAGATCAATCGATCAATCAAGTGACTCTACGAGTAATACTGGTAACATTTAACCTAGAAGTACCTGGCGCAGGGTCGGGTCATCGGCGGCTAAACCATTTTCTCCCCGTGGCTTTTCTGTTGTGTAGAGCGGCTAGACACACAACAGGATTCATTATCATAACATGTCAAAGGGCGAATGAATATTCTTTTAGGGTAAAAGGCCATTAAGCACAATAACGTAGACTTAACTCCATAGCTCTCTATGCATCCAGCCATCGCTGGGTGGAGGACTTCCTAGACTGAAAAAATTTCTAAGCTGGAGGTTTCGCCAACAGGAATCGACGGCTTTGTGCCCGTGACTAGGAAATGCCTTCACGTTGTGGGAGATCGGTTCTGGTGTTACCCGGAGTGGGATAAAATCGTCAGGTAAACTTTCCTAAGACTAGCTATGCATGAATAAATTTGAAAGGAACTGGTCAGGTACGCTTGCACAACGACCCCACAACAGGCCCTGGGGATAATGATGATGATAACTATGATGAATAAATGAGGGGACTAGTTCTTAGAAAAATATTATGGGTTGTTGGTAAATAAATAATCTGTTTTCGGTAGTAGCTTTTGATTGATAACTTTAAACAGTTGTTGTTTTACTGTTTTTTAAGATAATCTTACTTCCTTCGGTGGAATATATATTTCAAATGTTGCGGGAATTCTTGTTAGATATGTTTATTTTTGTAAAATTGTCTTTGTGATAAAAAAATACCCTACTCCAGTTTCGTACGATCACCGAAGACAAACAACGTCGATAGGGCGTAGGGGAAGAAGTATAAGTAAGATTTGTGTCGCTAAATATTTATTATTTCGTCCTTAAAACATTTTTTAGAATGTGAAAAATATTTCCTGGATTTACATAATCTGCAATGGGAAGATAAGCTGTAAAAACGAATCAATCAATGAGCATTTTAGTTATTTTCTTAATCTTTTAATATGCTTCAAGGGGATTTCTTACGGATTTAACTAAGATAAATCACTATTTTTAATCGTAGATTTTTTTTTATATTAATGATTTATAATAATTACCTAAATGCTTGGAGAAGAACGCATTCAAATATCTTTAAAAGTTCTATCTCCAATGAGATCTGAGTTTGCTTCAATCACGAAGTACTGTACCACTATTCACGAGGCCCATACATTGAACATTTATTCGGACAAAACTTCCTTCTTTTTGCGGACATGTAATGAAATGGATTAAGTGTGTATAAACAGTAATTTGGACTTTGCTAACCAGACGCTTTCCTGTAGTTAAATGGTATGGCATATCAGTTCAAATGATAGTTGCCTTATAGGAATACAGTTTCAATTCCTATCGGAGAACGCATATTTTCTAAGAAATTTCTCGAACATTCAGGCCTGTAAATATAATTAATAGTGTTTAATTAAAATCAGAGCATTTAGTTAAATAAATGTTATCCATAAATATGACGAATAAACAGGAATATATAAAAAAGGAATGGGAGGTAAAAGGAAAAAAACGGAAAACATATAATTACCTTCCTAGTATCCGATGATAGGGTATCCATATAAAAAAAAAAAAAAAAAAAACAAACAAAAAAACATAAACAAGTTAAACTGTGCTCACACCATTGTGATTGTCTGCTGGTCAACATCCAATCAAATGCGTGATAGCGGGTTATGGTTTGCCTAATATAAGTCAATGTCTGCAGGCTGTTAATTTAGTATGGGGCGAATCAGAGATTGATCAGGTCTGATGGAGTCGACTTGGTGAGGGTAATATGATGTTTGAAAGACCCGAAACTGCCCAATGATCCAATTCAAAACATCACTGACGACGCTCTCTCGCGCTGAAGAGCGTATATTCAAAGTATATATATATATATATATATATATATATATATACACATATATATATATATATATATTACAATGAATCATTCATACAAAAAGTAGATTAGGAAAGTTAATAATATAAAATGGCGAAATCCCTTCGCAAACAAATGTTTTAAAGATGCATTAACCTACAAATCACTCGATGAATATCATGATCCTTGTTTTTAAAAATTATAAAAAAGACTGTATACAGCTTATAATTTTAAGAAACAAGGATCATAACATTCATCAAGTGATTTGTACATTAATGCATCTTTAAAACTTTTGTTAGCGAAGGGATTTCGACATTTTATATCATTAACTTTACTAATCTACTTTTTGTATGAATGATACATTGTAATATAAATTGAATTGCACCACATATTTGATATATATATATATATATATATATATATATATATATATATATATATATATATTAACGTCTGCATAATTTACTTGCACATTAATTTTTAAAGGAAGTTTATCTAATTTCGGTTCCTAAGCGGTAAACTCTATCCGCTTTCCAGAAATTGTAGATAATGGGACTTTTACTAACTAAAACTTTGAATGTTTGTAGTTGTTCGACACTAACTGTTCGTAACCCTCCCTCCGATCCACAATGCTTTTACTTTGTAAGCCTGATTTTTTTCATCAATAGATAACCTGACTTTTGCAGGACCCCCGCCTTTGTAACCACACTTATACTAATACAAATAGGGGCCGGGGTATTCATATGCATCATCGCACAACCCTCGTTAGCCCCAACTTTTCCCATTGGGTCTCTTAATCCTCAAGTACATCATTGGTCTCGGTAACTTTAGATCTCAGACCGGTAAGGAGAACCCGAGGACTCAAGTTCTATTGCCTTGACTTCTGGGCAGATGCGATATGTTCACTCGGAGCGTTACACATATATTTTCTTTCCTGGACTGATTGGAGGTAGACGTTTTGAGGTTTGATAGTCAGGGATCCGAACCTTCGAGTAACTCCCAAGTACGCTATTCTATCAGAAATTGTATAATAACGGGGATACTGTACTGCCATTTTGTGAATGGTTTCTGGATCGTGCATTCGTCTCAGGTGAGGCCTCTCGATGAAGGGTACTGCTACGACTGCATGGATGCTTCTCTCTTAGTTATTTATACCCTAGCAATATAACCCGTCTGCGACTGGGTCTTTCATTACTGGGATTTTTTGCCGTTCAACTGGAGCAGTTAAAGTTTAAAGTCAGCCCACCCGAAAATCAATATAAGTAAAAACAATTGGATGCAACTGAGGCCTGTCCCCAAATGGAGGGTTAACAATTTAAATAGTGAGTGGCCTTGAAAAGGGCCGTTTTTGCGTTCTCAATCTTGTTTCAGCCTCACGCACAGCAGCAATTAAAGAGCCGTTTCTCCTCAACCGTTGAGTCCTTTGGACATCATTTTCAGCCTAGCACTTAGAAGCGTTCGGATGAAAACTGTGAAAACGCATATACAACATCCGATCACACACACACATACACACACACACACACACACACATACACACACATTTTGAGAATTATAGATATAGATAATATTATTCTGTATATTAATTAATTTTTTTTCTAAAAATATAATGAAAATTTATTGTACTATGATCCAAACATTAGTAAAACCAGCTGTACCTTGTATCCACTGATCTGTTTGAATTTCTCCCCATAATTTTCTTTCAATTGGTCAATGTATGACTATTTTAAAGGGTTTGTGGGACAAAATACAGGAAGTCAAAGAATTTTATATATAGAAGTGCATTGACAATTTAAAGCTATTTATAGTTAATATCCGAAATATATCTATAATAACTGAAACTAGAATACACTTTCTTGTATGAAAACAAAGTCAACGAACAAAATCAAACAGCAATTCTGGTCTTTCGTTTAGATAGGCATTAAGTAAAAACATGTTTCACTTTCAGTAATGCAGCAAATATCCGACACCGAGAAATAATGAAACACATATTGAAGCCAAGAAATATAACATTCATTATCCAGTCTTACAGTTTAACTTTTGTATGAAGCCCTTTTTGATCAAATCTAATTTCCATAATGGCTAATAATATGAAGATATTTTCTGTAGAAAATGAACGTATTCCAAATGCTGGTGATAAATTGTAAAATTTTTAGACACCGTATAAAACTAGTCCAGAATCATGACTGAAGTCGACTTTAAGCACTATATATATATATATATATATATATATATATATATATATATATATATATGCAATCATTTCACCCCAAGCAAGGCAATAAAACAACTAAGTTGCAAGTAGAATATGAAAAGATTATACTATTAAGGAGTGTAGACAAGAAAAGAACAAGAATTAAGAAGACGGAGTATAAAGATTGACAGTGCATTTAAATTTTTGAAGTTAAAAATTTGCTGAAAAGCAAGAGGGCGGAAGAGATTTCCACAAGCAAGAAGTCAGAGAAAACAAACTGTTATCGTTCATCTCGTCAAATCAACAGTAAAATCATGGGACTTTGCCGCCAATCTAGCACAATTGACAAAATCTAAGTTTCATATGGAATGAACTGAGGCACAAGGAAAAAAGATGGGGAATAATGGAGGAATGGTTTTCATTCTAACTTATCTTAAATTTAACTAGCCATAATTACGGACTAAAACATTCCACCGTAGTCCTTGCACCAAAGCAACACATTCTTACTACAGACACCATAATACCTCAAGGTCTCTGTGAAGTCTTAGCTAGTTTCCAGGTATCTTTGGGTGTTTGGATTATATATAACAAGTTTTAAAAATGATACCCGAAATAATAGCATAGAAGAAAGTTCAGGAGAACAAATAACAAGAAAGTATTTATAGAAAAGGCAAAGGGAAGCTACGTTACGGCAGTGACAAGATGACTAAGGATGCAAGGTTAGGTCCAATAATATTGCAGATGCTTCTTCGGATTTTATTAAGAATCTGTAAAGATACTGCGGGAGCACCAGAAAAGATGTGGAAGCAATATTCAAACTAAGGACTTATAA
This sequence comes from Acanthosepion esculentum, assembly GCA_964036315.1. Taxonomy (NCBI): domain Eukaryota; kingdom Metazoa; phylum Mollusca; class Cephalopoda; order Sepiida; family Sepiidae; genus Acanthosepion; species Acanthosepion esculentum. The sequence continues at coordinate 27,723,720 of OZ038488.1, forward strand.
GTATGTAAGATGGATACTGGCGAGAAAAATAGTTGAAAGATAATTCATTTATTTATTTTTCGCTATCAGTTGATCAATGACGATGCCCACCATTTCAGAAGGACCAAGATGCAAAATAAAAGGAGGATAATTTAATTAATCTTTAAAAAATAAGAGCTCCAAAGTTTTCTATTAAATTTTCAATTGATGTTATATTTAAAAACAGAAAGAAATTTCCCAGGAAGTATATTAAGGGCTACTTTAACATTAAACTCTGTTAGAGATTTCACAAAGATTAAGAGATTATATTATTAAGATTTAATAAATAGTTAATAGGTTCCGAATGAGGAGTGTCTATTTGCCGGTAAAACGATAAAACCCTGCCGCAATAAATGTGGCACAATTTTTTCACTTAAAACATAACCATCCCTAAATGCAGTTAACAGGGGAAGTTTCTTTCATTACTCACTCTGATCGAGAACAACACACTAGCACTGTATCTAATCCCAAGTTTCCGTAAAACAATCTGGGCAGAATAACAACTTTCTTGATCTGCCCTCTTTTCCTAGGTTTCCGCACATCTAATTACAGCGATTCAATTCCCATGATAGATGAATAAGATGAGTGTGTAGTGTGAATACAAAATCTATTTACTTGTTGCGAAGAAACATCCCAAGACCTTGACTGCTATTTTCAACGGCAATAAACCCCTTATCTTATTGCTCGTCTTTTACTTCATTTCCCTTAAATTTTTGTTTTCTTAGGTTTTAGCATATTTTTAGAGGAAGTCACGGAAAAAAGGGTTGACCAATTACTTATCTGGCCAACTGCATTCGGTAATTTATATATCCTCATGTGTTTAAATCCTTTTTTTTTTATTTCAACTCCATTATCTTCCTCTGACAGCTGCTTCTCCCTAACACCCAACGCTTTTCTCCGGCTCCGATTGGACTATTATTAACTGAGAAACGTGTATTAATACCATTCGTGTTTTACGCAGAAAAAAGAAAAAACGAAAATATCTCAGCGACTGCAAACTGTTTGAGCAGCTCGGTGGGACGTATACCATTCAGTTAAACTAAAAGAGAATGGGTATCAAATATAAGAAAATCCAGATTTATGCACATGCATCTTCATCAGATGAAATGCACAATGGAAAAGGAAAGTAATCGAAAAAGGTGGTTCTCAAATGGATTACGGGTTTTACATGGCAGAAAGATAACAGAAAGTGAACTATCTGCAGGCGTAGCCAAACAGGGGGACCTTTAATGAGAAAAATATATAATTATTTATAATGTTTTTAGACAATTACCGAGAAAATTACGTATGTGAGGTCAGTGTAATGGTTATCAAAGATAAATGTTTACTCTGGGTACAGAGTTCAAATTCAATCCGCGTTCATGTGTACTGAACTGTTAGCAGTCACCGGTCGGGTAACTGTCCAACATTCATTGCCATGGAAGACGAAAATGTTACCCCACGAGTGAAGAAGGGAGTTGAGGCAGCAGACGTGCAGTTTTAGAGAAGGATTGGTTTGGTTTGTTTTGTTTTACGGCATATCAACCACAATGGGTTATTTAATGCCGACAAAATTTTTAATGCTGATGAAATGTTTTTCTTCAAAAATCTATTTCTGGGAATATTTTTCCTTGAAGAAATCTATAGCTGGTCATATTTTTTTCAAAGAATGTATAGCAGTTTGTATTGCTGGTGTTTTTTAAAAGTATTGCTGATAATAATTTTCTTCGAAATTATTGCTAGTAATAATTTTATTTTATAACAAAATATTTCTGATATTAAAACCTATTTTTACACAGGCTTGGATATTAACTATTTGTCCATAGCTAGGACCCTAACATGTGCTACCACCACGGGTCAGGGTGGACCTGAGAACACCAACAATTAAGAGTTGGTTCCACCCTCCACAAAACCTCCTGATCAGAGGCCTTGCTGTTGGACGTAGTTTATCGTCATACCCAGGACGCGGATGTAATTTATCGTCATACCTAGGACGCGGATGTAATTTATCGTCATACCCGGGACGCGGGTGTAGTTTAGCGTCATACCCAGGACACAGATGTAGTTTATCGTCATACCCAGGACGATACAGAAGGATATTAAGAATACGATCGACTGAATATATGAGTAACGAGGATGTTGTAAGCACAAGCGAAACAAAAATACGTTTATATATTTTATCATAAACAGTTAACAATTCTTGGATGCATAATCACGATTTGGGGAGATTTGGGGAGTTGATAAAAATATGGCGTATTGAAGGAAGGATGGACAGCGGTAAACAACGGGTAAAGCGCCTAATGCGCTTGTGCATATGTATGGCAGATTAGGGAATGAAAAATATAGTAAAAAGTCAACGAATCGAGCGAAAAATAAAGTCCAGAGACATGACCGCGCATTTATGGATGGGAGCCGGCAAAGAGAAGAAAGCGAAAATTAAGAATAACAATTTACTTAATTATATATATATATATATATATATATATATAATTTACTTTTCAAATATGTGGTACAGTTCAATTTATATTACAAAGAATCATTCATACAAAAAGTAGATTAGTAATGTTAATGATATAAAATGGCGAAATCCCTTCGCTAACAAAATTTTAAAGGTGCATTAACCTACAAATCCCTCGATGAATGTTATGATCCTTATATATATATATATATATATATATATATATATATATATATATATATATATATATATATATCGAGTGATTTGCAGGTTAATGCACCTTTAAAATTTTGTTTGCGAAGGGATTTCGCCATTGTATATGATTAACTTGACTTATCTACTTTTTGTAAGTATGATTCAATGTAATAATTTATTTAGATATACATATATATATATATATAATTTATATATATATATATATATATATATATATATATATATATATATATATATATATATATATATATATATATATATATATATATATATAATATATATATAATTATTTATTTGAATATTACAACATAAATATGTTATAAAATCACGACAAAAGTAGCCATTTTGTTTCAACACTTCTTGTGTCTTGTCAAGTGATAATATAGAATATAGAATAAATGGTTTTAAAAGTTTCAAATTAATCAACGATCCTTAGCTAAGAGTAAACGCTGTTTCGTAAGCCAGAGTGGCCAATCAAAAAACAAGTATAGGATGATTCGAAAAATTTGACAACTAAGCAAGGCTATCTAGATATTAAAAGATTTATAAAATTTGAAATTAAAATTAAAAGTAAAAAATTAAAATTACCTATTTAGAAATCTAAATCAGATCTCTATTAAGTTTTAAATTGTAGAATTACTAAAGAGAAAAAAAAAAAAAAATAAATCTAAAAATAAAAATAAAAGATATATATGCTATTTAATTTATATTTTCATTGAAATTAAGTTGAAAGTTGTATTTAGAGCCCCAGACATAGATGTATACATTTTTCGTTACATTTCAGCATTTCCTAAACTTGGGTATAATATATATATATATATATATATATATATATATATATATATATATATATATATATATATATATATATATATATGACGGACACTCCCGTCGTTTTCGACGTATGAGTTTCTTTCATTTCAGTTTTTATGTTTAGGTTTTGTATGAGACAACACCCCTGCACGGCATTTGCAGACAAATGCACACGAAGGCCATACTGAAGGGCTGACCGTCATATCGTCTGATGTTTTAGCCCGAGATTTAGTTTTAATTCTTAATTCTCTCAGTTGGTTGAGACGATTCTTTTCATAGTTATATCTCAGTAGCAGGTGTTTCTGCAGTTTGCTTTGTTTTCAACAGCAAGTTCGAACTCCTCTCATGGATGTTTGCAGCAATTAAATTCTATTTAAGTTTATCCTTGAAGCGCAACTAAGGACGCCCTACATTACGCTTACCATGACAAAGTTGGCTATACATGAGGTTCTTCGCCATCCGATCATGAACTCATTATAATGAGATGACCAACCCATCTGAACTATAATTTTATCAGAAAGGATTCAATAAGACCGACACCACATGTGATGAAAAGATCAGGGTTAGAGATTTTGTCCTGCCATGTATAACCGCATACTGAAGAAAGACATAGTTTATGAAAAGCATCAAGTTGATTGATGTGCGTCCTGCATGGCGTCCAAGATTCTGACCCATAAAGAAGTGTGGTGAGAATGACTGCTCGATATACACTCGTTTTCTTTTTCAGTGAAATTCTATGTACATCCCATAGGCGATACTTAAACTTCCCAAAGGCATTGGTTGCCTTTGATATTCGGTTAACTATTTGGTCATCCAAAAGAGGCACTAGAATTGACTTTGCTTCCTAAGTACGAGAATGATTTCGCATACTTCTATTTGTCGCTGCCAACAGTAATGGGAACGATTGGAAAGGCATGGGCAGGTGGTCTTTGTTTTACACCCTAGACCTGCTTAGGTATAGGCCTTGGTTGATGGACACCTTCAGTTTCCTTTATGCTTATAGTTAATCGGAATTCGTTTCAAGAGGTGGAAAAAAGATTGACGAGTGCTTGAGCTTCTTCGCCTAAGGTGGCTAATATCACGAATAATGATTGCTCGAGTCTGCGATTTTGATTTAAAACTTTGATGGTTAAAGTGGCCTCACAATTCAAATGTCACACCCATGTCAAGATAACTAACAGAATGGTGCTGCATGACCGAAAAGAAGAGAGCGAAAAGTACAGGAGCACAACCTTGTTTTGTGCCATTTGTTACATCAAAGGTTTCCTAAAACTATCCATTAGATAGAAGAGATGCTTTCATTCCTTCGTGAAACGAGATGATGATATTTTTCATACTTTCAGGTACGCCGAGCTTTGTGGGTAATTCCCAGAGGATACCTCTGTTTACAATGTCAAATGCTTTGGTCACATCGATATAGATGGTATAGAGTTCACTGTTCTTCTCGTGAACATTCTCAAGAAACTGAAAAAATCATATCAATGATTGCATGAGCTGAATGAAAACCACACCAAGATAGATGTCATCAATGAGATATTTGATTATTCTGTTGGGAATAACACGAGCGAGAATTTTTCCAGCGATACTTAGAAGTGCAATTTCACGGAAATGATCGTAGACAACCTTTTTGCCTTCATTCCTGAAGCATTTTTGTAGTCCTCTGGATCAGAACCAACCTTCCAAATGACTATTAAAAGCTCATGGAGTTTCTTAAACAGAGTCTTTCCACCATATTTAAAAAATCGGAGGGTGAGCACCTTTTCCAGGGGCTTTGTTCGAGGATATTTGTTTGATAGAATCCTGAGAGACAACTGGGAAATTTCTGTTCGTTGATTAATTGAAGCAATGACGTTCTCATCGATGGCAGAAGTGGAATAAAGGACACTTTCAAAGTGTTCTTTCCATGATATAATTTCCCTGTTGTCTGTGTTATTTGACGACATAACAGGTGATTGATATATATATATATATATATATATATATATATATATATATATATATATATATATATATATATATATATTATATTTATATTTATATTTATCACCTGTTATGTCGTCAAATAGCAACAATTGACGACATAACAGGTGATATATATATATATCCACAGACAGACTGTTTCGCTGTTTCACAGCTCATCAGTATGGCTAGACGTCCGGTTGCCTCTAGCTAGGATCGAAACCCGACTTCTCCCGCTAAGCAGTCAGCGTACGGTACGGAATGAAGGTGAATTTTAGCGTGTTTACTTTTAGATTCGGATAAACACACAGTGACTGAGAGTGACTCAATTCTGTCTAAGAGTCGTGCAGTATTAGCTTAAATAGTCACTGTTTACAAATTCAGACCCCAAACCAGAGGGCTCAACCGAAATTAATTTTTCAGGAGCTAATATTTTTGTCATCCACAGACAGACTGTTTCGCTGTTTCACAGCTCACCAGTGTGGCTAGACGTCCGGATGCCTCTAGCTAGGATCTGAATTTGAGTCAGTCCGAACTTCTCCCGCTAAGCCGTCAGCGTACGGTACGGATGAAGGTGAATTTTAGCGTGTTTATTTTTAGATTCGGATAAACACACAGTGACTGAGAGTGACTCAATTCTGTCGAAGAGTCGTTATATATATATATATATATATATATATATATATATATATATATATATATATATATATATATATATATATATTGATACATAAGATGTGAGATTTATGGGATATAGCGTGTGTTGGTTTAGAACATATGCCTTTATGCGTGAGGTTCTCTTACTGTAAGAATTTGACAGTCTGTTTTCTTGAATTTTCCGTACTCGTTGGTTCATCTTACAATAATTTCGATAATTTCAGAGGTCAAAAGTGTTCCAAATATTTTTGTTTTGTTTTCACTGTGTCTTTGATAATTACTAAAAACATTTTTCACTGAGTCTTTGATAATTACTAAAAACATTTGCACCACGAAATTTTGAAGACGAATGTGGAATACTGGACCAGATTTCTCCCAGATCTAGTTGAATAGCCATTTTCAGGAACTGAATCACGATCCTGATCTAAATCTACGCAATCCCCAATTTCTTCATCTTTGTCACCTGACATCTCGGCAATATCTTTAACAATACCAAGCTCACATTCACCATCTGATTGGCTAGAATTAACACCATCGTCCGATGATACATGTTCGAGCATCTGTATAAGATGATTAGCTGTTTTCTATGCAGAATATCTTCGGATTGTAGCTTCCATCATCTACTGTTCAAAAAGAAATAAAATTGCTCTCAAAATTAGTTTTCGGTACAAAAAGAAAAAGAAAACGGTGTCCTCACTCTATAGGAAACTAAGATCATTACTATCAGTAATATACACATGGAAAAAAAGTAAACAATTTTTCAGCTAACGCATGGACGTAAAATAAGCACTCAAAACATCACCAGTGTGGACATAATTAAATATATTTCAATATCAATTTCGTAATAAGTTTTCGTAACTTTTTTACAAATACTTTCACGGTAACTGCTCCGATAATCTGCTTTCAACTAGACTGGCATCCGGCTCACACCCTTTCACTGTTGAAACTGTTAAATGTAGCCGTCTCTTCTACTCCGATAGTTTCATATCTCGCGCCTCTCGCCTGTGGAACTCCCTTCCCTTTTTCTGTTTCCCTGATAGCTATAATCTCCAACTATTCAAATTTAATGTCAATCGACACCTCCAGTTGCCTTGATCTATCCACTATCCTTTTCCTCATCCTTTCCACTCTCACTCCTATCTGCTCTCGCTCCAAATCATCTGAACCCCCTTGCATGCTAGTGGCTCACCGCCTTGTCTGGGGTGAAATGCTTAAAAAAAAAAGCACAGATAATTTTTGAATTAAAAAGAAAAACGTGTACACTGCGATACAAATAGTTTGCAATTCATCTGTTTTCGGTCATCAGGGAAACAGTATGAGAATTTAAGCGTTAATATAAGAACCACTTTCATTAAAGTTCAGATGTTTGAGAGGCCACAAGACATGAAAAAAAAATATTTCACATACGTATTTGATAGATAAAAAAATTAACATTAAATTAACCTTTTACTGTGGTCTCAATTCATACCCGGTAAATAATTGTAAAGCGTGAATTTTTTTCCTATTTACCTTTTCAATTAACTCTGATAAAAAACGAAGCTCAGCCGACATATTTCCATGAGTCGCATATAAATGCCCAATGGTCCATATATGGCGATGAGGCACGGTTTCGCGAACGCTGGCATAAACTAAGAAAAGATTAAGTAGATTGGGGCTCTCATTTCCTCCTTGTCGCACTCCCGATGAGGTTTGAAATGTTTCTATATTGTGATAATGGCCAGACCTGTACGATTCTGTAGATTTATATACGAGGGTAAGTAAAAAATTATCCGCAATTTCTACATAACATATCTCGTTTTATTAAGCTTTCTTAATTTCTTCATTACTGAGTTCATTATTCTTCATGTTTGTAGAGGAAATCTGTAATGATGGGAAGTATATTATAATATGTTGTATTCCTGCGGTCGTCTCAAGTATAGTGTGGTTAGCGTTGAAATATGACTTATAGTGTTTGTTTGAGACCAGGACATTTCTACTGTAGTTTTGATTATATGATTTTAGTTTTAGTTTTCGCTTCTCTCCACATTGTCTATGACGCCTGGCTTCATTAATTTCGTTTCTAATTTCTCAGGGATATTCATTTCTCAGGGTGTTAAATAAGTTATCTTTTTCGTTATTCATTGTTTATTATTTTGGCTTCCATTTTCTTTCGCTCCTGTTTGTTTCGTTCCTGTATCAACTGTTTCAACTTTTAGAATTCTTGTCCCAAGAGTGAATGATTTTCTTTCTAAGTAGTCGGCTAATGAAGTTATGATAATATTAATTTCTTTTAGTCGGAACTGAGGAATATGAGAGAAAGAGAGAAAAACAGAGAGAAGGACAGAGAGAACAGAGTAAATAGATAGTAAGGCAGAAGACCTTGTATTTTTTTCAGTTTGAAAGCATCAGAGAAATAATGGCTTTACTGATGAAATCACTCTTATATATAAAATATAGAGAGATACTATTGAAACAAGCATCGTTTATCAAAATGTTAAAGGTGCATTGACAATGGAAAATGTAATCTTAATAGTTATATACATTTTGAACTTGGCCTAAAATATTTAATTATATGTTCATTCTATTCTTATAGTTCGGTATGAACTGGCATTGTGTTAATTGTTCATTTATGAAGAAAGTATTTATGTTGTACGAGTTTGTAAAGTTCTTGTGGAAGAATTCCAAATTCCATGTATTTTCAATATATTTTAAACTCAATAAATATCTGCCTTTTTTAAAATCAAAAACCGCATTATTTAACTGAAGAATTTCTATCGATAAAGCATTAGTCAATCATGTCTCCTTTGGCAATGAACAAGTTGAAACCCATATAATCTAGCCAGTGATTTCCATGAATGCCAGTGTATAGATGACATGTTTTCTTATTACTACAAACTTTATATTTAGGGTATACAAGAGTTTGTGTAGACATGCCTGGTTTTGTTTATTTTTAAACAGTGAAATTAATGTTTATTGGCCTATAGATTAAACGTCTTATAAAAGAAGAAGCGCCCCACCCCCGGCAGTAAATTTCTTAATATGGTAATTGAAGTTTGCTTTCCTATGCTGGCTTCCCGTGACTCAATGGCAAGCTCGCTTGGTTTGTAAGGGATTTCTCTGATTAGAAAATGATATAAACAGTTTCTTTAATACATGTTTCGATCTCTAGGTTGATTTCACTGTTTAAAATTCAATAAAACACAGGAAGCCTGCCTAAACGCATCGTCGCCGTCATCGGCTCCCAGTCGTGTCCGAGTATCGGGTTCTGTCATGAGTCCTATCTTCGCGGTTGATGTTTATGTTTGACATGGATTGCAAGGCCAGGTCGGTGGTGGTATAGTCGCGGACAATGCTCACAATGGAGGGGAGGCGGAGGACGGGGTCGTTCACATCGCTCTCTCCTCCTTCGTCGTCTTGCCTCTTCATTCTCCCTCCTATTTTCCTCGTAGACCGCGATGTCATCGCGTATTGATCTCCTTCACATTATTCGGTTCCTGGCAGTTTCTTCCCACGAGGACGAGCTAATGTTGGTAAGTATCAGGGTACGCTTTAGTTGGTCTTGGTAGCACATTTTGGGTGCTCCTCGTGGTCTAGTCCCGATTGCCAGCTCGCCATATAGGATTTTCTTGGGGAGCCTACCCAGCTGAGGCGGTGATGGAAGATGGTGGCCTCGACGCTGCTCACTGAGGCTCTGTTCAGCACTTCTGTGTTGGTAGTGTAGCTCTCCCAAGAGATGTTGAGGATTTCCCTCAGTTTCAGTTGCTGGAAGCGTTCTAGCATTTTGACCTCGCTTCTATATAGGGTCCATGTTTCGCAAGCGTATAAAAGGGTCGAGAGGACTACTGCCCGGAAGACCATGATTTGGGTGGTCATTGTCAGTGCGTGGTTTTTAAATATGCGCCAGTTGAGTCGGCCAAAGGCGGAGTGGGCGGCCCTGATTCTATTCTCCACGTCTTTCCTGCATGTGGGAGTTGATGTTAGAATTCTCCCCAAATAAGAGAACTGATCTACTTGCTCCAGTGGTTGGCCATTGTCAGTGATGTTAGTGTTTGGGAGCGGCAGTCCAGATGGCGGTTGAACTAATAATTTTGATCTTTTCTGTGTTGCATATACCCACTAAATATAAATTTTAAAGAAATCAGAAATCATATAGCATTAAAAAAATAAATATTTTAATTACTTCATAAAACTTATATTATGTATGCTATTCGCAAAAATGTTCAAGTAATGCAAATTTAATTAATTTTTTTAACGTATTTTTCGAAGGGAAAAGGTATATTATATAAAGGAAATAAGTTGCATATTTACAGTGCTATAGATAAATTATCGTCTAAATTTCGCAAAATTGAAAATTATACTGACATCTCATTTTAACAGATATGTTTACCAAAATTACACTAAAATATCTTGAAATACTAAAGAGTAAATGTATTCAATAAAATCGCTATTGGCTTCAATCACTGCCTCCAGACGACTTCGGAATCTCCAGCAAATATTATGGAGGGTCTCCTTGTTGGTGAATGCTGACATAATCCTTGACTTGAGTTCATCTTTAGTGTCACAAGAAGTTTTGTTAATCTTTCTCTCTGCGCCCCACACACAGTAAGCAAGGATGTTGCGGTCTGGGGAGTTAGGTGACTAGATGTAAGGTGTGATATAGTTGCAGAAATTATCGGACAGCCCTGACTTTTTTCTCCTGCTTGTTTGGCGTGGAGTAGGGTCCTGTTGCCAGACATAGGATATTCCAACAGCCACGCTCTTGACGCAGAGCAGCTCTACCTTCTCAAGGCACTTGATGTAGGCCTCCGTGTTGAGTCTCAGGCCCTCACCAACAAATTCTGGAGTTATTTTCTTATTAGAACGACAAGAGTGAGTTTTCCGAGCTGCCGTACTTTCGTAATCACCAGTAGATATTTTACTAACTCTTTCCGGATCCTTTTACATCCAAATACTCTGAAATGTTCGTATTAGAGATTGCGACTCGAATCCCAAGAAGTACAGCATGTCGTTTTTCCAATTTCTGGCGGAGTGAATTGTGTCATGGTGCTCTTTTTCTCACAGACGGTGCACACCTGACCTTACTATACTGTGCAGTCGACAAAATCAAGACAAATGGTGACTGACGTTTGAAGAAAAATTGTTATGAGAACGGTTTAATACTAACAAGTAAGAACCGTCAACTCGGATTTAAAAAAAAAAATAAGCGCTTTTCCCAGAACCCAATTTAACTGCTATTTGACCCCGTGCGACCAACACCTTGAATGAAATTACACATCAGTAATAGCAGAACAAAATACCTTCAAAGTAAACACAATTTGAACATTTTCCCCTCACTATCGTTACTGGATTGAACATATTAAGAATGATATTTCTGGACGACTCATTGTCCTTATGCGACACGAGTTAGAGAATTTGCAAGCACGTTATTCGTTCGCTATTAATACGCAAATTTCTTTGTGTTCTCGCTAAGCTGCTGCTATTGGATATTGCACGCCAACAAATATCCCAGAAGTCGCTTTTCAACTAAACGCGCACATACGAAAATCACGTGGAGCATTGGTACAAAAAGCAAAATTTAAAATAATCCACCTTTTACGATGGAGAATTTCCGTAATACGACTCTTCGTTCAGCGATCGAATTCTATTCAATCCTAAACCTAAGAAAAGTCGCAAATACAATTTGCTTCACCGCGTGCGACATTTCACGCCATTGCTTACGACATTTCAACTTAGCTACCACGCTGTTAATGCACAAAAGTTTTCTGCGCTGAAGAGATTAACTGGGAAATATTCTTCGGACGACACACTGACCTGAATTACATTCTACGACGACGCAACTTTACCATAAAAAATAATTGCTGACGCCATTTGCTTAATATTACTTAGTTATATCGGATACGCCAATTGTTCTCAACTTCGCCACGACTATCCAAGAGAAATCCGCATGAACCGTCTGCGCAATTCGAGTACGCATCTCCGTAGTCTGAATTAGGCGGAGCATTGGAATACTTCCTCCTTAAGTCACGTGTACATTTCGTCGACATTTACAATACAAATCTTCCAGAGTGTGCTATACATTCATTCCGAATATAATTTCAGCAACCAGAGAACAACAACGCCCATACTTCGTCGATCTTCACCTGATAACACTTCAAGAATCACGCCTTCGACGACTTTTCACCTGATATCACGTCTGAAATCACGCCCGAGAAATATGTTTGAATCACTTTCGGCGACTTTTCTGCCTGATAACTTTTCAGGAATCACGTCTTCAAGTTTCACAAGCGGCAACCACTTTAGACAATTACTCTATGCAGTTTACAACTTTTTTTACATTTTGAAGGTATTATAGCATTCTGCTATCTCTTGTTTTTCGACTACAAAAAAGTCTGGATAGCAGAACGTTGATATTTTTTTCACATCTAATTGGTCAGTTAATATTAATATCATTTTTTTTTCAACTACGTCCGAATTGTATCGACCTGAACGAAAATATTTCCTCCAAAAATCTGTCTATGGGCTTCAGCCCTATCACGTGACTTGATAGTAAATAAATACGAAATACATTTTCAACTATCATGTTTTTGCCTTCTCTCACACACAGAAGATATAACGTTAGAGAGATTTCGTTTGACCACCTTTGGGGTACACGCACGCACGCAGACACGCACACACACACACACACACACACACACACACACACACATGTACGTACGAACATTGCACATCTCTGAACTCATCTCATTCTTCACCTACAAGAAACAGAAACAAACTCTCTTCGGTGAACAACTAAAGCGGCAAGTTACTTCAACTTGATTATGCTAAATTTTATTCAGAAAGTTTAAAAAATAAAAATTGCATTTTAGTACAAAACAAAACTTCTTGATATTGCAAGTGAAGACTACAATTTTCCCTAAATTTTCATATGATTTTATGATATATTTATGTCATATATATATATATGCATAAAATAAAAAACAAATAGGAAACTTTTATCAATGTAAAATGCTTCACTTTTGTTAACGCTTCAGCAGAAAATGAGATAAGGTTTAAAAGACGATAGAAAATCTGGATTCTTCTTTTTCACCTTTAATTCTTTGGGATTCCGGCTCATATTTGATCTGTATTTGTATATGCCGTGGCATTCAATATGTTGTTTTATTTTAAGTATATTTTAAAATTTGTACATTGCCTTCTTTAAATTTCGGTATATTTCTCCAAATTATTTACGGGGGACATTGTTTCATTCGTCTCCTGCATTGGATGCAGTTATTTAAACTGTTTTTAATTACATGTGCTTGTTTGCCTGTCAGACATTCACTTCAAACAAAACCATGGTAGCATGAATATTTGGGAAAATCATTTATAAGATTGTGCAAATTCTTGCACGATAAACTACACCAAGTCTTATTTACACTATTTACATTGTTTGAAATGTTGACCTCATCTTCGTTGCCATAATCATGACATTTCGGTCGTTGTACGCTCCGGCACTTCTTCAGGCGATTGTAATTTCAAACTGAAGCCCTCAAGGACACATGGATAAAAACGTTGGTTGAATCCAGTGAATGACCCAGAAGGGTTGTGGGAGCAATACCTGTCTACAGCAGTGAGGAAAAATGACGATGATGATTCAGGTTTTAAAAAAATGAAACAGAAAGATCGAATGACAGAAATAAATCGTTTTGAATATGACAAAACCTGACATGGATGATTCAGGCACCCCCAAAATGAATGATTTTGAATATGATAAACCTCGCAAAGATGATTCGAGTCCCAAAAAGTGATAAATCGAATGATAAAAATGAATGATTTTGAATCAAAGATAATTCCGGAGCCAAACAAGCGATAGATAGGATGTCAAAAATGAATGATTTTGAATACGGAAAAACCTCACGTAGATAATTCAGGAGTTCCACATCACGAAAGAAAAGAGAAATTGAATGACATAAGTGAATGATTTAGAACATGATAAAACTAACAAAGATCATCCCCGCCAACAGAAAAGATAAACTGAATAACAAAAATGAATGATTTTGAATATGATAAGTCTTGCATACATATGTGAAAGTCACATAAAAAAAATTCTTAGAGACATCTACCAAGGATTCACAGAATTTGACTGACTGTTCCCGGACTAGTTAACTCGGAGTCAATGTCAAATCCCAGTTGAATTCATTACGTGCAGTTCTTTTAAATTCTGTCACCCCGATCAAGTCAATAAAGCCTCAAAGACGGAAACGTCTACTTAGCGTTAGAGAATATGAGAAAAAGAAAACATTATTAAGGAAAGAGAGCGATAATATAACATGAATTAAGAATACAGATTATAATGGATGACATTAAATTTCAATTTTTGAAGATCAATGTTAACAGGAAAGCAAGAAACTAGAAGTGAATTCCACAAGCGAGAAGTACGAGATATGGAATTGTTAGCATAGATCTTACGGTTACATCTAGACATTTCAACACTAGAAATATAGTACGTGCCACCGATCTAGTACTGCGTTTGAATTCATAAAGTCTAAGTACCAAAGAGAAAAGTTCTTTAGTTCAATTACTATGATAATACTTGCAGAAAAGGCACAGGGAAGCTACTTTACGGTGGTTGTGATTAAGTTACCTACATGCCAGGTAATGACAAATAACATCGCAGATATTTTTGGCATTTTATCTAGAATCTTTAAATACATAGCAGAAGCACCAGACTAAATGGCGCAACAGTATTCCATGCGTGGATGAATGGTAGATTAAAAATGTGTAAGATGGTTTCGGGCGAGAAAAACATACCCAAAATTACTCTTGGCATAGGTATAATTCTATCAACGCTCCAGCTATGAGTTAAACAGTATCTAGAAAATTATTTTTCATTCTCTAATTTTCTTAATGTAATAACCCTTCGTCAAAAAATAGAATTATTCTTAAACTATATATGTTTCGGCTTTAAATAATTTATAAAGGGTTGAAAAACCATATAAACAAATCAATAAAAAGTAGTGTAATAAGCACGCAAGTAATAATTTTTTTTTCTTGTCCTCGCAATGCCTTTCTTTCTTCAAGTAGGTTTATATCCAGATACGTAATTACGTCAGAAGGCGGCTACACGTTTGCGTGTGTCCGTTCGTGTAAGCCTGTTCGCGATTTTAATCGATTACCAATTTTCGTTTATGTACGGGTTTTATTGACCATGTAATATGCCAATGCTCCTTTATTGTGTCGCTCTTCTGTGATATTGAATTACTCATACTTCGGGACAGCGTTCATCACGTACCTCTTGACCGAGGCTGTAATCGTTTCCAGCTTGATCCAACCTGATTCTCTCGGTGAATCCCGATATGAAGTAGAGTGCTGCAAATAATTTCATGCATAACAATTTCGGTTTAATGCAGGCCAGCATTAGTGAAGATGCATCAATATCAGGCTAATTTCATTTTTGGAATAGTGAAGCTATGCCGACGGTTTTAAGGCCCGCTGGATTGTCACTTAGATATAACCTTATCAGCTATGGAATTCATTAGTGCAGTTAAATTAGAATCTGCGCTTATCTCCCTCGGTATTGATCTGTGTAAAAGTGATGTGTTATCTCGGTACAGATTTAGCTGAATAGAACGATACCGAAACGAACACTGTTATCCATTCCGTGGGTATCGTGCAGTATCGAAATATCAGAAAGTAATTTTAAGAGATACCTGTTCTGATGAGCATAAAGATATCTTGGATAAAGATATATGTTGTGAAGTCGCCAGTACAATTCGTCTCATTTCGTTACTGTAACATCAAGGCACGCACAATGTACATGGAAAACACGATATAAAGAGACATATCTTTCGTTTACACTTTACGTCAACCGAGTTATCAGGCGCTTGTATTTAAAACAGGAAATGATGCTGCCACAGACAATAAGTGTTGTGGATTCCGGGAATGGAATCCTGCACAAATAAATAAACAACCCCAGTAATTGAGATAGAAAGATAAGTGTAAGAAACGTAAGAATACAGACTTGAAGTGAAGATTAATAGTCCAGGAATGCGAGTTAGTAGAAAGTATATGTACAAGTCTCTGTAAGTGAAGCCGTAATTATCTCTCTCGCTGTACTCTCGTATAACTCTCTGTGAACACCCTGTGTACCATCTCCGTATCTCTCACCCTGACCCAACGTATCTCAAACCGCAGGTATTCTCTCTGTCAGTATAAGTATACTTTGGACGAGTCGATCTCGTGTAAAAGTGTCTGCCCCACGACAATAAGGGCATAATTTTTAGAGATACCTGTTCTGATGAGGATAAAAAGATATCTTCGATGAAGATATATGTTGTGAAGTCGCCAGTACAATTCGTCTCATTTCGTTACTGTAATATCAAGGCACGCACAATCTACATGGAAAACACGATATAAAGAGACATATCTTTCGTTTACACTTTACGTCAACCGAGTTAGCAGGCGCTTGTATTTAAAACAGGAAATGATGCTGCCACAGACAACAAGGACATAAGTTTAGACCCATATGCGTTGTGTGATTTTACCCTTAATTTCTGCCGATTTTCTCTTACCCGTTCTCTCTGTTTCCCTGAGGAATGATCTCTCCAGTTAAAAAAATAAAACATCTTTATCAGTCGGACGTTCTATCTCTTTTCATTTAGTCCCCCACTGACCAGGATTTCATTTCTCACTGAAAAAATGGCTCCAGTAGAGATGAAAAATTAATATTCTACAACAGGTTGAGTAAAGGACTGCAGCTCGGATTGACGAATAGGATAACACAGTTATAATTCCATTCGAATTTATTACCTTCATTTACCTGCTAATTCCCTTGGGTAAGGTATGAATCCATCTACCCGCCCAGTTATGGGTAAATAGCAGGACAAACTAGGTTCTATAGCCTTGGGTTACAAACGGTCAATAAAAAGGAAAATTCTGAATTAAAACCAGTCTGGAGAGAGTTGGACTCCGTCATGACTATCTTGCTCAAGACACACCACTCAGGTAACTTAAGGGACTCATTATCGTTTTTCCTCGTAATGCACCTTAGGAATTTAAATTGTCTGTTTCTGATTCTAAGCATAAATATCATCCCTATTTCCATTTTCCTTGAAACTTCTTTGTTGCTCACATGTTCAGCCAATGGAATTTTTCAGCATTCCTCTAAAGAAACACATATCTGTTGTCTATGTCTTCTTCATTCACTAAACTGTTATGTAATATCGATCATCTTATATAGATGACGAAATTACATAGCAATCCGGTAGATTTTTCTTTGTTTCTTATTACGTTGCTTAGATTTGGAAAGCCGTCTTTCGCTATTTTAAAGCGCCTTCGAATTTCAATGTCGCATTGTCTGCCCTTTTTAAATACTGTCTAGATACTTAATACTGTTGCATTTGCTTGATTCTGGAATTTACAATTCTTAGATCGCATCTTGATTTATTTTATTTTTAAATAAATGTTATTGTAATAAGTAATTATATATATATATATATATATATATATATATATATATATATATATATATATATATATATATATATTGTGTCATCCACAGACAGACTGTTTCGCTGTTTCACAGCTCATCAGTGTGGCTAGACATCCGGTTGCCTCTAGCTATATATATATATATATATATATATATATATATATATATATATATATATATATATATATATATGATATGTAAGACAATCACAAAAAGATAAATTGATGTGTTTCACCTATAATACGGCTTCATTACCAGAAAAATATTCCCGGGGCACAGAATATACATTAGCGAGACGAAGTGCGATGCATGTTAAGTCTATTGACTTTTGGATTAACTTTTTGCTCAGTTTTTTTCCTCGTACTTCTCTTTGCACTCTCACAAATACCGAAACAATATTGGTCAGATACAAATTCTATTCCTGATATAATTGACGAAAAAAATTTGCAGTTGTAATTCTTCTATCTGTCGTATCACTTCAAGAATTTCCTGTCGTTTGTAGCTCATAGTAAGGTTTACCATTTTGCTATCACTCCTAAACCCAGTTCGACCAACCATATGAACAAGCTTATTGGGTAAAATATTCACGGCTTTCCTCTGTCTTTGTCCTTCAAATTGTCAAACTCTCCAAGCCATCTTTCCTCCTTACGCTCCTTAGAAATTTCACTAAATACTTTCTTTCTGATTCTACGTATAAAGGCCAGCCGCGATATAAACTTATCAGCTATGGAATTCATTAATGCAGTTAAATTAGAATCTGCGCTTATCTCCCTTGTTATTGATCTGTGTAAAAGTGATGTGTTATCTCGGTACAGATTTAGCTGAATGGAACGATATCGAAACGAAGACTGTTATCTCTTCCGTGGGTATTCCCTAAAATGTCCACATCAGATGTTCAATCAATAGTATTCTCAGCATCCTATTGTAGAACCATATTTCTGTTGCCTCAAGTCTATTCGCTATCTGTGAGGAGATTGTCCATTATTGACACGGTGAAATTGTCCAAATCGTGTAACTGCAGAATTGTCCAATTTTTAGATTACGTTCTGAATCGTTGTATCTTAGAAACGATTACAGACATCTTACTGTAAGTTTCTGAGGTTTTATAACACTATTGGACACTACTTTGAGCAATAAGAATGTATAATTACTCTATAAGCTTAAAAGAAGTATCGTGATGAAATCGATCATAAACGAAAAATAGATGTTCAGCATTAATTGTCGTCCTCGGTATGACGATAAACTACATCTGCGTCCTGGGTAAGACGATAAACTACATCCGCGTCCTGGGTAAGACGATAAACTACGTCCAACAGCAAGGCCTCTGATCAGATGGTTTTGAGGAGCGTGGAACCAGCTCTTAATTGCTGGTGTTCTCAGGTCCATCCTGACCCGGGTGGTAGCACCTGTTAGGGTCCCAACTATGGGCATACAATTAACCCCGAAACTGTGGTAAAAACACGATGAAAGTGTAAAAATAGGTTTTAATACCAGAAATACTTTGTAAAAATTATTACCAGCAATAAATCTTTGTAGAAAGAAAACTATTACCAGCAATATAATTTTGAAGGAAAAATCTTACCTGAAATA
Organism: Acanthosepion esculentum; assembly: GCA_964036315.1. Classification (NCBI taxonomy): domain Eukaryota; kingdom Metazoa; phylum Mollusca; class Cephalopoda; order Sepiida; family Sepiidae; genus Acanthosepion; species Acanthosepion esculentum. The sequence continues at coordinate 27,742,859 of OZ038488.1, forward strand.
GATTTTTGACAAAAACAAAATATTACCAGTAAAATAAATCTTCTCAGCATCAAATAACCCATTGATGGTGATATGCAGTAAAACAAATTAAACCAAACCAAACCAAACCAAATCAGCATTAATTAATCATATATAAAGATAGTTTTCTTTCTTGTCGAGCATACAATGATATATAATACTAAATAAAAGCAAAGAGAGCCAAAAAGCTGCTATATATTGATGGTGAAGAAAGTGAAAATTATAAAATTTACAAAGCTAAATGATTAATAAGACAAAAAGATTTCTCGATATGCTGATGAATTCCTTTCTTTAAAACCTGAAAACAAAGATAAACCTCGGAAGCATCCAAAATAAATAAGCCTCATTTTGAGAAAATAGAGAAGCATGAAATAGGCTATCAATAATAAAAGTTATTTTTATGTGCATTAGAGAACTGTTTTTGAAAAATATTAAAAACGGGATCGAGCGTTTAAAGATATCGACAATTCAGAAATAATAGCTCCAAGGTTTACGGTTCAATTCGCTGATCAGACTACGTGTTGCTTCTATATAGCGGGCTGTGTCTATGACTGTCTAGAGAATTTAAGGAACTGGTAGAAATGGAAACGAGACCTTGAAAGTTTTCTATCGTGATGAGGACGATTTACAGTAGGTAGCTCCACAGAAGCACGATACATAAGATTTATAATTAAATTTTAAAATGAAAAGTCTTTCTTGATGCCTATGTTTTAGTTTTAATTTCAAGTTAATCGATTAAATTTAATATTTCTAATAAGCAACATATTGTGTTTCAAAACTAACTTTAATTGACTGGAAGGAAATTTTGTTTTGCAATAGCTAAGTACCGATGATTTTAGCGCCATTTTTAGCCATATCTTAGCACAATATAATTCTCTTTATTGAAAAATATTTTAAAAAAATCTAGTTTTCTGAAATTTTATTCGAGAACTATTATCTTATTTAAAGTTTAATTAATCGGAATTGAAAGAAAACATACGTTTATATTAAAATATCGCAGAACTTACTTTTTTAACACGACGGTAGGTGTTTATTTAAGGGGTTGAGAGGGTGATACTTGTACGACAGACAGAGATGTTCCAATCTTTATCTGCGGAGCGGGGGGGGGGCATCTATAAAATTACTTAAGGAATATAACGTGAGCGACTTTTTATATAAATGTTAACTTCCCAGTAATCTTAAAAAACTAGGAAAATTTTTTATGTTTTATTGAATTTTAAGTATTTTGGCTTTACATTTACCATAGTCGTTGCTCTTATTTTCTGATAAGGTCATGTATGGACGTCCGTATTTACAAAATTCAGCAAGTTTATACATCCAACAAAATTGTAAATTCTTTTTAAATTATTAGTGTTCCAGGGATTGTATTAAGCTTTTCCATTTTTTGATTAGTACATATAGCTTTTAATTAGTAACAACTAAGTAACAACTAACCTGACCGTTACAAATTAATGCAGAAATTTAAAAGATTTAGAAACATTTTAAATTATTTTAATTATAATTTTTTTTAAAATGAAAACAGTTCTTTCAAAATTCATCAGAATTTTTTTTCTTAAAACGATAGTATCCATAATTATCGGCACCCGCTCGTATCCGAGCATCTAGATAGTCACCTTCTCCCCTCTGGTTGCCGTAAGGTAGATGGCTGTGAAAACCCGGCCTATCCAATGAAGAGTCGCCAGCAGGAGTGACACAGCAGTGTAGGTAGTGAACAAGGCTGGGCTAGTCGGGTCCCTCTGACAGCTCGTCAAATATCCTCTTCATGTTAATGGTCGAACTCGAAAGTCTCGCGCCCTCCGCTCTGCTAGTCCTATGACAGGAAGGCTGATTTGCAGCAACGGTTTCCCAGGTTTCAGGGTCGATTTCGGCCTGTTAAAAGGATGTTTTCAACTGAACCTTCAAGTGTCGTTTTGGGCCTCCGCGTAGCCTCGTGATTCTGACGGGTTCTCCAAACAGGAGAATACGTGGGAGTCGAGTGGGGCGTATTCTGTACACGTGACCAGCCCAGCGAAGGCGACGCAGGTCAGCAGAGTAAACGATCATCACGAACCCGCCTTAAACTTGGACTAAAAGCCTCCAGCTAACCAAGCACGTCTCCGTGTCCCGCCCCTACAGAATGTAGAGGAGAGCGAGAAGAAAGGGATAAAAATAAACTGCAAGAAGACAGGCTGCATGGTTATGTGCAAAAGAACGAGCCCAAAATACAAATTAAAAATCGGGGGTGCAAAAATCAACTAAGCACAACAATTTACATATCTGACGGAGGGAGGGCCATGCAACACTGTAATTTGAAGACGAAATTGGATACATGCAGATGCATTCCAAAAGATAAACTGTCTACTAAGAAACAAGAAAACCTCGTTAGAAACAAATGAAAAGAGTACAGAACGATAATCTGATAGATGTCCATTTAACAGCAGTGAATTCGAGACAATTTACTCGAAGGTGAAGAAGAGACGGAAAGCAAAAGAAATGTGGTTCTACCGAAAGATGCTGAGAAAATCATTGGCGGAGTATTTGAGCAACGACGAAGTTCTAGGAAAATAGAAAACGGAAATTTATGCTTAATATCAGGATACATCTTGAGGAAGGTGTGCTTGGAAAATCTGATACTCACAGGACAGAATGAAGGCAAGTGAGGCAGATGAAAACAACGCATAGCATACTTAATGAGCTTGAGTAAATGGATCGCGGAACAGGGTTTCTGAGAAATAACCAGAATGCAAAATTTATTAAGAGCTACAAGGAAAAAGAGATTGTGGAGACCCATGATCGCGTACGTCCCGAGGAGTCATGACACATGAAGATGTTCAATGTCAGAAAATAACCGAATGAGTTATTGTTTGTTTATGTTGTGGTTTTTCTTTCTGATTTTTTTTTTAAAATCCGCAACACACGTCTACTTGTCTTCATCTAGACAAATCGCCTGATGTCTAATGTAGAGTTCTTTCATTAGAATAAGAAAGCTTGTGATTGGTCGAGAGTAGTCGAAAAGCGTAAAATATTACAAATATTTTCAGCCCAACTAAAGTCGACAACAGCTGGATTCTGATTTTCTTTTTCGGCAAATGGAACAGAGAAAAGGAAATATTTTTATAGACACGTCTTGTTTACCCTTTCCTCGACACATACAGGATGCGATGGGCAAATTGTCGCCATCGTATTTTTAATTTCGCGCATGCGCGTTGCTTGTATTTGATTTTGTCAACTCCACAGTATACAGGAAACAGTCTGGCACCGACTGTAAGAATAAGTGAACCATAACGCAATTCACTCTGCCAGTAATTTGGAAAGCGTATGCTGTACTGCTTGGCATTCGCACCGAAAGCTCCAATACAAACGTATTAAAGTGTTTGGATGTCAATCTGAGGACAGTACAGAGGATTCGGAAAGTGCTGTATGAGTCTAATGGTGATCATAAAACACGGTAAAACCCTCACTCTGGTCATTCTGATAAGAACTGAACTTGTTGTTGAGGGCGTTACTCTCAACACGGAAGCTTACATCAAGTGCCTTGAGGAGGTACTCCTAAACTGGATTAAAAAGGTGCTTGCGGGAAGAACCTATGTCTGGAACCTGGACATTTCATCATGCCACGCAAGCACGGGAAACGAGTCATGGCTGTCAGAAAATTTCTGCGATCACATCACCCCTTACATCTGACCACCTTACTCCCCAGGCTGCAACCCACTTGATAAATATATGTAGGGTGCGTTTGAGCGTGAGACAAACAAAACTCCTTGTAACACGAAAAATGAGCTGAAGTCAAGGATTATGACAGCATTCAATAACTTAAACAAGGAGAAGGTCCAGAGGATTTACAGGAGTTTCCGACGTCGTCTAGAAGCTGTCGTTGAAACCAATGGCGATCTTATGAATAAATTTACTCTCTTTGCTCTCGAAATATTTTTTTTGCGTAATTTTGGTAAATATATCTGTTAAAATGAGATATCAGTGTTATTTTCATATTTGAGTCATTTAGACGACAATTTATCCATCGCAGCCTGTATATGTACAAATAGATGCTCGGACTGAGTCAATCGTTTAAATGGCGGGCGCACAATTCTCACATTTATTAAAAAAATACCTGCAAGAGTATTTCTTTTTTTCTACTGAAGATCAGGATATAACAAAGAAAAATGGAAAATAGAACTGAATGTTCAAATTCAGTTTTCCTTTAATTAGGTTTTAAAGAAAAAGCTATTACTTGTCAGATGGAACTGTTATCGCTAATATAATTTGGTTGGGCTTGGTGACAAATAAATGAAACGAATACATCAGCTTTCTGTCAATCAATGTCTGGTTTCTCTGTTCCACCTCAGCAGTTTTCCCAAACAATCTCTAGAATTGCAGCGTTGATAGGCAGCCTTTCTTCATTATCCCACAGAGGCAACGTCTTACGGGCATATTACGTTGAGACACGGGTTTCCGTCTAATCACCGGAGTTAAGCAACGACGATCTTGGTCAGTACCTAAATGGGTGACCGCTTCAGTATAGCAGATGCTGTAAGCTTGAATGATCAGCTGGTGTAATTGTTAACGGTTCGGAAAGTGGAGAACGGTATTTTCTTATATTCACTCACGCGCAAATAAATTTAGGAAATTTATGAATCCACATCTTATCTCCCCAGGCTATTGGTTAATTAGTATATCCTGTATCAGTCAATCATTATTATCTCTAAAATGAAATTCTTTCATTCTAATAATATTTTTCTGGATTTAAATAAACGACAACCGTTTGATAAACCGCAAAAGAAATAAAAGAATCAACTAATCCACAGAGGTCATATATATATATATATATATATAACTAACATAGTGTACAAATTCAAGTGCCCTTTGGGAGAATGTATCTCCAATGGATTAAATAATATTTATGTTGGTCACACCACAAACTCGCTTTCAAGACGCTTAACTCTACATTTAACTGATAACTCTAAGATTTTTAGACATTTAAAACAACATGCCTGTCCGCGTACTCAATTCCGGAAAATCCTTATTGACAACACAATTATACTTAAACATGAAAACAATAAACAAAAATTTAAAATCCTTGAAGCTATATATATATACATAAAACAGTTGAAACCTAACCTGAACAAAATAAACTATGAAATCTACATAAACATTCTTAAATGCCTATAATCTATAGCAGAAGTCATTGTTTTATACCAATGGCCTCTCATACTTAATACTTCTCGTTTTCACTCTCGCGTGGTCATGTGCGTCGTCACGAGTTACGACGCGTTTTTCGCTTCCTTGGCTCGTAAATAAGAGTTTGTCGTTACTTTGAGCTTATTCAAACAGCAAGGGCGGGCGATAATTGTGGTTTCGTATATGTGTTGTTTGACTTATTAAAATTGTTATCTTTGGTAATAGCTTATGTAAGCCGAAAGCTTAGATTGGATTCAAACGTGTGTCAATATACTGTTTTCCTTTCGTCTTTCAACGATAATGTGATTAAGCTTATCAGACAATACGAAAGGAACATACTTAAAATAGACAAAACTTTTCTATATTATTTAATGAAACGTGCATTAATATATGTGTATATATATATATATATATATATATATATATATATATATATATATATATATATATATATATATATGTATATATATATATGTGTATATATATATGTGTATATATATGTATATATTTATATATATGTGTATATATATATGTATATATTTATATATATGTGTATATATATATATGTATATATATATGTGTATATTTATATGTATATATATATATATATATATGTGTATATATATGTATATATATGTGTGTGTATATATATATGTATATAGATATATGTGTATATATATGTATATATATGCATATATATATATTTATATATATATATGTATATATATATATGTGTATATATATATATATATGTCTTAATGTATGTTTTATTAAATAATATAGACAAGTTTTGTTTACTCATCTTTAGTAAATTCCTTTCATATTGTCGAATAAGCTGTTTAGCATTATCAATGAAAAAGGAAAGAAAATCTCCATGTTGATCCATATTTTTATTGTTAATCTTGTCTAAGCTTTCAGAATGTATGGTCATCAGTAAAAGGATGAACCTGAAATGCGATTTGCAGGTCAGTAACACGAGAATCAAGCCGGCGAGGAAGTTTAAATATCTGGGAAGCTTTCTGATAGAGGACGCTAAATGCAACAGTGAGATCCGTAGAAGTATTGGAATGATCAAGGACGCATTCCAAAAGCTGAGAAGAGTATTGCGAGATAGGAGGATTTCTTTGGTAACAAACAAAATAATACTGAGCTGTTACGTGACATCTGTCCTTCTTTACGGCAGCGAATGTTGAACGATTTCCTCAAAGATGAAGAAGAGACTCGAGGAGACGGAGATGTGGTTCTGCAGAACGATGCTAAGGATATCATGGACAGAGCGAGTGAGCAAAGATGAGGTCTTGGAAAAGGATACAAGTAAGGAGGAGGGTTATACTTAACATGTAGAAGAATCAGCTGATGTTCCTGTGAAACATAAGGAGGAAGGAGGCCTTGATAAATCTGATACTCACGTGTCTAATAGAGGGAAAGAGAGACAATGGAAAACAACGCATAGCATAATCTGGAGGCCTTAAGCAAGGGGATGAGAAAACGTGGTTTGAGGGAGGCGGCAGAGGGAAGGAAATTCTTGAGAGCTGCAAGGAATAGAGGGAAATGGTGACCCATGACCACCTACGTCTTGAATAGAGACTCGAGGAGACGGAGATGTGGTTCTGCAGAACGATGCTAAGGATATCATGGACAGAGCGAGTGAGCAAAGATGAGGTCTTGGAAAAGGATACAAGTAAGGAGGAGGGTTAAACTTAACATGTAGAAGAATCAGCTGATGTTCCTGTGAAACATAAGGAGGAAGGAGGCCTTGATAAATCTGATACTCACGTGTCTAATAGAGGGAAAGAGAGACAATGGAAAACAACGCATAGCATAATCTGGAGGCCTTAAGCAAGGGGATGAGAAAACGTGGTTTGAGGGAGGCGGCAGAGGGAAGGAAATTCTTGAGAGCTGCAAGGAATAGAGGGAAATGGTGACCCATGACCACCTACGTCTTGAATAGAAAGAAAGAATTCTCTTGTTATAATCTTTCGAATCTGCTATGGTTTAATGGGTCAAAATATTTAAAAGTAATGTTTGACATTTGCATTAAAAAAACTTTGATAATGTTCTAGGAATTTCTGTAAATTCGATCCTATTTTCTACAGTAAATTAACCCCTCTAAGGTATCTACTAACACTGACGGAATAAGCGTCGATGGATGTTTTTAAACTGATTTTTTTAACAATTTGAAAACCATTTTTCTGAACATGGTGATATTATCGAGATCACCTCTTTCACAAATCAGCAATATGAGATTCAAAATCGGCTCTTATGGTTTGAAGGCTAGAGCTCTAACCACACAGACAATTGCTAATATTTAACCGACAGCGTATGTACGTGTATTGGCACAAACATTTGAGGGATCCCCGGGAAGTAAGATAATATTTACAGGTTGTTTCGTTTTATATTTGCAATAGAAAGTGTGTTTCTCACGCCGCAGTTGGTTTGATATTAACAGCCATTTTCCTGTCAATAGATCACTTAACTGATAAATCAAAACGATGCGCAATTTCCCTTCTAGTGTTAGAGAGCGAACTTATTGCTTGCTCGAACCTGACTTCTTGTTCTCTGCTTATTACAATCACTCGAAAGAATCGCAGCTATTTTGAGGAAAATATAATCTTTTGTTCGCTCCAGAATAATAATAATAATAATAATAATAATAATAATAATAATAATAATAATAATAATAATAATAATAATAATGTATGAATGAATGAATGGAATGATGATAATAACATTTAATCCGTCATTTTCCTCTTGGCATTTATGGAAGTAGTAGCGACCAATATGTCGTGCAATTGTCAACAAGATGAGAGAAGCAATAAAAGTTTTATATCAACTGCATGTATAAAGTGTTCAGGCAAATATTCGTTTAATAGACTTCGTGATTTTACTGCCAAGGCCTACAGGATTGAAGACAGTATCTTGAACCAATCTTTAAGTCAGTGATTGTGAAACAAGGCCAACATGCATAATACTACTACTTAAAATCATTCCATAAGCTGTTCATCATACGGGCATTATATTCGTTTTAGCCCCTCTCTATCTATCTATCTATCTATCTTGTTTTAAATATAGAATAAAACCATTAATCAACGCCATTTATTTTAAATATAAATTCCTTATATTTAAAATACAATATATATATATATATATATATATATATATATATATATATATATGAAGAAATATAGTCTTAAGGTGTGCCATATTTATGCGATAAAGTGCTGAATGTCAGAGATAGAGCGTGTGTAAATATAAAAGTGAACATTGAAGTCAACACTTCTTAGAGGCAACAGTCTGTTTCATGCTAGACGTAGCAATCGTCAGTCCACAGACTGTCGCCTCTAAGTGTTGAATTCAATGTTCTCTTTCATATATATATATATATATATATATATATATATATATATATATATATATAACGTGAATGTTAAAGTCAAAACTCAGAAGCGACAGGCTGTTTCATGCTGCACATAATCGTCAGGCCGCTATACATATATATATATATATATATATATATATATATATATATATATATATATAGGTAACGAAAAGTTTGGTAATCCTTATTGATAATCCCAAGGAGGATGTAATCCAGAGAGGCCAGTGTAAAACTAAAGCGAATATTAATTTAATTTAAAAAAAAACCCTTACGAGTCGATTGATTATATTTTATTTCCCGAGGAAAGTAATTTTTCATTGTTTTTTCAAGCATAAAAAATCGTTTAAAATTTACATATTATTTTTATACAAGCTTTTGTGTAGTTTTACGTTGCTATAAAGGGAGAAGGAGGACGACAGATGTGGCGAAATTAGAGAAGTAAGGGAGAGCTATGAATAATTTAAATCTACTTTTATTAAGATACTTAAATATAAGGGAGGTGGGTAAAGACCAGACATTGACGTATTTAATAAGTCATCTCACGGGAGAAGAGAAAAAAGAAAAGACATAAGAAAGCAATTGGGGACGTAGGGGTGGGAGGAAGAAAGTGGGGAATGAAGAAAAGGAAGAATCAATTACCATATATAGGCATATTGCAGTTAATTACAAACATACAGATTAATATAATTTATAACTAACGCTTGACATAATTTTAAAGAATACCAACAAATAAAATAGTAGAAAAGGAAAAATAATATGAATATAAAAAAGAAAAAAATATTATTATTATTAATAACTAATAGTTAAAAGTAAAAAAAATATTATTTAAAATCTAAAATTCTAAATTTAAATTTTAAATTCAAAATTTAAAATTTAAAACAACTTAAAAATATTATCGAATACATATAATATCGAAAAACATATCGAAATCAAACAAAATTTCAACATAATAATAATAATAATAATAATAATAGTAATAATAATAATCCTAATAATAACATACAGATTAATATAATTTACAGCAAATTCTTGACATAATTTTAAAGAATACCAACAAATAAAATAGTAGAAAAGGAAAAATAAAATAAAAAATGAATATAAAAAGAAAAAAATAGTATTATTATTAATAACTAATAGTTAAAAGTAAAAAAATAATATTTAAAATCTAAAATTTAAAATTTAAATTTAAAATTTTAAATTCAAAATTTTAAATTTAAAACAAATTAAAAATTTAAATATTATCGAATACATATAATATCGAAAAACAACGAAATCAAACAAAATTTCAACATGATAATAAGAATAATAATGATAATAATAATAATTCTAATAATAACACTAATAAAACCGCCAAGGAGGAATACTACTACTACTACTACTACTACTACTACTACTACTACTACTACTAATAATAATAATAATAATAATAAAAATAATAATAATAAAAATAAAGTAATCATAATATCAATGAGAGGAATAACGGTAGAGTATTAATGATGAAACGGTAATATTAGATCAGTTATAACCAAATTAACCATATATAGTTGCGGCCAAAATGTTCAGAACGGCATTGTTTTCGTCAGAAAAGTAGGTATAAGTTTTTATCAAAGTTGTTTTATATTCTATATTTTTCACAGACGATACATACGATATGAATTGTTGTTGTCTGAGATTTTGCTGTAATTTGAGAGGATAATACAAAAGTTATGGATGATTTAGTGATTTACTGCAAAACTCATGGCGTCGAAAAAATGATCAGAAAGGTTGAAAAAATAACAAAATAATAAAAAATGACAGAGAATACTGGAATTATTTAATATTTAGTGTGAAGCCCTTTAGCTTCAATCACACTTTGACATCTTCGACTGCATGAGGAAATTAAATTTTCAATTTCTTGCTGGGTGATCTTATTCTATTCTGCCTGAAGGCCATTCCATAATTTCTCGGTTGTTTTAGGATTTCTGGCTTTCAAACGTTCTCCTAGAATATTCCACACATTTTCAATAGGATTGAGATCTGGGCTTTGAGCAGGCCAATCCATAACAATAACCTTTTAGCCTTGAGGAAGTTCATGGCCACCTTAGCCTTGTGACATGGGGCATTGTCCTGCATGAATATGGGTGGTTGCTTAGTTCAATTTCTCAGAACAGGCAAGACATGACATTTTAAAAGTTGTTTATAAACTCCTGCATTTACCTTTCCATGTAATCGCACCAAAGGGCCCACACCATCTACAGATATCATCCCCCAAACCATGACACTTCCTCCACCGAATTTAACACTAGTCTTAAGGCATTTAGACTACAATTTTTCACCTATTTTTCGACGAACGTACCTTTTCCCATCTGAGCCAAATAACAATCCTGACGAATTGGTAACGGAGTAAGTGGTATTATATTACCAAAGTACACTGCAGATATTCATACTAATGTTTAGTAAACGAACCGTCACGTAAACAAATTAAAAAAAATTTGAGTTCACTGGTTAAATATACTAAAACACGGAGTAAAAGCAACCGTTCTGATCATTTTGGCCGCCATGGGTTTTGCAGTAAATCACTAAATCATCCATAACTTTTGTATTATCCTCTCAAATAAGACCAAAATCTCAGACAATAACAAATAATATCGTATTTATTGTCTGTCAAAATTATAGAATATAAAACAACTTTGATGAAGAATTATACCTTCTTTTCTGACGAAAACAATGCCGTTCTGAACATTTTGGCCGCAACTGTATATCACTGCATATATGTACATATAAACGCACACATATACAAATACCTATACACTCCTACACATATACCCACATTTACAAATATACACACACATATGTACACATATATACATATACAAGACATGAACACATATATATACCCAAACGCATACACACACACACACATATATATATATTGTGAAGAGGATTTGATAATTATAATTAAGTAATTCATTGAGTCTGAAAGAAACCTCAACAGAATGCAGAAAGCACTGGACGGTCGTTTCATCCTATATTTGGGACTCATCAGTGCGCATCCACTACCGAGAATTGAAACCCGGACAGGTAGGTTATCAAGCAAACATCATACCAACTGTCCCAACGGGCCTCGGTGACGAAGAGGTAGCTAACCAGACTCAATATAGCGCCGCTCGCTCAAATATTCCGTGGTGGAATTCAACTGAAATTCTCTGTAAATATAGGACTGTGCCCCCCCCCCCCCGAGCCACGACTACTATTACCAAGCCGCTCAAACTGAAGCATTAGAACCTGGATTAAACAATGATATACACATGATAGAAATTGTTAACAATTGTTATACGTTGGTATCTAATTCGGGTGGATCCTAGTAATATTAGTTATTAAAACTGATCCACATAGAGCTCATAGTATTTATTTTACAGTCCATATATATTTTTACAGGAAAAAAAACGATAGTCTATTTCAAGCCGTTCTGTACGCGGCTATCATCAGCCTCTAGGTTTAGGGCTAGGGGCTGATGATAGCCGCGTACAGAACAGCTTGAAATAGACTAACTTCAATGTTGTGGTTTTTTTTGGCTGTAATATATATATATATATGATCGATTCAATAAGAATTTCTTTTCATTTCATAGTGAGGACCGGAAATGAATTTACTCAGCCTTCAACTAACCTGTTGGCTTCATTTTTCATTTTGTGACAGACATAATTTGAACTTATAAACCTGCGGTTTTCTATGCTTTCATATTAGCAAACGTAAATACGATCCTTTGACTTCAAATGTGAAAATGCAACATTTAATCAGGTTGTTGGAGCCTGCAATAGCTCAGGAGACGAACAGATATTGGATTGCTTGTTTTCGGGGCTTATCGCTACCGCTTATGAAGAATGATGGCCCTCTTATTTTTTTTATTTTATTACTTTTATCTAATTAGATTTTCTTTAAATGAGTGGCTCTGAAAATAACTGCAGTCACGAAAATTGTTTTTCTCTAAGTTGAGGAATTTAGTTTTTTTTTCAGTCATTTTTATTTGTTTTTTTTTTGTTCTTTTGTTGTCTTTCAATGTAGACTCGCGTTTTTGTGTGACGGCAACAATTATGTGAACAAAGTAAAAAAATAAAAAAGATAGATAAACAAAAGTAAGAAAAAGAAAGAAAATAATAGAAAAGATAAGGAAATAAGAAATAAGGGAAAAACTGTAAAAATATAAAATGAATAAAGAGAAAAACAAGCCAAAGGAAAAGCCTCGACTGTCTACTATCTGCTTCACAACCGAGTAGTGACGCCTGACTCAACGCAGTGCCCTCTTCATCTACCGGTACTCTTCTAGATGATGAGTGCAGTCGGAGTCGAGATCCGTCTTGGACTCAAATTATGTGAGCGTCACAGATGCAGATGTGGAGCCTCCATCGATGAGTTTGGTTTGCATCCTCTCTCCTGTCCTCGTATTGCCGGCCGCTTTCCACGGCATGCAGCAATTAACGACATCATCAAAAGAGGTTTGGATGCAGCTAGGTTCCCTTCCCAAATCGAACCCGTATGCCTCGACCGTGGTGATGGAAAGCGGCTGGATGACATTACCATCTTCCCTTTTAAAATGGGTAAGTCGTTGATTTGGGGTGCGACCTGTGCGGATATATTTTCGACCGGTAATTTGATCAGATCAGCGGTTGAGCCGGGGTCCGTCGCCCAAGACGCAGAGATGAAAAAAATAGTTAAATATTCTTCTCTTGCTGATAGATTTTTTTTTACTTCTGTGGCAGTGCAGACTTCAGGGGTTATTGGCCCTCGTTTGATGGCGTTCCTTCGGAGGATTGGCGCGATTGCGTCTCGATTAAGGAACGAGCCTCGCGAAACGGAGTGGCTCTTGCAGCGTGTCTCACTGGCGACGGTTCGAGGTAATGCTTTCTCCATCATTGCGGCTGGCAGCGATAGAAAAAATTGTTTATAGTTACGTTGTTCTGGAATTGTCATCAATGGTCGACTGAACTTGCTTTGTTTCAATGACTTTTGTTTTGTTATTATTAGTTACTTTGTTCAATAAATGATTTCTTATTTCCTCAAAAAAAAAAAAATGAAAATTTATGCATAGTGTTTTTTCGTGGGGGGGGGGTGAAATTTAACCGTTTCCAAAAAATATGCCTGTGTGTAATGCAACGTGTCACCAAAAATAAATGATTTTTAACCTGTTCAAAAAGTGGCCTGTACCTATTCTACCCCCTAATTTCAGCTTAAAAAATGACAATTAAACCACTTCGTAAAAACGAGCTTATAAGGTAACTTTCTCTGAAGTTTTTATTCTTTATTTTTTTAATTCATTCTTTATTTTCCTTCTTTTCTCGTTTGTTTCCATGTTTGTTTCTTGATTAGTTTTACGGTCGAAATACGCAGAAACGCCGGTTCCTGTACGATCACCGATGTTAAGCAAAGTCGAGCCTGGTCAGTACATAGAGGGGTTACTTCTTGGGAATAACTGGTACTGTAAGCTTGGATGTGCGGTTTAATGTGATGGATAACAGTTAGGAATTGTTAACTGGAGGGCTAAGTTTTGTTGGTTTCATTATATTCACTTATGCACAAATAGAATTCGGAAAGGTATGAATCAACCATTTCTACCCCAAACTATGGCTTAATTAATGAGACTCATTGAATCATTATTATCACCCCATCTCCACCGACAAAATTCTTACAATCTAAAATATTTCCTGGCTTTAAATATCCTGAAGATGGTTGGAAAATGGAAAACGAAACTTTCAGCTTGTCTTTTTGTTTGCATGTTTGCATGTCTTTTTTTCTTTTATCTATCTTCTTATTCATTTCTTTTAATATTTTCCACTTATTTTATTTCTTTTTTCTTCTTTTTTATTTACATTTTATTTTTTATTTCCTATTTCTTCATTACTTACCTTTCTTTCTTTTATTATTTACTTTAGTTTCAAATCTATCTATCTTTCTTTCTTTCTTTCTTTCTTTCTTCTTTCATTCTTTCTTTCTTTTTATCTTCTTTTTCTTTACATTTTTTATTTCCCATTTCTTCATTACTTACCTTTCTTTCTTTTATTATTTACTTTAGTTTCAAATCTTTCTTTCTTTCTTTTTTCTTTCTTTCTTGCCTGCTTGCTTTCTTACTTTTTATCTTCTTTTTCTGTACATTTTTTTTATTTCCCTTTTCTTCATTACTTACCTTTCTTTCTTTTATTATTTGCTTTAGTTTGAAATCTTTCTTTCCTTCCTTCCTTCCTTCCTTCCTTCCTTCCTTCCTTCCTTCTTTCCTTCCTTCCTTCTTTCTTTCTTTCTTTCTTTCTTAATTACCAACCTAGTCCTGTCCTCCTTCATTTTTTCTTCTCTTTCAGCTCATACCGCTGTTCATGTATGATGTTTATTTTCAATTTCTGTTTCAAAATAATATTATTTTTTTCATTTCATTTGTTTCGTTCTATTTTCCTTTCTGTTATATGTTTACCTTCCTTAAAATGCACCAATTTGTACGGTGCCAAACATTTTTTATCTTTTCAATTTTTTATTCTTTTCTCACTCATTTATTTCCCCAAAACGCAAACCAAAAATATCAACTATCAAGCTCCATGCTTTGCATGGTGCCTGTCTTTTACCGTTCTCTAGAATTTATGCCTTTTCACTTGACTTGCATCACTGGACAATCAAATATCATGTGAGATGATTTCCTTTAAACTTCTGCCTTTCTAGCTATGCATTTTTTCTTATTCTCCTCCTTTTTTTGTATTGCTACCATTCGCTCGGATTTTGGAGATTTCTTTATATCCATCTTCTATTTGTCCTTTTTATATGTTAAAATGTTTTCCTTTTGATGAGGATACACGTTTATGTGTTCTACTAACATTCATATGAGATCTTCTTCTAAGTTTATTTGTTATATTTTTTACGTTATTGTACGCACGTTTTATTGAACGCGCCTAATGCCCCATTAGCAGCAAGCAAACATGGATATTTTCCACGAGGTTTCTTTTTTTAGTTACTGATTATTTTGATTTGTTTTCATATGTCAACTCTCTTGATATAGCTTGGATTAATAAGCGAAGGATACTATTTATCACACACACACACACACACACACACACACACACACACACACACACACACATATATATATATATATATATATATATATATATATATATATATATATATATATATATATATACATATATATATATATATATTAAATATGACTTGTATCAAGGTATTTCATTTTATATAAGTCGTTTTACTGTTCTTTTTTTACATGTTTCGTGTTCGTTATGATAATCGTATGACTGGAAGAGTCTTCGCTCAGACTATTTTTAAACGTATGAATTACAACAGCGAGATACATACGTGACAATTAATTCCCAGACGTAAGCTTCAGATCATCTTAAAAAAAATGAAGAGCGGGGGCAGATTTTACCTGTCACCGTAATGTTTTGAATTGGAGGAATAGTTTTATTACTCTGCGTGACTGGTGATATGTCACACTCGAAGAGATGATTGTTTTTTTTTGTTCCTTTTTCTTTTAGTTACTTGTAATATCTTGTCCGCAGACATTTTGTTCAAGAATTGTTCACTCACACTGTCAATCTGTTTATTACATGATACTTTTTAGAAATCTTCTTGAATTTTTTGCCAAATAGGTTATTGCTAGGAAGATAGCTTTTATTTAGATAATCAGAATGAACATTAAAATGTCCTGTCAATATAAAAGAAAATCCAATATCTATAAAAAAAACAAAAAAAAAACATTTACATTATTTTAGCATTCAAGACGTTGTTAATTAACGAGAAATGTTTGCTGAAAGGTTTTCTTCTATAACTTATCTTAAAAAATGTATAGGCTTCTTCGATGTGTCCCTTCAAGACGCAGGCGATCATGGTTCCCCCAAATTTCCTGTCCTGTTTAGCTCTTCATAAACTCTGTCTTCTTTTTTGTTACTTCTCTTTAACCATGATCCGCCATCCATTTACTCAAACTCACTTATTTAATGCGTTGATTAGACAGAGCAGAAAAATAAGTATATTGAATGTAATTAGAGACCCCACCTTACTAGCCTGCAGATTAACCCGAAATAAACTTAACTGAGGAAGAATGGATATAAACCCATCGTCCTGGAATCGTGAGAGTGATGGAATCTTCTCATGTAACTTTTGATATAAGACTGAATAAAATGCGCAAAAATAAGCAGACATCACGTTGAAACACCGGGTACCGTCCGATAACCGAAGCTAAAAAAACTTCGAGCCTGCTCAGTGCCTAGATGGGTGACCGCCTGGGAACACCAGGTGTAAGCTTGAATATACAGGTAGTATAATGGATAATAGCTCAGAATTGTTAATCGGAGAGGCAAGATTCAATTCACATTGGGTTCGTTATATTCACTTATGTCCAAATATACTTGTAAACGGTATGAATCCAGGACTATGGGTTGACAATTAACACTTCTATCACCAAATAAGTTGCAAACGTTTGATAAGCCGTAGAAAACGAACTTCTTCTTCTTCTTCTTCTTCTTCTTCTTCTTCTTCTTCTTCTTCTTCTTCTTCTTCTTTAATCTTCTTCTTCTTCTATCTATTTCCTCTTTAATCTTCTTCCTCTACTTCTTTAATCTCTTCTTCTCCTTTAATATTCTTCTTCTTCTACTTTAATCTTCTTCTTCTTTAATCTTCTTCTTCTTCCTCTTTAATCTTCTTCTATATTCTTCTTCTTCTTTAATCTTCTTCTATCTATTTCCACTTTAATCTTCTTCTTCCTCTTTAATCTCTTCTTCTTCTTTAATATTGTTCTTCTTCTTTAATCTTCTTCTTCTATATTCTTCTTCTATCTAGTTCTTCTTTAATCTTCTTCTTTAATCTCTTCTTCTCCTTTAATCTTCTTCATCTTCTTTAATCTTCTTCTTTTATATTCTTCTTCTTCTTTAATCTTCTTCTTCTTCTTCTTCTTCTTCTTCTTCTTCTTCTTCTTCTTCTTCTTCTTCTTCTTCTTCTTCTTCTTCTTCTATCTACTTCTTCTTTAATCTTCTTCCTCTTCTTCTTTAATCTCTTCTTCTATTTCTTTAATCTTCTTCTTCTCCTTTAATCTTCTTCTTCTTTAATACTCTTCTTCTAAAACAAAAATGCCTACAATTCTCATCAAATTACGTGCCAATAGTCAGGCTACTATCCTAGTTACATCCCTTGAGTAGAATCTTGCCATAATCATCCACCGTTCTGTTTTCACACCTTCTTTTTGTATAAACTCTTCTATACTGTTATAATCATTTTAGTATTTGTGCAGACCTTTTTTGTTCTTTGTAGCTTGTCGCCTCACAATCTCTAAAATCCTCGTTCTATCTTCAATTTACAGAAAACATTTATACCGGTTATTCGCTGTCCCCTCTTCACGTTTGACTTTAAAGTTATGTAACTCACAAATTCTTAATAAGAGAATTTGAAGAATTTGAGAGTTACATAACTGTGACAAATAATAAATTTGTCACAGAAGGATCTCTTTGTGATCCCCAAGTCTAAGCGCCCTTTAGTTTAAAAATTATTAAAAAATCCTGATTGCTCTCATGCATCATGGTATTCTCACAAGTCTTCCGTAAAACCACACCACCGTTGATTCAAGACTCTTCTTCATCTGTGAGATTCCTTTTCAGTAGTCACTGTCGTACAGGAGGATTGATATTGCATAAAAGTTCAGAACTCTTAATTTTCTAACGAAGACTTCCAGTCTCTTAATACTTTGATTAGCCTTTTGGAATGCAGTCTTAGACATTCTAATGCGTCTTTGAAATTTTGTGTTATTTTCCATCGTCGGTTATAACACTTTCTGGATATTGACGTCACCAGTTCATTGATCTTATCTTGGATTGTCCCTTTGCTAACGAATATCCTTTCTTTTGTCATACAGTTGATGTTTTGTCCCTTCTTTTTGCGTTCTTTTGCTATTTGCAGTTTCCATTCTGTGTTTGCCATCAAGATGATGTCACTTGCATATTCTGTTGTATAAACTTGGAAATCCCAATCTTACTCATCTGATTCTCAAACATTCGGCAGCAAGGCCTCTATTTAGGACGTTTGGTGAAGCGTGGAAGCACCTCTTAATTGCTGTTGTTCCAAAGTCCATCCTGACACGGTGTGGTAGCATCTGTTAGAGTCCCAGCAATCTGGTGTCAAACGAAAGGAAAGTATAAGAATATTTTTATAGCAAAACAAAAACACCAATCCATTTTGGAAAAAAATTAACAGCAACACATTTGATCCTCGACAAAATCTCTCTACGTCAATTAAACCTGATCTAAAAACTGATTTCTTACATCAATAAATCATTGAGGTTGTTATGCCGTAAAACAAATTAAACCAAACTATTGTCAAACTAGATGTTTGCTGCCGGTCTAAGTTCAGCTTTTTAAATATCCATCATGTCTGGTCGAGTTTAAATAATAGGCTATTTGATAGAAGTTGCAAGAAAGCAAAAGACAGCTTTTACCACGTATGCATACACGGAGACACAGGGTGAAAGACACACAAACTTATATGGTGGAATGTTCTTAAAAATCCAATGTACTTCATTTGTTTAATTGTTGATTTATTTATTCGTAACGTTGGATGAAGCGAATAAAAAAAGAAAGGACACACAAAAAATACATTTTTTCTATACTTCGATAGATTATCTAAAGCTGCGCTTCTGTTTGAGATGTTCCGCGTGCTGAAAATATAAAGGAGACGGAAACAAATTTGTTTTGCCTTGGTATAACTGATATGTCAACAGTAATACGTTTCTGTTTATTCAGGTGGCATGACCCCAGATGCTAGACGTCAATGTTTACCTTACAACGTTACGTTCCAAATACTGCTTAAATCATTAACCGAACCCAGGAAAACATGCAAATTTTCCACCTTTTCAGGGGATAGCTTTATACAACGATATATGTAAACGGATGAGCAGACAATGGTAGATAGAAAATAGACGTCGTTTAATACTGTTCACCCAATGTAATATAGAGCTTCTTATAGAAAAGTATTCGCGTTGAAACTGGCATTCGAAATGTAGCTTTTCAGTTCAGACCAGACACCAGTTTCGTCTCCAGGGTGCGGCTTTTTCCAGTTCAAGTCTTGAGGCTTAATACAAGGAAAATAATTATTTGGCCGGATTGTTACCCAAGAAGACAACTGTGAGACGAAATTGTAGCAGTTGGAAAATTTTATTTAGTTGCTACCTTCTCTTTAGGTCCGGCGGTAGATGAGCGAATAAAAGTGAGGCGAGGGCAAGAGGAGAACGGTCTAACCGCAGTGTGACTTCCCTTCGTGTGGCGGGCCTGCGCTTGTCTCGTTTAGACTACTGAGGACCAGTCTTATAAAGAACACGCCTTATTTTTCCTGTCAGCTTAATAAAAAAAAATATTAATCAAGAACGCAATACCCGTTACCTCCCAGCTCACCCTCATTTTTAGGATCGCTTAATCTGGATTTTGTGACGTCTGCTCACTCAGCTAACTTTCATAGTCAAGTCGATAATTATCAAAACGATTACTTTAACATCATGCAGTTGAGTCCTTAACAGGTATCCAGTGATAACTAATATGGCTATAGAAAGATAAGTATCGTTTTAAATATATCCATCACCGTTTTTTTTGTTATTTTTATAGAGGAAATATTTCATTAATACGAGGGATTTTGAGATATCCTTGGTCTTAATCAGGATAGATGATAAAAATTATTAGATGGTGAGATTTTGAGAAGAATGTAGAAGTCGTGCCGAATAAGACAATGTAATAAAGAAAATGTGAAAATAGCGTGGTGTAATGCATTGCGGAACGGATTGAGGCATAGCAGAGCCGAGTTCGAATTCCAGGCGAGTACATTACATTACACTTGGATCCATCTTTTCACCTCACAGCTATGGGTAAATAGTAAGACAGTCTGCATCTTAAAGTCGTGGGTGGCAACCCGTCTAGTTGAAGGAAAAAAAGAACTCTTAATTCAAAACCATACTGGAGAAGGAACACCACTGTTACTGCGGCTGCAGTACATTTGATGGACCTACGACCCTAATGGGTTACACGATAGTGAATAAAAAATAATGAAAATAATTGTTTTTATTCATCTGTTTGTAATAATATCTGAGGACTACAGATCAAACATTAAAATAAATATATAATGACAACTGTAGTAATGTATTTTGAAAAAAAAATCCTCCATAGAATAATTAATTTCGGATTACGTCTTATTTGACTATTCCTTGGGTGGGGTCATTTGGCTATAATTATAGGTTATAGATTATTTTGATTTCATTTTTTGAGTTCTCTAGTCCTGGACTTTTATAATTTTAAGAATAAAAGAACATTGCTTTCATAGATAATTCTTTGTTAA
This sequence comes from Acanthosepion esculentum, assembly GCA_964036315.1. Classification (NCBI taxonomy): domain Eukaryota; kingdom Metazoa; phylum Mollusca; class Cephalopoda; order Sepiida; family Sepiidae; genus Acanthosepion; species Acanthosepion esculentum. The sequence continues at coordinate 27,763,749 of OZ038488.1, forward strand.
ATAATGAATATTGTATTGTAGTTGGTTCATATAATTCTATGTATGTTGTAAATCTAAAATGGTTCTTGGAAATAAACAATCTCAGGAATAAATACCGCCAAAAATACTGTCAAAGACTCCTAATATTTAAATAGAAAGTTTGAAGAGAATTGTCTGTTTGGTCGTCTCAAGTTTTCCGCGCCAAAACCACCATTAGTGTAAAATGATTGAAAATAAAGTCATTTATTTTTTAATCATTTCTTTCAGAACAAGGTGATAATGCCACTAGGACGCAAGGGCTTACTTTGAGTGAGAGACAATGAGAGGACGTTAGTTATGAGAAATTAGGAAAAATGACAATAAATAAACAAGTTACAGGAAGACAGAAGATGGAGATTAGTGATGCTTTTAAGTTTTTGATGTCTGTATTTGGCAGAGAAGCAGGAAGGAGGGAGAATGTTCCACAAGCAAGAAGTGGAAATAAAGAAAATTCTTAGAATAGAACAGACGACTGTTATATCGGTATTTCAATAGTAAAACGGTGACACCAATCTAGTAGCACGCTTAATCTCTTATAATCGAGGTACCAACAAGTACACTTATACTCAGAATGTGAAAAAAAAAGCAGCTCCCTGGCCACTTAATGAGGAAATTAATCTTGGAGAATTTATCACACAAAGACAATAGTGGCCTATCTATATGCGAATGGACGATAGAATAGAGAATAAGAGCGATGCTAAAAAACTGACATTTTTAAGAACAGTGTAGGAAGATGTGGAGAGCTATAACCTTTACCACAGCAAGTGAAAATATTTGTAGAAAAAACGGATGGAAGTCACGTCACATCGGTAGGAAAATCATTGAAGTATCAATGTCATGTCAGGGTCGATTAAAGTACAGACCCTTCTTTGAATTTTATCAAGAATTTCGAGCTATATAGTAGGAGCAGCAGGCCCTATATGATAGCAATATTTAATGCACGGATGAATGATAGATAGGTAAAGTGTATGATGGATATAGAAATAAGAATACAAGAATGTAACTTTGAAAACAGCCGTAATTTCAGTAGTCGTAAGAGAAATAGGAATGATTAAGAAAAATACTGAAAGGAACAACAGAAAAAAATTCAAGAAATAGATATTTGAAATACAAAATATTTGAATTTTATTAATGCGTAAGGATCCCATAGTTAGAAAATATCCCTTCAATAATTTCCTAGGGAAGCACTTATTAACATTAGGTGTTTGATGAATGATTATAGGTGATCGGTAAATTATAATATCAAAAAGCAAGTGAAAAGGAAATAAATATTCTTGTCATAGTCTGATTTATTAGACTATTAATAAAAGGCTGCTGAAACGTTCTTTACCCAATCAAAAAAAATACTCAAAATAAAATTACAACAACATTAAAAAAAACTATCAGTAAAATCCCATCATTCCTCGTTAAAAAAAAAGAAAAAAATGATGAAGAGCTTGGAAGATCTGCAGCAGTTCCGTGAGGGAGTTTGGAGAAGGATTGATAAGAGGTATTTGCAAAGTTTCAGAGGATGAGAAAGCATACTGATTATGATGATGAAGATGGTGAATTGTGTACAATTTTTGGCATCGAACAAATTTTTAAGAAATACTGGAATCTATGATTATCGGCTTTATGTAGCGTATGGTATTTGTTAATTAATTCAATAACCTGACGTAAGGTCTGTAGGCAAAAATTAAATTCGGTCGCAAAACTAAGTCTTTCTCATTCATCTGTTAACTGTTATTAAGCTTTTTTTTAAAATTCATCTGTTGCATATTGTTAACTACTTTTTATTCCCCTATTAACTAATGTTAAGTCCTTTTTAGTCATTTGTTAACTATTGTAAAGTTCTTTTTGTTCATCCTTAAGTCATTTTTATTCATTTTTACCTATTGTTTCATTATTTCACATTTTCTTAACTTTTAAAACACGTTAGATTCTAGTAATTTTACATTGATTTAATCGTTATTGATCTGTGCTATTAAAATAAGTTAAACAGACAGATATAGAGATAAGACAATCAATACATATATTGGAATTTTTGACGCTTGATACCAGTTATTTATTTTATTTTTGTACAAGTTCTCAACGGTTGTTTCGACAAATTAATTAATTACCTTTTATCAGTAAACAGCTTCCTCTATTCCTCCATTAAACGCCACGGTTTAGTGACGACCTATTTTCTGCCCATCTTTTTCAATAAAGTTTCCGCGCCAGTCGCCTAGGGAAAAAAGATAAAACGCATTATATCTCTACTCTGTACGCATTCCAGTCCTAACCAGTCGGATATATATCAATCGGCAAATTGGCCCGGGTACCAAGAGAAAAGAGGAAATTCTATTTGAGTATTACTGTGCGTTCATAATGTCGTAGACATACAAAGTGTCTGTTTAATTTATCAGCTGGGGACAAATGTTTGCGACGTTTGATACATCAGTGGAGAATTTACATTTGGGGATTATTATTGATCATACTGTAAGCAGAAGTGTTTTTATATAGTGATCGTGTAAGTGGACAGTTGCTGAAGTGTCCAATTAGGGAAAGGTCACCGATAATGGGCGACCAGGGGGTGTTGCCCGCAAGAAAAGCTTTAATTGCCTGAAGTGTTTCCGGGTCATTGCTTTTTTTGGTGATTCTTTGACTGGTTGACGTACTCTGAGGTAAATTCGTTTCGATCAATCTGGAAATAGGCCGAAGAATAAAATAGAAAAAGAATATTTCCAGAATGCTGGACGTTCAAAAGGAAGATGCCGTAAATGAGAAAATAGATCTTATTCTTCTTCTATGTGCTATGCACATTTAGAAATTTGAAGGTTATAGATCTCCACATCTTCCTACACTGTGTTCTTAAGAATGTCAGTTTTTTAGGATCGATCTTATTCTCTTTTATATCGTCCATTCCCATATAGATAGGCCGCTATTGTCTTTGATATGATCTATGTGTGCTAAATTCTCCAAGATTACTTTCCTCATTAAGTGGCCAGGGAGCTGCTTCTTTTCACATTCTGAGTATAAGTGTACTTTTTGTTTCCATTTTAAGTCTTCCGCTTCCTTACACACACCGCCCCTGATATTGGTAGCATTATTCTGATTATAAGTCCCAAGCGCTTTCGACTCAACTATTAAGCGTTTTCAATGATTTTTCTCGTGCTACTGTAAATGATGTGTAAGTTACTGAAAGCTAGACAAATTTTTAATTCCCGAATACAGCCATTACGATGTGATCTCTTTTATACTTGAGATTTTGCGTTTTTATTACATGGGATTCTAATATTTTAGACTGTTCTTTTACAGTTAGTGATGTGGATTATATATGAGACGACAAAAAAACTTAAGAAAAGTACCTTGCCATTTTTAATGAAACATATATTAGATAATCATTACTTACGAAATATACATACAAACACGTGTGTGTGTGTGCGCGCGCATGTAGACATTGAATTAAACACTAAGCGGCAACAGTCTGTTCCATAATTCAACACAGTCTTCAGGCAAGAAGAATGCGCGGAAGCATGAAACAGACATTCGCCGCATGTGGTTGACTTCAGTGACCTGATATTCAGCACTTATACCTATACATATAGCATATCGAAAAACTATTTTTATCATATATGGACAGTTGTCGACAGAATTATTCGTCCCCCACTGAATATTTGCATATTTTGTAAGGAAATGCGAATATGCGATACTTACTGAATCTACCATAACTAGTTGATTCCATGTTTAATTTTGAATAATTCATGAAACTTTATTTAGAAGTTTCGATCTAAGTTATAGATTTTTCTTAACATTAGGGCTGTTCAAAAGTAATCGCCCCTTTAATGGAAATTATGAAATAACATTGCCCAGTGGCAATTGAAATGCTTTTTACATAATATAACTTAAATACAAACACTCTTTGAAAATGAAAAGTACTATTAAAGCATGTGTAAAATTGTTGAGGAGATATAGCAAAAAGATAAAATTTGGTACGATATACCAAAGAACGGTTGGTAGGGCGTTTGCCTGGCAACGTAACTGTCTGGTTTTCAATTCTCGGTAGTGGATGCGCACTGCTGAGGAGTCCCAAATATAGGACGAAACGGCCATCCGGTGCTTTCTGTTAAGGTTTCTAGACTCAATGAATTACTTAATTATAATTCTCAAATCCTCCTAATTACTTATATATATATATATATATATATATATATATATATATATATATATATATATATATATACATATATATATATATATATATATATATATTACCAAGAGGATAGAATCCAGGTAGTATTCAATGTCCAGAACAGAGGAAGAATATAATATAATAATATAAAAGACTCAAACACTAATATCTAAAATTTAGTACATTGGAATAGTAATCACGATCCAATTCATCAGACCTACAAATTCAAAATTTTGTACGTCTGATGAAATGGATGGTATTACAATTCCAATGTAATAAATTATAACCATGGAATATTAGTGTTTGAGCCTTTTATATATATACATATATATATATATATATATATATATATATATATATATATATATATATATATATATATGTGTGTGTGTGTGTGTGTGTGTGTGTGTGTGTGTGTGTGTGTGTGTGTGTGTGCTTATCAGGAACGCAATATTACTTATAAATTCACCTGTCCCTTAAGTAACTCTGTTATTGATCAAACGTAAATCATAAATAATTATATTGGACATACCACTACATGCCTATCAAGAAGACTTACGTTACACCTCTCTGATCATAGACTAGTTAGGACGAATTTAAACACACACGGATACCTACCAAACTCTACCCGCAAATTACCTATAGAAAATACATATATAATAAAAGTATAAAGGCTTCGTTTACGTGTCAAAATAGACTAAAAGTCACGGAAACACACAAAAGCACTAATAACATAAACGAAAATGACAACTCTCCATAACATCAATTAAGAACACGACCACAATACGCTGGGCGTGTATGGAAAATGGAAAAGCATTCCTATCACTCTAGAAACATGTATAAAATCTACATATTCAATTAAAAATGAAAAAGAAAACACATACACATATTGAGTATGGCTAATAGAATAGCTAAACACGCTGGGATATGTAGAATGTGTGAACAATTTTTACACACTTTTTATCTATAAAAGAAAACACATACACATATTGAGTATGGCTAATAGAATAGCTGAACACGCTCGGATATGTAGAATATGTGAACAATTTTTACACACTTTTTATCTATAAAAGTAAACACATACACATATTGAGTATGGCTAATAGAATAGCTGAACACGCTCGGATATGTAGAATATGTGAACAATTTTTACACACTTTTTATCTATAAAATAATCACATACACATATTGAGTATGGCTAATAGAATAGCTAAACACGCTCGGATATGTAGAATATGTGAACAATTTTTACACACTTTTTATCTATAAAGTAATCACATACACATATTGAGTATGGCTAATAGAATAGCTAAACACGCTCGGATATGTAGAATATGTGAACAATTTTTACACACTTTTTATCTATAAAAGTAAACACATACACATATTGAGTATGGCTAATAGAATAGCTGAACACGCTCGGATATGTAGAATATGTGAACAATTTTTACACACTTTTTATCTATAAAAGTAAACACATAAACATATTGAGTATGGCTAATAGAATAGCTGAACACGCTCGGATATGTAGAATATGTGAACAATTTTTACACACTTTTTATCTATAAAAGTAAACACATACACATATTGAGTATGGCTAATAGAATAGCTGAACACGCTCGGATATGTAGAATATGTGAACAATTTTTACACACTTTTTATCTATAAAAGTAAACACATACACATATTGAGTATGGCTAATAGAATAGCTAAACACGCTCGGATATGTAGAATATGTGAACAATTTTTACACACTTTTTATCTATAAAAGAAAACACATACACATATTGAGTATGGCTAATAGAATAGCTGAACACGCTCGGATATGTAGAATATGTGAACAATTTTTACACACTTTTTATCTATAAAAGTAAACACATACACATATTGAGTATGGCTAATAGAATAGCTAAACACGCTCGGATATGTAGAATATGTGAACAATTTTTACACACTTTTTATCTATAAAAGTAAACACATACACATATTGAGTATGGCTAATAGAATAGCTGAACACGCTCGGATATGTAGAACATGTGAACAATTTTTACACACTTTTTATCTATAAAAGTAAACACATACACATATTGAGTATGGCTAATAGAATAGCTAAACACGCTCGGATATGTAGAATATGTGAACAATTTTTACACACTTTTTATCTATAAAAGTAAACACATACACATATTGAGTATGGCTAATAGAATAGCTGAACACGCTCGGATATGTAGAATATGTGAACAATTTTTACACACTTTTTATCTATAAAAGTAAACACATACACATATTGAGTATGGCTAATAGAATAGCTAAACACGCTCGGATATGTAGAATATGTGAACAATTTTTACACACTTTTTATCTATAAAAGTAAACACATACACATATTGAGTATGGCTAATAGAATAGCTAAACACGCTCGGATATGTAGAATATGTGAACAATTTTTACACACTTTTTATCTATAAAAGTAAACACATACACATATTGAGTATGGCTAATAGAATAGCTGAACACGCTCGGATATGTAGAATATGTGAACAATTTTTACACACTTTTTATCTATAAAAGTAAACACATACACATATTGAGTATGGCTAATAGAATAGCTAAACACGCTCGGATATGTAGAATATGTGAATAATTTTTACACACTTTTTATCTATAAAAGAAAACACATACACATATTGAGTATGGCTAATAGAATAGCTAAACACCCTCGGATATGTAGAAAATGTGAACAATTTTTACACACTTTTTATCCATAAAGTAATCACATACACATATTGAGTATGGCTAATAGAATAGCTAAACACGCTCGGATATGTAGAATATGTGAACAATTTTTACACACTTTTTATCTATAAAAGTAAACACATACACATATTGAGTATGGCTAATAGAATAGCTAAACACGCTCGGATATGTAGAATATGTGAACAATTTTTACACACTTTTTATCTATAAAAGAAAACACATACACATATTGAGTATGGCTAATAGAATAGCTGAACACGCTCGGATATGTAGAATATGTGAACAATTTTTACACACTTTTTATCTATAAAAGTAAACACATACACATATTGAGTATGGCTAATAGAATAGCTAAACACGCTCGGATATGTAGAATATGTGAATAATTTTTACACACTTTTTATCTATAAAAGAAAACACATACACATATTGAGTATGGCTAATAGAATAGCTAAACACGCTCGGATATGTAGAAAATGTGAACAATTTTTACACACTTTTTATCCATAAAGTAATCACATACACATATTGAGTATGGCTAATAGAATAGCTAAACACGCTCGGATATGTAGAATATGTGAACAATTTTTACACACTTTTTATCTATAAAAGTAAACACATACACATATTGAGTATGGCTAATAAAATAGCTGAACACGCTCAGATATGTAGAATATGTAAACAATTTTTACACACTTTTTATCTATAAAAGAAAACACATACGAATTCAATAAAAAATAAAGTTTAACTTATCAGTAGTCATTAAGGAAACCTCTCTCTCTCCCTCTCTCTCTCTCTCTCTCTCTCTCTATATATATATATATATGTGTGTGTGTGTGTGTGTGTGTGTGTGTGTGTGTGTGTGTAACAAATTCAGATATAAGTAAATATATCTGTAAAATGTCAATATGATTAAAAACAAAATGAAAACTGATCTTAGCTGAGGCGTTTCGTCCTCTGAGGAACTTTACCAAGACAAAGGTGAGGAATATATTTTGTCTTTATTCATATTTAGAAATGATAAATTTCTGTCGACTGAGTTTTGCAAATTCACAAATCTGAATAAAATGTTTTTTATTTATTTTCACCCTTCATATTTTCCTTAAAAAACTACATTTAAAAGCAACTATAAAAAAAAACGACTTCATATTATTTGTTTGGCCGTCGATGTCTTTGAACTGTTTGATACCTAGTAAAAAGCAGGTTTTAAATGCTAACTTCAAATGCAAGCCAGACTTTTCCGCGTGGAAAACTGATATAAGATCGTCTATATACACATCTTCTATTTGAATTCGAACTGTGACAATCTGAATATATATTAAACAAGAAATGCTATTCATATACTATTAACATTTCTGAAAAGACAGATTGTACAGACATGAGTTACATATTGAAATCTCCTGGAGATGGAATAATGCATATTCGATACGTCGACCTTTGGCCTTATCATTTCTCATTTCTCTTATCACTTATTTTAATAACTTTGGGCCGATTGAAACAAGCCATGTTTTGATGTGAAAAACGAGCAGAAGTTATTATCAGTGGAAGTTGATGTTATTAAGAATATTTGGCGACAAATATTTTCTTTCTTTTTTTGTCAATTTCGAAATGGACCAAACACCGAATGAAGTCCGTTGTTTTTGTGTCTTCTACGTGTTTTCATGTGAATGATTTCTTCCCATAAGAAGCCAAAAGTAATATTTTGGAAAGATTATTTCTGACATTATTTTTCTGTATTCTGCTGAAAAAAACATTAAGTATATGATATTTATCTTTCTTGGAACATCAAAAAAATCTTACCTTATGAAGCATAGTTTTTACAATACTTCTAAAGCATTCCCATGGGATCAGGTGTCGGAATATTAAGCGTAGTTATTTTACCACCGCTCATATTTCTGGAAGTGTGTGGAAAATGAACCTTTTGTCAAAACACGCCCAATAAAATCTTTATGCAACTGTGATCTGAAAGATGTAACTGAAAGCAAACCTGTACCATTCGTGCTGTAATTCATGAAATATTTTTCATGCTAAATTATGACAATGCCATCATAGATATCAGTTGCTATAAACAGGTGTACTGTGCTCTCTGTGAAGTTAAACTAGGTGTTGCGTGATACTTTAAAAGTAGATCTTTCACTAAACACCTCAGTGCTGATACTGGTGTGTTGTTTTCCCAGTAGACGTCCTGTTGTTTTCCCCGAAGTATAACCCTGCATCTCCAGGGTAACGATGTCGAGTAGGTAAATCTAAGAGTGTTGTAAAATTGTCCGTAAATTTGTTGATTGGGTATGACTGCAAAATATTTATGTAGTCTGTAATATACCGCAACTATACTCATTGCGGTATTTTCAATGTTGTATGTAGATGTATGACACCATTGTCCTGTGTTTCGGGAACCGGATTCCTGTCACTGCCATCTGTTGAACGACAAAGTAAACAGAAAATATGACAATCACAATGATTGGTGTATATCACACATTTTAAAGCAAAAACAGATTTCTTATTGCTCCGTGCAAACTCCAAAAAAAGATATTTCAAACAATTATAGAATTCACAAGAGTTTGGCACGAATTAGGGTAGCATCATTTACTCGCTTTAGTACAAGGACATAATCAACTACAGGAAAATAATGGAAACAATGTCCATATAGCTAGGAAAAACTGTGGGCGACTTCCAATCTCCGATGATGAGATCCGTAGGAATAAGTACGTACACACTAATGCTGTATTCTTAAACATTTCAAACGATGCCGACCAGTTACTTTCATTGTTAACATTGTGGCGGTCTTTCACTATCCGATGGTGAGATCGGCAGAAATAAGTACGTAGTCACCGATGTTGTATTCTTAAACATTTCAAACGATGTCGACCAGTTCCTTTCATTGTTAAGACTGTAGCCGTTTCCACTCCTCAATGGTGAGATCCGAAGTAATAAGTAGTTACTCACCGATGCTGTACTATTGAACCTTTCAAAAGATGTCGACCAGTTCCTTTCATTGTTAACACTGTGGCTGTTTTCAAATTTCCAATAGTGAGATCAGTAGCAATAAGTACGTCGGCACCGATGCTGTATTCTTAACCAATTCAAACGATGTCGACCAATTCCTTTCATTGCTAACACTGTAGCCCTCTCCAATAATCCGATGGTGAGATCTATCGCAATAAGTATTCAGGCAGTTACGCTGTATTCTTAAACCATTCAAACGATATAGATAAGTTCATTTCATTGTTCACATTGTGGTCGTCTTCACTAACCGATGTTGAGATCCTTAGGAATAAGTACGTAGTCATCGATGCTGTATTCTTAAACCATTCAAACGATATAGATAAGTTCATTTCATTGTTCACATTGTGGTCGTCTTCACTAACCGATGTTGAGATCCTTAGGAATAAGTACGTAGTCATCGATGCTGTATTCTTAAACCATTCAAACGATATAGATAAGTTCATTTCATTGTTCACATTGTGGTCGTCTTCACTAACCGATGTTGAGATCCTTAGGAATAAGTACGTAGTCATCGATGCTGTATTCTTAAACCATTCAAACGATATAGATAAGTTCATTTCATTGTTCACATTGTGGTCGTCTTCACTAACCGATGTTGAGATCCTTAGGAATAAGTACGTAGTCATCGATGCTGTATTCTTAAACCATTCAAACGATATAGATAAGTTCATTTCATTGTTCACATTGTGGTCGTCTTCACTAACCGATGTTGAGATCCTTAGGAATAAGTACGTAGTCATCGATGCTGTATTCTTAAACCATTCAAACGATATAGATAAGTTCATTTCATTGTTCACATTGTGGTCGTCTTCACTAACCGATGTTGAGATCCTTAGGAATAAGTACGTAGTCATCGATGCTGTATTCTTAAACCATTCAAACGATATAGATAAGTTCATTTCATTGTTCACATTGTGGTCGTCTTCACTAACCGATGTTGAGATCCTTAGGAATAAGTACGTAGTCATCGATGGTGTATTCTTAAACCATTCAAACGATATAGATAAGTTCATTTCATTGTTCACATTGTGGTCGTCTTCACTAACCGATGTTGAGATCCTTAGGAATAAGTACGTAGTCATCGATGGTGTATTCTTAAACCATTCAAACGATATAGATAAGTTCATTTCATTGTTCACATTGTGGTCGTCTTCACTAACCGATGTTGAGATCCTTAGGAATAAGTACGTAGTCATCGATGCTGTATTCTTAAACCATTCAAACGATATAGATAAGTTCATTTCATTGTTCACATTGTGGTCGTCTTCACTAACCGATGTTGAGATCCTTAGGAATAAGTACGTAGTCATCGATGCTGTATTCTTCAACAATGTTAACAATGAAATGAACTTACCTATATCGGTTGAATGGTTTAAGAATACAGCGTAAGTGCCTGAAAACTTATTGCGATGGGACTCACCATCGGATAGTGAAAGCTGGCCACTGTGTTAACAATGAAAGTGACTGGTCGACATCGTTTGAAAGGTTGAAGAATACAGCATCGGCGACTACTTACTTATTCCTAAGGATCGTCAACTTTTCAAACGATGTCGACCAGTCCCTTACATTGTTAACACTATGGCCGTCTTCCAATATCCGATGGTGAGATCCATCGCAATAAGTATTCAGGCACCGATGCTGTATTCTTAAAATTTTCAAACGATGTCGACCAGCTCCTTTCATTAGAAACACTGTCGTCGTCTTCCAGGCTCCGGTGGTAAGATCTGCAGGAAAAATTACGTAGTCGATGATGCTGTATTCTTAAACCTTTTAAACGATGTCGTCCAGATCTTTTCATTGTTATAACTGTGGCCGACTTCCAATCACCGACGGTAAGATCCGCAGGAATACGTACGTAGTCACCGACGCTGTATTTTCTTAAACATTTCAATCGACGTCAACCAGAAACTTACACTTTTAACATTGTGGCCATCTTCCACTTTCCGGTGGTGAGATCTGCAGGAATAATTATATAGTCACCGATACTGTATTCTTAAAGCATTAAAACGATGTTGACCAGTTCTTTTCATTGTTAAAACTGTGGCCATCTTACATTTTCAGGGGATTAGGTGCGTAGGAATATGTACGTAGTAACCGATGCTGTATTCTTAACGCTTTCAAACGATGTCGACCAGTTCCTTTCCTTTTTAACACTGTGACAATCTTCCACTCTCCGATGGTGAAATCCGTAGGAATATATGCGTATTCACCGATGCTGTATTCGTAAAAATTTTAAACGATGTGGACCAGTTCCTTTCATAGTTAAAACTGTAGACATCTTCCACACTCCGATGGTGAGTTCCGCCGTAATATGTACGTAGTCACCGATGCTGCATTCTTAAAAATTTAAACGATTTTGAGCAGTTCCTTTCATTGTTAACACTGTGGCCATCTTTCTGTCTCCGATAGCGAGATCCGTAGGAATAAGTACATAGGCACTAATGCTGTATTCTTAAACCTTTCAAACGATGTCAACCAGTTCTTCCATTATTAACACTGTTGCTATCTTCCACTCTCCGATGTTGAGATCGTCAGTAATTGGTACATTGTCAAAGATGCCGTATTCTTAAATATTTCAAACAATTCCGACCAGTTCCTTTCATTGTTAACACTGTGGCCGTTTTCCAGTCTCCGATCGTGAGATCTGCAGAAATTAGTACGTAGACACCGATTCGGTATTCTTAAACCATTCAAAAGATGTGAACCAGTTCCTTTCCTAGTTAACACTGTGGCGATATTCCACTCTCCAATTGTGTGATCCGCAGGAATAATACGTAATAATCAATACTGTATTGTTAAACCTTTCAAATTACGTCGACCAGTTTTTTCAATGTTAACACTGTGCCCGTCTTCCACTCTATGATGTTGAGATCCGCAGGAATACGTACGTAGTAACAGATACTGTATTTTTCAACGTTTCAAAAGATGTCAAGTGTTATTATCATTGTTAAGAATGTGGCCGTCTTCCACACTCCGATGTTGAGATCCGTAGAAATAAATATGTAGTCACTGATGCTATATCCTTAAAAATTTCAAACAATATTGATCATTTTCTTTAATTCTTAACACTGGCGCCGTATTCCCACATCGATAGTGAGATCAACAGGAATAATTACGTAGTCATCGATGCTGTATACTTAAAGCTTTAAAAAGCTTTCTAAATATGTCGTCCAGAACCCTACATTGTTAATATTGTGGCCGTATTCTAACCTCCGATGGGGAACCACAGGAATAATTATGTAGTTACCGATGTTGTATTCTTAAAGCCTTAAAACTATGTCGACCAGTTCTTTACATTGTTAAAACTGTGGCCAACTTCCACTCTCCGGGGGTTAGATCTTTAGGATTAAGTACGTAGTCACCGATGCAGTATTCTTCAACATTTCAAACGATGTCGACCAGTTCCTTTCATTGCTAACACTGTGGTATATTTCAAATCTCAATGCTGTCTTCTCAAATACATGAAATCTATGTCGACCACTTTTTTTCATTGTTAAAAATGTAGACGTATTCCACTCTCCAATGGTGAGATCCGAAGATATAAATATTTAGTCACCGTTGCTGTATGCTTATATCTTTCAAACGATGTCGACCAGTTCCGTTTATTTTTAACACACTGGCCGTTTCCCACTCTCCGATGGTGAGATCCATGAACATAAGTACGAAGTTACCAATTCTCTAGTCTTCAACCTTTCAATCGATGTCGACCAGTTACTTTCATTTTTAATACAGAAGCCCTCTTCCATTAACCGATTGTCACATCCACAGTATTATGTACGCAGACACCGATGCTGTATTTTTCAACCTTTCAAACGATGTCGAGTGATCATTTCAATGTTAACACTTTGGACGTCTTCCACACTCCGATGCTGAGATCCGCAAGAATAAGAATGTAATCACTGATGCTGTATTCTTAAACCTTTCAAACAATGTGGAACATTACATTACATTTTTAACACTGGGGTCGTATTCCACTCTCCGATGTTGAGATCAGCACGAATAATTACGTAGTCACCGATGCTGTATTCAAAAGGATTTCAAAAGATGTCGACCATTTCCTTTCATAGTTAACTCTGTGGCCGTTTCGACACCCCGATAGTGAGTTGCGCAGGAAAAAGTACGTAGTCACCGATGATGCATTTTTAAAACTTTCAAACGATGTCTGCAAGGTCATTTCATTGTGGCCATCTGCCACTATCCGTAGGAAAAAGTACGTAGACAGCGATGCTGTATTCTTAAACATTTCAAACGATGTCGACCAGTTCATTTCATTGTTAACATTGTGGGCGTCTTCCACATTCCGATGATGAGATCCGCAGGAATAATTACGTAGTCACCGATGCCGAATACTTAAAACATTCAGACGATGTCGACCAGATATTTTCATTGTTAAAATTATGTCATTCTTCCTCTCTCTCTCTGACGGAAAGATCCTCATGAATATGTACATAGACACCAATGTTGTATTCGTAAACCAATCAAGTGATGAAGACCAGTTCCTTTCATCATTAAGATTGAGTCCGTCTCCACTCTCCGATTGTGCGATCCGTAGGAATGATACGTAGTCACCGATGCTGATTTCTTCAAACTTTCAAACGATGTCGACCAGTTCCTTTCAATGTATAAACTGCGGCCGTCTTCCACTCTTTGATGGTGAGATGAGTAGGAATATTTACGTAGTCACTGTTGCTGTATGCTTGAACGATTCAAACGATGTCGACCACTTCCTTTAATGGTTAACACTGTGAACGACTTCCACTCTCCGATGGTGAGATCCGCAGGTATAAGTACGTAGTCACAGATGCTGTAATCTTTAAGCTTTGAAACGATGTCGACCAGTTCCTTTCATTGTTAACACTTTGGACGTCTTACACACTCCGATGATAAGATATGTGGGAATAAGTATTTAGTCACCGATGCTCTATTTTTAAATCTTTTCAACCAGTCCCTCTCCCTGTTAACATTGTGGGTTTTCTTCTACTCTCCGTTGTTGTGCTCCGCATGAATAAGTACGTAATCAGCGAAACCGTGTCCTTAATCCTTTCAAACGTTGGCGAGCAAATCCTTTCCCTATTAACACTGTGGCCGTCTTCCACACCCCGATGGTAAGATCCGAATGAATATGTACGTAGTCACCGATGCTGTATAATTAAATCATTCAAACGATGTCGGCTAGTTCCTTTCAGTGTTAAAATTTTGGCCGTCATTTACTCTCCGATGTTGAGATCCTTAAGAATAAGTACGTAAACACCAATGCTGTATTCTTGAACACTTCAAACGATGTCGACAAGTTCTTTCTTTGTTAACACTGTTGACGTATTACTCTCTCCGATTTTGAGATCCGCAGGAATAAGTACGTAGTCAGCGTTTGGCCATCTTCCACTCCCCAATTGCGTGATCCGCAGGAAGAATGCGTAGTCAGCGATGCTGTATTCTTAAACCTTTCAAACGGTTTCGACCAATTCATTTCATTGTTAACAATGTGTCCGTCTTCCACTCTCCGATTCTGAGATCTGCAGGAAGAATTACGTAGTTACAAATGCTGAATTCTTCAATCTTTCAAACGACGTCGACCATTTCCTTTAATTGTTATGACGGTGACCATCTTCCACTCTAAGATGATGAGATCCGTAGTAATAATTACTTAATCATAGATGCTGTATACTTAAACCTTTCAAACGATGTCGACCAGTTCTTTTCTTTTTTCACTCTGTGACCGCCTTCCACTCTCTGATAGTGAGATCCACAGGAATAATTATATAGTCACCGATGCTGTATTCTTAAAGCTATCAAACGATGTCGACCAGTTACTTTCTCTGTTAAAACTCTGGCCAACTTCCACTCTCCGATAGTTAGATACGCAGAAATAAATATGTAGACGCTTATGCTGAATTCTTAAACTTTAAAACGAGGTCGACCTGTTCTTTTCATTGTTAACACTGTGGTTGTCTTCCACACTCCGATCCACATGAATACGTACGTAGTCACCGATGCTGTATTCTTACAAATTTCAAACAATGTTGAGCAGTTCCTTTCATTGTTAACACTCTGGCCGCCTTCCCCTCTCCGATGTTGGGATCCGTAAAAATATGTACGTAGTAACCGATGCAGTATACTTAAACAATTCAAAAGGTGTCGACTAAGCCCATTCATTTTTAAAACTGTGGCCGTTTTCCACTCTCCGATTGTGAAATTCACAGGAACAAGTACGTAGTCACCGATGTTGAATTCTAAAACTTTAAAATGTTGTAACCAGTTCCTTTCGTTGTTAACAGTTTGGCCATCTTCCACTCCCCAATTGCGTGATCCGCAGGAAGAATGCGTAGTCAGCGATGCTGTATTCTTAAACCTTTCAAACGGTTTCGACCAGTTCATTTCATTGTTAACAATGTGTCTGTCTTCCACTCTCGGATTCTGAGATCTGCAGGACGAATTACGTAGTTACCAATGCTGAATTCTTCACTCTTTCAAACGACGTCGACCATTTCCTTTAATTGTTATGACGGTGACCATCTTCCACTCTAAGATGATGAGATCCGTAGTAATAATTACTTAATCATAGATGTTGTATACTTAAACCTTTCAAACGATGTCGACCAGTTCCTTTCTTTTTTCACACTGTGGCTGTCTTCCATTCTCGGATGGTGAGTTCCGCAGGAATAAGTACGTAGACACCGATGTTATATTCTTAAACCTTTCAAATGATGTCGACCGGTTCCTTTCATTTTAACACTCGGGCCGTCTTCCACTCTCCGATTGTAAGATCCGCAAGAATAATTATGTAGTCACCGATGCTGTATTCTTAAAGCTTTAAAACGATGTCTACCAGTTCCTTTCATTGATAAAAAGTGTGGCCGTCTCCAACTCTTCGATGGTGAGATAAGTAGGAATAATAGGTAGTTACCGAAGCTGTATTCTTAAACCTTTCAAAAGAAGTTAACCAGTTCCATTAATTTTTTAACATTGTGGTCGTCTTCCACTCTCCGATGTTGAGATTCTCCGGAATATGTACGTAGTCACCGATTCTGTATGCTTAAGCATTTAAACCATGTCGACCAGTTTTTTTCATTGTTTAAACTGTGGACATCTTCCACACTCCGATGGTTAGATCCTTCAGAAAATGTCCGTAGTCAGCGATGCTGTATTCTTAAACTTTTAAACGATGTCGACCAGTTCCTTTAATTGTTAAAACTGTGGACATCTTCCACACTCCGATGGTTAGCTCTTCTGGAATATGTACGTAGTCATTGAAGCTGTATTCTGCAAATTCCATACGATGTTGACCAGTTCCTTTCATTGTTAAAACTGTGGCCGTCTTCCCCTCTCCGATATTTAGATCCGTAGGAATAATTACGTAGACACCGATGCTGTATTCTTAAATATTTCAAACGATGTCGACCAGTTCTTTTCATTGTTAACTCTGTGGCCGTCTTCCAATCTCCGACAGTGAGATCAACAGGAATCAGTACGTAGTTATCGAACCTGTATACTTCAACTTTCATACGATGTTGACCAGTTCCTTTCATTGTCAAAACTGTGGTCGTCTTCCCCTCTCCGATGTTTAGATCCATAGTAATAATTACGTAGACATCAATGCAGTATTCGTAAACCTTTCAAACGATGTCGACCAGTTCCTTTCATTGTTAACACCCTGACCGTCTTCCTCTCTCCGATTATTAGCTCAGCAGGAATAAGTAGGTAGTCACCGATGCTGTACTCTTAAACCTTTAAAACGGTGTCGACCACTTCATTTCGTTGTAAACATTGTGGCCGTCTTCCATTCCCTGATGTTGTGATCGGTAGGAATAAGTACGTAATCACCGATGCTGTACTCTTAAACCTTTTAACCGGTGTCGACTATTTCCTTTCATTGTTAACGCGTTCTTGTGTTTCTGATGAGACTAAAATGGAATGCCACACTTTTCCACTAGAAATTGCATCAGAAGAATTATTAAATTACAGTATATGATTGATTTTGCGTGTATCATTTTCGATGTGATTCAACCATTCGGTTACATTGCGTCTATATTTTGAACAACATCTTTGAAAATACGTTGCCAACATTTCTAACTCACTCACTGACTGAAGAGAATCGGGCCAAAGATCTCAGAATGGAATGGAGTTGCCAGCACCATGCACAATCGATTTTGTATTTCACGTTTCCATATCCTAAAATGCTGAGGAGACCTTGCTCTTACTGATGAGATTTTTGTACACTTAAGTTCACTGATGTAAGTGTGCTCAATGAGAAAAATTAAATTTAAAGACCAAAAAGTAATACTGAACTTCTCTGTCCAGGTTACTTGTACCACGGTGATGGTCCAGGTTCCTTGCACCACGGTGATGGTCCAGGTTCCTTGTACCACGGTGATGGTCCAGGTTCTTTGCACCATGGTGATGGTCCAGTTTCCTTTCATCACGGTAATGGTCCAGGTTACTTGTACCACGGTGATGGTCCAAGGTAGAACCAATGAAGAATAATTCGAACACAGGTATGGAATAACACAGATATATTACAAACAGAATATGTACAAAAGAAGTAGACGTGTTAGTAATAACAATCAGGTTAGGTTAGAGAGAACGATGTTGTCTCGACCAGTATCACTATTCCAATGTCTTACAGTAATCGTCTGATGCGACTGTGTCTCTGACTGACTGGCTGACTCACTCACTCACTGACTCTGTGTCTGACTGACACGATGTTCATTAACACGCCTACGTGTGTCAAATGTGGCACAAGGCCGGTTTAATGTGGGCTTTCCGAGCCCGTATGCTCGGGCAAAAATTGCCCGTAGAACCCGTATAAACGGGATCGCGTTGGTCAACCTCCCCGAACGAGGCTCTGCCCTTCGGGGGAGCCTCGTCCGAGTTCCTCCCTGCCCAGAGTCAGAGAGTTCCCCTCTGCCTCAGAGGCAGAGAGTTCGACCGACTAGCCGAGTCGTCCAAAAAGGACTGACTGACACTATGTTTAACAATACGCCCACGTGTGTCGAATGTGGCACAAGGCCGGTTTAATGTGGGCTTTCCGAACCCGTAGGCTCGGGCGAAAATTGCCCGTAGAACCCGTATAAACGGGATCGGGTTGGTCAACCTCCCCGAACAAGGCTCTGCCCTTCGGCGGAACCTCGTCCGGGTTCCTCTCTGCCCAGAGGCAGAGAGTTCCCCTCTGCCTCAGAGGCAGAGAGTTCGACCGACTAGCCGAGTCGTCCAAAAAGGACTGACTGACACTACTGCTTCCTCTTGAGGCGCAGTATTTATGGTGTACGGGATAGTCCATTACTATTATGGGTAAGTTTCCATAACAGAGACAAACAGAGATTCAGAGGATAGGAAGTTGTTGAGTGGCTGAATAACGCAGTGATATTTAGTTGAAGTATTCTAAATAACGTTAAACTTTTTCTTCGAAACTATTTAAGGGTAATGAAAATATTAGCCTTTTCCGTATAACTAAATATTCGGCTTTCATTGAACAAGCCACTGTCCGCTGAAATTTATTGTAAGTTTACAGGGTAAAGTCTAGTAAAATTTGAAATAGAATGAGGTTAAATCTTGGTCCCATACATGTCATCCAAATGAAAGTGTATGTATTAAGAGGTTATTTAAGAAATTGACTCATGTGTTCAGGTTAATATTTTGTTATTTTAGCCAGTTGTGGTGCGATGCGAAACTACCTCTGGCTTAGTATATATATTCTGTGTTCCATTTCTTTATCTCTTCTACTAACTTTGTTATAATTCATCAATGTGACGTGCTATCATGTTATGCAGTTCATACTATATATTACCTTGACTGATGGAGTGAGGGACACCTGCGTTGAATAAATACATTGCTTTGATGTAATAATCGCTTTGTTGGATGATTAATAGTTTTGCCAGTGGCCGGATATCAAATTCTTTCATCAACTGTGGAAGCCGCAACTTTCATGTGCCGCTGACATCCGTTTGGAACTCATATTCTTGGTAGCCCTTTGTTCCGATCAAAACCTAGAACCGTTCTCACCCTGGAACCTCCCAATGTCTCGGCTCTCGGCAATCATTCTGTGATTACATGATCTCAGATATATCCCATGTTTGCTTCGGTGACAGCTACGCACTCGGAGGCAGACAGCGTTTTCAACTATTGCATAATAAATAGGTCATCTGTGTGAATCAGTTTCTACAAGTTGGGGAAAATGAAACCTGCACTTTTTCCGTCGAAAAGTTTCACACTTCAGCTTATATTTTTTTTTCTGGTGATAATTTCCTCGCGCCAACATTTTCGGAATGAAGAGAATCTACTTGGCACATTACGAACAAAGAGATAACAAAATAGAAAATGGAAAGAATGAAGTCCTCTCATCTTTTTTTTCTTTTTTTTTTTTTTTGGCAAGGAATCCAGCCGTTGCTTATACTACACGAGAACACCCGCCCTCACGTTGCATTTGTACAGCGGATTCTAGCGAGCTGTCACGTAGAAACTATCAATCATCCTGCTCTCTGCAACGCTCCATGTGTGAACACCAGAAACTTGTCCGAAAAATCCTTTAAAGAATTAATCGAATATAAGCGTGAAACGATCTTTCACGAAACCTGTAATGAGGCACATGAAAAAAAAAAAAAGAATGCCCGCTAAAATACGTTAAAGACTTAGTAATGATGCTATTGACCTATTTAAATAAATGATTATCATATAAAGGTACGAAGATATTAAGAAGTCTGCAGACAGATCATAGTTAAAATTGATCGGAAAAGTTTACTAATGTTTACATATAATGTAAAGAGACAGAGATTCTCTTTGAATAGGAAGTTGCTGAGTGCCAGAATATCGCATCAGAATTTAGTTGAAGTATTCTCAATAACGTTAAACTTTTTCTTCGAAGCTATTTAACGTTAATGGAAATATTAGCCGTTTCCGTATGACGAAATATTCAGCATTCATTGATCAATTCGGCTGAAATTTATTGGAAGTGCGCAGAGTAAAGTCTAGTTAAAGTTTAAATAGAATGTGTCTATCTCTTGGCTCCAAGGATGTCATCCGAATGAAAGTGTAGGTATTAAGAGGTGATTTAAGGAACCGTTCTATCTTCTTTCGTTTTTTTTACTGAATTACGTTAAAACAATCCGAAGAGCCACCCAAGGCGAGAACTGTGAAAGATGAAACTCTTAAAAATAGAACTTACGCTTAGTATTTCTATAGTAAAATGATAAGGCCTAGC
The DNA here is from genome assembly GCA_964036315.1 of Acanthosepion esculentum. Lineage (NCBI taxonomy): Eukaryota > Metazoa > Mollusca > Cephalopoda > Sepiida > Sepiidae > Acanthosepion > Acanthosepion esculentum. Next base: position 27,784,874 of record OZ038488.1, read on the forward strand.
TGTTCAGTTACTACGTAAAGTCGAGCTACTACAACTTATCATAACAAATGGTAATATTTATAGAAAAAGGCACAGGGAGACAAAGTTACCGTGGTGGAAAAATGTATTGAAACCGAGATGCCAGATCGTGAGCGATAACATTGCTGATCCTACATTGTATTTCTCTTCAAGAGCAACAAATCAAATGTGTCAACATTATTTAATACACAGTCGAATGGTAAATTAATAGATGTGTAAAACAGTTTGAGTGAGAAAAATGTCTAAAATATGACAGTGAAACAAGGTGCTCTTCTCTAGACTTAGAAGTATAATCATTACAACTTATACGAATAGAAGACCAGAACTCTATCCTTGGACCTACGTTGTTCTGAGTTATCAGTAACCAAACCCTGATGTCATCAGATCTCAAGTCGGTATCTATGCTGATGACATAACTATTTACTTCTGTCTTAGTAGTAAGTCTTGTAAATTCGATAAGCTCAAATTGGCAGCTGAACTGAAAAATGAACTATAAACTGTTATTAACTGAGGCAAGAAATGGATTGTTAATTTTAACTTCTCCAAAACAAAACTACCCTCTTTTTAAAGGTCTGAGTGAACCCTTTTTGACCTTCATCAGCATATGGCTGATGCTAAACTCCAGAAGAGTATCACACTGAAACTTTTCGGAGTACCGTTTTCCTCTTATATGATGTGGCAAGATTATACTCGGTCAATTGCTAAGTTTTCTGCTACGAAAGTTGGTTCATATGCTGTGCTAGCCAAATTCTTCACGCGGGAATTTACCATATACATTTATATGTATAGCATTCGTCCATGTTTTAAAGATCACTGCTGCGCCTGGTCTGGTACTCTTGCTTTGTATTTAGTGAATCTTTATAAAATATCAAGAATAATAGTCAATGATATTGGTCCTGATTTGGAATGTAGGCATCAGTCACTTCATTAGCATAACCTAGCTTCCCTAAGTATATTCTATAAATATTTTCTTGATAATCTTCCGATGAACTTTCCATTCTGGTACCTAGACTTTATGAAGTTAAGTTTATTACTAAATTGTTGGAAAGATCTCACCATATTACAGTCGAAAGAATTGAATGTAAACGTAACTTCTATGCAGAGAGATTCTCCTCTCACAATTCTCTCTACTGGAACTCGCTTCCGGTTTATTGCTTTCTTGCTTTTGATTTTCAAAAATTTAAATCTACTGTAAGATGTTATTTTTATCTTTCTTAATTCCTGTTCTTTATTTTTCTCACTTCTTGATAATTCTTTTATTTTTCTAAAGTTTTACCACAATTCATTTCTTTCCTTGGGATGAAATTATTTAAAATATAGACCAAATTGACCCAGTGCGTTACTGTTCTGGAGTTTAGAAACAGCCGTGCTGATAGAAGATAAAATAACTCCTCTACGACAAGGTTCTCTAAGACAAATATGCGGACAGAAGACAAAATAGATTCTCTAAGATGACATTTAAGATAGACATGCTGATAGAAGACAAAATAGCTTCCCTTAAACGACGTTCTCTAAGATAGATATGCTGATAGAAAATAGAATATGTTCTTAAAGACGACGTTCTCTGAAATAGATGTGCTGCTAGAAGTCAAAATAGGTTCTCTGGGAGAATGTTCTCTAGGATATATATGTTGATAGAAGACAAAATAGGTTCTCTAAGACGATGATCTCCAAGATAGATAAAATTTTAGAAGAAAGAACTCTAATATGAAGTCCTCTACGATAGATATACTGATAAAAGAAAAATAGGTTCCCTTAGACGACATTCTCTTAGATATACCGATAGAAGACAAAATAAATTTCCTAAGACGACGATCTCTAAGATAGATATTCTGAAGGAGACAAAATAGGTTCTCTAAGATGTTCTCTAAGATATCAGATATGCTGAAAGATATACTGATCAGATATGCTAACAGACGAAAATGTCTAAGACGACGTTCTCTAAGATAGATATGCTGATAGAAGATAAAATAGGTTCTCTAAGACGACGTTCTCTGAGATAGATATGCCAATAGAAGAAAAATAGGTTCTCTTAAACGACATCATCTAAGATAAATATACTGATAGAAGACAAAATAGGTTCTCTAAGACGATGGTCTCTAAGATAGATATGCTGATAGGAGACACAATAGGTTCACTGAGACGACGTTCTCCATGACAGATATGATGTTAGAAGACAGAATAGGTTCTCAAAGACGACGTTCTCAAAGATATCAGATATGCTGATAGGTATGCTGATCAGATATGCTGACAGACGAAAATCTCTAAGACAACGTTGTCTAATATAGATATGTTGATGCAAAACAAAATAGGTTCTCTAAGACGACGGTTTCAAAGATATATTTGCTGATAGGAGACAAAACAGGTTCTCTGAGACGACATTCTCCATGAAACATATACTGATAGATGTCAAAATAGGTTTTCCAATATGACATTCTCTAAGATAGATATGCTGATAGAAGACAAAATAGATTCTCCAAGACGACATTTTCTAAGATATATATGCTGATAGCAGAAAATATCTAAGACGACATACTCTGTGATAGATATGCCGATAGAAAACGAAATAGGTTCTCTAAGACGACGTTCTCTAAGATAGATTATGCTGATATAAGTCAAATCTCTAAGACCATGTTCTCTAAGATAGTTATTCTGATAGAAGACAAAATAGATTATTTTGATCTTATCATGTTATCTTTACTTATATAACAGGAGCACCCAACCATTCGTAGCAGCAATATTCAAAATATAGACGAATGGTAAACTCATAAATATGCAAAATTTTAATAAGAGTCTCACCGCATTTATAATTAAATTTAAATGTCTTATTACAAACGCACCAGAAGTTATTATTGATAGATACAGTATTACAAACATAAGATAGGCAGATGACACTGAGCTTAATGCAGACACAGAAAGAAAACTGTTAGGAAAGCCTAGACAATGTAGCAAATGAAAGCGTGAAAGAAAGAATATGAACATTATGAAGAAGTACTTACTGGATTACGGGTCAAGTAATCATGATTGTTCTGTTGTTGCTATTAGTTTTTGCGCCTGTCTTCCATAGGTACTGACCAAGATCGAAGTTGCTTAATTTCGATAATTAAACGGAAACCGGTGTCTCAACGTAATTTGGCCGTAAGACATTGCATTTGTGGAATATTGAAGAAAGGCTGCCTATCAACGCTGCAATTCTGGAGATTGTTTGGGAAAACTTCTGAGGTGGAACAGAGAAACCAGACATTGATTGACAGAAAGCTGATGTATTCGTTTCATTTATTTGTCACCAAGCCCAACCAAATTATATTAGCGATAACAGTTCCACCTGACAAGTAATAGCTTTTTCTTTAAAACCTAGTTAAAGGAAAACTGAATTTGAACATTCAGTTCTATTTTCCATTTTTCATGTTATATCCTGATCTTCAGTAGAAAAAAAGAAATAATCTTGTAGGTATTTTGCATTAAATATGAGAATTGTACGAGTTAAAGAAGTAAGAATTGTATATTATATGAAATGGCATAGATATCGGTTAACCCTTGACTCGAAGAGTTTAATAGGTCGAAGGATTATATTCTCGGGTTTCTTTTCCACAAAGTGACAGCATGTTGATAGAAGTTCTGAGAATGTAAATTATTTCCTGACCTACCCAAGGGAATTAATACGAAAGTGAAAGCAAAATAACAGGCTGTGATTCGAACCCATCCCACTGATACTGTCGATAACCCTTCCGCTATCCACGCATCCCGTTTAACGTATTTATTATAAGCTTATTTTATTTTTATTTTACCTGTTGTCTTTTATGACTAGGTATCTTATCTTATTTTATACACCGATGCTCCATTTTTTTCAGCTTTTTTTTTTTTGACATAATCCTTCTTCCAAAGTTTAGTTACATCTTTCAATGTTTCTTTTGTTTCTCGTCCCGGTTTATTTGCTTATTGTGTTGTATACTACTCTTCTCCGCTTTCTTGCGTCGTTTGTTTCTCTTTCCTCTCTTATATGTCCTCCAGCGTGGAACAAAAACAAAACCAGTCATTTTTTTTTACTTCTTAAATTGTACAATATCATAGGAAGTAAAAAACAGCAACAACAAAAAATAAACAACTCACAAAACGAATGATAATTTTTTTAAAAAATGCAAGCAGGCATGCGTGAAAATACAGAGACCAATTCGAGCCAAAAAAATATTTTCTTCGTTCATTTAATGCTGAGGCTAAAATCTGACGTGCAGCAAAAGGAAAAAAACAAAGACGTGGTTTCGTGTCTGTTCTAAATAAAATTCATGTCGATGAAAGGAAAGTAACAAGACGAGTAGAAAGAAAGATAATCATTTAAAAGATTCACTTCCCTTACCATCTGGTTTCTTCTTGAGGAGAAATGTTTAGCCTGACGATGAGTGGATTGAAATTAGTTCATTAGTTTTTAAGAAAACAAAAATGAAATTAACATTGTGAATTGATTTTATTTAATTTTTTAATTCTTTTCCCCATGAACTTTCCCTGATGCTTCAAGCAGCCTAGTCATAATTGAAGTTTCATCATCTTTACTTTCTTTTCTCTCTGTCCAGTTTAAAAAAAAAAAAAAAACAAACTAATGTGCCGCTTAATACTGATTCAAATTTTTCGTGTACTCAGATAACTTAAACGTTAAACAAGCCGTCTGTTGAAAGATGCTATGCTTAATATTACTACTAATTGATATGCGGGTTGCTTAACGATTATCGGTGCTGAAAGTGGAATCGTTGAGCCCAGATCAAATTCTCGTCTAGGCTGCTGTTTTCACTTTCATCTCTTTAAATTGCAATGCAGACTGAGCTCTCCAGTCTTGAGCTACGGCACTTGTTCTTTTATTTACAATAAAGAATATATTTTCTTTTCGTTAATATATAAATCAGTTCAGGCTAGTGCATAAGTATCTGTGTATATTCCTGAGATGAGTTATTATGTACACCATTTACATTATTCGGACTATTGCCCTCATCTTTGTCGCCATGTGTACTCAAGGACACCTGGCACAGTGGATAAAGGCGTTGGTTAGATCCAATGACAGGACCCAAAGAGTGTGAGTTCAATACGCGGTTAAGGCTGTGGAGAACATTGAGAGGGGAATTAACAGGAGATAACTGATAATTGGCATCGATTAAACATATCACGTGGAACTAGAACAGTCTACCACAGTGAGCGAAATAAAGTGTTCAGTTCGACATTCAAACATACAACAGCCGAAACGTTGTAATAAATATGGCGACCAAGATGAGGACAATAGCTCTGACATTAATTGTCCTTTGCCACAGAGCAACGAAAATTAAATTAAAAAATTAAGAAAAGCGATGGAAATATGAAGATTATATGAATAAAAACATTCATAACAGAAAAAGAGGGGTAACCAAAGTGAGAATTGCTATTATCCTTACTCAGCACAGAGAATATGTCCGAGCTATAAGACCGAACATATATGCTGTTTTTTTAATCACATGTTCGACTACCGCTGACCCGGATATATTAACGCAGCTATGTAAATTGTCCAACTTTCCCTCGCGAATATTAGTTGGTGGATGTTGCTTGATCCGTGACTCCTAACTTTGATCTCTTCTATCCAATTTTTCAGAATAGCACTGACATCAGAACTTGTAAATTCCAGAACTAATATGATGGCAAGGCAGAACCGTCTCAACGTAGTCCAGGCATAAAAATACCCCCTGGATTTGGGGGGGAATAATTTTTTACACGAACTGAAATTTTCTTAGAAAATCTCGAACTCGCCACAGTAATTCATGGCAAACGCAAACCGAGAAGTCATATTCGCAGACAAATCAGCCTAGGCTTTGGAAATTGTTGCATTTTATCTCTAGTTCTGAATTCCACAATAACCAAATGGTGTCACGCTAGGAACCTTCTTATCTTCTGAATCTAATTTACTTCCTGAGTATATAACCAAGTCGCGTGATGAACCAAGATTTCAATCAAATTGATTACCAGCTGTTGAGATCAGAAAAAAAGCCCACAGGCTATATAAGCACGTAAAGGCTGGTTTCTTGTCCACTTATATTAGAAAACCTCTACTTGTATTAGGTCCACAAAAGGTGTCAGCCATGTAGCTAACATTATATCCTTCAATACGAGCAAGTACTTATAAAAACCAAGACATTTTCCAATACCGGCTGTAACGGTCTAATCACCGCTATCTGGTCTATCTGCCTACCCGTCGCTATCAGGTCTATCTGCCTATCCGTCGCTATCAGGTCTATCTGCCTACCTCTCGCTATCAGGTCTATCTGCCTACCCGTCGCTATCAGGTCTATCTGCCTACCTCCTGCTATCAGGTCTATCTGCCTATCCGTCGCTATCAGGTATATCTGCCTATACTGCCGCTACCCGGTATATCTGCCTGCTC
>OZ038488.1:27796285-27873785 GCA_964036315.1 Acanthosepion esculentum
CACCTAACCCTTGCCGTGGAAGTTTACGTGAAGGGGTAGTTTATACGGATAGGGGGGAAGGTAACGGATAAACTTAGATTCGAGCGGGTTAGGATTGCAGTGATTGGGGTAGCATCCTCTTGGCAGTCTGGGCTACAGAAACATAGTTCGCAGGAAGAAGCTGTTCGAGGGGAACCTACATCTAACTAATGGAATACTGAGATAATGTGGATGGTTTGCTACAATATATGTGGCATGGCAGGTTCTTGTCGGGAAGGACAGGCCAGGCGAAGCAAGACATGTAGTTGGTTTGAGCACTTTCCATGGAAGACGCGACAATGCAGCGAGTAACTTGTCACATCCCGCCCATGTGAGAGAAGCTGGTGGCTGAAAAATAACTCGTCATCCAAAAGGACACGGAGGCGCTTTTGAATTCTATCCCGGCCAAATATGACAACAGTACTCCATTTTCGGAGTGATCTGACTTTTGCAATTGTAGAGGATAGCATGAGAGGGGGACAGTGCATTAGAACCACTGCATGAAAATGCAGATATGAATCATGCAAAAAATACACCATGTCAAATGATTATTTTTCTTCCTAGCTATAAATCCGCTCCTGACTGACCGGCAAAGGGACGGTGGTAACGTCTTATCTGTCAGACCTGAAAGACTGACAGAAGCCAGGTGCTTGCGAAATGTTATTAAGAAACAGTGTTACTTCGCAGTTCAAGAAGACGGGAGAGTGATTATGATACCGTTGACGAAGACCACAACGGGAAAATTGATGCCTGCATCGAACTAGCATTCGCAATGAGCGCTTTTTTAATGGCAACATCGAAAACAAGCCAAAGGAAAAAAATAAGTGCACGAGAAATGAATTTAAAACATATATATATATCTATATATCTGAAATCTATACCTAGTGCAATTATTCATATTCTTTACCGAATATATATAAATTTAATTTATTTCCTAGCATAGTAATTACAAAAAAGTGTTGTTGTTTTTTTACTCCATCAGATTTTATTGATTTTACGTCAATGTTAGTGAATAAGCATATTTGTGTAGACACACTGTTTTTTTTTTGCTAGAACATCGACGTACATCGTAGTATAAAGGTTTAGAGAAAGTCAGATCTAAAGACTGTTTCCCCTGCCCAGGGGGACGACAGTTTGAATCCTGCCGGAGACTGATAATTTTCTATAAAATTTCTCGAATATTCAGGCCGTTAGACGAAAATAAATAATCGGAGCGTCTACTCAGATATTAGCATCCACTGAACATAACGGTTAATATATAAAATATAGTAATAAAATCTGTCTGATTAATGAATAAAAATCCATCACGTCTTTAGAAATGTCTTTGTTTACGTTAGGATATGAAACGGATCCTACATGTATATTGCGATAGTTTTGCGTTTATTCAGCTTTGCTCAACAACCGATGCGCTTTGTGTCCAAGGGGCTGAAGCATGGCGGATATAACGACTGTTTCCCCGGCCCAGGGTTCGAAAACTGCCGGAGAGTCATATTTGTCTTTATCATTTATCAAATATTCGGACCGGTAGACGAAAATAAATATACTGTTTTATAAAAAAAATGTAGAGTCTACACAAATATATGTATCCACTAAAATAACTTTTAAGTAATTGCATAGTGGATAACTATTTCCTTCAGAATTACTAAATATATACTATATTAACTAAATTAACTAAATATATACTCTGGTTTTCTATAAAAATTTATGATATCTCTTTTTAATTTGAGGCACTAGACAAAGTGTAAATGTATATAGCATTACTTAAAATAATGCTTGGTTATATATACAGAAGACGGTCTATATACCACCGAATATGTTATTTGCTTGCCTAGATTGTTGATAAATTTTAAATACTTTAAATATCTCGATGTCTGGAACACTTATAAATCATTTAGTACCGCAGATAAAGAACACAGAATTGATTTACGTTATCTTAGTTTTGTTCAAATCTCTAAGAAGATCATCGGGGGTCTCCACAATTTCCTCTCATTAGAAATGCTTATGCTTTTACTGTGCAGCCCATTTTCCTGTTTCGACATTCACTCACACAAGGTCGTTATATAGGTTACTTTCTGATTCTCTCTGCCACTTATCCTTCCAATATGCTATAGAAACGTCAAATTTTCCAAAAACTTCATTCCTCTTTATGCATCGTAAAAAAATCAACTATTTTTTTTCCGAAAATACTTCATGGATAGTTCAATGTTTTTATTGTGTCTAACAGAGTTTTCATGTTTCTTAATCAAATCCGTAGCTGTGGAAGGTTGTTTTACTATGCCAATGCGCATTCGAATTTCGGGTTAACATTTTCCGTCAACTGCCAAGATAGGTTTATCGCCAGATGGTGTTGAAACACGGCTTCTCGTACAATCACCGAATTTAAGCAGCAGCGAGCCTATTTAATGCCTAAATGCTGTAAACTTGGATTGCGAGTGGTGTAATAGATAACGACTCGAAATTGAAAATCGGAGAGTCGGGTTCTAATTGCAGTCAGGTTCGTTATATTCACTTACCCGAAAATACTCCTGGGAAAATTATAAATTCCCCTTTTCTTCCATAGTAGGACTTGTGTCAGCAAATTATTATACTTTAAAAAATATATTAAAATTTAATCATATTTCTGGTTCTAAATATCCAGCTAAATGATTGATAAGCCGTGAAAATATATATCAAATAACTTCCAAGATAGATACATTTTTGTAATTGCATGATTTTAACATCCCCAGTTCGTTGTTTGCACTTTGTCCTCTTTCATCTGCTGAGAATTATATATACTGTCACCTTACAATTGATCTTCTTGTCTCCTTTTGATACCCTCTCTAGTTATTGCAGTTTCTGTTTTACATATGAGCCATCAACATGTGTCAAGTTTTCATAGAAGTTCAAATAGATTGTTTTTCAGCAAAACGAAAATACTTACCTGATAAGTTGAGTTTTCTATAATATTCTCTGCGTGGGTTCATATGTCTTACTTCTCTGCCGTCTACATAGTAACTGGCATCAGCAGAGATGTCTTGCCTCTTGGCTTGTTATAGGTACTTTCACATACATAGCATTCATGAACTTCCCCTTATTTAAATATGTCTAAACTGTCATCTGTATACAAAGGATTTCTCAGATAAACGGTGAAAATAGCTTCAAACGAATTAAGCATGCAAGTCTTAAAATAGAGGGTCCTTTATTAAATCCAATAGGCTAGAGTTTCAAAATCACAAAGAATGATGTTAACAAAAACTACATGGCTTGAATATTTTAAATATGTGCAACAAAAAAAAAAGTAGAATATATCACTAGATGAGAAAATAATGTTACCGTCAAGATATTAACTTCCTACACTACGAATCACCCATTAGAAAGAGCTATAACATTTAGTGGACTTAGGAAGTTTAATTTTCTTGAAAATAATTGGTGTACTAAAACGATTTTAGAAATTTCTACTGTTATTAACACTATTTGTTCGCTCAATAAATGCCTAAAATTTTCGGTTCTGAAACACCTAAATGAGACGCACTTCTTAGTTTAGAACATCAGGTATTTACAAATGGTCACCCATATTGTTTATGAATAGGGTCGGCGTACATTTACCTCGGTCATAATGCAGGAACTGGTGTTTCAGCGCGATGTCACTGTAAGTCATGTGAATACAAATATATAGCATATTTTAGTGCTTACTGCTAAATTCAATTTAACTCGAATCCAAGTTGCATAAATTATGGTTCTATTCTCCCATCCATAATTACATCTCACGTGTCACACATGAATTTTAGTATTGATTATCGAATTTTAAATGAGAGTACTGAAATTTAATTGTCTGAGACTTCAGGAAATGTTTCAAACTCGAAACGATAAAATTGATTTATATCATGATCAGGACGTAATAATATTGACGGCCTTCTCACTGACCAATTAAATTAGCCGATGCAATCCATATGAACATCTGTTTCATTTCACGATGAAATTTTAATTTCGTCTGACGCCAAAACAATCGGAAGCACATTTATTCTTGTGATGGCCTTGAAATAAAATAACAATCGTGAATTAATTTGAAAAAAAAACCTTTAGCAGAGATCTAAACACCGCGAAATAAAATAAAAAAACAGTCTAGAATAAAATGATATTATTTTAACAATGTTCACATTATCTAACAATTTTGCTTGCAAATAAAATATTATAAGATCGATGACATGTTATGGCTGTTTTATTGTAAGTGATAGTGTTTTACTAAATAGCTTAGAACAGTGATTATCAAACGTTTTTTTTTCTCAGGGCCCCATTATCGGAATTAAAATGTGTTCGCTTCACCAAATTTTATTTAATAAAATAAAAATATAAATAAAATTAAATTAAATAAAACTAAAAACTACATATTTATATATATATATATTTATATATATATTTATATACATATATATTTATATATATATATATATTTATATATATATATATTTATATATATATTTATATATATATATTTATATATATATTTATATATATATATATTTATATATATATATCCATATTTATATATATATTTATATATATGTATTTATATATATAAATTTATATATATATATATTTACATATATATATTTATATATATATATTTATATATATGCTTATATATATATTTATATATATATATGTTTATATATATATATTTATATATATTTATATATATATATTTATAAAACTACATAAATATTAAATAAATATAAAATATAAATATAAAAAATATAAATATTTATATATAAATATGAAATATGTATATATAAATATAAATATTTATATTGATATATATTTATATATATATATTTATATATATATATTTATATATATTTACATATATATATATTTTTTATATATATATTTATATATATATTTATTCATATTTATATGTTTATATATATATTTATATATATATATTTATATATATATATTTATATATATATATTTATATATATATATTTATATATATATATTTATATATATATTTATATATATATGTTTATACACATATATATTTATATATATATATATATATATATTTTTAAATATATATATTTATATATATATATATTTATAAATATATATATTTATATATATATATTTATATATATATATATTTATATATATATATATTTACATATATATATTTATATATATATATATCTATTTATATATATATATTTATATATATATTTATATATATATATTTATATATATATATATAGTTATATATATATATTTATATATATATTTATATATATATATTTATATATCTTTATATATATATTTATATATATATTTATATATACATATTTATATATATATATATTTATATATATATATATATATTTATATATATATTTATATATATATATATATTTATATATAAATATATATATTTATATATATATAATATATATATTTATATATATATATAAATATAAAATAAATATAAAAAATATATATAAAGCAAAATAAAAAATAAAACAAAAATTTATTTAAAAATATCCAAAAGCAGAGACGGTTGAAGGGATATAACCACGGGTTCGAACTCAGTACATCATCACCAATAACTCTCTCCTCGTATTTGCTGAAGCTTGTTAATATATGCTTAATACTTGATATAATTCAAATATATCACAATGATAAAATCTATTAATAATTATTCATAGCTCTTTATACTGGGTGTCGTGCATGCAATTAGAATCAATCCATAATAATATTTTAAATTTTGAAATCATATTTATTTTTGGCATGTGAATGTTATGAATCTGTTTCTAAATCTTTGATTCTCTATCAGTGCTTCCGATTCACCTGCTATCCTCTCCCGTTGCATCTATGTGGCGTGCTGCACCACGGGAGATCTACTGCTTTAGAAGTAACACAAGGCCGAACGTATGTAGCACCCAGTGAAGATCGAAATCATTACTCAGTAGGAATTGATCAAGCAAGACAGTCGTATTGTTTACGTTAGTGCATCACAAGTCATTTCAAAGTCGCATACAGTGATGATCAATCACCATAAAATAAAAACTAGAGAACAAAATAGAATATTAAATATTACTTAACATTGATAGGCCTATTTACGTAATGACTGGCCATAGCTTAGTTCTAGCAGATGTCAACGAGTGTAAAGTGTTCAGTTAGAATCGAAATCACTACTCCTCAGCGGGTCTGGCTCGCTAACATTAACTGCGCAAGGATGTGTCATTTCTTTTGATAAAATTCGAATTAGTTGTTTCCATACGAGAAACCGGTGATGGTTGAATTCGTAACACAGAAGTGATCACCAGCCAAACTAATCCTCTAACAATTGCTGCTCAAAGAGGCGTATTTTTTCTCAAAGAATAGATTAGTTTGGCCTGAGGTCACTATTCTAGAACATCCAGTGAGGTTCCAACTAACCTAGCTGACAATTTTGTAGAATCTGCATACTAAGCGAAGCTTATTTTTTTTACAAAGCTAAATTCGTACGTCACGCTGTTATGATTACATTCACTAATAACAGTCTGTAAATATGAACGCAGTATCAAACCTGCTCGGTACCTAGATGAGTTACGACTTAGGAATACCAGGTGCTGTAAGTTTGGATATGCGACTGGTGTAAAGGCTCAGAATTGTTAACCGAATAGTAAAGTTCCAATTCCAGTTGGGTTCGTTATATTCACTTACGCTCAAGTACCATTGGGAAAGGTATGAATCAACCTCTACCCCCCCTGGCTATGTGTTAATTATTAAGACAAGTAGCACTAAACCGTTACTCTCTAAAAAAACATTATTACTATCTAAAAATATTTTCTGGCTTTCTATAACATGCAAAGGGTTGATAAGCTATAAAAAACTAATCCATCAATCATTGTAACCATGCCATGAAACATCAACATGGGTTTCAGTGAACGAGAGATAAAAAAAAATTACTTAGCCTAAAATGCTTTCAGTCAACACGCTTTAGCAAAGACGTCGTGTCATTTTTATTGCTTTTTTTTTTCCTTTCACAGAATATATATTCAGCTTTCTAATTATTAACATTCACTCATATACCAGATATTCGCCACTGTATTTTGCTGATTATCCTGACGTTGCTGGTAGTCTATGTAACAATCTATCGACAGTTCCTAAGTAGGGACCGCAACGCTGCATCAACAAACCAAATCAATGACAGACATTTTTTACTAAGGCTTCGTTTTACTCGTTTTCTTTTGCTGTGGGGACGTAGTAGATATAGTTTCTTGGAGAAAGAAAGAGAGAGAAACAGAGAGAGAGAGAGAGAGAGATAAAGATAGAGTGAATAGATGTCATCAGGTCCTTCATAATTTGGAAGCGGAAAGTACAAACGAGCATCACAGTTTCCTTATTACTCGTCTGTCTTAAAACTACGGCTAGTTTTCTTGACTTTTTCAGTTTTATACCAAAACTTGGAGAAAGACGATCAATAACTCTCGATGTTTAGCCATCACGTGGTTCAAGCATCCCTTGTTAATTTCGGGTTGTTTCGGGCTAAATTTCAGATTATCATTTAGTATTTTTGTCTAGACTACTCATCACTGCTAGTGGAATATTTATACTTATTCAAGATCACCAATGTCCCGAAAGAAGACGTCATATAAAAGAAAAAACAATTACCCTGCCAAGCAGCTACTAAGGAAAAGCTTAGACGCATTTCTGGTGATGTATTTTCACAGGGTCTGTTTCACACATGCGAAACGGAATGCGCTATATGGGAATAAAGTGTCACTGCCGAAACTTGAGTTTGAACATAGATCGCAAGTGAGCAACCAGGCGATCCCATTATTGAATTAAGTGGATCGCGAGACCATGGGTGAAACGCACAAAAAGAAGTAGCGTGACGTCGAAACCTTCGCCATTTAAAGTTTACCATCTATTACTATACGGTTCGCTATTTCGACTCTATCTTCTATTACTATACGGAATGCTAGTTTATTCACTATTTTTCTATCCGGATCATTATACGGATTACTATTCGAGTGAAAATTATCGAGCAAGTACTACTAGTGCGAGTGTTGTTCGAAGGCGTCTGACACCAGTATTGTTCAACGGCGTACTATAGTTGCATCTGCGATTACAAAGTCTCCATTACAACGAGCATTAGGAAAGTTACAACAAGTATTTGTTGGCATTGCAAAAGTGGTAACTAATTATGGCGATAAGGGCCGGAAAAGAAATTAATAATGCATTACCGTAAGAGGACTGTCTATAACATTGAAGGAAATAAGAGTTAAGTTCGGAACAAAAGACGACTTTATAATGAGAATAAAGAAGCAATTAAGAATTGAAGAAAAATATTACTGGAAATAATGCATTTTCATCATGTACTTATGTATGGAGAAAGAATTGTGATGTTCATGATGTTGTGCTCTAGCAGCGAAGTAACCGCCTACCAAAATTCAACCTTGGCCAAAAACCAGTATGATATGGTCCAGAACAAAGATAGATTTGCAGGACCGTTAAATGGAGCATACTATCTAGTGGTAGTCGATATTTACACTAAATGGCCAGACATATTAAAACGTAGAAGACCGAATACCGCGTTAACAATAAATTTCCTACACGAGATTTTTGCAGGTTTTGGTGTTCCTGTCACTATCGTTTCAGATAAAGGGACTCAATTCACGTCTAGTGAATTTAAGTTCTTTTGCAAATCATTAGCATTAGAGCATATCACAACACCCTCTTATCACCCAAGATCAAACGGACAAGAGGAACGGTTTGTCGATACGTTTAAAAGGGCACTAAAAACATCCCACTGAGAGATATCAGATGAAGTAACTATTTCTAAGTGTTTACAGAATAACACCGTGTCTGGAATATCGCCTGCAGAGTTGATGTTGCCAGGAAGATTAAGTCCGTTTTTTTTTATAAATTATTACCAGAACGTAAGGCGAGAGCATCAAGGAATAATAATAGAAGTAGATACTTCCAACCTGGAGATAAGCTATTTCTTTTAAATGTATCAACGTGGGAAGGGATTCTTGGTGTTATTAAAGATCGGATTGGCAAAATGGTATGCCTGATACAGGGACAAAGGTGGGAACACCAACGACACCTTAATCAGTTAAAACGGAGATTCATTGATTTAGTAAGTCCACGAAAAGAGGTACCGATGGAAATATTATATGAAATGTTTGACGTGTATACACTACCAGCAATTTGCGATCTAAGGAGGTACAGTAAAAGAAAAAGAAAAGCTACGGAACATTTGAATATTGAACCGAAGCTGCAGAAATATAGACTCCAGACGAAGTCACCTCAAATGGGAGGTGTTATATAGGCATAACGTGTCACTGCGGACACTTGAGTTTGAACATACATCGCCAGTGACCAGACACAGGCTATCCCATTATTAAATTAATTGGACCACGTGACCATAGGGGAAACACAAATATTTCGCTATTTCTAGTCTATCATCTCTTACACATCGGATCGTTATTTCTATTCTATCCTCTATTACTATACGGACCGCTATTATTTACTCTGTTCACTATACTATTTCTCTATTGGGATTAATATACGCATTACTATTTGGATCACTATTCGATGGTTACTATTTGAGCGAGTATTTTCGAGCAAGTACTATTAGTTCGAGAGTTATTCGAAGGAGTCTGACACCAGTATTGTTCATAGGTGTTACTATAATTTTATCTGTGATTACAAAGTCTCTTCCACGACGGGTATTACAAAAGGGACAAGAGTATCCTTTGGCATTACAAAAGTGTCAACGAGTGTTCGTTGACATCACAAATGAATGCATATCGCCGTAACGTTTATATACCACATATGTAAATAAAATTCAAATATATATTCACATAACATGTCGATAAAATACAGTATAAAATAACAGTGACAAAAGGATATTCAGTCATGGAACACGACCCTCACCCAACTGTCTACCGACCGGCTATTGAACCCTGACGTTGCGTCTCGATTCTCCATCACGTTTGTGTGCACCATCACCTGAGAAAGTCCCGCTTCACGTTCAAAATGATACAATTGATGGAATCATCTTCCATATCGAGAAATGCTAACTCGCTTTCCAACATAATTTGTTCTTTTATTTAGTATTCTACTAACATTGTCTGGCTAGGTAAGTATGTGCCACGTCATTCTAACAGCTCAGTTCTTCCGTCCTACCAACACTCTAAACATCTACCCACCACAAAGTGTGACCGGTAGTACGAACTGTCGACAACACTCTATCTACCGCCAATACCGACCAGAACTGGTTTCTTTGAGCGAATCTTGATTTAAAACCATCAAGCGGAAACCATCAGTGTCCGGGATGTTGTTGCCTGACCTCGAAACCTTCCTTTTATTTATTTATTTTTATCAGTTGGTGACGTTTAGAAAACACAATTCAAGTATTCTACCATATACCTAGAAAACCGAAAGATTAGAGATCGTGACTTCTTCTTTGATGTGGTTGTCCCGGTGTAAGGCGTCACGAAACTCGTCAATATATAAAGAGCTCCGAATTAAAAAAAGAAACAGCAAAAAAACAACAAAAAAACGAAGAAAGTCTTGCTTTTTTTCGTTGCTGCCTTACACAACTGCAAATATGACGCGACCAAGCGATCTGATAGAATATAATTTGGCCGATGTTCCTTTACCGTACTTTATCTTCGGCCACAGTTATACACTCTACACAGAGAGAAACATTACGGAAGAAACTGTTTTTCAATATCCGTTAAAGTTTCCTTTTCGTATTTCTTTAAACACGGACAGAACGTATTCCTTATCAGAAATAACACGTAATATTATGTATGTTATGATAAATTAAAATGCACATCAGGTATATATATATATATATATATATATATATATATATATATATATATATATATATATAGTGTCTTAATCTAATAAAATCACAATATCGCTAAACACTCCTTCAAAGAATTAAAGAAATCTATTGTTCAGAAGTTCCCGTTTTCTGTTTCATTCAGCAATTTTTTATTATTATATATATATATATATACTAATAAAATATCGTTTTATTTTTCAGTCTACTTATTGCTTCCCCATATTTATTTTATTTCGTTAAGATTTCTTTCTTTTTTTTTTACCAATAACTTAAAAATAAATAACTATAAATTAAAATAATAACGACACAACTCCCGGGATTATCATTATTTGTGGTAATAGTAGAGAAGGGCTGATTTTTTTTAGGCTTATCAATCCTTTGAAAGTTATTTAAAGACGGAAAATATTTTTAGATCTTAAGATCTGGGAGGATAATAATGACTTTCTGATAAAATTCTTACTAACTGACCCATAGCTGGAGATTGAGAAGAGGTGTATTCATACCTTTACTAAGAGCATTTGTGCGTAAGTGAATATAACAAGCCCGACTGGAACTGGACACAGCTTTCCAATTTTCAGTCCTATTACAGCACCCGCGCATCCAATCATACAGCAGCTGGCATTCCCAAACGGACACCCATCTAGATACTGATCAGGCTTAATGTTGCTTAACTTTGATGATCGTACGAAAACTGGTGTTTCAAAGTGATATGACCGTAAGCAGGTAATAGCAGAGAAAGCAAATTTCCAATCATTCACTCTTTGATAATTTTTGTTTAATTAGATGTAGAAAGAAGAAAAATAAAAGAAGTCGAACAAGAAAAACATTTTCTCTATTCAAATTGTCTGGATCGTAAAAGGGTTAATGGTTTCCTTTATTTCAATGGCCTCAGTCGAAAAAGAAACGGCTTCCTTATTTCAAATTGTGTAGATCAAACAAAAGAAAATGCTTCCTGATTCTAACTCTGCTCACTTCACATACTGGTTACAAGGCTCCCACCGCAACCTGATTTTCCGAATACGAGAAAGGACAGAGCATCAAACGATTGCTTCAGAGAAATATTTGTTTCTTGTTATAAACTGATAAACTAAAATAAACTCTACTTTTTAAGGTTTCTTTTCCACATGTGGCCTCAAAACAGGTTGTATCCAGACTGGTGCATACTCTGCATGACAAAAGCTTGGCTAGGAACGATTCCCGCAATGATGATGACATCCTATCTTTTGTTGATGACATTTCTAACCAACAGGACGAATAGAATTTTTTCAACAGTCAGATGTCAGTTTAACTGAAAGGGAAGAATTCATTTATTAAAAAGAAGAGCTGAAATGAAATCTGGCAAGGTTAGTCTATGAACCATTCACCCCACCCTCGTATAGAGGTGTTGTTTGAGATCTAATACCTTGATGTTTGAGCGAAAGTCCGTTAATATCTGCGGGTTACGTCGTGGAGATTGTAAGCACTTGCTGGTCAATAACATGCACAACGTCACTGGGATCAAGTGAATTTCTTTACTAGGACATCAACATGAATTTTCCTCATGCTCTTCAAAACATTCCCGTAAGTAGAATATAATTACGATTAGATTTAAGCATTATAGATATCTATTTAAACGAAGCCACGACCGAATTTAATCAAGTTTCGTTGCATTAAATTAAGATAAGAATCTACACCTCTCTCTCTCTCTTTTTTCTCTCGCACTCACTCACTCTTTCTA
This sequence comes from Acanthosepion esculentum, assembly GCA_964036315.1. Classification (NCBI taxonomy): domain Eukaryota; kingdom Metazoa; phylum Mollusca; class Cephalopoda; order Sepiida; family Sepiidae; genus Acanthosepion; species Acanthosepion esculentum. Next base: position 27,808,846 of record OZ038488.1, read on the forward strand.
TCAACAGCTATGAGTTAAATAGCCAGGCAAACCGGGACCTATAGCCTTGATTGGTAACCGGTCTACATCAGAAAGTAACGGCATGCTGTCCCCGGAATTCTTCTGAAAATTTAACCAGGAAATGAAAAGAAAAAGCACGATCGCTCGAGCGTAAACCACACATAAACACATTAAGGAGTCGAAACTATATAGAAACTATATAGAAACTATATAGAAACCACTGAGAATCTCATTATTCAGTCGTAATTGATCTTAATCATAGAATATGTAGTGACATACTCAAGAATAAAGGCTTATATAGGAAATAAGAATACTTCTATATTTCTATAGTATAGTACCAAAAGTCATGAGATACCGGCATATAAACGTAACCACTTATCAATAATGGATAACTAAATTACGTAGCCGACAAGAAAATTCAAATTTTATTCATACAACAACAATCTTAACAATAAGCACAGTCATAAACAATATTGTCAAAATGTTATTAACATATATTACCTAAATGAAATATACCATAATTAAAAAAGGACGAAACAGCAATAAAAACCATTATACACATACAAAACGAGTCGATAATAACAAATACATCATGTTTCTTATTTACTAAGAACAATTCAAAAAAAGCAAGCCGAGTTATTAAAAATAAAGCAGCCCAAAGTTCCAAAACCGATATACAAGACATAGTTGAGCATGAATTTACTTGCCCACTCGAAGAAAGTTTCTCAGCAAATAAAAACACAAAACGTCTTAGATAAGATGTACCACCACCACACACTCACGGAAGACTCATTCACTCACCTGTCACCTATCGGACCAGGGTACCAGCAGACAATACATAAATAGACAGCACAGGCTTCATAGTAATATTAGACAGGCACTTGCAAACCATACCAACATATTAGGAAAATCAAATAGTAAAAACAGACTTATGAATAAAGTTCTAGATTGCTCTAGAAATTTCTAGAAAGATCCAGTAACTTCTAGAAGCATTTAAAAGGTTACAGAAAGGTCTAATGTTATAATTATATACGACGGAAAATTAATTCTGTTCGATGGTCTTAAAATTGCCTCCTGATATATATCGATCCGGTGTACTCTATTTACTCATGGACACAACTTTAAAGTAAAGCGTGCTTTACAATTAGGTTACGAGAAGCTATAAGATAAAATCAAACCTTCATTATCCTACTTAAGGAATGCATCACTTTTGGGGATCTTTCGAAGTCTATAACTGTTAGCCTTACTTCTGTACCGAAAACTTAAGCAAAGTCCTTTTTAAGTGCTTAAAGGATTTTTTTTGTGAGTGGGTGTATTCTACTAGAAATGTTATATTTAGTGGGTAAACGTGTGTGAATAAGCATTTTCTATTGTATATCGAAAAATTATCGTCTATCATGAAGATAATATACTTCCCGACAGCAACTGAAACTCTGCTCCTTTTTTTATCTGGAAAACCGTTTCAAGCAAAGCGTCCATTTTCGTTAACCGGCGATAAGGCATTATATAAAAACAAACTTTAACAAACACTACATCAATTCAGACTCTTCACTATATTACATCAACGCTGTGTTTTGTTATTATTATTATTATTATTATTTTGACTGCGTAATATTTTCAGACTTTAAAAGAGAATAGACGGCAATGGTATTTTCAACACATTTTTCTATCATGCCAAATTTATCAATTACCAAATTAGAACGTATTGCTCATACGTTCAGTGTATGATATCATCGGCATCTTTCGGTAGAACCACGTTTCTGTTGCTTCAATTCTTTTCTTCCTTATCTTTGAGGAGATTGTCCAGCATTTACTACCATACAGGAGGACAAATATCATGAAAATGTTCGGTCCCCTTTTCTTTGTTTCTAACGAAACTTTTATGTCTGTTAATACTATGCTTAGCTTTTGAAAGGCTCTTTCGGCCATCTCAATACGTTTTCGGATGTCAGTGTCGCAGTATCCATCCTCTGTTGAAACACTTTCTAAATATTAAAACAATATATGTACTTCGTTGATTTTAGTATCCCCGATTTGTAATTTGCATTTTGCTGACAACCATGAAATCTGTCTGGCAGTTTAAACTTCGTCTCTTGTTCTCGTGTTCTTTTGCTACCTTCTGTAGGAGCTTTTGGCATTTCTTTTCCGTGTCTGATATCAACATCTGCATATCGTATATTTTTTAAGATTTAGGCCGCCAACAATGAATCCTGGTAGAACTTCTAATTCTCTTAGTATTTCCGCGCTGTACAGGTTGAATAAATCCGATGAGAAGACACATCCTTGTCTTACGCCGCGTTCTATTTTTGCATATCTGATGGACTCATTTAACACTCTACCATAGAAACTAGAGCGTGCCGCATTTTAAGATGCAGCACTCTCTAGTTTAGATGTTTGTTTGTTTGTTTGGTTTGTGTTTTACGGCATATCAACCTCGTTGGGTTATTTCATGCCAATAATAGATATCCGGATCTTGAGAAATATATAGATAGCTTGTCATTCATACTTCGATATAAAGATATATACGTTGATATTTACTCCTTGACAAACATATCTAGCTTGATAATCACACTTTGACATATAGATAGATATTCTGATATTCCGGCCTTAGAGGCTCTTGCAAGTACTTTAGCACGGTTTAATCCTGGCATTGGGTTAAGTTCTAAAAAGGACATTTTTTAAAAAAATTTGTTATGGATACAGATTTCTGAAAGGAAAACGTATATCTTGTTGGTGTCTGTCTCTTCAAAGACTCTTTTGAGGCTCTTATGGTTATAATATTTTTGTCTTATTTTGGAAAGGGTTCCGCACTTCAACAAGTTTAGAATTAAGTTAGGAATAAAACAAAAGACGCGGACCCCAATCTGGAATCAGACACGTAATTTCGGTTCATAACTTTTCAGTGTGATGCTGAAATAGGTAATATTTTGAGAAACGAGGACAATATTAAATTTTAAATATTAAATTTAATATTTTTGAATCGATCCCCGAATACACTTAGAAAATAACAGTTATTTGGACGTGGACTAGAGTCATTACTTGTGAGCCTGAGGGTCCCCAAATAGTCCTGAGCAATGTTTATACCTACTCCATGTACGTGTGACCTAATACTACACTCGAACTTGTACGTACGGCCTAATACTACACTCGAACTTGTACGCACGGCCTAATACTACACTCGAACTTGTACGCACGGCATAATACTACACTCGAACTTGTACGCACGGCCTAATACTACACTCGAACTTGTACGCACGGCATAATACTACACTCGAACTTGTACGCAAGGCATAATACTACACTCGAACTTGTACACACGGCCTAATACTACACTCGAACTTGTACGCACGGCCTAATACTACACTCGAACTTGTACGCACGGCCTAATACTACACTCGAACTTGTACGCGCGGCCTAATACTACACTCGAACTTGTACGCACGGCATAATACTACACTCGAACTTGTACGCGCGGCCTAATACTACACTCGAACTTGTACTCGTGGCCTAATACTACATTTGAACTTGTACGCGTGGCCTAATACTACACTCGAACTTGTACGCGTGGCCTAATACTACACTCGAACTTGTACGCGTGGCCTAATACTACACTCGAACTTGTACGCGTGGCCTAATACTACACTCGAACTTGTACGCGCTCGGGTGCCTCACATTAAGCCGGACTTTGTGTCACATCACGATTCCGTGGAGAGAAGGGTTTTTACTTCCTCGACCTTGTGTTATATTTCGCTTGCCTAGGCATGAGGATAAATAACCTTTTCTCATGAATTGCAAACAAGAAAGTAGCTTTCAATTTCTTTCTGCAAATTACATAAATAAATTTAACTATGAACTTTCGTACACGACAATGAAATCCTTTTTAAAGTCCAAACGATCAGCCTCTACTTCATCGATGTTTCAGCCATTATGACCTTGTACGTCTTTACACCAGTTTTGTATAACTTTATAAGTCTTTACACCAGTTTTGATGAACTTGACTAATTGATGATGAGGGAGTAATTCCGAATATTTATATATATGCTTCGAAGATTTTTCTTAAATATCCTTAATATATTGGCACCTGAATAGACAAAAAATTCTTCATAGTATAAAATATTTCGTAATCGGGTTTTTGCAAAGAAGATAGATTTTATTAGTGTGAGTCAAAATTATATGAACACTAGCTGGAGAGCAATCATTTATTCAGAGTTTACTGAACAGTCTGCACTTGTCCACAATCACGATTGATGCAATTCTGGTTATGGGATATGAGAAACAGTCGCCTGTATAGCAAAAAAGTTAGAGACATCGAAGAAGTCAAGGACAGATAAAAAGGTGGAATATCAAACATTCCCAATATAATGTGCCTCAAGGCACTAAATTGTATTGTTGATCGCTGATTTTTGTGCATCAGTCGAACAGTTTGACAGGTGGAGACTGTTCAGTAAACTCTGAATAAATGATTCATCTCATACTGATGTTAACCTTAATTTTTCCTCATCCTCTCATACTAGTTTTAAAATAACTTTGACTCGCCCTGTAGTAAAATATTTAATTTTAGGAAAAGCTATGACAAAGCAGAAAAACATATTCGTTTGACGTGATTCACCATTTAAGATTTTCTTGAATTAAACCGATTTTTACGTTGATGTTATTATACATGTATATGAAGGAGAGGTGCAGCTGTGATTTTATACGTATATTTTATGTATACTAAATAAACATGAGCTAACTGATTCATGTAGTTCATTTTTGTTTATTTTTACTTTTATTAAATATTCCACTTTTTGATAACAGATGATATGTATGTGTCGATATTTCTGAGATGAGGAATTATGTACAATATTTACATTATTCAGTTTATTTTCCTCGTCTATTTCGCCATATTTACCACAACGTTTCGGCCTTTCAGCATCTGTTTATATTTCTGAGATGAGCTATTGTGTACTCATTACATTATTCGGACTATTGTCTTCATCTTTGTCGCCATATTTATTACAACAATTTGGCCATTCGGTATTTGTCTATATTTCAGAGATGATGAATTATGTACAGTATTTATATTATTCGGACTATTCTATTCTTTGTTGGCATATTTATTACAACATTCCGTCATTTAATATGTCTTTATGTTTCTGAGATGAGGTATTATGTACACTATTTACATTATTCGGATTATTACCCTCATCTTTGTCGATATATTTATTACAACGTTTCGGCCTTGCAGTATCTATCTAGATTTCAGAGATGAGGTATTATGTACACTATTTACATTATTAGGACTATTGTCCTCATCTTTGTCGATATATTTATTACAACGTTTCCGCCTAGCAGTATCTATGTAGATTTCAGAGATGAGGTATTATGTAGACTATTTACATTATTCGGACTATTGTCCTCATCTTTGTCGACATATTTATTACAAGGAATCGGCATTTCAGTATCTGTCTATATTTCTGAGATGAGATATTATGTACACTATTTACATTATTCGAACTATTGTCATCATATTTGTCGCCATATTTTTTACAAAGTTTCGGCCTTCAATATATCTCTATATTTCTGAGATGAGGTATTATGTACACTATTTACATTATTCGGACTACTGTCCTCATAGTTGTCGCCATATTTATTACAACGTTTCGGCCTTTCAGTATGTCTATTATTCTGACATGAGGTATTTTGTAAACTATTTAAATTATTCGGACTATTGCCCTCATCTTTGTTGCCATAGTTATCACAAGGTTTCGGCCTTTCAGCATCTGTCTATATTTCTGAGATGAGGTATTAAGTACACTATTTACATTATTCGGACGATTTTCCTCATCTTTGTCTTCATATTTATTATAATGTTTCGGCCCTTCAGTAACAGTCTATATTTCTGAGATGAACTATTGTGTACACTATTTACATTATTCGGAGTATTGTCTTCATCTTTGTCGCCATATTTATTACAACGATTCGGCCTTTCGGTATTTGTCTGTATTTCATAGATGAGGTATTATGTACATTGCTTACATTATTCAAGCTAGTGTCCTTATATTTGTCGCCATATTTATTACAACGATTCGGCCTTTAAGTATCTCTATATTTCTGAGATTAGGTATTATGTAAATTATTTACATTATTCCGACTATTGTCCTCATCTTTGTCGCCATATTTATTATAAAGTTTCAAAGCTTCAATGTCAGTCTACATTTCTGAGATGAGGTATTATGTAAACTATTTAAATTATTCGGACTATTGTCCACATCTTTCTCGCCATATTTATTACAAAGTTTCAGCCTTTCAGTATCTGTCTATATTTCTGTGATGAGGTATTATGGCGATTATTTATATTATTCGGACTTTTGTTCTCATCTTTGTTGACATATTTATTGCAAATTTTCGGCCCTTCTGTATATGTCAATATTTCTAAGATGACGTTTATGTATACTATTTACATTATTCGGACTATTGTCCTCATCTTTGTCGCCATATTTATTACAACGTTTCGGCCTTTCAGTATCTGTCCATATTTCTGAGATGAGGTATTATGTACAATATTTACATTATTCGGACTATTGTCCTCATCTTTGTCGCCATATTTATTACAACGTTTCGGCCTTTCAGTATCTGTCTATATTTCTGAGATGAGGTATTATGTACAATATTTACATTATTCGGACTATTGTCCTCATCTTTGTCGCCATATTTATTACAACGTTTCGGCCTTTCAGTATCTGTCTATATTTCTGAGATGAGGTATTATGTACAATATTTACATTATTCGGACTATTGTCCTCATCTTTGTCGCCACATTTATCACAACGTTTCGGTCCTTCAGAATGTGTCTATAATTCTGAGATTAGGTGTTATATACACTATTTAAATTATTCGGACTATTGTCCTCATGTTTATCTCTATATTTATTACAACGTTCCGGACCTTCAGTATCTGTCTATATTTCTGAGATGAGGTGTTATGTACACTATTTACATTACTCAGGCTATTGTACTCATCTTTGTCGCCATAAATATTGCAAGGTTTGGTCCTTTCAATATCTGTCTATATTTCTGAGATGTGGTATTATATACACTATTTACATTATTCGGACTATTGTCGTCATCTTTGTTGCCATATTCATCACAAGTTTTCGGCCTCTTAATATCTGTCTATATTTCTGAGATGAGGTATTATGTACACTATTTACATTATTCGGACTATTGTCCTCATCTTTGTTGCCATAATTATCACAACGTTTCGGCTCTTCAGTATCTCTATATTTCAGAGATGAGGTATTATGTACACTATTTACATTATTCTGGCTATTGACCTCATCACTGTAGCCATATTTATTACAACTTTTCGGCCGTTGTACGCTTTTCAAGGACGCATGGCACAGTGGATAAAGCCGTTGGTTAGATCCAGTGACAGGACCCCAAGAGTGTGAGGTCAATACCCGGTTATGGCAGTGGCGAACTTGGAGGGGGTAATGATCAGGAGATAACTGATAACTGACATCCATTATTCATGTCACGTGGAACTAGAACATTCTACCCTAGTGAGCGAAATAAATGGTTCAGTTCGACATTCCAGTCACCTGAAGGAGGCTGGAGTGTACAACGGCCGAAGCCTTGTAATAAATATGTGAACAAATATGAGGACAATAGTCTGAATAATGTATATTTGGAACAGAAGATATGTCAAGAAAAGTGAAATATGGTAAGAACTTAGATGCAAATTTACTGTTGATGATCTGCTGAGTAAGCAAAATTCTACTTATTCTTATAAATGTTTTCCACTTTGTCATAGATTTTCCTAAAATTATTTTTGATATTTAAATATTTATATATCCGTGCCCCACAATACTTTATATAATTGCGGAAATTGTTATTCGTAATTTTCGTTTTTTTTTCTCTTTGCAGTTTCTTCAATAAATTGGTCTCCTCAAATTTATTTCCTTTGTATCTCTTAGTAATGTCTGTCTTTTTACTCTATCTTTAATTCCCTATTCTGCTATACATTTACGCAAGCGCATTAGGTTGCTCGATGTTTCCCTCTGTCCATCTTGAATTCCAATATGTCCACTGAGTGTCAAATTCCCCAAGTCATTTTCCTCATTTCCTAGATATTTTTGACTGTCATTTCCTGATTTAAAATATAAGCACCCTTTTACTTACTGCTTTTTACAGGTACCTGAAAAAAATAGAGTGTAGAATCCCAAAAGCATATTATTTTGTCTACGCTTTTATGGAAGATGGAAACAGTATGAAAATAATATTGAAACTTTACTTTGTAAATTTTCTTCAGTTTTTAATAGACCTTAATTTATATCTATTTTTACCCTTGTTCAGAAATATATACATTGTCACAAACTGATTAAATATTTAAAAATACCAACATACTCTACCAATTTTTATGTTCCAAGAAGTAGAAATCAAGATACACATTTCCGTAACAGAAACGGTGATCTGGAATTGGAATGAAAAGGAAGCGTGATACCTACTCTGAATACATATAAATAAATCTAGTAGATATGCATTTAGGTCCCACCCTTTTACTCTTGAAATAGTTAAATATAACCTCACTTATACTCCCAAAGTTTCGTTTCACGTACTTTCCGCCCGTGTAACTCCCTTTTGTTTACTTGCTTCCCTGATAACTGTAATCTTCCAAAATTGAAATGCAACGTGAATCGCCATCTTCTTTCCACAGTCCCGCCAAAACTCAATCTTTCCTCTCACTTTCACTCTCTGTAACCCACTGATTACTAGTGACATTTTTTTACTTACTTGGGGTGAAATGTTTAAAGAAAATACTAAACAGTTTAAATATATCTGTTTATGGATCGTTTATGGGAAATTCTGTCTAGAAGATAACATAATTAAACACAGGATAGTTTTGCCCAACACCGCCAATTACTACAAAGCCTAAACTTTGACATAAAACAATAGACACTTCAAGTAGAAACCTTCATATCAGTATTTTCCGCTACACACAACCGCTTCCATATTCGTTAATTTGTGGTTTTTCTGGTGTTAGAAAAATGCGACTTTTCTTTTGTTATTTTTTCCTGTGTTCAAACATCATTCACTGATTCTGGTGGCTAATGCAAATCGCTAACCGAACAACTCTGATTTGGTAATTAAAATGATCTCTTTCTAATGCAAGCATTTCCATCCGAATGGTTAAGGAAGTGAAGAATAAAACAATAGTTAGATCCTACCTCGAGATAAATGACAAGATAAATGAAATTAAACAATGCCATTAAATTCAAACAATGTGAATGATCTTAGGTGATCACATTCTTTCCCGACCAAGCGAAAACAATAAATATATCTCTTACTCAATCTGTCGAGACTAAGATATTCCTCGTGAAGCAAATAAACACTCTCTAAAAAATACAATTGTCCTTTTGATATCCCTGCCTGCTCCGATAAATGATCCTTTATTTATGCTACAATTCATGTCTAACTTTATTATTTAAACGTCGCAATACATGAAGCAGTCTTATTTTAAAATGAATGAAACATTCTCTTCCTCAGTATATGGTCAATTTATGGATAATCATAAGTTTCTATGCCTTGTAGCTCTTAGAAATGCTTTTTTACGATCCTCCCACTCCCTATTCTGCGACCCATTTACATATGCCTGTTAGGTAGATTGTTTCCTTTTTTTCTCGCTGTTACTCTTGTCCTCAGTATTCCCTGTCAGTATCATTTTTCGAAGCCTTCTTTCCTTATTATATATAATAGAAGAAATCATGGTCGGTGGTTAATAAGAACGGTAATTCTGGTCGAAATCAATAAGATTAAATGTTACATTTATTCAAATGTGACTTTCAGACGAATGTTGGAATCACAATGCGTTTCCGCCATTTTTACGTGACGAATTTAAATGCAACGATAGATTAATCAATAGCTATTGTGTCTGAAGATTCTAATGATGAAAGTAATAATAAAACCGAATTAAAAAAAAGAACATTTCATTCGAAACATGAAAAGAAAGTTTGTATTTGTCTAAAATCAAAGAGAAAGAAATGAAATGAAATTGGAGAGAATACAATTTAAGAATGACTCAAATTTACAATTGACCGAAAGGGAAAGATCGATTCATACAAAGCATATTCCCGGATGTAGTGTCAAATATTGGTGCGATTTGAAGAAAGAGAATAATGAATTTGACTTAAAGAACAGACAATATATACGAAACCGTATAAAGTGCGCTAAGTGAAGTGACTGTTAGGAAACGTCAAAATTTATTTAGAATTATTTACATTTCGAATATTATCCGGATTTTTCTTTATTCTATAGCCAACCAGACTATGGATCGGAACAATTGCCTGAAGTTGAACTGCTTCTCAGTAAAGTAATAAGTTGGTATAAAGTGGAGACGGGTTTGCGTTGATTGTTGTTCTATAACAAGTCTCTAACTGTAAAATGAAACTCCTCAAATTCTCTAGTGGAAACATTCCCTGCGAGATCAAAATATTTTTCCTGCAAAATAAATATAAAAAAAACACAAACTCAAAAGCAAAATTCGTCCAGTATTTTACATATTTATATAATATATTATTAGTATTTACTTCTTGGTAATTTCACCCCAAGCAATGCAAATAAATCACTAAGATGTAAGGGGGTCACTAAGAGTTAGATAATATGCGAAAAAATATACTATTAAGAAAAAAGGACAATAAAAGAACAAGTATTAAGAAGACAAAAGATAACGATTGATATTGCATTTAAATTTCAGAAGATCAAACTTGACTGGGATGCAAGAAATCGGAAGAAAGATCCATATGGTAGAAATGCTATAGCAGATATTGTTAGCATAGAGCTTACTGTTACATCTAAACATTTTAACTGTAATATTAAATGACCTTGCTGTCAATCTAGTACTGCGCTAAATCTCAGAAAGTCTAAGTACCTTAAAGAAAAGTCCATACGAACAATTGCCATAAATGTATTTATAGAATAGTTAGCGGGAAGCTATATTGCAGCGGTGGAAAAGTGAATCGAGCTGAGATAGCATGACTGGGAAAATACCATTAGAGATTCTTCTTTGGGTTTTATCAAGAATTTCAAAATATATAGTAGGAACACCAGTAATATTCAAAGCAATAAAGAATAATAGAATTATAAATATGTAAGATAGATTTAAGCTAGAAAGATTTTTTAGCACGACATACTGAATTACTTTTCCTAGATGCATACTTAGCAATTGATTCAATAAACATTTCCATTTAATGGCAGTAGAAAACACTAGTCCCCGTGAGTTAGTTTCCATGATGTTAGCATCAGCCATGCTGATGGAAGGTAAACATTTTCGTTTTCATTTTTTTTAAATATTATACTCTAATTTTTTTTTTAGTGATTAATAAAATCGAAAATTTCTGAAATAATTTAAAACAAAACAATTAGACACAAACAGTTATTTCTCCCCCTTTGGAAACTACTTTATTTAGATAAGCTACAAACCTGCCTAACTGTGAGAAATTTACATTAAAAAACACGGAAATTATTTACCCACGTTTTTCCTCCCTTTACGTACCAAAATAATTTCTGATGTTGGCCCATAATTTCCAAGGAAAAAACAACTTTATAAATATGCGTAGTCACAATAAAAAGGATTGACAAGTTATTTAAAAACTCACTGTATTTTAAAAAATTATAGTCTGCTTCTTAGAGTTCATTTATCCCTCAAAATATTTGTCCTAACAATCTAACAGGTTTTAATACTTTTTTACCTCTTATAGTAAACTTAGATGTTATTAATATATATATATATATATATATATATATATATATATATATATATATATATATATATATATATATATATATATATATATATATATATATATATATATATATTACCGTTATCATAACAAGCCTTTATTTTTCAATTTTTTTTCATAAAATCCCAGTTATTTTTTATTTATCATGTTGAAAAACCCATTCTTGTCCGATCACCGTAGTTACCAGAGGCTGTAAGCTTGGATGTAAGTGCCCTATATTGGATAACGGCTCGGAATAAATAGCTGGAGAGGCAAGTTCAAATTCCATTCCATTTTGTTACATTCACTTACTGGCAAATACTCTTGGGAAATATATGAATGCATGTCTTCTGCCGTCAGCCGAGGGTAAATAGCAGAACAAACTGGATCAAAAAGACTTGGCTGGAAACCAGTCCAGGAAACTCTTAATTCAAACCAGCCTGAAGAGGGTTTTCAAAAGGGTAGATAGATTTCTAATAGGAGCCCCCAGCCAACATCCAGCTAGTGGGAAAAACTCCCATTGAAAAAAAGCCTTCGATTGTAATATTAGTTGGCATGTCACACAGCGTTCACCATTTTAGGCCATTAAACCAATTAGCTTGCGGAGGTTGTTAAACGATTCCATATATAAAACATGGTTGAAAAATTGCATTAAGACGTGAAACTGACAGTAACCATGTAGTGGTGATTCATCTGTCCGCACTATCAACATCTACATTCGCCTTATCTATGATTTGGAGCTTATCCATAAATATCGACAAATGTCAACAATTCATAAGCAAATATGCATATGTATGTATGTATATGCATAACATCTCTGCTATGGTTAAATTTATCTTCTTTCGTTAAGTAGCTATGTAGGATTGCCATGTGTGAAGTATTCATTCATTCACTTCTACATCATCCATTCTGGAATGGCAGTGGTAAGATATGACACCTTGGAATAGAAAGCGTCAATACTCGGACACATGCCTTTCCCAAAAGCATTAGCGCAATGAATATAACAATTTCAGATAAATTTGAAAGCTAGTCCAACGATTGCTTTTCCATGATGGTAAATGATAATCACCTCCAATAATCCATCCGCCATGATTTATATATATATATATATATATATATATATATATATATATATATATATATATATATATATATATATGTATATATATGTATATATATATATATGTATATATATATATATATGTATGTATATATATATATATGTATGTATATATATATATATGTATGTATATATATATATATGTATGTATATATATATATATGTATGTATATATATATATGTATGTATATATATATATATGTATATATATATATATGTATATATATATATATGTATGTATGTATATATATATATATATATATATATATGTATATATATATATATATATATATATATATATATATGTATGTATATATATATATATATATATGTATATATTTATAATGTGTGTGTGTATGCGTATGTGTTTGTGTGTGTGTGTGTGTATGCGTATGTGTTTGTGTGTGTGCAGCAGAGAGTGAGTGAAACCAAATTAGAAAAGATTAGACGAAGTAAAAAATCGACTATTCATAGGAAAGACATTTCTGATATATTATTCAAGTATAAATGAGTAACAACCGGATGTGGGGTGACACGAACATTCCATAAGAAATCCGGGTAACATGAAGAATGAAGACAGATTAAAAAAAAAGGAATTTAAACTTAAATTAATTAAATAGACATCAATTTAGCAAAAAATACACAAGAGATAAAAAAAGCAAAACAGAAGAGAGGGGAAGAGTTTAAAAGAAAGATTTAATAAATATTGTAAAAGAAAACTCATAATAAACCTAATAATGAAAACTGAAACGAGATTTTAAAAAAAGGAAGACATAGAACGATTAGGCAACAAAAGGCGAAATTGAAGAATGTGTAAAAAATTACAAGACACAGAAATCACGAAGAAAGAACAGCAAAATTCAACAAAAGAACTTTTGCAAAAATTCAAGAAACCAGGAATAAATTAAAGCAAATTAAAGGAATGTAAAAGAAATAAAGCAAATTCTTCTGAATTCAGATAAGCAAATAACAGACAACGCTATGTTAATGGCTGCCACAGAAATAAAAAAAATATACTTACCTTACGTGATCAGAGAAAATTGGTGAAAATAAGAACACAATTTTACACTAAATTGCCAAAATGTCTTCAAAATTAGAAGCCCGTGAAAAAACATGTATGGATATTTACTTCTAATTAGAGGCAAATGTCTGTGGATTTAAATACATATATGTTTAGATTTAAGCAAGAATATAAGCACATATGAAAACTAACTTCATTGGCACTGCTCAGATAAGTCTAGCGTAAAACCGGTTACTTGTAAGATTCATTATAAGCGGAGGGAAATATGAGATGAACATGAAGCCTTCTCGGTTAAAATGTCTTCTCTTGTGTCCTAGAATTTCAGCAGTTGTCGTAATTTTCGTTGATTGTTTGATATGTTTTTAAGGCTTATCAACCTTTTGCAGAAAACTGGGAAAAAATGAGAGATCAGAAAACATGTGTGAAATGTAAGAAAGTTTTTGAAGATAATAATGATTATCTGATACAAGTTCGACTAATTAAACAATGGAGGTGGATTCATGGCTTGCACAAGGGTATGTGCGCGTATGTGAATTTGATGAACCCGATTGGAACTAGAATTCGGCTCTACAGTTTTCAATTCCGAGTCGTTATCTTTTACGTCATCCGCACATCCAAGCTTAGAGCATTTGGTATACCCAAGCGCTTAGCTATCTAGGATTTACACTGATTTGCGCCTGATGGAATTGCAGATTTGACATTATTGAAATAATAATAATAATAATAATAATAATAATAATAATAATATATATATATATATATATATATATATATATATATATATATATATATATATATATATATATAGTTAAACCTGCTATAGCCAGCCTTCCAGTGCGACCGATTAGGTGAAACCTTGGTAGATTTTTCTGGCTGACTAGTTTTACTAGGTCTGCTCTACTTACTGTATTGAGCAATTCATTTAGTTAGTTGCGTACTCATATCGGCGTTTTTTTTTCTTTTGGCTTTGGACTTTCATGCTGAACGATTGTTTTCGATAGCCGTTCATGTTCTTGGCTCTTTCTTTTTTTATACCTTTTTTTCCTTCGATATTGATTTGTTTTTTGCAAATCAAGAAACCGAAGGTTTTCAGAAACGAGTGTAATTACTTACTTATACTTATAAGATTACTACTAACATCATATATATATATATATATATATATATATATATATATATATATATATATATATATATATTGTTTCCTGTTATATATTCTATAATCACAATGTGAAATATCTAATAACAAATGGGATGAAAACATAAAGAAAAAATCTAAATGAAATCGGGTATATATATATATATATATATATATATATATATATATATATATATGTATATATATATATATATATATATAGATATATAAATATATATATATATATATTTTAAAGGGCGAAAACCTCACACGAATCTTTTTACACTTTGTCATACATTTTCCTTTCAATATATATATATATATATATATATATATATATATATATATATATATATATATATATATATATATATATATATATATATATATATGTATGTATAAGAAGACGGAGACTTTAATTATCCGGTTTCGTTTATAATTTTTATTTCATGAACAACGAGATATTCATCTCATCAGAACGACAACCTGCTACACAAATGGACAAACTATACCGGACGGATACTTTGGTATGGTAGTGGTGAGAGAAGTTGAGAGGAGTTGCGTAAGGATATGGCTTAGAGACTTGGTGTTAGTAGTGGTTTTATAGTCTACAGACCATTATATTAAATCATAAGACTTATATACATATATATACCGTGCTGTTCGATAAAAGTGACTCACCTGTTTCTTTTCCTTACTAAATGTTCTCTCCTCCGATGAAACGAAAGTTGAGCTAAATTCAAAGAATAAGCGATCTAAAATCCGAAGAAGAAGCTTTGAAAGCTCTTTGAATTTAGCAGTAAGTACTGTCAAGCATCCGTTCAGTATAATGTTCTGGGGATGCTTTTCTTTTCATGGAACTGGTTTCTTAAAACCTAACTCAGGAGCGAGCAGTACAAGAGAATTTTAGAGTCCTGTCTGCTCCCTTCTGCTGAAAGGGTGCATATCGACCCCATCAAGCTCATTTTTCTGCAGGATAATACTCCCTGTCACAGATCAAAATTGATGAAGGAATACTTTGATGAGAAGCAGGTGAGTGTTATGACATGGCCGCCCCAATCTCCGAACCTCAACCCCATAGAAAACTTATAGAGTATTATAAAGTACAGGCTCTCGAGAAAGCAGTTGAGCAACAAAGAATATTTGATTGTGAATTTCATATCCGAATGGAATTCAATGCTTGGAGATGAGATTTGCCAGAACCTAATCAAGCCAATGCCAAAAAGGGTTGAAAAGGTTATTCAAAATAAAGGAGGACCCATAGATTATTAAATATTTCGAACTATATTACCTATTATAAATAAATTATACCTCTATTATTCTTTATTTAAAGCTCTTCGGTTATGTTTCTATTGATTACTAGTTGCAGGAAATAAGTGAGTCACTTTTTTTTGCACATCATTTTTTCCCTCAATTTCATTTACATCCAAAATTATAATTATCACCTTAGGGTGAGTAAATTTTTTTACTAGGTGGTCGGGAAGGTGTCTTTATATTAGTAAGATTAAAAATTAGTTTGATACCAAAAACAATAGGCGAAAAAAATTTTAAGTAAAAAAATCAGGTGAGTCACTTTTATAGAAATTATCTGTATATGTATATATATACACACATACATACACACACAGACACATATATATATGTGTGTGTGTGTGTGTGTGTGTGTATGTATATATATATATATATATATGTTTGTATATGTGTCTGTGTATGTGTGTGTAGGTAGGTATCATAAAATATAATTTTAAGGTATGATATAATTATGGGTAAATGTGGTCAATATTTGGGATAGGGCGTAGGTAAATATAAACTTGACAATGTCACCAACGGGCGACTCATCCTGTTTCATGACTGAACATTCAAGCATGAAACTGACTCTCACCGATCAGAGGTGGCACGAGTGTCCATATACAGGGTGTCCATAAAGTGTATCTACAATTAAAAAAAAATATTACAAAAGCAAATGAACCAATATGAGGAAACTGTTACAAATTGAGGAGTAGATATTGAATTTAATAAACATCTATATGGGCAACATTAGTTGCACGAAGCACATCAAGATCTCATACCATGATTCCTGTAGTATAGACTAATCAACAGTTTATCCTTTGGTTTGTTTGCCTATAAGAGTTGCACTTTGTAAACGTACAATCGTAGGTTCTTGTGTAGGACTTATTGTCCTTATTTTCACACATTCTTCAATTTCGCCTTTTGTTGCCTAATCGTTCTATGTCTTCCTTTTTTTAAATTCTCGTTTCAGTTTTCATTATTAGGTTTATTATGAGTTTTCTTTTACAATATTTATTAAATCTTTCTTTTAAACTCTTCCCCTCTCTTCTGTTTTGTTTTTTTTATCTCTTGTGTATTTTTTGCTAAATTGATGTCTATTTAATTAATTTTAGTTTAAATTCCTTTTTTTGAACGTGACAGATATATCTATCTGGCAATCGTATGGATGGACATTGTAGGATAACGCTGAAACACGATCGATGTTTTCTTTGGAAGTTCTTGGTCGTCCGCTCCTCTTTTTAGCGGCCACTGTCCAGGAATCTATAACTTTTTTGTGCCACGAACAAATAGACGGACGTGACGGTAGATTTATGTCATAATTAGTTCTGTAGTTTCACTGCGTCTGCGTTATCGATTTTATTTCAATAAACCATGGCACGCATTGTGCTATTTCGTGAGGAGTATCCATTTCTAGGCCTTCATTTAACAGTACCCCTTTTATCAACAGGACACCTGAAATATACAAATGCTATGTGGTAAAAAGCTTTGATAACTACTGAGTGCATAGAACAAATCTGATAAAGAGATTTCATCAGTCTTTGTAATATATTATTTTTAAATTTAAAGTCTTTATAGTTACCATATATATATATATATATATATATATATATATATATATATATATATATATATATGTGTGTGTGTGTGTGTGTGTGTGTGTGTTGTGTGTGTGTGTGTGTGTGCCTGTGTATTTGTGTATATGTGTGTGTGTGTGTGTATAGGAAGGCGATAAGACAAACTAAGTTTTATTGAGAAATGCGTTGGTATCTCTGAGGATAAGTGATGATCATATATCAAATTAGGTTAACTTATAATCACGTCCAGTGTTCAGACTAAAAAGACCATTTGCCTGACTTTCACACACACACACAAACACACGCATATATATATATATATATATATATATATATATATATATATATATATATATATATATATATATATAGTTGAACTGTTTCATGTCTGTTGGATTCTAAATCAGTTTATGAAAATGGAAAATGTTTTATGTTTATATATATATATATATGTGCACATACATATACATCCAGCTCAGCATATACATATATTAGAGCTTTTTATGTAAACTTGTACATACATGTATATACATGCATGCTTACTCATATATATCTGCGCATGCATGTATACACACATACACTGGCATTCATATGTGTATACATTTTTCTTTTTATGAACACACACACACACACACATACATATATATATATATATATATATATATATATATATATATATATATGTACAACTATATTTTTATGTTCCCCTTCATATATACATGTCCGTCATCAAGACATCTTAATTGCTTATAATCCCACCTTGGTAGCACCTATTACGGTCCAATCTCTGGGTAAACAGTGAACATCCAAAGAAAAACAAAACAGTATGAAAGTTTAAAAATACTTTTCATATTAAAATTACCAGCAATACAAATTTATAGTAAACTGACCAACAATACATTTTACAGCAAAATGTCATTTTATATCTGTCTATATCACTGATATTTTCGGAAGTCCAATCACCTGATCAAGGCCCGAGCGTACAACGACGGAAATGTTTTGCATATGGCAATGAAGATAAAGATAACAATTCGAATAATGTATATAATCTAAGTGATACATTTTATCTGTAGTTGACGGCATGCAGTTGCGATTCAAATATTTAGATTTCGGCATTAAATAACCCATAGAGATTGATATACCGCTAAATAAAATCATCCAAACAATCAACATGAACTGTTTCATGACATTAATCCATATAATAGCCTACAAATTCGGAAAGAAGTCACACTGTATTCCAAAATATAACTTTAACAAATCTACAAAATAAAACATACATGTCATTGTCTCTAGTAATAATGACCTCATATATATGCACAGAAGCTGAGTATCGTCTACCATGTATTCAATTGTGAAAGCAGAATAACATATATCATATTTGTATTAATGAAAGCCCCGTTACAAAATTAAATTTCTGCATTAAATCACCCATATCAAAATATAATATTCGATGGTGAATATCTTGCTTAAATGTAAATATAACCTCTCTGAAGATGGCTCATGTGAGCCGAAAGCTTAGATCAAGGAAGAGCATGACAAAAAATATCCGAATTCTGGACAATTTCTGTCTTTATTGTAGCCCGAAATTAAAGCAACAATACGATGTTTAGAACGGCTCATAATCAAACATAATAGACATTGGATTCTGCAGATCTTTATTCAAAAATATATTATTAACTATAACAATATATGTTTAATAATGATCTGCTGCACCATTACACAATATATATAAGTGGTAAGGATAGGTCTATGACGAGAAAATAATATATCAAAATACTGAGCAATATTGAATATATATATATATATATATATATATATATATATATATATATATATATATATATATATATATATATATATATGTATATATATATTAATAAATATATATATATTAATAAATATATATATATTAATAAATATATATATATATATATTAATAAATATATATATATTAATATATATATATATATATATATATATATATATATATATATATATATATATATATATATATATATATATATATATATATATATATATGTTAATAAATATACATATACAGAGGTTTAGGGTGCGACTTAAGTTACGTTGGTTACCCAACTCTTTAGACACATTTTTTTTTTTTTTAAAGATATACAGGGACTTATGAGAGTAATGCGGATACACATCTCAAATTTATAAAAGGCACAAACAATCCTGGAGTCTAAATACAGAAAATTGTGTGTTGGCAGGGTCCATTTGGAATTTACCAAATAAATGAAATAAGGAAAACAGATTTGAAGCAAGTTTATATATATATAAAAAAAGAATAATATATTCTTACCCAAGATTACAATATTTTAAGAGAAACCTCCTAATGATATATATATATATATATATATATATATATATATATATATATATATATATGATGAACTTATATCCATATTAATCCCCCTATTAATCCGTGTACAGTGCAAAAGAAGTTTACACGCCGTTAACAAAGGCGACACAGTGCATTAATTGGTATTTTACTTCTACCGCATGTATTTTAAAGCTACCGTTCCATTGATGGTAAGAATACGCATCCCTTTGAAACAGAATGCTCAAACATCAAGAGAGAGTGTCTTGTGAAATTATTGTTATTGAAAAACATATTTCACCCTTGATACATGATTCGATGATCCTGTGAAACACCGCATTACATGATATATCGTAGTTACCGTAAAAAATGATTAGTGGCTGTGGTATCTCGGACTCTTCGTTTAGACATTTTGTGACAGTTATACAACTATTTTGAATCGGATCACAGAATACTTGTCACTAAACAGACAAGATCTCTTCCGCTCAAATAAACCACGAAAAAACTATACATGCAATTCAATTCCCTTAAAAATGAAAGGGTAATATTAGGATTCTGTAAAAAAACCTTTTTTAATTCATGTGAATAAATCTAGATCAAAACAAAAATAGAGGAATGAAACAACGTTCTCATATCTTCATTAGCTGAAGTGCGTGAGTCAATTCCAAGAATACCTAAATAGAAAAAAAGGACCCAAAGGACAAGAATTCTGAGATGAAAACATTCATAGAAGAAAGAAAGAAAGAAACAGAAGAAGCAAAATGGATGGGAAAATACTAAACATTTAAGAAAGAAAAACAAATAGTTAACTCATTGAGAAAGCAATATCTCAGGAAAATTGGAAACGAAATTAATGAAGCCAAACAGTATAGTAATGTGTGGAGAAAAGCGAAATGACATATAATGCCTTCCTACAATCAACTGTCCACCGAAGAAATGTTCTCTCAAAAAACACTTTGTATCACATTTCAACCCTGGACACACTAAACAAAAGACCTCCATAGAAATACAAAATGTACCAACATATATCCAATACTTAGAAAGTTCGTCATCAAACGTAAAGAAAAATTAACGTAATCATGAGGAAATTAAGAAAGCTATTAAAAATTAAGGAATTATAAAACATCAGTTGACAGTTGAGTTTGCACTTTGTAAAATAATTTACTTCTCCCTGAATTCAATAACAAGTTTCTTAATTTTATGAAGAGGTTTAGAATCAGACATCCATCAACAAAGTTGGTGTTTATCCCGCATTAATATACGATGGAAAAAGATTGAAAGATTCAAAAGCCTTAGACGTACAGGATTCATTCTGGTGACATTATTAATAAATGCTGTATTAAGTACTCTCACATCTTTATATGAAAGTAAACTCCGGAGAAACATTTTGGTTCTCGTTTTGGTAAAGGATGTAATTGTGGTTATATATCATCAAACACCCCCAGGAAACTGTATACCTCTGTAATATGTAATATACACCTACGTCGATATCAAAGTAATATGTAATCTCATCAATAGAGACCTCGTCTGAAACTTGGCATTCCATCGCTTCAGAAATCTGTTTCGCTTGGCTCTGCGAAACGTTCTAAGTCGTACGACTTGATGAACATCCGAGGCTAAAAATGAAGAACCGGAAGAAGTAATAATAATAATAATAATAAAAACTACAACAATCGGATTGGAAACATGCCTCACGAAAAACTAATGACCCTCTCCTACAAATAATAAAACACCAAATACACCCCATCAACAAAAAACATGCACTTTTCAAGAAACAGCTTAATATACCTGAAAACCTACCAACAAAATCGAAGCGAATACTATCAACTCCAAACGAGTAAATAAGAAAGCGAAACAATTTGACCAAATAAAATTACAATGGAAAACTGGGAGAACAAGGCGTTCCATGGCAAATACTTAAGAAGAACGAAAGAAGCGGATTTGGACCAAAATAAAACACATCAGTGGCTGAGGAACACCGGGTTTAAAGCTGAGAGTGAAGGCCTAATTATTGCAGCTTAGGAACCAAGCCTCGCAACCAGATCATATCACTCTCGCATAATCAAGGATGGAACTAACCCAAAATGGAGGGTCCACAGAAAATATGATGAACCTGTCGACTATATTATCTCACGGTGTCCGGAACTATCATAAAATAGATATACCCAGTGATATAACAGGGTAGCAACATATATACACTGGAAGATAGGCAAGAAGCACAAAATCAAAACCACTGAGAGATTGCAAGAGCAACAGGCAGACATAGTTACTTAAACTAACGATATGCCAATTCAAATTGACATGGAAATAAATACTAACAGCCATAATATTATCCTTATAGACAAAAATTCAGTAAGTGCTTGCTTATTGGCATAGCATTGCCTCTGAGAGGAACACGTCAATGAAAATTATCGAGAAATTGTACAAATACAAGGACCTGGAGATCGAGATTAACTGGATGTGGGAATGAAGACCGAGATTGTACCAAAAGTAATCGAACCTCTGGGAATCGTGAGAAAAGAATGGGCAATTTTACTAACAGGGTCCGAGGTAACATCAACATACAAGTTGCTCAGAAGATCACCCTACAAGGAAGATCTCATATACTAAGAAAAATGCTATCAATTAAATGACAATTCTTCTATAAGGCCCAAGGACCATAGTTTGGACCGGGATCTAAAGGATGCAATGCAAGAAACATAACATATACAAATAATAATAATAATAACACACACTAATTTTCACACAACACACATTAAAATGTGTAGGATCTTAGGCCATTCTTTTACCATTTCCATAAATCCTGATCAGTGGAAAGTGTTATGGAGCCATTCTAACATTAGGTCTCTGGTTGTGACCCAGGAGGAATTGTGTATACAACAGAAATACAAGGAAATAATAATAATAATAATAATAATAATAATAATAGTAATGATAATAAGAATAAGAATAATAAGAATGAGGAGGAGGAGGAGGGACAGGAGGAGGATCAGAAGAAGAAGACCTCAAAAATTTTCAAAATAAAGCAGAAGAAGATTTCAATTTTTATTTTGGCACACATATCGACCATTAGATTGAAGCTTAAATCCATATGCACTAGACCCATTTTAAGTCATTCTTATCTATTAAATTATAGACCTAGTCTCACGGCGCAAAACTAATTTCTCCGTCTCTGGTTTCTAAATAGGTTTTTACATTTTTCACGGAAATTTTTGCAAAACTGAACGTAAATTTCTAATTTTGATCTCTGATTGTATACTAATTTTTTGCGGGATAGCCGTTAAAGTAACCACTCTCTTAATTTCAATGACTGGAATCATGAATACCTAAATCCATAGATAAAATATTCTACAGTGCTAATCACGAGTAAGCCTAGTGTATTTTATATAACAAAGAAGAATCCTGTCTTGTGTTGGCGGAAGAATACCATGGCTCAAATTTCATAATTCCGTTACAAGTTGAAATGGATAATGAAAATAATACTGACATTTCATTGTAACATATATATTTACGAAGATTTGAAATATAGTGTGACCCAAAAGAACGGGAACTTTTTAACAATCCAATAAAACCAAGAGTGATGGAAGAAAAATATTTAATTCATAGTAATTGAAATCTTAAAATATGCCATTTAAGAAACAATGATGGAATTTTCTTTTTTTTTTAAATTATGTTCTGTGGATGGCGTCCTCCTGTACGAATGCATTCTTGAAATCTGCTGTTGAGACCCCTATTTACTGATGCAACATCCCAGCTGGGATATTGTGAATTTCATTCTTGTTAATGGCGAAATGATTACTTGCTCAAGGTCACTGTCACGCAGTGTTGCCACTTGCACAAGTCTGGCTATACGCACTTCAAAAATTCCCGTTATTTTGGGTCACCCTATACTATAAAGAGTAAATTTAGTCAATAAAATTGGCATTGGCTTTAGTGACGGTCTCCAGACGACTTCGGAATCTCCTCCATGTTTTCTGAACTGTCTCCTTGTTTAATTTGGTGAATGCTGGCATAATTCTTGCCTTCAGTTCATCTTTAATGTTACAAAGAGCCTCGTTGGTCTCTCGATTAACTGCGCCTCACACATATACAATGAAAAATGTAAATTGGCAAAATTTTACCCATCACACGCTTTATTTTGTACTTAATGGGGATAAACCTTTGTCGGCCACACATTAGTGACTTTCAGATCACATGGCACAGGTTTAGATTTACTCGTGATGTTATTCTTTATAAAAGTTAAACGAAGATTTTCAATATGTGCTACATTATACTATCATAAAAAATAAAACATTATATTTGTCTTGAAAATATTAAAAGAATTCATTATATTCAATTATAATTCTACAAAGCAGTACCAAATTCTACAAAGCAGTACCAAATTCTAGAACTTTTCCACAAATGCCAACCTACAACTCCTACACTATCAGAAACTGATAACACTATAGTATCCCTTTAAATGATTGTCTGAGAACATTGTCAGCTTAGATAATACTGTACTTTCTATACTAAGGTCTTTTAAGGTTTCTGATATTTCTATAAGTTCCCACTTCAGAGCATCTTCCTCTATGTAGCTGAATTTCATTTGGCCCCCAAGAGAATTGTTTGAGCATCACTTGCACCCATTTTCATTTTCAAATAGACATTGTTTATTTACAACAATCTTTCAATCATACTCGATAATTTTTTTCTTGTGCGCTTCGAGACTTCTTAATTGGTTTTCTTTTTGTATATGAGAAAATCCCCTTATGTTTAGTGTTTTAAATTATGTGGCTGCGTTAATTATCTGTATTAGTAGCATCACGTCTGAAAGTAGCCCATGTTTTACAACCCAGAATATAGTGTTCATCAATCTTTAATTGTATATCCCTCAATAACATCTATAGATCATTACAAATAATTGCCATTCAGAATGTAGGCATACAAAGGACTAATAAGCACACACACCCGCACACACACACACACCCGCACACAATACACACACACACACACACACACACACACACACACACACACATATATATATATATATATATATATATATATATATATATATATATATATATATATATATATATATATGTATGTATTGTATATATATATATATATAGCGTATATTTTGGCAGCATGTTTTCATTAAGACAAGTTTCATTAAATAATTTAGACAAGGTCATAGGTTCCCAAGTAGGCATCTATGCGGACGACACTACTATTTACTCCTACCTCAAAAAGAAAATGTAGTGTCGATAATAAAAACTAACCTGGCCGTTTGTCTCGAAGAGGACCTCCAATCGGTTGTGGACTGGGGCAGGAATCGGCTGGTTAAGTTTAGTGCCTCAAAATCAAAACTGCTCTCTATTACTCACCATAGAGAACCATCCCTGTCTCCCATTAGAATATCTGACACTCAACTTCAGGAGAGCACCTATTTGCGACTGCTCGGTCTCACATTGGCTGCTGACCTGAGATGGAAGAAACACATTGACTCAATAGCTTCGTCCCGCTCCACGAGATTTATCTCGCCGGAGTCGATCCCTCAAATAATCTCCAATTATTCAAATGTAATGTCAATCGACGTTTCCAGATGCCTTGACCTATCTCCTATCATTCCCTTCATCCTTCCCTTCATCCTTTCCTCTATCACTCCTCTTTGCTCTCGCTCCAACTCTCTGTAGGACATTGAGTGCTAGTGGCTTCCCACCTTAATTGGGGGGGACGCTTAAAAAACAACAACAAAAACTCAATAGTCAAGAGCTGATTGAAAAATCTATTCATATTTGTTATTATTATAAATTATAGCCGTGTCATTATACATGAAGTAATATTTTCTTAACACCAGTACGCGATGTGCAATATTATATATATATATATATATATATATATATATATATATATATATATATACAGAAAGAGAGAGAATGAGTGAAGAAACAGAGAAATATTTTTTTCTTAGGAAAGTTTGTTGAGGAAACCATTCCAGCCATTTGATAGAGTCTTATCTCCTACTTCATTTTCTTCATGGGAGACGAACACCAAATGAATATTCTAGGATATCTTACCATAACATAATCCTCAAACAGTATTCTATATTACATTCAAGTAAAACTCTTTATGCAGAAACTCTCTTTCAAGCAATGCTATCTTGAGGGATAGCCTATAGCAATATCCATTCAACGGAAGGCGAGCAGTAATTTTAACTTCAAGGGGTTCTTAAAACATTATATTCACGAATGTTTTACGGCAATATTATCTTCAAGAAAGGCTTCAAGCCTGTTTTTAATGACGGCTTGGAGGAATATTGTCCTCGAGGCAGGCTTGGAGACATATTACTTCAAGGATTGTTAGCAGTGATATTTTCTTTAAGGAAATCTCACAGCAATATTATATTCAATCTTGATCTTAAGACCAGTTACATTCCTATGCATGAAGCGTTAAAGAAATTCCCGACGTGTTTTTACATGCTGGATTTTCTCTATTAAGAGCATTGTTTCATAACTTGTATATGTGTAGAGAAGACGTAGAACTTAATTTAGATACCATATCTGTCATGGAATTGGTCCTTTCTTTCTCCAATCTACTTCATATTTCTTGTTAAATGTTTGCCCATAACTGTACAATTAAGTCTCGGTTACTGAGGTTGTTGTTTTGGTTGTTCCTACAAGAGATTTGACATTAAATTAACAGGAATTCTTTAAATATTTTAAGATTATTTGAAACAAAGCAAGGCAAAACAAATCGACATGGAGTTACTGGGTGTGAAAGAATATGCGAAAAGGAAAGAGTCAAGGTGAAAGAGAACAATGAAAGAACAAGAATAAAGAAGACAAAGAAAACGAATGACATTGCATTGACACTTTTGAAGATCAAAGGTAGCTGGAAAAAATGCCAAAAGATACTGTCGGTCTTTTAAAAGCGAATCTTATTCGAATCCAAATCTGAAGGCTTTCCTGTCGATTATTTCTTTGCATGTATGACGATATTCTACAACAATTATACACACAGAATGTCCTATCTATCTATCTATCTATCTATCTATCTATCTATCTATATATCTATCTATCTGTCTAGATAGAAAGATAGATGGGTGTATGCACAACAAATAGCCTAGCGCAGATTGATAAAATAAATATGTATTTTACAAAACAGTATTTTCTATAAGTTGAAAAACACAATATATTTCATTGTCAATGAGCTGTTATTATATATATATATATATATATATATATATATATATATATATATATATATATATATATATATATATATATATATATATATATATATATATATATATATAAATATACATTTTTTATGTATATACGTTAAATAGATAAAAATATTTAAGTAAATGCTTAGTTTCTAATAAACAGCATTAACAACATTTACCGACCTGAATTTTTGAGAAATTTTCATAGCCAATATGCGTCCTCGAACAGGAATCGAAACTTTATCCTATACGGAACCGTCATATCGCCTGGCGTGCCTTACTCTATTGGGGCACGGAGGAGCGTTCGGTTAGCAAGGTGGAGTTTCATTCATATCTGCTCAATGCGTATCCAAATGTAAACAAATGACGTCACATATTATGAAATGGACAAAGTCCGACAATTACTTTTAAGACATTTTTTATGTTTATACGTTATTTTTTATAGATACAAATATTTAAGTAAATGCTCTGTTTATAGTAAACAGTATTAACAACATTTACCGGCCTGAATGTCCGATAATCTATCATAGAAAATAATCATCCTCCGACATGATACTGCAGTTAGGCATTTTACTGAATTTTTCTTGTCTTTTATAATTTGTATCACAACTGACCGAATCTTCTATATATCCGGGCGCTTTCGGATATTTGTTTTTCTGCATTATCCAGGTTATTTTTTATTTGTATTTTTAACTGAATAATTTTCAACTTCACATAATTAAAATGATGTCCAATCTCGTTTCGGTGAGCAACTAATGCGAAGAATGTGTTGTTTTGTAAATGTTCCGTGTGTGTGTGTGTGTGTGTGTGTGTGTGTGTGTGTGTGTGTGTGTGTGTGTGTGTGTGTGTGTGTGTGTGTGTGTGTGTGTGTGCGCGCGTGCGAGCACATCGTTAATAAAAAAGTCAGGAAAACACACAGATTTGACGGCCGGTATTTTGTTAAGTTCGTTATGACCTGAAGGCATAAAAGTAAAAAAAAATATCAGTTATAAATTAATGTTTGTCTATATTTCTGCGATGAAGCATTATAACTATTTACACTATTTAGATTGGGCGGACAGATGTACGCATCTTTATAGTCGTATTCCCGACGTACATGCGGTTGTCATAACGTTATAGCCAGCTTACCTCATATATACGGTCACCCAAAAATTGATGAAGACGGTATTCCTCTCTCGCCAATTGTTAGCTGTCAAGGCTCTGGGTGCCACCCTCTGAGTCGCTTCCTTGTGGATATAGCTGAACATCAATAGGAAAGTTACCATCATATACCCGAAATTCCGCCAGTTTAGTGGAAATAATAAAAAAAAATGTACCCATCTAATCTAACCACATGACGAGCCTGAGCGTAGTGAATTTTTTCACCAATGTTTCCACGGAGGAGGCACGATCTGTATTAAGAAGCAGACTAAATTCTGACTAGGAAAACGTAAAAGTATACCAAGAGATAATCTCATGGAGATGCTGACTTTCAGTACAAAAGCAACATACTTTGAGCTGGAATCAAACATATATCGGATGGAAGAACGGTTATCAATGGGCTCGCCATTATCACCAGTAATGGCTAACATATACTTCAATAATTCGAGAAAATAGTATTAGAATCAGCATCACTAAAGCCAACACTATGACTCAGATACATAGATTACACATTCGCACACTGGCCCCACCATGTGAACTCAATAAGACAATTTATACAGTTCACAATAGATAATGAAAACAACAAACTAGCATTTCGTGATGTACTAATATCTCGAACAGAGCGTGAGTTCAAGTCATCCGTTAACCGTAAGAAAATAATGACCAGACAATATATGATCTTCAACTCCCGCTACCCACACAGTGCAAAGAAATGAACGGTCTGCTGCCTACATCATAGACATTCGCGACCCAGAGGATAGAAGGGTACAAGCGGATAAAAACACTCAGAACTCTGTCTGCCTGCCCTATGTGAAGGGACTGTTCGAATAGATAAAAGATCTGTTATCTATATAATATCTGGGTAAACTTCAAGAGTGATCTAACTCTACGCAGACACGTCTTCTAAGTATGGCCCTCATAGAGAGAACATAATTAAGGATTGTGTGTACGCCATCCCGTGCAGCTATGTCAAGGAATATAAAGAAGAAACAAGCTGACCTCTTAAGATAAGACTCCAGGAAGACCGGCACGTCGTAACATGAGTGGATATCGAAACATGGCTAACCTTATATGGAGGGAAATGGGAGATCACCATGTTCTGTGGCATGGGGTTGAAATAATAAACAGATGATATCACTGGAAAATAGAAGATCTTAAGGCATAAGAGCATATGCTAAGCTACGAAAATTTCCTAAGCTGGCCAAGAATACAGTATGGGATCCAGTAATACAGAGAGCTAAATAATGATAAAAAAATGTTACTGAGAGATTAGTTTTATAAGTACTCAAAATACACTCAATTCCAAGGGCACATGACCCAGTGCATAACAGCGTTGTTTGAAATAATGTGACGTTATCCAGAGAGTTGTGAGTTCAATGCCTGCTCGCAGCCTAAATGAACAAAAGCTTGAAGGGTTAAGTTACTAATGGAATTAACTGAAACTGATATATCCAGAAAAGGCATGGCACGTGGAATTAGATTAATCTACCCTCGTGTACTAAATAAATAGTTTGGTTCATTCATAAGCTCAATTTTAGAAGAAAATAATTTATTATTATTATTAAAATTATTTTAGAATTGTTTTATTCCTGATGTTGGGAATTTCTTCTGTTTCGGAAGACCAATCTTCATAATTCGTTTGATTTATTAAATGGGACATTTCTTTTAAAATCAAGGGCTAAAAAAGGGCTCAATAAGTTTTCGATAGAAGACAGGCAAAATTCAAGAACTCCTGGACATGCTATTAAAGAAAAATGAAATTACTATGAATTGTAAGAAGTGAGACTGTGTGGTCTTTAGGAAGCAAGTACATGCAGTTAATTCGTAAGTTTAATAACAGACGATTAAAATGTGACACAAATTTCAGAAGCGTATTAGAACAGTAAAATATGTTTTTGCTGCAATCATAAGTTTGCTGAATAACTATGCAATATCACTACCCATCAATTACATTGGGTACTACTATATATATATATATATATATATATATATATATATATATATATATATATATATATATATATATATATATATATATATATATAAGAAGATATTGGAAAAGTCAGACACATGGTTCCACAAAAAGATGCTTAGATTACTCTTACCTTAGACGAGCAACGAGGAAATGTTACTCAAAATGGAAACAATATGGACACTTCTACGTAGATTTTCAAAATATATTCTGGGACATGTAAATATCTGTGACATATGCTTAGGAACGAGGGCTTGGAGAATTTAAAACTATCGGGACATCTTGAAAGGAAGACGTGCAGGGAGGAACAAACATTAGCATATCTAACAAGTTGGTATGACAAAGCAGGGAAATGGGAAAAGTGAAAAGGGGACAAATATTGCTTACACATAAGATGGACAAAGATCAATAGCTCGAAAAATAGCAGTTACAATCACACAATAGTTTACATATTTTTAAAGCATAATAGATTAGACAGTGTTTTCTCCAACAAATGTGGACGCAGGTTCGAACGCGGTTGGAGGTTACATTTTTCAAGAACGACATAGCCATTCCCATATATACATTTTTTAGTTAATTACATAATCGTCATTGTTTTTTTACATCTGTCCTCTACCGTTCTCCAATGTTGATTCCATTTTCTTTTTTTGTTGTTGTTGTTGGAAGAAGGGTGTGATGTACTTTTCAACTGACTGTACTGAAGCAAATCTTTTGTCATTTAAATTGCTCTGAAGAGACGGGAACAAATGAAAAACCGATGTAACCAAGTCAGGAAAATTTGGAGGGTTTCCCATTTCAGTTCTTTAAGTTACTGCAAAATTTGTTTTGCAATATACGGTCGTGCGTTGTCGTTGTTGTAAATGACAATTTCTTTGATTTGCCAAAAGCAGCCTTTTTTTCTGGCGATTAAAACGTGAACCAAACGAATGTATTGATAGATATCTACATGTCTGAGAGAAAATATTTAGTTATCAAGGACATCGTATCCATTGCATTTAACAACTGTTTTGTAGGGTCAGGCCCCTAACTAATTTATATGTACGCAAAATACCACAAAATATGAAACAATAAGAAGAAAAATTCAACAACAAAAGTATTTATAAAACCATTAATATACAAAAGTTGAATGATGTGTAATTCAGTGAATTAATGCTTGGGTGAAGAGTATCTATTTGTTATTTAAGCCATTTGAACATTTTCTTTTAACAAGTGAAATGAGTTCCTGTGAAGGATATTAGTTTGTGAAATTATATAGATGTTGTAGTTAATAAATCTGTTTAAATGAATTAAACACTTTATAACAAATTCTATAGTCGAAAATTCATTTTTTTAAATATAACACTTTTTCGCTTTTAACACTCAGTTCGTACTGGTCAAAGTTAGCAAAGTAAAGTGTTTTAACTTAACTAACGGAATAGATTTCAATTCATGAAATAATAATCAATGTCAGTGAAATAAATCTTCTTTGATAAGAAGGTATTGTAGATTGAGAAGTTTGGCGTGAGATGAATTCAAAGAAACTTGTTCAGTGAGAGAAAATTGTAGTCTTCGCTTGTAGCATTTGGTACTAAAAATGTTGTTTTTTAGTTTAACACTTCCGAGTTGATAATCAGCATAAATATACTGAAGGATCTTGCCGCTCAAATTCGTTCACTGTAGAGGATTGAAATAGATAGTGATGAATAGAGTGAGTGTATCAAAAATTATACGTGCTCTGGCGGCGGGCTGTTTGCAGATGAAAATCTCCCTGTCAGAATTTGATAAGTTTCTGTGTCCTTGTGGTTGAAGGAGTGAATAGATGTTCATAGATGCGCGTAGATGTGCGATGTTCGTACGTATGTGTATGCGTGTGTATTTCATGACGTTTCATAGCGTTTTTCCTTAAGGGACAAACGTGATCTCTCCACGGAGCTACATTACTGTGGTTCTGAGAAGACTGTTAACGAGGAAGGGTGAAGTTGTGCACAAGTATTTGTAATTAATGTGAACCACGTGATAAGCTCGAGAACACATAATCAAATTTTGGCGGTAAATTGACTTTGGACAGAGCTGCGTTGTCGTTGAAACATATTTCAAATATATTAGCCAATCAGAAGTCGGAATTTTAGTCAAAACTTCTCTGATTCACTTGGCGTTTAGTTTACAAAAAAACTGTGGCCAAGAGAAATATTACATGAAAAATGAATTGAAGTTTTTTACAATCAACACAATTCACTGAGTCAAAGTAATACTATAATTAGGTAGAAGTTGAATACTAAAGTCTCAAGTCGTTCTACAAGCTTGTCATTTTGCCTCATGTTGTTTTTTCTTAAAGACGGTTCCCATCTGACCCTACGATACTGTGCAGTCGACAAAATCAAAAACAAACAATGCACAATCGAGAATTAAAAATACAAAAGAGCGATAATTTGTCCACCGTACCCTGTATTTATTAATTGATACATTTCTGCAGTTTATTAAATTAAAACTTATAATCAGATTTTGTAAAAACGTTTTCCACTCTGTCCTCAATTAACGTATTGTAAAATCGCACTTACTTCCTCAGTGAAAAAGAAGAATATTTTAAGCAGATTCTACATAAAATGTCAGAGATGCACGGTTTAAGCTGTACACATGTTTACTCCCAGGGTACGAGGATAATCTATATACGGCAGCAAGGCATCTGATAGGGAGATTGGGGTTTTTAGGTGCATGGAACAACATCTCAACTGCTGTAGTTCCTATGTAGACATTTTGTGTTTTTTTTTTGTTTGTTTGTTGTTTTTTTTTGTTAGGAGAAAGTTGCGACGTAGATAGATTAGGTGTAGATATTTCTGAGGCACGGTGGAGCAGACGGTGAATTCCGCTACAAATGTAGATGGAGATTTGAACACTGTTGCAGGTTACATTTTTCAAGTGCATAGAGCGGCAAATGTAACTCCTACTGTTCAATTATCCAATAAATTTAGCTCCATCGCTTATTAAAGATAAGTCGTAATTGATCTACTGAGCATCTTGTTAGTCATTATACCGTGTTGAAATGCTCCAATCTTTTTCTAAGCGTAGCTTCTAGGTGGCACAAGGCCGAAAGTATGGGGCAACCACTGAGTATCGAACTTACTAGTCAGTTGTAATTGATCTGTGATATACTAAGTGTACCTTAGTT
Source organism: Acanthosepion esculentum (assembly GCA_964036315.1). Taxonomy (NCBI): domain Eukaryota; kingdom Metazoa; phylum Mollusca; class Cephalopoda; order Sepiida; family Sepiidae; genus Acanthosepion; species Acanthosepion esculentum. The sequence goes on from OZ038488.1 coordinate 27,842,552, forward strand.
GTGGCACGAGTTCGAAAGTATGAAGCACCCAGTGAGGATCGAACTCAATACTCACTTGTAATTGATCTTAGATTTCCCAGACAGATACCTGATGAGATTCACGATTGATTTTAGGATTTATTTTTTTTAAATGTCTGTTTATTTATCGATCACATTTGTTTTTTACAATTCATTCTTTGTAAATACACGAAGTCGTTCATATGCACGACAGGTTAAAAATGCCGATTGTGTAGAAATTTATGCTTTTCCTTCGGATTCCCGATTCAAAACATTGTAAATAGGAACAGTTAACCAGTGCTCTAAAGCTTGATATAGGTAGCCATAACCTTGTTCTAAACATATATATAGCTAACCCTATCCCCACGTATATGCCTAGGTAGAGTTAACCATTACTTGGAGCTAGCCCTATGTATTGCTAAACCTAGCTGTAACCCTAATCGTAGGTAAAGCTAACTTAACTCTAATTCTAAATATAGTTAAGCCAAAACATAGGTATAGCTAACCTATCACTATGTACCGATTTTCCAAGCTTATCTTAGATGTGGCACAAGGCCGAGAGTATGGGGCACCCAATGAGGATCGAACTCACTACTCCGTTGTAAATGATCTAGCAAGACAAGCTTTCTAAACATTACGCCACCCTGGGGTGCCCAAACCTATCACTATGTATGCCTAACCCTAGGTATAGCTTATTGCGGGTAGAGGCCTACCCTAGCTCTAACTAACTATGTGTACGTAACTCCAAGCCAACAGGACAATAGCCTAGTGGATTAAAACGCTGTTTCGTGAATTTGCTGACATACTAATTGTGAGTTCAATGCCTGATCCGGACAGTGTGTACTTAGACTCAGTGAAAACGGGAGAGCAATAATTAAGCAACAGTAAAAGGACTAAAAACTAGACGACATCCCGAGATATAGAGAGTGGAATGAGAACAGTTTACCAGCGCAGATTAGAAAAATGGTTCTGTTCAGAATTTGCATATCGATATAAACCTAGTGAATGAAGGAGAGTACAACGGCCGAAATGTTGTGATAACAACAACAAAGATGAGGGCAATAGTCCGAATATAAATAGTTCAAATAACTTTTTGTATACTGACAAAACATATTTCCATCGTTCTACAAGACAGCTGATAACATTTTTGTAGTTTTTTTCTGGAATAATGGTGTATGGTAATATTCAACTGACTGTACTGAATCAAATATTTTGTCATTTAAATTGTTCTTTAGAGATCGGAAGCAAAAAAGGAAAATCCGAAGTAATCAAGTCAGCAGAATACCGTGGGTACTGGATGGTTTCTCCTTTCAGTTCTGTAAGATTCTGCAATGTTTGTTGTTAAACATGCTGTCTTGCGTTGATATGGAAGTATATGACACATTTTTGATTTACCGAAAGCAGCTGCTTTTTTGCCTATTATAACGTGAAGCGAATGAATGTATCCATGAATACCAAGATGCCATTGAGAGAAAACTATATAGACTAGGAAGAAAATCTAACACCTGGGGGCCATACATAGCTGTAGCTTCAAATAACATGAGATACCCAACTATATCAACATCATGATGTTTGCCGATTTTAGATTCGCATAAAAAATATTTAAGGAAAAGAGGTTTGGAGTGATATATTTTAGAACAGGTAGCCAATACAGTTTACACGACGATTTAACCAGTCTCTGATAGAAGAAGAGATAGGTTTATATATTTTCATGGACATTTTTGCAAAAGCTGAACGTAAACTTCTAATTTTGATCTCCGATTTTATACTCATTTTTGCATGATAGCCGTTAAAGTAACCACTCTCTTAATTTCAATAACTGGAATTATGAATACCTAAATCCATAGATAAAATATTCTACAGTGCTAATCACGAGTAAGCCGAGTGTATTTTAGAAGCATCATGCCGTGTGTTGGCAGAACAATATCATGACGCAAGTTCATAATCCCGTATACAAGGGGAAATGGATAATGAAAATAATACTGACATTTCATTTTAACATATATATTTATGAAAATTTGAAAGACTAAAAAGACTAAATTTAGTCAATAAAATCGCCATTGGCTTTAGTGACGGTCTCCAGACGACTTCGGAATCTCCTGCATGTTTTCTGGATTGTCTCCTTGTTTAATTTGGTGAATGCTGGCATAATCCTTGTCTTCAGTTCATCTTTAATGTTACAAAGAGCCTTGTTGGTCTCTCGCTTGACTGTGCCCAACGCATAATAATCAAGGGTATTGCATTCTAGCGAGTTAGTTAACAAAATGTAAGGTGTGATGTGCAGTTAGGTCTTTCTTTTTCCATTTGTTTACAAAAAGATCAGTCGAAAATGTTATGGAGCCATTGTAACATTAATTCCCTGGTTGTGACACAGGAAGAATTGTGTATGCAACAGAAATCCAAGTAAATAATAATAATAATAATAATAATAATAATAATAATAATAATAAGAAGAAGAAGAAGAAGAAGAAGAAGAAGAAGAAGAATGAAGAGGATGAGGCGCAGGAGGAGGATCAAAAGAAGAAGACTATAAAAATTTTCTAACTAAAAAAGAAAACTTCAGTTTTTATTTTGACACACATATCGACCATTAGATTGAAGCTTAAATCTTTGTGCACTAGACCCATTTTAAGTCATTCCTGTCTATAAAATGATAGAGTTAGATTTCACGGCACGAAACTGATTTCTCCGTTTCTGGTTTCTAGACAGGTTTATACATGTTTCATGGACAATTTAGCAAAATTGAACGCAAAATTCTAATTTTGATCTCCGATTTTATATTCATTTTTTGAAGGATAGCCGTTAAAGTAACCACTCTCTTAATTTCAATGACTGGAATCATGAATACCAACATCTATAGATAAAATATTCTGCAGTGCTAATCACGAGTTAGCCTAGTGTATTTTATATAAAAATGAGGCATCCTGTCTTGTGTTGGCGGAAAATATCAGGATTCAAAATGATAATTCGGTATGCAGGGTGCGATGGATGAATTGTCGTTTAAATTACACAGAAATAAATATGACACGAACATCTCATTTTAACATATATTTTTATTTTAACATATATATTTACCAAAATTTGAAATACTAGAAATATTAATTTTATTCAATAAAATCGTCATTTGCTTCAATCACGGCCTCCAGACTACTTATGAATCTCCTGTAATTTTTGGACGGTCCCCTCGTTTAAGTTAGTGAATGCTGAAGTAAGCCTTGTCTTGAGTTCTTCATTGCTGTTAGAAAGAATTTTGTTGGTCCCTCGCTCAACTGCACCCCGGCCATAATTATCAAGCGTATTGCAGTCTGTGGAGTTTGGTGGCCAGATATAAGGGCTGATATGGTCGCGGAAATTGTCTGACAGCAATGCCTGGGTTCTCCTGCTTCTATGGTATTGTCCAGAGTTGTGGGGCCAGATACAGGTTCTTCCTGCTGCCACCCTCATTATCCAAGGAAGCACTACCACTTCAAAGCATTGATGTAGAACTCCATGTTGAGTTTAAGGCCCTGTGAGAAAATGTATGGAGGCATAACTTTGCCATCAGTAGGGATCACTCCAAACACTGTTGTATTATTAGATTCATCCAACTTTTTTCGAATCCTCTACACTGTCCTGAAATTGACACCCAAATACACTGAAATGTCCTAAACGGATCTTCCGATGCGAATGCCAAGCAGTATGCCAAACTGCTTCCATATGTCTGGAGGTGTGAAATGCCTCATGTTGCTTTTTTCGCACATAAGGTGCCCAACTGACCCTACTATACTATACAGTAGACAAAATCAAAAACAAACAATACACAAGCAAAAATTGAAAATAAAATGTAGCTATAATTTACCCATCGAATCCTGTATTTATTAATTGATACTTATTGATGTTCAGGTTATGCATGTTTTTAAATTAAATCTCATAACCAAATTTTGTAAAAACGTTGACCACTCTGTCCTCAATTAATATATTGTAAAATCACACTTACTCCTTTAGTGAAAAAGAGGAATATTTCAAGCAGATTCTACATAAAAAGTCAGAGATACACGGTTGAAGATGTACAAATTTTTCCTGCCAGTGTACGACGATAAACTACATACGGTAGCAAGGCATGTGATAGGGATATTGGGGTTTTGAGGTGCATGGAACCACATCTCAACTGCTGTTGTTCCTATGCCCACCATGACCCGTGGCGGTAGCACATTTTACGGTCGCATAGTGAGCCTTAAAAAACCAACAGTACATTTTATAAAAAATGACAATCACTACAGCAGTATAAAAAGTATAACAATACATTTTATAGTACAATTAACAGAAAAACATTTTTCAAAAATTCCCTAAAATTATCAGTAGTTGTTAGTGTTGTGGGGCAAGATAGACTCGTCTAAAGTATACTTATATTGACAGAGTTGGAGGCAGATACGTTGAGATGAGGTTGAGACAAGAGAGAGAGAGAGAGATAATTACGGTTTTACTTACAGAGACTTGTACATATACTTTCTACTAACCCGCATTCCTGGACTACTAATCTTCATTTCAAGTTTGCATTCTTACGTTCGATACACTTATTTTCCTATTTCAATTACTGGCGTTGTTTATTTATTTGTGCAGGATTCCATCCCCGGAATCCACAACAACATGGCGACGAGGATTTCGGACCCACACGAGAAAAAACATTTTCTTTCGTCACCACAACAACTTGGCGTCAAGGATTTGCACTTCTCGGAGAATCAGGAAAAAAAATTGCCTTCGCCAGAGTATACAACGACTGGGCGACAAAGATTTACGAGGATTTGCGAGGATTTTGCGTGGCCACCGTGATTAAAAGGTACTTCCTCAAAATACGGAAGATCGAGGTTTTCGTAAGACTCTTATCATGGAGGATTTTAAAGTATTTGGTAGAAATTGTAAAATACCAAAATGAACAGCAACTACAACTAAAAGAAAGACAGCTCGAAATTCAGAAGGAAAATCAAGAAAGACAAATGCAACTCCAGGAATTAATATTAAAATAACGGGTAACACACAACAAAAGAATATCGAAAAAGAGGAACACAATAGAAACATTTAACTACTCTCTAGATGATAAAAATTTCGGGGACTACTACAGACGTCATGAAGACATTTTCAAGATTGATTGCCAAAATTGGACGGAAGCTAAGAAGCTACGTTTATTACTCAGGAAATTGGGAACAGAGGAGTACACAAAATTTGTGGACTATATTCTACCGTAAAAAAATAAACGATTTGACGTTTGACGAGGCAATTACGGAGCTCCTCAGTCCAAAGACTTCACTTTTTCACAAAAGGTGGAAATGTCTCAACCACGGAAAAAGCGAAAATGAGGACTACTCCACGTTCGCCGCAATCGTGAACAAATATTGCGAGAGTTTTATGTTGGCAGAATTGGCTCCGGACAATTTTAAGTGTCTGATTTTCGTACAGGGATTAGTCTCAGCTAAGGACAGTGAAATGCGTAAAAGAATGATCTCGAAGCTACTAAACGAGCCTGTATTAACGCTACAAAAATTGTCAGAAGACTGCCAAAAATTCTTGAGCATAAAAAAGACTCTAAGGATATCGAGGAATCGTGAGAAGCACACATACGTAAGTTGAACAAAAGTTTACGATCCCCCCTCCCGGAAGAAAAAAAAATTCATGATGAAGGAAAAATTACAAGGTATAAGGCGATTAATGACAGAGATCAATGCAAATATAACCCCTCCCCCCCATCTGCATGTTACAGATGTGGTGGATTACACTGGAATAAAAACTGTAAATTGAAATACAAGAACTGTTTAGCTTGTGGGAAAATGGGACATAAGCCATCTCATTGCAGAAAAAAGACACACTAGTAGGGTAAGAACTACTAGAATGGACTACGAAGACAAACTAAACACAAGAAAATACGTGTAAATCAAGATTTTAAATAAAATGGTAAAATTACAGTTAGACACTGGTTGCGATCTAACTATAATTAATCTACAAACATTGAGGAAGCTAAATAGACCGACCATGATGCATACACAGAAAATCACTTAGTCTGTTACAGGGAAGCGTATCAAATTTGAAAGGGAAGTAATTCTAAACGTAAAATTCCATGGATAAACTAAAACATTGAAGATATTTGTAATGAATGACACAGAAAAGTTGGTGGGCATAGATTGGACGCAAAAACTTGAAGTATGGGATTTACCTATTAGCTCATTTTGTAAGAAAATAGAGTACAAGGCGACAGAAGCTACAAAATTAAAAGAAGAAATACACGGTCAATTTCCCGAAGTATTCTCGAGCGGTTTGGGACGATGTAATAAGTTTGCAGCTAAAATTGAACTAAAGGAAAATGTTCAGCCAGTATTCAAGAAAAAGCGAAACGTGCCTTTCGCAACCATAGAAAAAACTGACAAGGAGTTAGATCGATGGGTACAAAGTGGAATCCTTTCACAAATCGAATTCAGTGAATGGGCGGCACCAGTGGTCTACGTAAAGAAAAAATCCAGAGAAACCCGTGTTTGCTCAGATTTCTCGACTGGGTTAAACAAGGCTATCAAGGATTATCACTACACATTGCCAAGCCCGGAGGAAATATTTACCAAGCTTAACGGTGGTAAGGTATTTTCTAAGATGGATCTAAGTGAAGCTTTTCTTCAGATTCCAGTAGAAGAAGAAAGTACAAAGATTTTATGTATCAATACTCACAAAGGACTTTACAAATTTTACAGATTGCCATTTGGGATAAAGGTAGCACCGTCAATCTTCCAACAGACTAATGAAAACCATGCAAATGGGACAGAACTTTGCTACTGCTTACTTAGACGACATTTTGATTAAAAGCGATAATGTAGAAGAACACGCAACACATTAAAGAAGTCTTCAAAAGAATTAAGGATTTTCGTTTTAAAGTGAACGAGAAAAAATGCGATCTTTTTTCGAAAAGAAATCAAGTATCTAGGCCATATAATAAATGAAAGTGGCAGAAAACCAGATCCAGATAGGGCATCTGCAATAAAAAATATGCCTGAGTCGAAACATGTCGCAGAGTTGCAAAGATTTCTTGTTCTAGCGAACTTTTACGGTGAATTCATTGAAAACATGCACAAATTGAGAGCTCCCCTCAATGACTTATTGAAAAAAGAGAACAAATGGAACTGGACGGAAGATTGTCAGAAAGAAATTAACGTCTGATCTAGCATTGACGCATTTTGATCCCAAACAGTAGACATATCAATCAGATACAAAAAAGACGGGTAGAGGAGCCAAGCTCGTCACCTTCGGAAAATGAAGACTCAATGGAGTCGATTTTTGAAGCATTTGAAATTTAAAGACCACAAGTAGCCACGGAGATTAGAAGAACAAGCAGGAAAAGAAAATTCACATAACCGCTAATAATAGACCATAAGCGAAAAAAGTATTAACTCACCCCCCAAAAAGAAGGTAGGGGGTGTTGTGAGCTCTCCCCCTTTTACACAAGATGGGCTCGTCTAAAGTAAACTTATACTGACAGAGTTGGAGATACGAGGCAGATACTTTGAGATACGTAGAGGCCACAGAGAGAGAGAGAGAGAGAGAGAGGGAGAAAAAATTACGGCTTCACTTACAGAGACTTGTAGATATACTTCCTACTAACTCGCATTCCTGGACTATTAATCTTCACTTCAAGTCTGTATTCTTACGTTTATTACACTTATTTTTCTATCTCAATTACTGGCGTTGTTTATTTCTTTGTGCAGGATTCCATTCCCGGAATCCACAACACTTATTGTCTGTGGCAGCATCATTTCCTGTTTTAAATACAAGCGCCAGCTAACTCGGTTGACGTAAAGTGTAAACGAAAGATATGTCTCTTTATATCGTGTTTTCCATGTACATTGTGCGTGCCTTGATATTACAGTAACGAAATGAGACGAATTGTACTGGCGACTTCACAACATATATCTTCATCCAAGATATTTTTATGCTCATCAGAACAGGTATCTCTTAAAATTACTTTCTGATATTTCGATACTGCACGATACCCACGGAATGGATAACAGTGTTCGTTTCGGTATCGTTCTATTCAGCTAAATCTGTACCGAGATAACACATCACTTTTACACAGATCAATACCGAGGGAGATATGCACAGATTCTAATTTAACTGCACTAATGAATTCCATAGCTGATAAGGTTATATCTAAGTGACAATCCAACGGGCCTTAAAACCGTCGGCATAGCTTCACTATTCCAAATATGAAATTAGCCTAATATTGATGCATCTTCACCAATGCTGGCCTGCATTAAACCGAAATTGTTATGCATGAAATTATTTGAGGCACTCTACTTCATATCGGGATTCATCGAGAGAACCCGGTTGGATCAAGCTGAAAACGATTACAGCCTCGGTCAAGAGGTACGTGATGAACGCTGTCCCGAAGTATGAGTAATTCAATATCACAGAAGAGCGACACAATAAAGGAGCGTTGGCATATCCCGGTCTACTAATCTTCACTTCAAGTTTGTATTCTTACGTTCAATACACTTATTTTCCTATTTCAATTACTGGCGTTGTTTATTTATTTGTGCAGGATTACATACCCGGAATCCACAACAGTTAGCCATAAAATCAAGTTCAAATTGTCTCGAAAATATTTAGATTTTGGCATTAGATAATACATAGAAGGTGATATTCCACTAAACAAAAGCAACCATCTAATAATGAGAAGTATTTAATTTTCAAATATTTTCCTTGAAGTTCGTGATGTAATCTTTGATTAAATGCATACATTAAAAGTTTTAAGATAAAATTGGCTGTCAAGTGACATGCCGAAAAATGCATCCACTCTTAGGAATCTGATTTTTAGATATTGTGTCAAAAAATATCTTAGTGCTGCTGAGATTAAAACGTAAACTAAAGATTTCCCAAAGCAGAAAATAACAGGTTAATAGAATGCCATAACATAAAACTTAAGTTAAAATCGAATCAATTTAGGTAAACATCAGAGCATTCGTTTTTCAATGTCTTTAAAATGTCGAATGATATATTAATTAAGAAATTCATTGAGTGCGCCTTGCTTTACCGAATCGACATAATTGTCATACCTTAAAATAGGTTTATATCGAAACATATAACACCTATAACAGATCATGAACAAACCATATATCTATGAAACATACGTTCACCTTTAAAGTATAAAACTATTTTCAAATTACCTGTAGTTGGAATGATAGAACTGCGTTCAATATAGTTTTATTTCGACATTGCATAATCTATAGAGATTAATATGCCGCTGAACAAGATTAACCAAAATCATTACATTTTAAAACTGTTTTAACTTGCATTTTATTAATGTCTAAGCAGTTATTCAGTGTGTATTTTATGCTTGTAACATCAGAAAATGTACGGCCAGTGGTCAAGTATGTATTACTCTGAGTCATAATATGCGTCTTTCATTATCAACTATAATAAAGTCCATTTACAGTTGATTCTGTTATGTATTTGCAATTATCAGGGAACTTTGACCCTTTTAATGTGGAAAACCTTTCAACGAGCTCCGGTCAGGTTTCCATTTTAGCTTCACCATCAAACATTTTTCCGCATAGAAAGCTCGTAACAAGTTCAAGGTCAGACTAATATGGAGGGTTAGCTGGAATAGACAAATTGTGTTCCAAAATTTGTTCCTGTCCTTTGTTTTCCCTAAGTGATTTTACATTAATATTTTTTTCTTGTTTACATGTCCAGGGAGATTTTCACCCATACTTTTTATGGAGCACGTTGCAGCAGTTTTATGTATAAACCTGCATCTTGTATCATTGCATTTTAAAATTCCTGAATATATAATACATCACACGGATATAAATTTATTATAGCTAAGAACTTAAGATATATAATAGTGATTTATCCTTGTCGATCCACTCTTTTACGCTAAACATGCAACATATTTTCACCGGGTATTATATATCATGAACATTAGGACGATATAGCCATCATTAGAATTAGAGATTATCTATTACTCAGCCTAATATGATATAAACAAATTGCTAATGCCTACACTATTATAGTATTGTTTTAACTTACTCTACGCGAGTCATTGTAACTTATTTCGCGATAGGAATGTATTGAACAGTAATGGATAAGGGACATTAAACGTCTGGACATAATACTAGGTTTAATGCAAAGTATTGTTAAAATATTTGTCTATATCTGAGCGGATCTGTTGTAAGTATTTATACTATTTACATTGTCTGCTCTGTTGTCTTCATCTTCGTTGTTATATTTACGACGTTTCGGCCGGTGGTTGGAATTTCGAATCGAACCCTTTATTTCGCCTACCGTGGTAGATTTTTCTAGTTTCACATGCCATGCCTCTTCTGATGTCTCATTACCAGTTATTTCACTTTAACTCAGTTATCCAAGTTTTTGTTCACCTCTGTTGTAGCCAGGTATTAAATTCGCAACTGTTTGGGTCAAGTCATTGTATTAAAACTTCATCCACCAGGTCACGTGTCCTTCAGGAAGAGTCATGGCACATGGAACTAGAACGATTTTACTATAAAAATGATTTTATTTTGCAATTTTTAGTGTTGATTGATTGTCATTTTGTTATAAATATATATTGTTGGTTATATTTTGTTATAACATATTGCTGGTAATTTCACTACCAAAATGTACTAATGGTAAATTATTTAAACAATCTGTAGCTGGTATTATATTTTTTCAAATTGGCCATAATATACGAGGGTCATTCAATAAATAAGGTGAATGTTTCGGTATAAGGACTTCTAATACAGATAGAAGCTTAACTCTTTTTCATTTTTTTTGTTTTACTTCTTTTTCACGTGGATTTAATTTCTTTTGCAGATTAAAAAAAAACTTTGCATCATGACAACGCACGGCCTCACACAGCAGCCCAAACGGTGCAGACCATCAACGAGCTGGACTGGGAACTGCTCCCTCATCCACCTTACAGGTCAGACCTTGCTTCTTCAGACTTTCACATGTTTGGTCCATTGAAAGCGTTCACGAGAGGCACGAAGTTTAAAAGTTACGATGAAGTCAAAAATGTTGTGAGCGACTGGTTGAGACATCAGTCCAAAGATTTTTACGCTGAGGGAATACCCTAAGCTTGTGCACAGATGGGAAAAGTGTGTGACAGTGCTGGGAGACTACCTTGAAAAATAAAAAAGTAAGCTTCTATCTGTATTAGAAGTCCTTATACCGAAAAATTCACCTTATTTATTGAATGACCCTCGTATATGTGTTATGAGCTATGATAATTCTTGACTTACCCTCTTACTTTTCTAGTATTTTGATTTGTTCGAGAATTAACCAATACTGCCGTTATGGAAAATTCATACATTTTTCTCTTAAAACTATTTGCCCATAACTGGGACCCTAACAGGTGCTATCCCACCGGTCAGAATGGACATGAGAACTGTTAAGTTAGTTTGGATACTATGTAACTAGTGATCCAACCCAAATGACTTGACTCGCTTTATAGTTCCCAAATTGAAGGTTAACCGATCAGAAGAGGTAAAATATTCAATCCGTCGTGTATAAAGGCGGTCATTTTGTTTCCTCTCTCCGAATGTCCAATGGCAACCTGTCAAGCGAATGAACAGAAGGAAAAACTACTGAACTACGCTCTGCTACTTTATCGGGATATCCACTGCTAACCTGAACTACGCTTCCCTACTGTCTTCGAAATATTCACTGCCAATCTCTGGATTCTATACTCAAGGACTACCGTCATCATGAACAACAAGAACAACAGCAATCAAGAGGTGGTTCAACGTTCCCAAATACCCACCAATCACCCGATTAGAGGCACCGCTGCCGCGTTTAGTTCAAACGTCATACCCGGTACTGGAGAAGTATAATTTGAAAAAACATAAATAAAAGAATAGAACAAGGAAATCTTGTCGGTGGGATTTAAGAAAATTTGTTTGGGGTTTTACAGTATTTCGAATCAGGAGTCCGAAGATAAATATATATTTTAAACATTCCGAATATTTAAACTGATATTACATTTACTGGATTTGCAAACGAAGAATAAATAATAACAAGAAAAGGAATCGATAAACAAATATATATATATATATATATTTAAAAACAATGAATGTTGTTAAATCTTAAAATCTTTCGGGACTTATCTAGAAATTGTTATTCCAAATATATGCTTTGGATTAACATCTCAAGTGCTAACAAAAATATTTAAAAAATAATTGGGGGAATTATTCATATTTTCCATAATAAATATATATTTATTTTCTTTTTGATAAATTTTAAGTAAAGAAGATGCACCTTTGAAATTGTTGTATGGCCATATATGAAGTCCCCAATGGCGAGTGTGCGCAACCATACACACAAAAGATTTAAAAAAAAATTCTTGCTGTCTTTCATCACGTCAATTTTTATACAAATTTCATGACGTCAATTTTTATACAAATTTTTAGTTTTATCTTTGAATGTCAATAAATCCGCCTTGAAAATAATGATCTGTTTTTCTGTTTCTGCAAACCATTTCCACGAAGTTTGCATTTCTTTTTCAAACTGTTTTTCGAAAGCGCTCCCACCGCAAAATCTAACCGAAAACATCTGAGATAACATCTAACCGAAAACATCTGAGATAATATTTAAATAATTTCAAGAAAAATATTGAGGATTTGACACTGCTTTTATTTGCCCCTTCTTTGAGCGACTCTCCCACAAACGCCCGCCCGCACACTTACGAAAAATATGTTTTATTTTGTGTCTTTTATGTGTGGGAATTCCAAATAAACAACAAAAATTCCGCCGTCCTACGAGGTCTCGGTGAAAAAGTTCTAAGCTTCACCCAGAAGGAGTTGGAGAATTGTTATGGGTCCTTACCTATAACTACAGAATGAACTTTTCCTAACACTATGTATACTACGCCTCTCAAGAGAGAGAGAGAGAGAGACGAATCGAGTCGAGCCGATAGTAGTTCACTCCAAACCAGACTGACAGTCATACTAACACCTTCGACATCTTGTATTATTATTCTGTGTAATATATCTTCGTTATTTCTACACTTGTGTTCGTGTTGTTCCTCTTTGGTCCTAACCTGGACCATAACAAGAATCAAGTCTGTTTTACAATATTGTTCAATATAGTTCCTCATATTAATGCACTTGTTCCAACGATGCTTACGCATTGCAATCCTATCAGGGAATAAGGTGTCGCTCTGCTCCTCCAAACACTCCGACCATGCAGGTAAGATTTAAGTTTAGGAAATCGTAAGATATTTGATGGAGCTATGTCTGGTGTCTCAAAGGGATGAGATAGCAATTCAAAGTCACAGTTGTCTGCTTTAGCTACTGTAACCCAGCAGTGGGAACGGGGGTGTTATCCTGAAGCAATAGCACACCTGCCCTCAGCTTCCGTCGACGTTTCGACACTATTGCTTCCTTCAGTTGTATTAATTCGTATGCATAGTATTGTTCATTAATAGTTTGTTTTCCCTTTAGCAGCGAGGCTATCGTAATTATTCCTTCAGAATCTAAAGAAACAGAAGCAAACAATTTACCCACCTGTTTGAATTTCTTCGGGGTCGAGAAAAAGAGTGATTCCACTGTTAGCTTTGAATATTTGATTCAGGCTTGAAGTGATGAACCCAGGTTCCATCTTGAGACACTAATCAGTGACGGAAATTTTCAAGGTCATCCTGTAAGCGTGTCCGAAGTCCCCTGGAAATATCAACCCTTTTCTGTTCTGTCATCAGCATTCTTGGGTTCCAACTCTTGCTCATTTGCGAGATCTCAGCTAAAACAGTATGGACCAAACTAGAACTAATAGACTTAGCTATCTGATGGACAATAAGACGTCTGTCATCCAAAACCATACAGTGAATGGCATCAACTTCGTCATAAGTGCTTGGGGTTTTTGGATGATCTGGTGCTGTCCTTGTCCGGTTAAGATTTCGAACCTACTTAGTCACAGTTGCATAGGAATAAGATTATCTGTACTCTGCCATCATTTGTATCCTTGGGTGCCATATCTATCTTTTGCAGATACTTTATGACTGCCGGGGCCTCTGTTTTGTTCATTTTTAGATTTCTTGCGTCTTTTTATGGGTCCCACTTGCACGGAAATTAGGGCAGGGATTTAAATTAGTTGCATTATAAGAAGTGATAGTATGTTGCGACAAGAATGTTCATCTTGACTCTTCTATCTGGGTGAGGTTTAGAATTTTTAAATGGCCATCGTATTATTTGCTGACACTGTTTGAATAGAGGGGGATATTTAATTTATTAAATACTAGAAAATCCCAATCAGGTCATCGTCAGATATCCTGTTAAAGAAAATAGATGTTAAACAATTTGTTGTTTGATACGTCTTATAAGTACGTTTGCAGGTTATTTAAAGCAGGAACATATTTTTGAATTGTAAGATATTTTGGTATGTTTTTATGCGGTAATAATGCTTTAGAGTTGCAAGTCTTTCTAATCAAGCCGTAGCTCGGCAGAAGAGAAAGCTTCATACCATTCCCAAGAGCATTTGCGCATAAGTGAATATAGCGACTCGAACGGGAATTTGGAACTCAGCTCAATGATTAATGATTACGAAGCATTATACGTTACATAACCCGCACATTCAAGTTTAAGGCAGCTGGTATTATTAAGCGGTCACCCATCTTGGTACTGAGTAGGTTCTATGTGGCTTAACTTCAATTATCGTACGGGAACCAGAGTTTCAACATGATGTGTCCCCAATTCTCAATGTGTTTTAAATTCGTCGTTATTAGTTGATTCCTTTTACTTTTCTTTGACTTTCAAATCCAATTAATGTTATCATTTATACTAGTGTCTCTACTGAAATATGATGGTAGTGTAACGGATATGAGCAGAGAATGTAAAAATTGGAAGCCGGGATCAAATTCAAGGCTAGGCTGTTGTGGTTCCTTACGCACAACTACTTTTTGCTATGAATGGTTGGACTGGAATTGGATGGTAACCAATCTAAGCGAATGGAAATTATGAATTAACGCGGCCATGCCGCCACTGTCTATATTTTACCTAAAAATATAGTTAAAAAAATTCATAAAGAATTACGTATTATTATTTAATTAGCATATAATGGTCAACCCAACATTTATTTGATTTATTCAACTATAATATTGACATTTTTTACTGTCTATTCAGTATAATTAACAACATATATAGATGTTTCCACGTTTTTAATTTTACCTATTGGCTCCTTTAAGAAGTTTCCTGAGTATATTAAAAACATTTAATTTAAAAAAAAATAAATCCGTTTCTATAAATTTGTGTCTACTTCAACAAATCGGCAAATCATACTTGGATACACCAAGAATGCCTTTGGCGTTGATATGGTTCCCTAGGTTCGTTGTCTAACCATCAGTTTTCTTGACAGGTACTAATAACCGCAACACCTCAAACCTCTGACCATATTTTTATATTATAGAGTACACCTGACGTTCATTGTTTAATCTAGAAATAGCCATAAGTATATTTTTAATTCTGACTTCATGCAACCCCCTTTAAAAATAAATGCTACGAACTTGGGATTCTGTTCCTTGTCTTTTGGATATATATATATATATATATATATATATATATATATATATATATATATATATATATATATATATATATATGAAGAAATATAGTCTTAAAGTGTGCTATATTTATGGGATAAAGTGCGCAATATCAGTGGCCTGACGATTGCATCTCGCATGAAACAGACTGTCGCCTCTAAGTGTTGAATTCTATGTTCACTTATATATATATATATATATATATATATATATATATATATATATATATATATATATATACGCACAAAATGAGAGGGTAAAGCGTCTACAATTTTTTGAATATTGTTGCCACATCTGGTCTGGTTTTTTTTTTATGTATTCAGAGATTCTTGATAAAATCTAAATAAGAATATGCAATGTCGTTTATCCTGATCTTCTCTCTCGGCTTCAGTCACTTTCCTACCGCGGTAATGTAGCTTATCTATGCCTTTTTCTATAAATACTAGTCAGGGTAATTGTTGTGAATATATTTCCTATATTTTACCTTGACTTTCTAAATTTTAGCCAAGTACTAGATTGATGTCATGATCTTAGTAAATTTGCAATTGTAACGGCTTGATTTAACCATACGTTCTGTGCTAGCAGTGATTTATATCGCACTTCTTCCTTGTGGAACTCTCTGCCTGTTTCTTGTTTCCCACTCAACTTTGATCTTCAAAAATGTAAATCAATCTTCATCTTCTTAATCCTTAATCATTTATTGTCCTTTCTCCTCAATAGTAGTTTTTTCTCACATTATCTAAAATTATGTAAGGGCGGTTTTATCATCATATTTCTTCATTAAAAGCTTTTATGTTATTTACGCGGTTTTATGGGTATAAACTTATTCCCCTCCCAGTAGCCTCATTCCCACAAGATGCAACATCGCATGGCTATCGATGCTTTATTGCTATTTCCATGGCGACTGTTAAGAAGAGCCCAGTTCTTTGTTTCCACCTGTTTAGACATTTACATCTAAAGCGAGCCATGCTACAACCATGCAATCGAATCATTTTCATTTCCCCAGTGCTCCCATTGTACTAAAGTTTCACTAAGACAGCATTTCCCCAAGAACAACTACTTCGTGTAACAATATCCCATGTGCATGCCTCCATAAACAATACAATCTTAACTTCTTCAAGTCAAGGATCAGTTTCATAAGCTTC
The DNA here is from genome assembly GCA_964036315.1 of Acanthosepion esculentum. Taxonomy (NCBI): domain Eukaryota; kingdom Metazoa; phylum Mollusca; class Cephalopoda; order Sepiida; family Sepiidae; genus Acanthosepion; species Acanthosepion esculentum. The sequence goes on from OZ038488.1 coordinate 27,859,235, forward strand.
AACACCTACCACGTTTTCTAATATTTATATAACTCACCATTTAATGTATGTCAATAGTAACCCTTTATCTGTTTTGTATAGAATATAATATGAAAAATAATTCGTTGCTTCTATTTAAAAAAAAATAATTTCAGAATGTATTGACAATCCTAAGGAACAACTTTTGAAACTTTGTGGATGGAATCTTTTTTCATTCAATATATAATCTAGGCTTGCCGATCATTTAGTACATTATCAGGAAGAAGCATCACGATTCCATGATTAAGAAAGTTGGGCCTCACATCCATCAAAGCAATGTTTAAACCTATAGTTGCAGATGTCGATCAAGGTTGATTGATTGATAGCAACTTAAAATGGGCCGATAACATAACCTGCCAGATCACCTTCACTAAGCCTTTCAATTTTTCACTTTATTATATTGTAAAATATTCATTTTTTCATCATCCTTCACTAATCTGTCCTGCGATGTCAAGAATCCTCCAACATAATGCAGAGAACAGTAGATGTCTATGTTGCTTTATGACTTGTGTCTCTGAAATGCTGAGAAACTTACACATTGAGACAACTTTACAAGTTATAGCAAGTGATAGTGAAACTTTGAATCGAGTGAATTGAATTTCTAGTTTAATTTTCAGTCTTAATTAGTTCTGACACTTTCAAATTATAAAGTGTTTGATTTGTTGTTCTTTAAACGTTTGGTCATTCCGTTGATTTCTTTTTGAAACAGAAACACATTTTAAATTGTAGATTTATTAAAGTTAATAATTTATTTTAATTAAAGTTAATAATTATTTTTATTAAAGTTAGTAATTATTTTGATAACAAAAATGATGAAGTGATATGTCCAGAAGTAATATATGTTTAAGTTCATTCAACTTTGTAACTCTTTTGTTTTCTGTTGTGGATTCCGGGATGAATCCGATATCAATGAATAACAAACGCCAGGAATGGATAATGAAAATAAATGTATTAACGTAATAATACAAACTGGTAATACGGGTTAGTAGATCCAGGAATGCAGGTTAGTAGCAAATATATATATATACAGTCTTGGTATTGAAGTATCGCGGTATGACTCCTTACTGAGTCTACATGCTCGCTAACTGTGACGCTTGCCGCCGCCTCTGTATGTGACTTACTCTACTACTACTCTTCTGTCGTTCCGTCTCGACTCCTTGACTCAACGTAACACTACGCTCCTCGGGTATTACTGGTAGTAGTATATGTATACCTTGGGTGAGTCCATTTATGTGAAAAGGGGGAGACCCCTTAACATTTTCAAAGCTGTTTTTCTCTTCTTTTTTTTAAAATCACCGACATTGAGTTAGTGGTTTTGTTTAGAAAAGATTAAATGTTGTATGAGTCTAAACGTGAAACTATCGTGGAAGACATAAACATTAATGCAATCTCTATACATTCTGTCCCTATACATTTAGATATACAACTGAATAGATAATACTTTTAGAACGTTTAGTTTTGATGGTACAATATAATGTTCCAAAAAACGGAAATTACTAACATAATAAATATACATTTATTTTCAATTGAAACTTGGGTCGTTTTTCGCAAAGAGAGATTTCCAATATTTATTATGCAATACTAATTTTCAGAGCAGATGGACGCTCTCGGTAGGAAACGCATTCCGACATGTTTTTTTAAAACTGTTAATTCATCGACTTTCAACTCGTTTCGAAATCTGAAAAACGTAGTAAATACCGCACAGTTAAATATTGCTTAGCAATGTTTATCTATAAAGCTATAAATACTGTAATACATAATGGCCACATCAGTATGAAACACCGGTTCCCGTACGGTTACTGACGATAAGCAACGTCTAAATGGCTGCCTAGATCGGTGACCGCTTGGGAATACTAGATCTTGTAACATTGGATGTGCAGATGGTGTAAAGTATAAATCTCGGAATGGTTAATCGGAGAGCCGAGTTCTAATTCCCGTTGGTTTCTTTATATTCACTTATACACTCTTAGGAAAAGGTATGAACGCACCGCTTTTACACCCAGCTATGGCTTAATTAGGAAGAATTGTCTCTCTAAACCATTATTATCTCACCTACTAAAAATAATTCTTACTATCTAAATGTTTTTTCTAACACGTAAAAGATTGATTAGCCGTAAAAAACGAATTAGTCAATAAAGAAAAACTATTGTAAAATGATCAGTCCTCACTGGGTGTCCAACATTTTTGTCTTGATTGTTATCTTAGCTAAACCAATGCGTATAGCTGGGTTCTGTATCTCCGAGCATGGGAAAGTACTTTTGCCTACGCTATATGTATGTTGATCCTAACATCTTATTACGTTTTTATCAATATGTATGTTAACATTTTGAATGCTTTAGGAAGTCGAGCTAAGATGGCGTCTGAAATAATGGCTGCGGAGAAACATATCCAGTGGTTGCTTGTGAATAAGTGCTAGTGAAAGAAATTGCCGTACATATTAGCTAGCAAGCTGCTTCGTTCAGAAAGTGCATCAGTCGAATTTACTTCGAGTAAAAGATGATATGAAGATGATGTTCAAAAAGCAAGCCGACTGTGAATAGTACGCCATCCTTTATATATAAACATAAACTTATGTGAGTTTATAATAGATATATAGGGAAAGAGATATTATAGAGTGATACACATAGAGAGATAATGTACAGAGATACATATAAATAGATATGAACAGACTACCATATCAAAACACAGACAAAGAAAACAATATATATATATATATATATATATATATATATATATGACCATTGGTTTTCTTATGTACCGGCAGATATATGGCAAATAATGCATCGGTACACAAGGAGCAGACTTGCTAAACTAAATTACATTTCCTCTTTTCAGCACCGGCCTCAAACCATTATATTCTTAGACTCAGGAACTTCTCTAGACTCTGTATGAATGCAAGTTTTCAATTTTCAAGAGGCCTTAAACTATCGAACTGTAAGATTGAACTAGATTCATCTATCGATAACAGAAAATGTTATTTTTGTAGTGATATTCACAGCTTCAACAAGACAATGTTACTTGCTTTTGTTTGTTAGTCACTGTTGTACGATGCAATACTAGTCCTGGGTACAACGATGAACACCATCCGGCAGTAATGCCTCTTATCGCGAGATTGAGGGTTTTGAGGAGCGTGGAAGCACCTCTTAATTGCTGCTGTCCCCGTTTCCATCATGACCCGGATCGTTAGTACCTGTTAGGGATCCCAGAGACGAGTACAAACAGTGAATCCCCAAACAAAAACAAAACATTGCGAAAGTTTAAAAAAAATTTATAGTAACGTTACCAGAAATAGATTTTTCTATAAAACAAAATCAGCTAACACAGAAAACACTCTTTCCTGAGGGTAATCATTATAATATCCTAGAATTACTTAAATCAAACTGTATTCCAAAATATAACGTCAACAAAACTACAAAATGACACACATATCACTGCCTCTAGTAATTATGTCCACACAAACATGTATATGCATAAATAATGAGCCTGGAGTTACCCCACTTACTTTCCTAAAAAAACCGTCGCTTGGGGACGTTTCTTAAGCCTATAAATAGGGAGTAATATTCTCACTCATTCTCTGTTTTCTATTTCACACAGGGACGATAAAATGTTGGTCGCAGGTAGGTAAGAACGCTGCCGCTGAGGTGCGTTCGTTTTTATTGGTCCTCTGATGACATTTGAACTCTCTGACACACATGAATATATACATATGTGCCTATCACACACGCTTGTTACACTTACTTCTACGCAACTTCACTAGTTTAAATGTTTTCATCATTCATATTCATTGTTTTGTAACATGCAACAAGTTCCTGTTATTAATGTATAGCCTTGTTTTGTAAATAAATATATTATCGTTTGTTTACATAGATTTGTTCTTGCGTTTCAGTATTATTATTATGACTCACCTCCCGAATTCGCCATTTTTATTGTGGAATAAATATAACAGGAGACACGTGTTTTTCGACCCAAACACAACCAGCATTACGCCCGCAACATGAGTATCATATACCATGTATTCAATTTTGAAGGCAGAATGACATATTTTTGTTATTTTCAAGAAAAACACCCAAGAAAATTAAATCCCGGCATTAAATGACCCGTAAGCAGTTGATATGCCATTAAACACACAAACAAATGAAACGATGCAATACTCAACGGTATGATTAACTTTTCAGGTATATGCAATGAAGCGAAAGAATCTCGATAGAAACACGTGGCTATATTCCTCGACGCTCTCTTCGGTAAATGACCAAAGATTCTTCTGTCGTCTATTTACCCAGTTTCTCTACTTTTCTTTACTGCATATTTTGTTTGTGATGCAGCATTACAGACTACCGTTTCATTTGCATGAACAGCGGCTTACGGAACTCAACATAACTTATTATGTTTCAGGCCTATTTCATGTGAGGGTTTCTCCAGACACGATGTCCATGAAGGCGGTGTCAGCAAGTGATGGGGTAAGCATTAGAACATGGACGGGACACGTAGAAGTCTTGGTCACCTCCTGTATCCTGGAAGCCTCCGGTTACAACGTTTGCTTGTGAAACTGGATAAACAATCTCCAGGCCGAGAGAGTTTGAGAAAACCTGTGTAAAAATCTTTTGCTAGGCAGTCGAACGCAGTTAAACAAAAATTAAAACAGTTCATTTTGGTCCAATCTATCTATAGCTGGCCATTCGTTTTCGGGAATAACCGTCTAATAAGCCGGATAGCCAGTCCCTATTGCAGACGCTTGCTCAGGAACATTTGTGTTTGTTCAACACCCACAAAGCTCACCTGTGGTTTATACTCTAACTATACGTTGCAGACCTTAGTTAAAGTTTCCGGGAAATAACTTGTTATCTAACGTGATCAACACTCCTAATCAAGGCTAGCACGCCCAAACCCTCGGTCACGATGACTTGTGACTTCGAGCTAGCACAGCTATCGACGGCCCTCAAGGGTAACGTCTATCCGATTTCACTCACAAGGCTTGGGTCAAGATGCCGAGTTCAGGATTCTACTGATACAGGCTGATAACATCAGGAAGTTTCCTTCCAGTTCGAACACAGTTAAGCAAAAATTTAAACAGTTCATTTTGGTCCTGTTGTAAATAATAGTAATATCTACATTTAACAAATTAATTCATCTTATCAACATTAAATACGCACACTGTGCTGATATCAGAAGAACTCCCAGAGAATGGTTGCGTGAAAGCAAATAGAAAGTACGAATCCTCAACTTTAAGAAACACAATGCGTGCTCATTAGCAAGTGCGACAGCTCAACATACGAGTTACGAACATTCCCAAAAGTATTTGTGGGTAAGTGAATGAAACGAACCCGACTGGACTTCGAACTCTGATATCATATTTTATACAAATAAGGAAAAGGGCTTAGAGTAGTTGAAGCATACAGGATATATGGAACGCAAAAGGGATAGAAGGAAACATTGGGGAACATGCCAAAAATGTTTGTGAAAATGGATGAGAGAACAAGGGCTGGATGAGATCATTATCATGAGGTTTCAACCTCAGTTGAGTTCCTAGTCCATAACCTCGCCCCAATACTCAACACCCTGCATAGTTGCTATCACCTTTTCTCACTTCGTCTCCGTATACCTGCCTAGGACATCATTGAAGGTTAGCTTCTTGTTTCTCTTGCAATGGAGTGGTGCTCCTCAGAGTGGGGCCTTTTGAGATTACTTCATTCCCCGCGCTTTCATTAGCGAGCAGCCGGAACTATGTTGCAAAATATAATTTTCTTGATATTATGCTGTCTCTAAGATTTTAGTGATTTGGTCTCGTTGAATTTGTTTTACGGCATATCAACCTCAATGGATTATTTAATGCCGACAATTTTATTTTAGTGCTGGTCATATTTTGTTTTGTCAAAAATCTGCTTTTGGTAATATTTTTCTTTCAAAATTATATTGCTGGTAATATTTTTTTTCAAAAAAATAATTGCTGGTAATAGTTCACTATTTGCCCATAGCTGGGACCTTAAGAGGTGCTACCACCCCGGGGTCAGGGTGGACCTGGGAACACCAGCAATTAAGAGGTGTTTCTACGCTCCTCGACTGCTCTTGATCAGAGGCCTTGTTGCTGGATGTTGTATATCGTCTTACCCAGGACACGGATGTAGTTTAACGTCTTACGGAGGACGATCTAAGGTTTTAGGTGGGATATTAAGGGGTAACTATGTTCAGAATTACAAAGGACCCTTAAGATATGGAATGTTATTATCTCTTATATCCTGAAAGGCCACACCAGAAAAAGATGTATTTAATTACTTCATAGGTCTGGTGTAATTTTCTTGGTTGTATAGATGTTATTTACTGCAGAAGGATTTTATTCTGTTGATTTGTGTCTTTCTTATATTCTACAGTAAGTTTCACCCAGTACAGAATCTTGGGGTCGCTCGCGGTATAGGGTTACGTCAAGATGTAGTTTGTATGGAGAGGAGGTGAAGGTAACCGGTGAACCTATACTTGAACAGGTTAACATTGTAGTGATCGTGGAAACATCATCTTGGGAGTCAGTTCCACAGAGCAGTGGTTCGCAGGAAGAAGCTGTTTGAATACAACTGACTTCTCACCTATGGAATACTGTGGGAATGTCAGTGGTTTGCTACGATATAAGTGGCATGACGGATCCTAGACGTGAAGGTTAGAACTGGCGGGACGAAGGAATATAGTTCGTCCCAAAACGTTCCATGGAATTAGCGCCCGTGTGAAAGAGGTTAGAGGGTGGAAAATAATTCGTTATCCAAAAGGGCTTGGAGATGCTATCGAACCCTATCACGACTAGTGGTAGAATATTCTTACGCGAAATATTCATAGACTCCCAACAAGAGGTCATTCTCTAAGAGCCAGGCAGAAGAAAGATCACCGAGTTCTGTTTCACACAAAAATCCAAAAATTATTGTCGTTTTTATTAGGGTATTTTTGTAAAGACTCTAACCTCGCTTTACTAAATTAAAGAAAGTTACTTTCCTTTCGTAACTTGTTGAAACTACCACATTAGATTGAAAATTATTGTATTCATTGAGCTGAATCCATAGACAAAATTTAAATAGTTACTCCTAGCTTCCAGAAAATCTTCGACTAAATATTTAGTTTTATATAGGAAATATAAGAACCAGCTATATTCCAAGACATTTTCACATGACCTTGCTATTTTGAATTAAGAAGAAACTTTTAAAAGCTTCCTAGCGTGGCTTCAACTAGAGTTTTGCATAAAAGAATGGTACGCAAATGGATCTATTGAATTGTGGGTCATGAACGATAAGCTAAAAGTATCGGAGGCGATACTATTCAGCCAAAGAGCGCATTTATGTATTAGTCTCTAAAAATTCGTAATAATGTGCAGATTCATTTGGCTGAAAGTTAACTCTGTGCTTCAGGACGATTGATTTGTATGAGTCAAGGAAATTAATAGCGGACTGAAATTTATGTGGAAGTTACTTTCCAATTGAAATCACGCGATATGGTACAAGCCATCACTTCCGGCGTTTATTAGAGATATTCAACTACAGAAGAGGCGAAAATAGATACTATATTACTCCGATACAAACTAAGGAAGAAATAAGTACATACACATATACATCTCTATAAAGTCCGTTAAAATATACAAATTATGAGTCCATACAATTCTTTTACGGTATATATATATATATATATATATATATATATATATATATATATATATATATATATATGAATGTATGTTCAAAACATTGTATATTTAGGTATCAATTCATCATTTACCCAGGTTCTATTCAATAAACCATCTGGCTAGTTATGTTAAGCCTTTTAGTGATGTTTTATGTCAGTTTTTTCGATCTCATATATATATATATATATATATTACCAAAGCGTAACCGTGAGATGTATGCTGCATGATAGTATATACATACATACATATATATATGTATGTATATATATATATATGTGTGTGTGTCTATACACACACACACACACACACACATATATATATATATATATATATATATATATATATATATATATATATATGAATAAAGCGTTTTTATTTTTAGATAAACACGCCACTGACTGAGAGAACTCGATTCGTTTTATCGAAGAGTATTATATATATATATATAGATGTAGATAGATAGATAGATAGATGTACATACATTATATATATATATATATATGTACATTCATTATATACACTCAACCCCCCCCCCCACACACACATATATATATATATATATATATATATATATATATATAAGTTAACATTGAGGTCAACACTCAGAGGCGACAGGCTGTTTTATGCTAGACGCAATCGTCCAGCATGAAGCAGCATGTTGCCTCTGCGTGTTGACTTCCATATTCACTTTTATATTTATATTTTCATACGCTCTATCTCTGATACTGAGCACTTTATCCCATAAATATAGCACACCATGAAATTATATTTCTTCAGATATATATATAGTAATTCATAGATGAATTACTATGAATGATTATTCAAAACCCCAAAATTTCTATCACTTATATATATATATATATATATATATATATATATATATATATATATATATATATATATATATATATATAAATGTGTGTGTGTGTGTGTGTGTGTGTGCTTTTTTATAATTCAACGTCCCTTCCTGCTTCGAATGCTGCTGTACTACTTCATATGGTTTTGGGCTTCTGCCATATGTTCAAAGATTCTTGATAAAATCCAAAGAATTATCCTCAATATTAATGGTCCTGAGCTGGTATCCCGGCTTCGGTCACTTTTACCACCGCTGAAATGTTGATTCACTATACCTTTTCTATAAATACTTTCATGGTAATTGTACTGACGAACTCCCCGACATGGTACCTTAACTTTATAAAGTTAAGCGCAGTACTCGATTGCCAACATGGCCCAATTAATTTACAGTTGAAATGGCTAGATGAAACCGTAAGTTCTTTGCATACATTGTATTCTCTTGTTCTTCTCGCTTATAGAACTCTCTTCCGGTTCCATAATTTCCAGCTGACATTGACATTCAAAAATTTAAACGTAATGTACATCGTTATCTATTGACTTTCAGATTTTTCTTCTTTTATATTTCTTGTTCTTTCACTCTCAGTGGAGTTTGTGTATTAGTGGTTTTTACTGCCGTGCGTGGATGTAAACGGGATAATATATATATATATATATATATATATATATATATATATATATATATATGTTACTAGGAGTTAATCATACCTTGATATATATACTGCCTATTTTATTATGTTCATATATATATATATATATATATATATATATATATATATATATATATATATATATATATATATATATATATATATATATATATATATATATATATATTGTCATCCAGAAACAGACTGTGGCTAGACATCCGATTGCCAGAAACCGGGATCGAAAATCGACTGATTTGGTATCAGTCGGAGACTCTACCCCTAAGCCACTTGGATACCGGATGTCACAGAAACCTTGTCCAAATCATGTCACAGAATGCGATAATTGTCCATACTCAAAATTTTAATATCTAAAAAAATATACTAAACTAATTGTAACGTTGGAAATGTTATATTATCTTGCTTATTACAAGTGAGGTGCTGATAACTTAATAAGCCTTTAGAAACAACAAGGAATATACAGTAACAAGACAGTGAGTCTATGTGTTGAGCATGGCGGAGTAAGTCGGAGTGTTTTTGTATTATCCCTACGCCATGGTGTTACACTGGGTATGCGTAGGAAAATAGTTCCGTGATACTGCTACGCTAATTGAGTTTCTTTTTTACAGGTTTTCAGAGGATTAGCAGTCTTGACATCATTTCTCGTAATAATCACTGAAAAACCTTTGAGTTATTCAGCTATAAAGAGAACAGGTTGAGATCGTTTTGTGTCAGCCCCACTATGTCTTACCAACTGAGCAATGGTGGGAGGAAATTATCATTCAGGCCTTCTACAATGGCACCAACATTCATACTATGGTTTACATCAATTCAAGATCCATGAAGAGAACGGTGAATAAATGTAGAAAAGAAGGAACACTAAACAGGAAAACTAGATCTGGAGGCCACATCAGTAAGCGGAATCATCATTTCAACTTAGAGATAGATACATTCATATAGTTCAAAGGTATTATGAAAACTTCGGAGAATTCCAGTAAGATATCTTTAATCATTAAATAAAACAGTTCAAATTTTAATTGTACAATTTTGCTGTTACACCCGGTAAACACACACAATATATAATATAATATAATATAATATAATATAATATAATATAATATAATAAAAAGGCTGAAACACTAATATTCCATGGTCATACTTTATTCCAATGGAATCGTAAATACGATCCAATTCATCAGACCGACACATTAAAAAAGAAAACAGAAAAAAAACAACTCCGGGAATAAAATTTAGTGAGAGTGTATGTATGAGAGTGTGGGACGAATGCTAGAGTAAATGAAAGCTATAGGGAGGGGTAACGGACGAGAGAAGGACAGGAAGATCTAAAGATGAAGGGGGATTAAAATATAACAGAGAGAATTTTTAAAGAGGGGAGTCAAACACGGTTTAAGTGAGAGAAATATGAATCATTTTCAGACCTCCCTGTCCTCTGTATAGCTTTCATCTACTCTAGTAATCGTCCCACGCTCTCATACATACACTCTCACTAAATTTTATTTTTTATTCCCGGAGTTGTTTTTTCTGTTTTCTTTTTGAATTTGTAGGTCTGATGAATTGGATCGTATTTACGATTCCAATGGAATAAATTATGACCATAGAATATTAGTGTTTAAGCCTTTTTATTATATCCTTACTCTGTCCTGGACATTGAGTTCTACCTTGATTCTATCGTCTTGGAATTTTTTAATACATATATATATATATATATATGTAAGTGTATGTATGTATATATATTTTAAATATATGATTGCATATGTATGTGTATATTTACCACTAATATTATATATATATATATACATATATATATATATATATATATATATATATATATATATATATATATATATATATATATATATATATATATATATCTGTGTGTGTGCAGGTTTCTATTTTAAAAGTAAAACAGATAGAGTGTTCAACGTAAGGTATAAAAATATATATACAAAAACAGACCCGACATAAAATAAACGAAAACATTACTTAAATATCTCTGCTCTCCGCGACTAAACGTTTCTTGTGGACTTAAAAATTTTAATCTTACTGTCGAACCATCCTCAGGCAGTAAAATCTAATATAATATTCTTAAAATGGCAAGGTGTGTAGCGGGAAACTGCGAACAACATATCTCTTTAGTATGGATGAATCCTTGGCAGATATATAATTGAAAATACTTATAGACTTATTGATAAAACATACTTTGTATAGAAATTGATATGACCAGTTAGTGAAATCTCAGTAAGTGGCCAGTGAGATATGCAAAAATTCGTTTTAAACAACGTTTATTTCCGATATTTTTTTATCTTAGCATTCTGCAGAATTCCAATTCATATTTCACTCGGTTTTCTGTTTCTAAAGAGGTCGAAATATTGACACAACAATTAACAGCCATATGCAGAGAGATGAACCGTGAAAATGAATCATCATCATTATCATTCAAATAGCCTGTCCCTTCAGGACGATATGGGTTTCTGTATATTTCTATCCTTTGTAAATCTAAGCATCTTCCTCTTGTGGTCCCTTTCTCTACTCTGCCATTCATTCACCGAAACTCATCAGATGAATTGTTCGCTGCTTCCCTGTATACTAACTTTTCTCGATAGTGATTTTACAAGCTAGCTTAGATGTGGCACGCCGCTGAAAGTATGGGGGAGTCAGTGAGTCGTAATTGTTCTAGCCAGACAAAATTGCTAACCGTTACACCACCTGCACCATTGCACCAGTGCAACATTCACTTTTCAAGACATGTGTGTATTAAATGTTCGTTCTTCAACAAAATGAGCTCTAGAAATGTGAGTATTAGTGTCTTCGCATTGTCATTAATCCTATTTTAATCGGTATCACCCTATGCAAGGCAGTAAAGCCTCTAAAACACAAGAGGTTAAATTATGTGGAAGAATTACGGACAGAAAATGTATTATATTTTAAAAATCATACAATCTAAAATCACATTCAGGCATTAACTAACCTGTAAAGAACTGATAAACCCTAGCAAACGAATTAATAAATCAATCAGAACATGGTACAATAAAACAATTAACGGATTATTACAGATAAGCTGTGTAAAGTCGAATTCTTTATTCCGTTTGTCTTAAGATTTTTCACAGGCTCAGTCATTAACAAATAGTACATGTTGCCAAGCCATTATGGGGATCAAGATTTCTTTGGCTACATATTGAAACAAATATTAAGCTAAAATACAAATGCAATTCAGATTTAAAGTTATCGAATCAGTGATGTAACGAGTAAAACCTTGTCATAAAGCTTGATTGCAACGGAAAACAATGCATCAAACATTTTAAGGATTTCTACCGCGTACGTCTAATAAATAAGCTATAAATATTTAACTATACCGTCTCCAATGTTGAAAGTTGTTTTACTGAATCCGTGTTCTTTCATTTGCATAAATTACATACATACATACATATACATACATACATACATATATATATATATATATATATATATATATATATATATATATATTATATATATATATATATATATATATATATATATATATATAATATGTGTGTGTATTGATTTCTTACATTTAACTTCCAATAACTTGTATGGATTATATCGCAGCTGCTGCAAAATATTTCTCGTCTTTTGGGAAATCACTTTGTTCTTATGAAATGTAACAGTCTATCTTGTTTGAAACAATGAAAGCAAAAACAGTTCTATTTCTATTCAAGTTGTAATAGAATTACGTCTCAGCACACATATACACATATACATATATATGTATATATAAGTATATATGTGTATGTATATAACGAAATGTATATTTAAATATGTATTTATATATTTATATGCATGTACATATATGTATATATGTATGTATATATGCATGTATATGTGTATGTACATATATGCATAGTATAATATATGTATGTATGTGCATATATATACATGTGTGTGTATATATACATACACACACATATATATATATATATATATATATATATATATATATTTATATAGGTATGTGTGTGTGTGTATTTTGCCAGACTATTTTAATTCAGGCATGTTTCTTGAAATATTTTGGACGTATTATGTCTATTTATATTAGCTTTAATCTCTGATAACATGTTAATATGTATGTTGTTTTTACGACGATGAATACAAGGCTTACGTTTCACTTGAACCATCATTGGTCAATCTCAGAATATGTAAAGAGACGTTGAGGTCCACATTGACAGTTTATCCAGATATTATTTGTAAATGGATCAGTGGTTCATCAAGGTGATAATAAGCAAAAACTTAAAATTCTGGAAGCCTTTTATATAACAGAATTGCGGCCAAAAATGAATAAAGCCAACTTCCAGTATCACGACAGAGTTCTTAAATGTTCGTAGCAGCAAAGTGTTATATGAAAAAATAGTAAATTAAAATACTACAATTAAAAAATCCTTTTAAAAATATCACATGAGTTATCTCTCTTGCATATTGGTGAAAATATTTTGAATTTACGGTGTTAATGCATAACACCTCCATAGATATGAAACACCTGAAGATGGTCGCAGCTGATATTGAAAGTACTTGGGAAAAGAAGAATTATTTGAAAGAAAATTTTGGAATTTTTAAAGCCACGAATAAATTAATTTGTGGATTTGAAAGGATTAAAACTAATATATATATATATATATATATATATATATATATATATATATATATATATATATATATATATATATATATATATATGTGTGTGTGTGTGTGTGTGTGTGTGTGTGTGTGTATTGGCAAAATTCAAAGTAAAATGAAAAACCGTCAAAGTCAAATCTTTTAAATGCTATGGTTGGTCGTTTTGAAAGTCGTCATCTGTCCGAGCTGAGCTAATAGTTAGTAAGCTGGTGATGTAACTGGAGTTGAAGGTGTGGTGGCAAACGGTACTGAAGCGGGCTGTGCGAGGAGTTGATATATCTAGCGGCTCGTAGATCATAAATTGGGACCTAAGCTGCGAGCTATGTCGCTCGGCGTTGCTACCTCTGGCTGTTTGGCTGGCTGGGCTGTAAGTCTGGTTAGTCTGCTTCGCTGTATAGGTAGGAAGAAAAGTCTTTGTGTCCTAATAATCAGAGAGAAAAATAGTGTGTGCCCTGAAAAGGGAAGTTGAGTAGAACAGCATCTTTGTTTGGCGGGAGCAGCGGAAATGAGGTTGGCGCATACTGGAACGACGGCTGAGTGCAATCTGAAGATGATGGTGAGTGGTAGCTGGAACTGCAGATTCTGGCTGCAACCGTGAGCTCGCTGATCGGCTGCTGCTGAAAGAGATCCTACACACTCATGGTATTTACCAAAGACTCCTCACTGAGTTCAAGGTCAAGTTTTTTTTAACGTGGAGACCACAAAAATC
>OZ038488.1:27878785-27908785 GCA_964036315.1 Acanthosepion esculentum
GGCATCTCGTCTGCAGTCGCTCTGTCACAGACGTGCCGTCGTCTCCCTCTGTCTTTTTTACAAATAGTTTCACGGTAACTGCTTCGATGAGCTGCTTTCGCTGGTTCCCAGACTTCATGAATTTAAGCGCTCAACTAGGCTGGCATCTCGCTCTCACCCTTTCACTGTCGAAACTGTTAAATATAGCCGTCTCATCTACTCTAATAGCTTCATGTCTCGCACTTCTCGCCTGTGGAATTGCCTCCTCTTTTCTTTTTTCAATGATAGCTATAATCCCTAACTATTCAAATGTAATGTCAATCGACGTCCCCAGATGCCTTGATCTATCCCCTATCCTTCTCTCCATCCTTTCCTCTATCACTCTTGTTGGCTGTCGATCCAAGTCTCTGTAACCACTTGTGTGCCAGTGGCTTCCCCTTGCTTGGGGTAAAACGCTTAAAATTACCTTTCTTGATATAGACAAATATATATCATTATCTTATCTATCTAAATATATATATATATATATACATATATATATATATATATATATATATATATATATATATATATATATATATATATATATATGAATTTAATTTAACTAAAATACATTTCGTTTTTAAACTTGCTTTGATAAAATCGGATTAATGAAACGCGTAGGCAATGACTAAGAAATATATTTTCTGTCTTCTTTTTATCCAAATTGATTTATTATCTGAATTATTCTGAGAAATTTATCTATATATATAAATATATTTATATATAGATTGATTCAGAAAAGACTCTCTAACCCACATGCATGGTCTGGGGTCTACGTCAAGGACTATCTCCCTCTGGCTAGAGAGTCCTCTCTCGAATCGCCGGATCATTCGTTCTTGTGTCTCCGGCTATCACTTCTCAATGCCGTTAGCTATCTATTCTTCCTCTACCGCTCTCCATCCTCTCAGGACTGTGGGATACTTGATGTCATTTCTGACAGCATAGATAGGGCCCTCTCTGCCCATCCGTACGCTCACATATTTGTGTTTGGCGATTTTAACGCCCATCACAACCAGTGGCTTAAGAACGCTACTACCGACCTCGCAGGCATTCATACTCTCAACTTTTCAGTCTCTCAATCCCTCACTCAGGTAATCAATTTCCCCACGCGTTTTGCCTACAACCGTAACGGTAAGGCCTCACTCCTCGACCTGTGTTTTACCTCCATCCCTGAGTCTTGTAGTGCCACGCAGCTCTGTCCTATCGGTAACTCCGATCATGCTGTAGTGAATGTTAGCATCTCCTTCAGCCCCCACCCCCTGCAAAGAGCCTCCTACCACCAGAACCACATTCTGCTACCAACGGGCTGACTGGGACGCGTTTCGTGACTTCCTCCGCGATGTCCCCTGGGATGCTGTATTTAAGCTCCCCACACATGATTGTGCTTCTGAGTTCTCTTCCTGGATTAAAGCCGGTATCGAAGCTTTGATCCCCTCCAGGAAATTCAAGGTCAAACCGCGCTCCCCCCCTGGTTCACAGCTGCTTGCTCAGCCGCCATTGCCCATAGAACCCACTTCTTCCACCGTTTTCGAAGTGATATGTCCGACTCCAATAGACGTCTATTTACCTCTGCCCGCAACGAGTGTAAGCGTATCCTCGACGATGCCAAGTCACTATTTGCTGCTCGGATGAAGGAACGTATTGCATCCCGCAAATTTGGCTCCAAAGATTATTGGCGCCTCTGCAAGAGCGTCCTGAACAATAACAAACCCTCCATTCCTCCCCTGTTCAATCAGTTTGAGGTCCTGACCACCTCTGCTGACAAGGCCGAATGCTTCGCTCGGAAGTTTTCTTCCAGTTCTACGCTAGACTCTTCCAGGGTGACCTTGCCCGATTTCCCTCCCAAAACTGAGGCCCTCCTGGACGGATTGCACATAACACCGTCGTCGGTATTGGGCATTATATCACCACAAGGCTACTGGTGGTGACGGAATACCAGCCATTGTCCTGAAGAAATGCGCACCTGAACTGGCGCCTGCCCTCTCTTAATTGTACATCCGCTGCCTCAAGGAGTCCTGCTTTCCAGACTGCTGGAAGTCCTCAACCACTGTCCCTGTCTTTAAGAACACTGGTGACCGCTCCGACCCTTCCAATTGCCGTCCTATCAGTCTCCTACCCCTCTTCGGCAAAGTCTTCGAGGCCATTATCAACGCCGAAGTGATTAATCACCTGATATCCCATGATCTGCTCTCAGACAAGCAGTATGGTTTCCGCTTTGCCCGATCTACTGCCGATGTGCTTACGGCCATCACTGAATTTGTCTGCCAAGCTACCCATAACAACGGTGAAGCTCGTGCCGTGGCCCTTGACATCTCCAAAGCATTCGATAGAGTCTGGCATGCCGGCCTTCTCCGCAAGCTCCAGGATTATGGTATCACAGGTCGATTGTTTGACCTAATACAATCATTCCTGCCAAACCGGGATTTGAAGGTTGTTCTTAGTGGATTCATCTCCAGATCCTATCCCGCTAACGCAGGTGTTCCTCAAGGCTCCATCCTAGGCCCTACTCTGTTCCTCATATTTATAAACGACCTTCCTGACGCCATAGACTCCCAAGTCGGCATCTACGCTGATGACACCACTATTTACTCCTGCCTCAAACACAAATCTAGTAAGGCGGACAAAGCTAACCTGGCAGCTCAAATTGAAAGGACCTCTATTCGGTTGTGATATGGGGTGAGAAATGGATGGTTAATTTTAACGCCTCTAAAACAAAACTGCTCTCTATCAACCACCACAAGGATCCATCCCTGCATCCCATTAGAATGTCTGATGACCAACTTCTCGAGAGCTCCTCCCTGCGGCTGCTCTGTCTCACGCTGTTTGGTGATCTGAGATGGAACAAATACATCGAGTCAGTTGCTTCAGCCACTGCAAAGAAACTTGGTTCTCTGTGCCGAGCCAGGAAATTTTTCTCCCCGGAATCGATCCTTCAAGTCTATAAATCGACCATTCGCCCTTGCATGGAGTATTGCTGCCATATATGGTCTGGGGCCCCTGCTGTTTGCCTCGGGGTTCTTGATAAGATCCAGAGACGGATAGGCAACGTGATTGGCCCTGATCTGTCATCTCGTCTGCAGTCGCTCTCTCACAGACGCGATGTTGCCTCGCTCTGCCTTTTTTACAAGAACTTCCACGGTAATTGCTCTGAGGAGTTGCGTTCGCTTGTCCCCAGGCCTCGTGAATTTAAACGCCCCCCGAGGCTGGCATCCCGCTCCCACCCCTACACCGTGAAAACTGTTAGATGTAGACGTCTCTTCTACTCCAATAGCTTCATGTCTCGCACATCTCACCTATGGAACTACCTTCCCTATTACTGTTTCCCTGACAAATACAATCTCCAACGGTTTAAGTGTAGCGTCAATCGACATCTCCAGTTGCCTTGATCTATCCACTTCCCTTCACCACATCCTTTCATTTTTCATTCCTATCTGCTCTCGCTCCGGATCTTCTGTGACCTCCTTGCCTTGATCGACCTTCTGCACATCCTTTCATTTTTCATTCCTATCTGCTCTCGCTCCGGATATTCTGTGGCTCCCTTGCTTTGATCGACCCACTGTCTTTCTCTTTCACCATATCCCCTCACTTGCCACTCCTATCTGCTCTTCCTCCAACACTTCTTTAACCCCTTGCGTGATAGTGGCCTCCGGCCTTGCTTGGGGTGATACGATTAAAAAAAAATAAAATATGGATATCCATATTAAAGGAAAAACTAATATATATATATATTAAAACGTTTTTATGTTTACATATTCTTTTTATAGTTGCAAATATTTAAGTAAATGCTCTGTTTTATAATATACAGCACTAATAACATTTACCGGCCCGAATGTCCGAGAAATTTTCATAGAAAATATTCGCCCTCGACAGGAATCGAACCTGTATCCTATACGGAACCATCATATAGTCTGACGTGACTTAACCGCCAAGGAGTATAGCTACATTGATTTTAGTGCTTTAAAACTTCAATCTTTCATGAATCTCTCACGTACATTCATATCTGCTCAAAGCGTATCCAAATGTAAACAAATGACGTCACACATTATGAATCCTCCGTGGCTCGATCGGTTAAGGAAACTGGAGGCTACGTCACGGCGGTAGGAAAGGAACTAAAGCCGAGAAAATAGGCCGAAAACATTTTAAGGATATATTCGTATGAATAGAATATGTATTTTTTTGGTTTAGATTGGTTGGGTTTATTTTTTTTAACGGCATATCAACTTCAATGAGTTATTTGATGCCGACAACATTTTTAGGATAGATTCGTATGAATAGAATATGTATTCTTTGGTTTAGATTGGTTTGGTTTATTTTGTTTTACGGCATATCTTACTCACTGGGTAATTTAATGCCGACAACATTTTTAGGATAGATTCGTATGAATAGAATATATATTCTTTGGTTTAGATTGGTTTGGTTTATTTTGTTTTACGGCATATATGAAGCTCACTGTGTTATTTAATGCCGACATCAATTGTAGGATAGGTTCGTATGAATGGAATATGTAATCTTTGGTTTAGATTGTTTTTTGTTTTGTTTTTTGTTTTCCCGCATATCAAGTTCACTGGTTTAATTAATGCCGATAAATTTTAAAGTACAGATTCATATGAATAGAATATGAATTCTTTGGTTTAGATTGGTTGGGTTTATTTTGTTTTACAGGAATTACAGCTCTTTGGGTTATTTAATGCCGACAACATTTTTAGGATATATTCGTATGAATAGAATATGTATTATTTGTTTTTTTTTGTTTTTGTTTTTGTTTTCGGCATATCAAGCTCACTGGGTAATTTAATCCCGACAACATTTTTAGGATAGATTCGTATGAATAGAATACGTATTCCTTGGTTTAGTTGGTTGTGGTTTATTTTGTTTTTCGGCATATCAAACTCAATGGGTCATTTAATGCCGACAATATTTGTAGGAAAGAATTGTGTGAATTGAACATGTATTCTTTGGTTTAGATTGGTTTGGTTTATTTTGTTTTACGGCATATCAAGCTCACTGGGTTATTTAATGCCAACAACATTTTTAGGATAGATTCGTAACAATAGAATATGTATTCTTTAGTTTAGATTGGTTACGTTTATTTTGCTTTAGAGCATATCAAGCTCGCTGGCTTATTTAATGCCGACAAACATGTTTATTTCTGGTAATATTTTGTTTTGTCAAAAATCTGTTTCTGGTAATATTTTTCCTTCAAAATTATATTGCTGATATTAATTTTTTCTCAAAATTTTTTGCTGGTAAGAGTTAACTATTTGCCCATAGCTGGGACCGTAGCAGGTGCTACCAGCCCGCGTCAGGTCGCACGTGGAATCACCAGAAATTAAGAGGTGGTTCCACGCTCCTCAAATCCTCCTGATCAGAGGCCTTGCTGCTGGATGTAATTTATCGTCTTACCCAGGATGCGGATGCAGTTTAACGCCTTACCCAGGATGTAATTTCTGAAAGGATTTGGGCGCCATACATGACATGCATATAAATGTTTCGATCTGACGAGGCTAGTTTACAGGTGAAATGTTTTGATTTTGTATCAATTTGCAGTGTTTGATGAGGCTACTTCTAGGGCAGCTTATTCTACGTTCAATGTGTTAGGTGTCGTCTTCATTTTCTTCTAGCCGTCGTGTCTCTTCAGGACGTGAGCGCCTATGATATTCTACAATCTACAATCCTAACATTTGTTCCTTTGCCCTCCCTGCAACAACACGTTCCGCCAACCAGTCTCATAGCTCGTTAGCCGGCTGCATTCCCATTTTGTTTTCGTCTTCGATATGTGCTGTGAGTTATAAACTCTTTAAGCCTCCCGTCGTCATTATGTGTCGGTGAAAATTCAGCTCTTTCTAATTATGACTATAAGTGTCCGTTTATCTTTAGACTTTCCATTAACTTCTTATTTGCTTATGCACACCTCGCATAGTCTTTTCAGAATTCTTCTGTAGAACCACATTTCAGCTGCCTCCAGTCCCCCCTTCATCCTTGACGACATTGCCTGTCATTCACTGCCATACCAGAGGACTAATTATTATATAACATTTCGGCACTAAACATCTTGTTAATTCTCGATTCTATTAATCTATCATAGCGTATATTTGCGTCGCACCAGAAGGTAATTCTCACCGGAACACATCCTTCAAATCTACAAATAAACCATTCGTTCTTGCATGAAATACTGCTGCTATATATGGTCTGGTGCTCCCGCTATTCATCTCGAAGTCCTAGACAATATTCAGAGACGGACATGCAACGTGGTTGGTCCTGATTTGGCATCCCATCTGCAGTCGCTATCTAAAAGACGTGCTCTGGCTTCCGTCTGCCTTTTCTACAAGTACTTTCATAGCAACTGCGCCGACGAGCTACGTTCACTGGTTCACAAATTGCATGAATTGCGCGCTAACAGTTTGGCATCTCGGTCCCACCCTTTCACTGTCGAAACGACTAAATGTAGCCGTCTCTTCTACCCCAGAAGCTTCTTATCTCTCATATCTCGTCAGTGGAACTCCTTTCCTCGCACTTGCTTCCCTGATAGCTATAATCTTCAAATATTCAAATGTAAAGTCAATCGACATCGTCTAATGCCTTGACCATGATCCCTGTCCTTCTCTCTATTCTTTTCCCAAAAACTCCTCTTTACTCTTATTCTCACTCTCTGTAACCCCTTGCATGTTAGTGGCACTCAAGTCTTACTTGGGGCGAATAACTTATAATATTAAAAAGAAACTTATACTGTGACCCCTTCGTACTTTTAGTGATCATAGATTCCATTTCCTGTTATTTCGGAATTGTTATACATTAAGAGTGAAGAGCTTTTTCGTTGACTTCTTCATGGTTTAGAATTCAGATAGTCGTTTTTCAGTTTGCTACTCAAAGGTAGATAGGGCAGACTGTGCTGTTATTTAACTAATACATCGAGAGTTAGAAAAGACACATTCCTGATATTACCCAAGTGATCTCCACAAACTCGGCCTGAAATAGAACTTTACTTGGCAAATGATACCCGTTACCCACAGACCTATGGTAATTAACTCAGGATTTTTAATTTTCATAATTAAAACCTGATTTTTCGCTGCATGATTGGGTTAAAATGACTTTTTTTACGCTATCTCTCTTTGTCTTTGGTTGGCCATCCATTCACTAAGACCTATTAATTATCTACTCATTGTTCCTGTCTTGACTTCGGTATTTCCTGTGAATGTTAAATTCGCCAAGCATACTTTCCTCATTATGTGTCAGAAATTTCAGGTGTCACTTTCTGGTGATTGTTACCTGTTTCTTATTCTCTTTACAACTTCCCCTATAAACACACGTTCTGGCGATGTCGTTCTCACCTATCGCCGGTCAAATAAGGTCTGTATAGCTTCAAGTCTCTTCTTCATTCTCTGTCATATTAGTTATTATATCCTAGTTCGGTACTCGTTTCCATTGCACCTCTCTCTTGATACCTTGCTTGATTTCTGTAAGGCACTTGGAGTAATCCTATGCGCATTTACGTTGTTGCTGCTTATTTTCTGTTTTCTGTTACAATGCTACAAATATACAATACATACTCAGGTGTTTTTTATTATTTTTAAGCAAAATGTATACCGTGCATACTCAAGTATTTTTTATTATTTTTAAGCAAAATTCCTACCCTACATACTCAAGTATTTTTTATTATATTTAAGCAAATTGCATACCGTATATACTCAAGTATTATTTTATTATTTTTAAGCAAAATGCATACTCAAGGATTTTCTATTATATTTAAACAAAATGATTGCCGTGAATACTCAAGTATTATTTATTATATTTACGCAAAATGCATACCGTGAATACTCAAGTATTTTTATTATATTTAAGAAAAATGCATACCGTATATGCTCAAGTATTATTTTATTATTTATTAGTAAAATACATACCGTGCATACTCAACGAATTTTTATTATATTTAAGCAAAATGATTACCGTGAATACTCAAGTATTTTTTATTATATTTAAGCAAAATGCATTTGTTACAAGTTATGCATTTTCGGTGATTGGTTACACTATACTTAGGTCTTTTTTTCTGGAGGTGTTAAAATGTATGCAAAAGAATTCACGAAATAGTTTTATACATGTGTATATACCGAAGTGAAATTAATGTAGTTAATTATTTTTGTCAGATACAAAATTTAAGTCTTCGGTTATTGTTATCTCTTTTGCTAACAACCATGCATTCTGGCCTTTTACAGTTGTTTGTCCATTCTTTCGTTTTACTACATTGTCTTAAGTAAATAAAGGGCTATATTATTTCCCTCCATGAATTGAAGAACCATTCCAATGAGCACTGCATTGCCTGCTTGCCATTATAAGATTAAGTTTGTCTAAACGATATATATAACGAGGATATTACGATTAAAAAAATATCTTCCGCAAGTAATGTAATATCATCTCTCAGTTTTCTCTTCGTCCATGAACAGAGGCGTAGCTGAGGAAAATACTAAGAGGGACAGGTCCTGGGGAACGGCTGTCCGCGGCACTCCCACTTAATTGTATTAAAGAGTGGGATCGTTAAATATATACATTCCAGCGGAAACGACGGATGCGGCGGCTGGGCAAGTTTTGGGCCTGGTCTGGTTGTACGCGCTCGGGTGCCCCCCCCCCATTAAATCATAGTTTTTATTACATCACGTCGCCGTGGGAAGATGGGTAAATACCTGTCTATTAGGAGTTATTTATATAGCATAATACTATCTACTGGAGGCGTCTTCTGAACAGATGTGGGAAGTTAAAAGGTCCAAATTCCGAAGCGGTGTTCAATTTGTCAAGTAAATGATATCTCGTTAGTATCTCACGTGCGGGGCCATTGGAAATTGCCTGAAAACCATAATTTGGTTTAGCGCAAGAATCCTGAGTGAAATCATCAAGAAGGGACCGTTCGGGAGTCGGTGATGGTTTTTCTAACACGAAGTCAAAAATCAGCGTGACCGAGGGTTTGAGTGAACGAATTTGTTCAAAATGGTGATCAATCCATACGCTATTCCCCCAGAAATGTAAATATTTTCTGATCAGCATAATTACAATATACAACATATATTATTTGAACAAACACAAATGTGCCTGAGAGGCACTTATACAACTGGGATTAGCTAATCACGCTAGCAAACGTGAATACTCGGATACGAGCGACCAGCCATAAATGTAATGTTGGATCTTTTAAAGGGATTCATCGAAATGAAAGGGTAGAATGTTTTTCCTCGAAAGTTCAATGCGATCGATAATTCATGGCTAATTTCCCCTTTGCGTGAAATATGAGTTTCATATCAGATTCTAGCAGGGATAACAGGAAAGATGAAGGAAGATAAAAGATTCTTCGAAGTAAATTACTTTGCTTAGAAAACATTCTTTGTTTTAAACTCACAATCTCAAATGCGATCGAATCAGGCTATTACCGGTAGTCAAAATTCCGATATCCTCTATTTCAGGTTTTCATCCCGATGGGATATATTAAGAATTCTGAAAATAAAGGGAGACAATCAGAAAAAACGATTGGGAGAAGATAAAAGATATATGGCGTAGCAAGATAATTAATTACCTAAGAAAGAAAGAAAGAAAGAAAGAAAGAAAGAAAGAAAGAAAGAAAGAAAGAAAGAAAGAACGTGGGATAATGAATGAATAATGAATCCGGAAAAATGAATGAATCTGAAAAAAAATGAATGAATAAATGAATAAATTCTAAGAGTTTATTCTCTCGAACTTCTCACTTGTTAAATTATCTTCCTTCTTCTTAATTCCCAGTCAACTTTCTTCAAAAAAAAAAAAATTAAATGCAATGTCAAGCGTTATCTTCTCACTTCATAATTCTTACACCTTTATTGTTCTCTCTCCGTAACAGTGATTTTTTTACGCATATTCTCTAACCATCAGTAACCCCCTTGCACCGTAGTGGATTTATTGCCTTGCGTGGAGTGAAATAATTAAAAAAAAAATGAAATAAGGAATCTGTGAGAAATAAATAACATAAGAAAGGAATAACGGGGAAAGAGACTGAATGATAGAAGGAATGAGGGAGAAACAAATACAGAATGTATGAAAGAAGGAATATGAAAGAAAAATAAACAAAGAAAGAATGATGAAAGGAATACGAAAGATAAATAAAGAATGAATGAAAGAATGAAAATGAAAGAAAAATAAAGAAGGAATTAAGAAGGACTATGATAAAAAGAAAGTGAAATGAAAGAAAGAAGGAATAGGAAAGAAAAGTAAAGAAAGAAAGAATGAATGAAGGAAGGCATACGAAAGAAAAATAAAGAAAGAAAGAATATGAAAGAAAAATGAATGAAGACGGAATGAAAGAAGGAATATGAAAAAATAAAGAAAGACATAATGAAAGAATGAATTTGAAAGAATAGTAAAGAATGAAAGTAAGAAGGACTAAGAAGGTAAACTATATAAAGAATGAAAGAAAGAAAGTAAAGAAAATGAATGAAAGAAGGAATATGAAAGAAAAATAAATAAAAAATATGAAACAGGGGATAAATTTGGGAGGAAGAAAAAGAAGACTCTTGGTGAAAGAAAAATGACAAAATGGCGGAAAAATGAAAAAGAGCGAATATAAATGAAAGTAGGCAAGCGGGAAAGGACTTCATAAATCTACAGACATAAAAATTCATAACAAATCAATAAGAGAAAGCACAAAAATAATAATAATTACAAAACGTCTGAAATCGTGTTAGACGAAATAAGATTGCTTTAACACCGTAGAAACGAATGACGAGTTATCACGTAACGTATTTCTTCTGAGAGATTTTACTCTGGTCATGCACCCGATAATGATTCCAGAAAATTCTTAGATAATAATCCGGGCAGATGGAAAAGTCATTATTTTCTATCCTAGAAGAGTTGAAGAAATAATTCCCTTTTATATCACCCACAAACCTAACGCAAATTGTATCCCCTACCGAACAACAACATAGGAGCTAATCGATGGCACCTAACGGATCAATACTTTCGAAATCCAACATAGAATGTCTACCTATAGACTCAAGTATAAAATCGACCTATCTCTAAACATATCCTCAAGTATTTTCCAAACTTCAAACCCTTTCTCACAGACAAAACGCCGCAACCCACTCGCTGCTTTACTGCTATTCCCATTAAAAGTATTCAGACGAACTGTATTCCTTAGTTCCACCAGTTCTAACATTTACGGCTAAAACCTGCCGTGCCACCCTGGAGCGAACCACCTTCATTCCCTTCGTTTTCCATTGGTGAGGTGGAAGTTCCCCTCGAGTAGAACCTTCTTACCAACCGCTGTTTGTGAAACCGTCGCCCACGATTAATTGACTGATTCACTCATCTTCTATGACTTATCAATCATTTGTAGGCTATTTAAAGCTCGGAGATTTTTTTTTAAAGATTCTAATGTTTAATTGTTTTCTAGATAATAATGGCTAACTGAGACAAGACTTGACACATAGCTGGAGAGAGGAGACGTGGAATCATAGCTTTCCCATGGTTGTTTGCATGCGAGAGAATATAACGAATGCTCCTGGAATTCGAACTCGGCTCTCTAATTAAGAATGTCGAGACATTATCCGTTACATCACCCATACATTACAAGTTTACAGCACCTGGTATTCCCAAGTGGTCACCTATCTAGGTACTGACCAGGCCCGATGTTGCTTAACTTTTGATCGTACGGGGACCGGTGATTTAGCTTAATGAGGTCGTTAGTATTAACACCCAATAGGATGATTTCCGGTCACTAAAATCTTAAGCAGTTCATGTCTAGAGTTAACCGTAATCTCCCCCACATGACCCCATAATCTGTGCCTCTTAATCTGTAATCCTGTAGATCATTGTAGAAAATAACTAAATACCATCTATCTGCAGACTCAAGTATAAAGGCAATCATTAGGTTTGTAAAGGGCCTAAATAGACTACAGCCATTGCAGCAGTGGTATGTCCAGGATAAGATGAGGACTCTTAAGAGTGGGTTTGAATTCAGTTTTCCGTTTCCTACAATATGTGCCCAGAGTGTTCAGTTCTGTTTAGCAAGCGAGTTCCGTATGCTCTGATATTTAAACTCGAGCTTTAAGGAAAAGGAATACATGATTTTCAAAGGGTATTAGCGCGAAGAGAGTGAAAGTGAATAGACCAGAAAGTGAATAGACCAGGTACTCGGATATCACTTTCCACGCAGATTAAAATAACTTTATGTATATGTAGACTTCTAGAGTGTAAAAAATAGACATAGATTTCGATAACTTAATAGGTATTGGAATATGCGTTTAGGCTTGGTTTGGTTTATTTTGTTATACGGCATATCAACATCAATGTGTCATTTAATGCGAACAACTTTTTTTTCCTGGTAATATTTTTGTTTTGTCAAAACTCCATTTCTGTAAATATTTTTTTCTCAAAAATGTATAGCTGGTAATAATATTTTTCTCAAAAAGTATAGCTGGTAATATTTTTTTCCAAAACGTATAGCTGGTAATATTATTTTTTCAAAAACATATAGCTGGTAATATTTTTTAAAAAACGTATAGCTGGTAAAAATATTTTTTCAATAACGTATAGATGGTAATATTTTTATTTTATTTCAAAAACGTACCGCTGGCAACATTAGTTTTTCAAAAACGTAATATCAGAGGCCTTGCTGTTGGACGTAGTTTATCGTTTTACCCAAGACACGGATGTAGTTTATTGTCATACCCAGAACGCTGCGTTTTGGTGTAATGGATATAGACTCGGATATCATACCAAGGTCGCGAATGTAATCTGAGTGTTAACTATTTGCCCATAGCTGGGACCCTAACAGGTTCTGCCACCCCGGACCAGGGTGGACCTGGGAACACCAGCAATTAAGTGGTGGTTCCACGCTCCTCAAACCCTCCTGATCATAGGTCTTACTGTTGGAAGTAGTTTATCGTCTTACCCAGGACGCGGATGTAGTTTATTGTCATACCCAGGACGCTGCGTGTAGGTGTAATGAATATAGACTCGGAATGGGAAAGCTCAGATCCGAATTCGAATTATGTATACGAGGTTTGATCAAAATGTCACGGAAGTGCTGCTATGGTAACGGAACCAAAGTACACAGTGTGAAGCCGATTTGGCACAGACTGACCATGAATTGTTTCGCACATACACATTAAGTTATAACATTCTCGCTCACTTACTTTGCACTTACAGCAGTTCTTGGCAGGAACGTGTGTAGAGTGTGGTCGTCTTACCACACTACAGAAGTTCTACAAATACCCTTGAGAAAGGAACAATCCATCCATTCTCCCCAGTTATGGATTGATCATCAATAGAGACTCAGTTCTTCATCCTTGTTTGGCAACCAATCTATCACGCAAAGAAATGTCAAACTACTACTACGTCTTCTGCCTAGTCAGTCATGACTCGAACGAGGCACGCTCGTGTATCGTGTATGACACCTAACTGGTTGAATAGCTATTCACAACGATGCAACCACCTCAACAACAAAGTCAGATTGAGTGTAAGTGGCCTACTTCACCGGGGCCATTTCTATTCTAGTTGGTCTGAAAAAACTAAGTTTAATAAAGAAAACATCTACTACAGTACAAAGTTTTATCATCAGGGGAAATACGTTAGAACGAAGATTAGAAATACCATTGGGGCATCTTCTTCCCAAGAGTCCCTCCTTTGTGAAGTAAACTCCCATGATATTTCCTGAAACTACGATCTTTTATCAAAACCGCTAGCTATTCTGTATATACTTATAATATACAATTATTACGTCCATCAAACAACCCAATTCGGTAACGCTCTACATTTAGTGTCTCTTGGGACTATAATTGCGTGAACAATAGCATGAAAAAGATATTTACAATTTGCTTCGGGAGGTGAATAGCGACGCATATAAATAAGTCAATAAGACTGTGACTTAATGAGGAAAATACAAATTTGTAAATCGATTTGCACGAATCAAGGTGATAATGCAACTAATACGTAAAGGTCTACTGTTAGTATTAAAATATCAACTAGACAACTTACCCCGAGACTTGGGCCGTGAAATTATTACACCCTACTCCCATAGATCAAATAAAACGCTCAGTTTCAAATTGCCTGTGGATTACATATATTTGAGGAACGTCGGCGGGAATAGTAGTCGAAACGGAGTGATAAAAACAACAAAGGTATGGGCACTAATCCCCATATAATATAATGTAAATAAATAATCTAATGAGAAGACAAATATATTTCCCGTCGATGTATTATTCGATTTTATTAAATTGTTTATGAAATTAGATTAATTCACGATAATGCTGGAGAATTTTCTATGCGACAAATTTTCCAATTTCTCAAAAAAAAACAAAAACAAACCATCAACACTTTTAAAAGCATTGTTCGCTAGACTGAGACACTTTGTAAGGAATCTTTTTCACACACAATCGATATTCCATATCGATTCGTATTTTGAAGGTAATACTATTGATATCGAAGCCTGAGAGGATAACGTACTGTGAACGTATACCGTCTTCTTCCGTAGACAGTTAGTTCAGCTAGTTCAGCTCTTTGCGGCTGGTGTTCGAGTACTAGCATGTCTTTCTTCAAACTGGTGGATTCCTTTGGAGTTATAGTCATTGATTATCTTCAGAAATATATGCTAGTCATGTTCAGTGGACGGGAAGTTTCATACAACAACCTCCCACTGAGCGCGGTTGATACAAATGTGCTCCTAGGAATTCCGCTGACGAATGTTCCCGCCAGATTTAAACTTCTTTGCGATGATATGGATCATGTTGCAAACCTACAGCCCGACAAACCAAAAAAACGAACACAACTCATTTAGAGGCAGTACTTTAATATGCTTGGATAGATACGACCACGCATTTATTCCAGTACATTGCAGATGTAATATGCAGTATCTACCGGGAGGTTAATTGCACTTAATTAAGCAGCTTCCAGCAGTAATTTTTGATGTTTTCTTCGAGTTTACTATCAACCGATTATAAAAATCTTCTAAGTTACGGGAATTCCATTTATAAATGTTTAAACTATCAACTATATACAGCAGTTTTCCCAGATCGAAGAATAACAGTGGCTTCAAGTGAATAAACTCTCATGGTCTTCGGGAAGACAGCCATTCAACAGATATTAGAAACTGGCGCTACACTATCACAAATGACTTAACCAAATAGCAAAGACACATCAATTGTAGTTTTCGAACAGCATTTAAAACTAAAACAGACAGATGTAATGGTAGTGAAATAAAGTTATAGTTAAAAAAAAAAACCTTAAACATAAGGTTTGGCATGGTTTATGTTTTACGGCATATCAAATTCAATGGGTTATTTAATGGGGACAATAATTTTATTGCTGCTAATATTTTTTTTTATTTTCAAAAATGTAGTCCTACAATTTTTTTTTCTTCTTCAAAATGTATTGCTGGTATTCTTTTCAAAAATCTATTGCAGGTAATTTTTTTTTTCCAAAAAATTATTGCTGGTAATAATCATTTACAAAAATGTATTGCTGGTATTAAAACCTATTTTTACACTTTCATAGTGTTTTGACCCCAGTTTGTGGGTTAACTGTTTTTCCATAGCTGGAACCCTAACAGGTGCTACCACACCCGGTCAGGGTGGGCTTGGGAACACCAGCATTAAGAGGTGGTTCCACGTTTCTCAAAACCTCCTGATCAGAGGCCTTGCTGTAGGATGTAGTTTATCGTCTTACCCAGGACGCTGATGTAGTTTATCGTCATACGCAGGACGGTTAAACAAAAGTTTAAAAAAAATAACATCATTAGTAAAATGTGACATGGGAGCTAGTGGACTGACAATTTTTATTATTTTTTAAAAGAAAGTGTTTTATAAATGTTAAACTACTGTAATGCTAACTGTTTGGTTAATGAACGCCGAATTCTGTCATCATGAAAGTGGCTAAACTGACCGTTACCTTATATTAGGGATGATCGAAAAGTATCGAGACTGGTGTTATAAAACGAAAACCCACAACGCATGCATTTTGGCATTTAATCTCCTTCGAAGTAGTGCCATTCTGCAGGCACACAATTTATCCCGCGTCATTACTATTGATGGAAGGATTCATGGAAATCATTCTTGGGAATAGCGAGCAACTGTTTCGTCGCATTCTCTTGGATTTCCTCAACGTCTTGAAATCGTGTTCCTTTCGGGTGACATTTGACTTTTGAAAAGAGAAAAAAAATAAAGAGGGGCAAGATCTGGAGAATAAAATGTTTGTCGGAACTGGGAAAATTTGGCCAAAAACTGCAGCAGAAAACATGTTCCCTGAGACGAGCACACTGCTGTAAACAACTGAAGTCGGTGAGAACGTTATCACTTAGTGTCTCTGTGCGACAGAATTCAAGGTCAGTTTGTGTTAAAACGGCTTCACCCTGCGTACTTTGGCTCCTGTTAACATAGGAACAGTCCCCATATTTTTTCATCTGACTTCATATACTTAACATTCAGGATTTATCTCGTATATTTATAAAACAGTTTTGTATATGTATTAACTAAATAAATAAATTATAAAATGGCAAAATAACGTCATAAGTAATGATATATATTAGTTCATTATAGCTCGTTACTTATGACGCTAACTTTAAATTTTATAATTTATTTATTTGGTTAATAAATTTATAAAATTATTTTATTTTTACAATGAATGAACATTATTATTCTTTTTGTTTGTTAATCTTCCGTTGTTAGTATTTCCTGTTCTCTTCACTCTATCACTTCGTCTCCTTTCTTTCTTTACCTCTCCCTTTGATTTTACTGTTTGTTTTTCATTCTCCCTTTGTAAAGTATCCTGCTTTCCGATTCCTATATCGATATTTTCTCGTTCTCTTTGTTCTTATCCGCGTACGATCAACGAAGTTAAGCAAAATCGAGACTTGTCAGTACCTGGATGGGTGACCGCTGATGAATCCTAGGTGGTGTAAGCTTGGATCTGTAGGCGGTTTAATAGATAATGGCTCGGAATTGTTAATCGTAGAGGCGAGTTCTAATTACCGTTGGCTTCGTTATATTCACTTACGAGCAAATACCGTTGGGAAAGGGAAAATTTAACCTCTTTTCCGCCAGCTAAGACTTAATTATTAATTAGTTATTGGTGCGATAAAAAAACAAATTTAAAGGGAAAAATACAGTGAGGTGAAACAAGTATTTGGACAGTAAAAAAATGGATTTAGAATCATATATTGAAAGAAAAGCATTGTTTAAAGCTCACAATATATTCGTAAAACAATTATAAATGCAAATAAACAGCAAAAATAAATTATTTGACACATGTATATATATTTTATATACAAATTATTAAAACAGGTAGTGAAAAAAGTATTTGTAGAGTTTCGAAATTATATTTAAAATTAATGTTTTGAGTATATTTCATGCTCGAATGTGTTAGAATTTTATGGAATAGTCTAGAACGTGCATTACTTAAAGGTGTTAGCTATCTTGATGGTCAGTTCATCTGAAGACGTCACACTTAACAGTACTGCAGGATGCCAAAGCAAAGAGAGCTGTCGAAAGATCTTAAAGATCGAATTATTTCTGCACATACAGAAAAGAAAAAGCTATCGTAAGATTTCTAAAGACCTATGGGTACATAATTAAGACATGGAAAGTCTTCGGTACTCATGAAAATATGCCAAGAATAGGTGCACCGCGCAAAATATCACAAAACCGTCCACGGAAAATAGTACGGCGAGTAAAAATGACCCTTTTGTGACTCGGAGAGAACTTAAAAAAGATATCAGCAATGCAGGAACTCACGTATGCAAGAGGACGATAATTTCTGAACTTCACCGACAGCAATTAAAATCTCGCTCTCCTCGCAAAACCCCATTGCTAAAAAAAACGTCATATAAAATCCAGACTTAAATTTGCCAAAACTAATTTGCAAAAGCATGATGATTATTATAAGCAAATTTTATGGTCTGATGAAAGCAAGATTGAACATTATGGCCACAACGATGTTTGGAGAAAGGATGGAACAGTCTTCAATCAAAAGAACACAATCCCCACTGTGAAGCACGGAGGCGGTAGCATTATGGTTTGGGGATGCTTTGCATATAATGGTAGGGACAATTGAAAATTATTGAGGGCACAATGAATGCAGTTAAATATATTCAGATTTTAGATGATTGCTTGCAGCCGTCAGTTGAGAAATTAGAACTTGGACCAGATTCGGTTTTTCAAAAGGACAATGATGCGAAAAATACAGCCAAAGCAACACGTGCATGGCTTCAAAACAATAACATCAACGTGTTGACGTGGTCCAGCCAATCGCCCGACATGAATCCAATAGAGAATCTTTGGAGAACACTGAAGAATCAGTTTCGTGAAAGGCGAGCAAAGAACCTCAGTGAAGTGAAAGTTTTTGCAGAAGAAGAGTGGGCTAAAATTCCCACCAAATCATGCCACGTGCTTGTAGAGAGCTACAGGAACAGACTGAGATCTGTGGTTGCAAATGAAGAAGGACCAAGTAAATATTAAACACATTTAAAGCATAATTTATATTCTGTCCAAATACTTTTTTCACTACCTGTTTTAATAATTTGTATATAAAATATATATATACGTGTCAAATAATTCATTTTATAATTTTTTTTTGCTGTTTATTTACATTTATAATTGTTTTACGAATATATTGTGGGCTTTAGACAATGCTTTTCGTTCAATAAATGATTCTAGATCCATTTCTTTACTGTCCAAATATTTGTTTCACCTCACTGTAATTGCTGTCTTTAAATAACCTGCAAATGGTTGATAAAGCCGTAGATAACGAATCAACCAATCTTCCTTCTGGTCGTCTATCTATCTAACGATATGTTTCTGATTATGGCATTATCGATGTCCTTTTAATTATTGGTGATTTTATTTGCTATTCGCATTCTTATTTCATTTTTCGTCCTTTTTCTTTGTCTTATCGTCTTTTCTTCCTGTTAAATGTTCGTTGTCTTCGGTCTTTTCGTTTTTCTTAACTCTTACGATCTGCTTTTCTTTCTTATCCTTATCGTCTTTCTTCGCTCTTACTTGTGAAGTTTAATAGAATTTCCTAACGTCTTTATTTGCTGTTACGAGTCCAGTCTTTTTTTTTACACCTCCTCAATATCTGTTATCCGTTTTCTTTCTTTTTCCTACTGTTTCTTCTTCAATATCTGTCTATATTTCTGAGATTATGTATTGTAATTATTTACATTTTCGGACAGATGCCATCATCTTTCTTGCCATATTCACTATATTTCCGCCGTCGTACGCTTCGACCTTCTTCAGCTTATTGGAATTTCGTGCTGAACCCAATATTTTGTCCATGGGTTAGATTGTTTTAGTCCCACGTGCCAAGGCACTTCCGGATTCCTCAGTTATTTAACTCAAATCTCCAAGTTTTTGTACACCACAGCAGTAGCCAGGTATTGAACTTACAACTCAGTGGGTCAGGTCACTGGATCCAACCAACGCTTTTATCCAGTGGGCCACGTCTTCTTGACACAATCTACCCAGGTGGACGAAATAAAGTGTTCAGTTCAAAATTCCAATCTCCTGTAGAAGGTCGGAGCGAACAACTGCCGAAACGTCTTGAATATGGCAATAAAGATTAGGACAACTGTTCGAACAATGTAAATAATGAAAATAAGCTTGTGTAAATTGATGGAAAGAAAATAATTGGGGAGTTGAGTCAGCAGACATCCACTGCTTAGACATTTGCAGCTCAAAACATAGGAAGTCGTAGAGAGCCATGATCATCCACCTCTTGAAAGGACATACCACATGAAACAAGAGAGAATGTGTCCTACGAAAATTATTTGCTAAGATCCAAAACAATAATGAATATAATTTTTGAAAGTATGCATACTAAATGCACAACCACACGTTGTAAAATTGTTTGTTTGTTTCTTTATTTTCATTCCCTTTTCTTTCTTACTTAATTCATTTATTTCTGTATCTATTTATATCTCAGTGTCCTTTCTTTCTGTCAACTAATTCGCTATATATTGATCTATATATCGATTTGTGTATATGTTTGTCTGTCCAGCGATATATCACGTCCTGGGTATGACAATAAACTACATCCGCGTCCTGGGCAAGACGATAAATTACGTCCAGCAGCAAGGCGTCTGATCAGTAGGTTTTGTGGAGTGTGCAACTACCTCTTAATTACTGGTGTTCCCAGGACCACACTGACCCGGGGTTGTAGCACCTGTTAGAGTCCCAGCTATGGGCAAATAGTTGACCCCACAGCCTGACTCAAAACACTATGAAAGTGTAAAAATAAATTTTAATACCAGAAATACTTTTAAAATAAATTAGTATCAGCAATAAATATTTGAAAAAAAGAAAATATTACCAGAAATGAAAATATTGTCGGCATTAAATAAAACATTAAGGTTAATAGGCCACAAAATAAAACAAACTAATCTATATATTTAAAAAAAAAATATTACCAGGTACACATTTTTGAAAAAAAAAGGAAATTTTGTCGGCATTAAATAAACCATTGTGGTTGATATGCCGTAAAACAAAACAAAACAAAACTAGCTATATATCTGTGATTCGTGTGAACACGTAAATTTATAAATATCCACACTCGTGGTGAAATACGTTTTTAGATATTTCTATATTTATGAGATTGCTATATTCACGACGTTTCGGTCGTCGTAGGCTCCTGAAGTCTTCAGGAGATACGAAATTCGAACTGAACCTTTTAATTCGTCCACCGGGGCAGATTGTTCTAGATAACTGATACTGAGACATCCGAAACAGGCATTTCACGTAGAACTAGATTAATGTATCGCGGCGGACGAAATAATGGGTCCGATCACATGATAAAGGCCGGAATGTACAACGGCCTCAACGTTGTGAATATGGCAATAAAGACGATGACAAAAGTCGAAATAATGTAAATAATGTAAATCTTATCATCTATTTCTTTTTCATTCTCTTACTTTTCATTCTTTTACTTTTCATTTCCCCTCGTAATGTCGGTTATTATTGCTCTCTCTTTTTCATTGTCTTTCTTTACACTTACAATTCCTGCTGCTTTTTACCTTTTCACGTGAATCTATTGTCATTTCCTTTCGTTTTTTGCTTATGTTTCATTACAATTTTTCCCATACACTTTGCTATTTCGCTTATTTACGATATTGTGCTCATCTCTATCATCTTTCGATTGTAACTAAAAGACAAAAAAACTTCTAATTCCAACGAATAATTTATTTTTATGGAAATATTTCGGCTAGCAGTTGCCAGTCACGGTCACTCCTTAATTTGAGTAAAAACAATGCAAAGAAGCTAGAAACATATAAGCATTCAAACCAAGGAAAACAAACCGAGTTGATGACGTTTACAACGTAATAGCAAGTTGAGGCATAAAGAAAATTCCTTGAAAAGAAGCACTTAGCATTGTACTTAAACTATCTAATGATGCAACACGATCTGAATGAACCAGCCTTACTTTAACCGACATAGTTAAGTTGATAGACCCCTGTCTTGATAACACCTACTTTACTATTAACAAAGTTTTGTACAGACAGGCAACGGCATTTCCCATGGGTTCGCCAATTTTCCCTATCCTAGCAAATCTTTTTATGTAAGATTTTGAATCTACAGCTTTGCATAATTATGATAACCCCATCAGAATATGGTGGAGGTACGTTGATGATACTTTTGTCTTAATGAAACATCAACATGTGGATTCCTTCTTACAATTCCTCAATAATCAAAATGAACATATCAAATTCACAATGGAATTAGAAAAAGACATGAGTACCATTTTTAGATTGCTTGGTTACGATCGTAATTAAAAGACAAAACAAAATTGTAATTCCAACGAATGATTTATTTTTATGGAAATATTTTGAGTAGCAGTTGCCAGTTTCGGTCAGTCTTTAATTTGAGTAAAAACAGTGCAAAGAAGCTCGAATCCCTTTAGAATTCAAGTCAAGGAAAACAAATTGAGTTGTTGATGTTTAAAACGTAATAGCAAATTGAGGCGTAAAAAAAGGATTTTTGTTTTTTACTCTATAAATTACCTTCTTTTTGTCATCATATTTTTCTTTGGGGCAGAGAGGTCCTGACAGGATGAAGTTGTGCTGCATCTATCCTATTGCAGGCATTTTTTTGGTATTTGCTATTACCATTTGTTCAGCTACTCTTCTTTGATTGAAATGCTTTTCGTTGGTCAATTTCATTTCCGGATGGTTGAAGTCAATTCTTTAACCTTCTGTCATGGCATGTAATGCATTTGCTGACGTTTTTTTTTTCCAATTTTTGTTTTTTGTTATCATTTAAAATTACTTTATCACAAAGTTTCAATGTTGTTCCAGTCATTCTTTCAATGACTTGAAGTCATGCTCACACAACTTCTTGAGCAGTTTATGCAAATAATTTTGTAAATCAGATCGCCATTTATTTTAACTGCTCTTTTCTTTTCCTTGATTTAAATTCTTAAGAGTTTCGAGTTTCTTTGCTCTGTTTTTACTCAAATTAAGGAGTGACCATGACTGGCAAATGCTAGCCGAAATATTTCCATAACAAGAAATCATTCGTTGGAACTACAAAACTTTTCTTTTAATTATGCAACTACCAACTTAGACAAGCATCCTAAATTTGATCATTCGATCTTATTTACATTGAAAGATGGCACCAATTATTAGAAATCTTTAATAGTGAGATTCGTCAGGAGTATGACGATATTCTACATTCGGCAGCGATTGGAGGTTTTCAAGAAGCGTGAACCCACCCCTTAAATGTTGCTGTTTCCATGTTCACCCTGATATCACCGGTTTGAGTCTCACTTATGGAAAAATACCGAACCCCCAAACTAAAACAGCACAATATGAAAATATAGTAGTTTTTGTTACAAGTATTTATTACATTTTTTTAATTTTTTTATTACAAGTTTTTTTTTATGGTAAAATGACCACTAACACATTTTATGTGTAGCTGAATGCATTCCAATGCGTTCAAAATATTTAAATTTCGGTATTAAGTAGCACATACAGGTGTTGATATACCTCTAAATTAAATCAGCCTACCAACTGTTAAATCATATAAACATGTCTGCACCTCTAATCTATTTCGTATGTCATTTCTCGCAGAATACAATACATCATCAGTTGAGACATCCTTGGAGGATTAATAATGTATTCACGTCCTATATCCATTGTAAAAAAATCTTGATTAATTCTTATGTAGAATTTTATTAATTTCTCTAACACTATATCAGTTAGTTGTGTACAATACACGCATAGGTGATCATTTATCTTTCGATACATGACTGACGAGGCAGACTTTTTCCTGCAGTACGTTGCCATTTCTTTCTACGGTAGAGCAGTTGTCACTCAAAGCAATAGAAGCCGGTCTGTCCTGCTATTTACCCATAGCTGGGCGAAAAAAAAAAAAGAGGATTCATAACTTTCCACAGGTTGTTAGCACGCAAGTGAATGCAATGGATACGACTGGAATTCGAACTCGGCTCACCGATTCCTCAAACTGAGCCGCTATCCATTACTCCACCGTGCCTTCTATAGTAACACTATATATGCAATCATAATCGCTATTTTATATTTTTTATTCGCGAATGAGAATAATGACTTTTCGGCTATATAAAAACTTCATGTTCTAAAACTGTTAAAATAACTTTTTAATCACTCATTAAAAACAGTGCATTATTTAAATAATGATATTTGAGTGAATCCGAACAATAGCCTGATAGATGCGCCCCTTCGTAGGAAATCTCTCGTCGCCCCCATAGTGACCACTTGAGACGCACGAATGCGGACCTTGCAACTCCTATACGGCGTTCGACCTCAGCAGCAGCCTGCCCGGATGGTATAATGGTTGAACCGAGATAGACGAACGACTGCACGTCCTGCGAAACGTGGCCACTTAGAGCGGTTGACCTATGAAGGCTTGAAGTGTTCGACAACGATTGCCTTCGCTGCATTCTACGATGCCGCCGAATCGATCGTGTGCCCACAACCACTCTTCGTCGTCGCCTGAGTCTCCGTCCTCTTCCACCCGTCCTGCTCCAGCGTCGTCTCTGATGGTTCGGCAAAGCAGCTCGACGCCTGGAGGGTGAGCTCACCCGCGATGTACTTCTCCCTCCTTCTTTTCCTGGCTGGCGAAGACGTGTCGGTGGGCAGCTGAAGACGTGGGCTAGCACAATCAAGGATGACCTAGCAGTACTATCTGGTCCACAAGAAGTTGGTCTTCGACGATGGAATCGCGAGTGGCTCGCCATTTCGTGTGACCTGGCTCACGATCGACGGGCGTGGGTAGCGATGGTCCGTAATGCTGTACTTGCTCGGGAGGAAGCCGGTTCCACCCGACCAGGGTGAAAACCTATACAAGTCAAGTCAAGATTTTAGTGAATATTAGAGCAGAACTAAATCGCGGCTATGGGAAATAGTGAAATCGCAAACAAAAATTAACAGTACATGATTATAATAAAATGAGAAATATTACGTAACACTAAGGAATATAAAAATACATTTTTTTAGTAAAATTACCACAAATATCTTTAATGACCTACAAAATACAGAGTGCAACTGGAAAATTGACCGTATTTTATATATATTTTTAATTTCGTGCATGTGGTCTGTTTTGATTTTTTCGATTACAGAGTATAGTAGGGACAATTGCGCACCGCCTGTGAGAAAAAGAGCACCATGACACAATTCAACCCACCAGAAATTTGGAAACGGCATACTGTCCTGCTTGGTGTTTGCGCCGGAACTACAAAACGAAGATTTTAGATTTCTTAGGTGTCAATCTGAGGACAGAGCAGAGGATGCATATACAGTGTAACCCGGATATAAGAGAGTTGTCGGGACCGGATAATACGTCTCTTATATCCGGGTTTCTCTTATATCCGGGTTTGGTCTATTTTTTTATTAACACAGGCTCAAATTTTGGACCAGAGAAAAATCTATCTTATATCCGGGTTTCTCTTATATCCGGGTTACACTGTATCCCGAAAAGATGAACCGAGAGTGATGAAAACTAAATATACACTCAGCCTCATGTTGTTTGGTGCCATCACTAATGATGGCGAAGTTATGCCTCCAAACATCATGCCCCACGGCCTCAGACTGAACACGGAGGCCTACATTATGTACCTTGAGGAGGTAGCGCTTCCCTGCCTCAAGAGAGTGGCTGCTGGAAAAATCTGTCTGGCAACAGGACTCTGCACCATGTCATACAAACAGGAGAACTTGTTGTCAAACAATTTCTGTGAACGCGTACCCCTTACATCTGGCCGCCTAACTCCCTAGACTGTAACCCTCTTGATTATTATATGTGGGGCTCGTTTGAGTGTAATATCAAAGATGGACTGAAGGCAAGGATTATGACAGCATTTACAAACTTAAAAAAGGAGACCATCTAAAAGCATTGCAGGAGATTCGTCTGGAGGCCATGGTCGAAGCCGAAAGCAATTTTATTAATGAATTTTAATTTTCGTATTTCAATTTATTTTTGTGTAATTTTAGTAAATATATCTGTTAAAATGAGATGTCAGTGTTATTTTCATTTTACTTAATTTAGACGATAATTTATACATCGCACACTGTGTGTGCGTATATATATATATATATATATATATATATATATATATATATATATATATATATATATATAAAATTAATAGTAGTACTCGTTTGAGTCAGGACAAATCGGTACCCGAGGAAAAACTTGGATTTTAAAAAAGAAAAGAACTAAAAACATCAGAACAAGACGAAATAAATCGCCCAGTGCTTTAAGTCCTTTGTCCAACGAAAAAAAAAAAAACTAGTAGAAAGCTAATATTACGTAGAAAATATTTAGATTTCGGCATTAAATAACCCAAAGAGGTTGGTATATCGCTAAACAAATCAAGCAACTAAAAATACATATTTATATAAAATTAGCAACAATACATATTTAAAACCGAAAGACCAACAATACATTTTATCTGTATTTGAAGACATACAATTGTGTTCAAAATATATTAAGTCGAAGCCATAAAATTGTGTTCAAAATATGTAGATTTCGACATTATATAACCTGCCGCAAAAACTCAACAAACCTACAATGTCATGGAACAAAAGTTTTGAAACAATGTATTGAGATTCAATAAACCAGAGGCCCAAATTCCCAACTGAAATAGAAGTCAATGAACCGTTTAATTAATCTGTTCACTATATATATTTTAAATGGTCAATGGCATCTATAATTCATTGATTATTCTTTGCATTATATAAATTGTTCTTTGTTAAATGTCTTTTTATGTTAAAACTCTTATTTGTAATTGTTATGGGAACTTACCCATAATAGTAATGGACTAGCCCGTACCCCATATATAATGCGCCTCAAGAGGAAGCAAAAGTGTGAGATCCAGTTTTTTGGACGACTCACCTAGCAGGTCGAACTCTCTGTCTCTGAGGCAGAGGGGAACTCTCTGCCTTTGGGCAGAGAGGAACTCGGACGAGGCTCCGCCGAAGGGCAGAGCCTCGTTCGAGGTGGTTGACCACCCCGATCCCGTTTATACGGGTTCTACGGGCAATTTTTGCCCGAGCCTACGGGCTCGGAAAGCCCACATTAAACCGGCCTTGTGCCACATTCGACACACGTGGGCGTGTTGTTAAACATCGTGTGAGATTCAATGTTTTTTGGACGACTCACCTAATCGGTCGAACTCTCTGCCTCTGGACAGGGAATAACCCGGACGAGGCTCCGCCGAAGAGTAGAGTCTCGTTCGGGGACGTTGACTAACCCTATCCCATTTATACGGGTTCTACGGGCAATTTTTGCCAGAGCATACGGGCTCGGAAAGCCCGCATTAAACAGGCCTTGTCCCACATTTGACACACGTGGGCGTGTTAATGATCATTGTGTCAGTCAGTCAGTCCTTTTGGACGACTCGCCTAGACGGTCGAACTCTCTGCCTCTGGGCAGAGAAGAACCCGGACGAGGCTCCGCCGAAGGGCAGAGCCTCGTCCGGGGAGGTTGACCAACCAGATCCCGTTTATACGGGTTCTACGGGCATTGTTGGCCGAGCCTATGGGCTCAGTGAGCCCACATAAAACCGGCCTTGTGCCACATTTGACACACGTGGGCGTGTTGCTGAACATCGTGTCAAAGTCAGTCAGAGACAGTGAGTGAGTCGCGCAGTCGGCTAGACGATTACTGTAAGACATTGGAATAGTGATACTTCGAGACAACATAGTTATCTCTAACCTGACCTGATTATTACTACTAACAATTCTATTCGTTTGTACATATATTCTATTTATAATGTATATCTGTGTTATTCCATACCTGTGTTCCAGGTATTCTTCATTCGTTCTACCTTGAACAATCACAGTGGAACTAGTACCTCGACCATAACAGTAATATAAATGTGAATGATAATTAAAATTCCGTTCGAAAGTATAATATTAGCAACATAATTCCAAAGACAGATACGACAATTTTCATTTCAAGTCTAAGTAGATATAAGGTGAAAACTTAGTCGCAATAGTACCTAAGTACCTCGAAAGAGAAACCTCAAGAAATAAGTCAAAGAAATATATTAATACTGAGTAAACAGTTTATATTCCTCGTAACTAATTTTGTCCGAATAAAGATAAATATTTTACTTTTACAGTTTATGAAAATGACAAAAATAGATAACTATTACTATCTTTTACTGATTTACATCACTTGTCACTATAGATAAATCAATAAAGGCACATCGTTATTTATTATATAGGATTCTAGCAGCATGGCCCGGCGTTGCCCGTGCTTGATTCTAAAATCGTACGACTCATACAGCAATCGCTATCACTTAACTTAAAATATGTTTGCCCTTCCTTGCCTTTAAAAGAGTGCCCATTGCTGTGCTGATGTTGCTACATGCCTTACTTCTTGCCTATCTTACACTGCGAATTTTTTGTAAGCTCTATACTAAACATTAAATCTGTTACGAAAAAAGAACTAAACAAAATGATCACAAAACGATCAGCTTTAAAAAAGGACTCGTAACTGGAAAAACCGAATGAAAAAAGAATGTTAACAACAAATACTCTTTCACACCCAACTCAGCTCTGCCGAATCAGAATCAACGTTGAGTTTAAACAAGCGAATGAGACAATTGGAGTAAAGTGTCACGCAGATTTAAACTTTTCCCACTTGTGACTATGCAGCTATCGATTTTTTTGCATCCTAGCATGCCATTTAACATTTGTGTCAGTCAGCTGTTGGCTCTCACGCTCACCAATAGAATTTTCCTGCCTACTTGTGGTAGCCATCTATAGGCTCTCACTCTGGTCAGTAGAAAATGGCCGCAAACTCCATGGAAACTACCGGAGAAGAATGAAAAAATCGATCATTTCCACTATCGATGGGAGTTGGGAAATGCAAAGTCGGTCTTGGCTTTTCCACTAACTTGGAGCATGTGCATGTAAATTTTGGTTCAAATCAGTCGAAAATTTCGGCCTTGAATTCACACACACACACACAAACACACACATCCTGCCTTTTATAGATAGAGATCCTACTATAGTGTAAGACACAAAACGAATGAATAAATACATGATTATGTAGTAGATTATTTCTATTTATACATTTTGCCAAACTTATTTTTCCTTATAGTATTATTATGCGTTTTATTATTCTAATTATTCTCTGTGACATGGCGCTGCTGGACGTCGACTGTTATGGCTCTCCACAATTTCTAGCCCTTTTTATTTTTGCTATCTTTCCTAAACCCAGCTCATTAGGTAGGTTATACACAGTTTTCCTATGTCCCTCTTGCATTCAGGCTGTCCTGTGAGAGTCAAATTTCGGATGTTCTTTTCCTAATTATGTGCATGAGAAATTTCAACTGTTTCTTTCTGATGTTATGTGTAAGTATTCTTTTTTTGTTTCTATTTCCTAAAAAAAAACGTCAATGCTTCTCACATGTTGAGTTCCTAGTATTCTCAACATCCTTCTGTAGAAACTCATATCTTTTGCTTCAGGTCTCTTCTTCATCCGTGAGAATATTATCCAACCTTCCCTGGAATATAGTTACTCATATTACATAAATGTTCAGTTATAGTTCTTTGTTTCTGATGACATTTTGTTGTTTCTTAATAATCTGCTCAACTTTTGGAAAGGGTGTCTCGCTATTTCAAGTCGTATTCGGATTTCATTGTCCATTGTTAAAACGCTTCCCAGATATTTAA
Source organism: Acanthosepion esculentum (assembly GCA_964036315.1). Classification (NCBI taxonomy): domain Eukaryota; kingdom Metazoa; phylum Mollusca; class Cephalopoda; order Sepiida; family Sepiidae; genus Acanthosepion; species Acanthosepion esculentum. The sequence continues at coordinate 27,907,959 of OZ038488.1, forward strand.
ATATTTGTACTTGATGTTGGCATCTCCAGTTTGCAATTTGTCTATTGGGCTCATATATTTTGCTAACAGCCATTCGTTCTGGTTTCCTGCAACTGATGTTTAGTACTTTAGTATTTCTCTTCCTTTATTATCAACTTCCTTTATATGACCAATATTTTTTTCTGCTAGTCTCTTTATTTATATTATTACTCCTTCTTATATTATTACTCCTTCTTACTAGAGATCATGTTTGTCATATTTGTTGTCTGGTTTAATTAGAGTATCATGCTTCATGGTTGAAATGATCTTGTATTTACCACTGATAACACGTTTCAGTGAACGAGTTTAGTTAAAAGTCAGTATTATGAAGAGTGCAGAACGAATTATTTCGATATTAACTTGACCACGTGCCCCCAAAGGATACACGTGTATTGTGCTGGATATCGCCGATTCAAATGGAATAAGCTGGCCGAGTTTAAATTCAGTCAGTTGCGTCCACTTTTCCACTAACGATCATTTGTAAGGTATTAATCCATCTCTTTTTTCTTAAGCGATAGCCCACAACAGTGCTCTCTTGCCTTGAGTAGAATCCAATGTAAGTGAATAGAAAGACTGGAGAAAACAATACTCAATTCGTCCCACTATATTTACCAAGGACGCACTGCGATTAAAATATGAGAAAAAGACGAGTCCTGATCATTTACTTACTGAATTGGTTGATTTGCATTTTAAGGCATATCAACAGTTTGCGTTTATTAAAAGCCAGAAATTAATTTTATATTGTAATATCTTTTTCACATAATAATGATTCACTGATAAAAGTCCTATTGATTTATCCATAGGTGGGA
>OZ038488.1:27913785-28058785 GCA_964036315.1 Acanthosepion esculentum
AAGCCCGAAAGTATTGAACACACACTGGGAATCGTACTCACGACTCAGTTGTAATCATTCTAGCTAGACAAACTTGCTAAACATTACACTAAGTTGAGGTGAACATGCACAATGCAACAGTTGCGAGAATACAAAAGCCCAGTAATGCATTCGATAAGTTTAAAAAGCGCCGATGGAGAGAGTGTGGAGATTCAAGTGTTTTCAATGAAAGTTTATACACAGTTAGAAACATAGATAATGTACCAATATCACTCGTTCAGGCTACCATCGGCAGCCACTACCGTCCCCATGCGAAACCGGAAGCTGGAGCAGGCCTTTGCGATGGTGGCCATTTCCATGTTGGTCATGACATTCCTTATGGTTGCCTTGAGAGCCTTTGTGATGTAGTAGGGCCCGCTGTCCACCTTCCTCTCCAAGACGCCTCACACAGTCAACAGGATTACTGTCTAGCGATGGGCTAGGGGGTATATATCGCACGACCAGTGGTACGCTGAGCAATTGACGCCGCTTGAGCACATAAGATTTATAATGCAGCACCTCCTTGACGATATACTCCACTGTTTGCCTGCTGGTGCCCATTTCGTTGGCGATTTTCCTGATGCTTTTACTGAGGTTCTCTTTGAAAACCTCACCAACGAACTCTGGTATTCTGGTGACGCCAGAGTTCATCTGTTGCATGGCTTCTCAAATCACTGCACTTTGTTCCTCCTTGGTGAACCCTGCTAGGGGAACATGTCTTCACTGCAACAGCAGTAAGACAACTGGAACCTATCAAGCTCAGACTCCAATCATTTGACCACAGTAGTACCAACTATACGTAATGATTGAGAAAGCGCTGTCAAAAATTTAAAGTTATGTTATTGCGAAAGTGCAATTAATGTTTGAGTTACTCTGCATATATATATATATATATATATATATATATATATATATATATATATATATATATATATATGTGTGTGTGTGTGTGTGTATGTGTAGAAATATAGTCTTAAAGTGTGCTATATTTATGGGATAAAGTGCTCAATATTAGAGATAGAGCGTGTGTAAATATAAAAGTGAACATAGAAGTCGACAGTCTGTTTCATGCTAGATGCAATCGTCGGGCCACGACGATTGCATCTAGCATCAAACAGACTGTCGCCTCTAAGTGTTGACTTCTATGTTCACTTTCATATATATATATATATATATATATATATATATATATATAGAGAGAGAGAGAGAGAGAGAGAGCGAGAGAGAGAATATTTTTCATTTGATATCATTTCTGAAACGAACTGTTTTCTCTAAAGATGTAGTAAAAATCAATGAATCTCTTGTGTCTGTGATGTTCAGAGTGTTGGATTAGAGTCTTTGTGGAGAGTTCATCTGAAAATAGGAAAAATCTCTGCTAATGCCTGAGATAGTTTGCTAACAATAAAAATCACGCTCATTTTAAAAAAGGAGAGAATCACAGGCAGAGCTAAACTTAATCTCTAGCAAAGCTTACTTTTTTTTTTGTCGGGAAAAATTTCCCGCCGGTAACAAATGAACGCTTTAAAAGATACGAAATAAATAGAAACAATATCGAAAGTGATAAGGAAAAATGAAAAATTATTTACAGGCACAAAACAGCTTCTCAACTAAGATCTGTTCTCTTTCAGGCGGTGGTTAAATAGATTGGTAGCCGGAAAATAGTATTCAATAAACCTCCCTAATTATCAGTTATGTAGAAATATGTGACCTGAAAAGAATCTTTGTGTAATCCACTAGAAGCTTCTTGTAAATTAATAATGTAAATTTTATTAATCGCACTCTGCTTCGAAATGTGGCATGTGAGACTTCTGCTTAAGAAGGTCATTTTGGGTCCTTATAGTTCATTGGTTTTTCACTGGGAATTGTAAATGGGAGACTCATTTGGCCACCGCTAGATTAAATTTGGTATGCTTATTTCTTTATTCCATTTTCTATAATTTATTATGAACTTTATATGTTTTCCAAGGATTACAGCAGGACTATGTTGTTTAATGATGTTTATTGAGCATCTGGTTGTAATAAACTATATAGATTTTTTGTGGTGTTGTATTTTTTTGTTACTGATTTCGTGTATTTTTTGTGAGTATTTTTATTTGATTTTCAATGTTATATATATATATATATATATATATATATATATATATATATATATATATATATATATATATATTATAATATCTTATAATAAAAAATATACTGGTCTACTTTGGATTGAGTACTTTTTTAAATTAAATGCTACGAACTGTGGCTTTTTACTCCATCTGTTCTTCCCCTCATTTGGTTTGGTTTGGTTTATTTTGTTTTACGGCATATCAACCTCAATGGGTTATTTAATGTCGACAAAATTTTTATTGCTCGCAATATATATTTTTCTACAAAAATCTAATACTGGAAATATTTTTCCTTGAAGAAATCTATAGCTGTTCATATTTTTTCACAGAATGTATAACTGTTTGTGTTGCCGGTATTTTTATTAATTTGTTGCTGAAAATAATTTTTCCTTCAAAAATTATTGCTTTAATAATTTTTGTAATTACAAAGTATTTCTGGTTTTAAAACATATTTTTAAACAAGTTTCGGTTGTTAACTATTTGCCCATAGCTGGGACCCTAACAGGTGCTACCACCCTGCGACAGAGTGGACCTGGGAACATCATCAATTAAGAAGCGGTTCCACGCTCCTCAGAACCCCCTGTTCAGAGGCCTTGCTGTTAGACGTAGTTTATCGTTTTACCGAGGACGTGCACGTAGTTTAACGTCATACCCAGCATGGCTCTCATTTATATATATATATATACATTATAAATTAACTGATTTGAAATATGGTTTCTTCGCTACACAGGAAATACAATTTTTCAAAAACCGATGAAACAGAATTAATGCTTTTAATTTAATTTTATAATTAAATTTGAAGATTTAGCTTCGCTTTTTGAAACATGGTATTTCCTGTGTAGCGAAGAAACTATACTTTAAATCAGTTAATTTATAATATTTATGCTATGTAAATTTGTATTGAGCACTGTTTTGTAAATATAAAAATATCAATAAGAACACCGGATTATATATTTTAGCTTTCTTTCTTTTTGTTACAATATATATATATATATATATATATATATATATATATATATATATATATATATATATATATATATATATTCTGTGTGAATTTGTTTATTTTAGTATGCACCAAAGTATTCTTCTGAAGGAGTGCTGCTCGAAAAAGTATCCATTTGTTCATACACACACACACATACACACATATATATATATATATATATTCTGAACTTTTTGCTAGAAATAGTATGCCTAGGCATCTCTAGTAATATGAAGAATGTTTACAGACAGGCTATATTTTCGTTTAATGGTCTATGAAAAGTTATGTGAACTCCTATCTGAACCAAAGAAGGAAAAAAATCGTGCACATAAAACATTTCAACTTACTGTACTGATCGCTAGAATAAAATGGTATTTATTACCAGCACACTGGAAGAAAGAGCCGGACAGAAAAATCAGGGTAACTCTGGGTGGGCGTGGTTAACATTGTAGAGGAGTTTTTGAACTCTCTAAGGTAGAGAGTTCGATTTTCACATTGCACCTGTTCTAATATTATCTACAGGGTAGCCATTAAAAAGGCGCTTAATTCAGAAAGACGTGTGACAACCGTTGAAACCTTGTGTTGAGTGATGCGACTGAAAATTTCAGGAAGAATTTCTGCATATTTCGTCAACTCCCACTTCGGATGTTCTTCTTTGAAATGTACGATAAATTGGCGCTCAAAATCAGTGAGTTGTTTAGCCATACGAGAAGGGCAGAAAGAAAGACGAAATTTGTCTATAAATGACCTTTAGATGACGAGTAACAAGATCGAGTAGTAATTGCGGGAGAGTCGAATGATTATTCAAAGTCATGCATATTCAATAAATTTATTCAAGTTTATTCAACGTCAATTATTCCTGAAAGCTAAAAGTGATAATAAATACGCTGTTTTTTTTTGTTGTGTTTTTTTTTTTACTAGGCATCCTTTAGTTTGACTCACTTGTCACTTAATTACATGTATCCTCATGACGTAGGCGACCGTGGTTTTCCACAACTTTATTTTCTTTAATTTCAGCAATTAGCCCTTAACTCTAGAAAAAGGTTTCCGAGTTGTTCCTCGTTGCCTTTTAAATGATTTTGAAATCATAGATTTCCACATTGAGCGACTTCCACTCAACTTTAGTTATTCTAGTATAGTCTACCATGTTATTTATGCTGTTTATGATTACGGTAGTCTTTGAGTATAGAATCCTGAGGTTGGCAGTGATTATTTCGAAGACAGTAGGGAAGCGTATTTCAGGTTAACAGTGGATATCCCGATAAAGTAGCAGTGCGTAGTTCTTCCTTCTGTCCTTTCGACTGACAGGTTGGCACTGGATATTCGGAGAGAGTAATCAAAATGACCGCCTTTATACACGACGGATTGAATATTTCACGTCTCCTGATTGGTTAACCTTCAATTGGGGAAATATAAAGTGAGTCAAATCATTTGGGTTTGCTCACTAGTACACAAAATAATCTAACAATTTACTTCTTACATAAAGGGGGAATAGGTCGATTTGTATTTTTAAACTTGAGAAAGATACGAATCCACATCTTCTCTCCCCAGCTATGTGTTATTTAGTAAGAGTTGTATCACTTAATCATTAATATCTCAAAACTTCTTACAATCTAAAACTATTTTCTGGTTTTAAATAACCCGAAAATAGTTGATAAGCCGAGGAAAACGAATCAATCAATGAAATCGAAAATTCCAGCTTAATGGTTAACACCATGGCAAGTGGGATACGTGTATCGTGTTCAAATTCCGGATGAGGCCGTTGCACAAATACTCTTTTAGAAACTTACAAATCCACTTATTAGATTTCCAGCTAGGAGCTAACAGCTAGTAAGCCTGGGTTGTCTATTTTAGTTTGGCAACCAATCCAGGAGAAAGACCTCTCTGGATTCCAATGCGATTTCATGTGGCACTAATAAACCCATCCCGAGAAAAATAAACCTACTCCCCATAGATACACCCTGCGTGATGAGAGTTTGTGTACCGCTGTTCTCCATAGGGGATTCAATTGTAGTATGATTTTTTTTACTGTGAAACTTTCAGTGAGATTCAACGCAGTTAACATACATACGTAGCCTACTACTTTGAAGAGAGCTTTCTGATCTTTAATGAAATAGAAACAAGACATGTGATCCTCATTTTGAACTTGAAACTATTTTCGACCGATATCTTCATAAACGTCATTGTTCGCTCTCGATTCATTTGCTTTCGAACAAGGCTTTGTGTTCATACAAACCACGTGGACTGTCATTCTGTTTTCCTTTCAGAGTGTCCACTTCCCTGACAGATAGAGAATGCGGTGCTGTAACGAAGTTCAGTGGACATCTTGATCTTATTTCCTATTGGGAACCATTGCAATGCATTTCTTCCACATGCTGAGCGGTCGCATCGTGAATTCTGTTTAAAAGCAAAGAACCTTTTGTATCAGCTTACAGAAATGATCATTTCGTTCTCAATGTCCTTGGTTTCGTTTATCACACGCGTCAGGCTACATCTAGCAGGGCGACGTCTCCATCTTTGTTCTTGTGGACAGATAGAATTTTGTCTGCTTCACCTCGTCTATGTTAAGTATATTATTCTTTAGTATTGAAATTATCGGCCTACACGTAGTAGTAGTTATCAATACATAGCGTAATCATAGACTTGTATATATGTTCTTTGATTTCTGCTTTGTATTTACTGTTATAGACTATACTGTCAGTAAATAGTCGCCATTTCATTTTTTTAAATTTCACACATGCGCATTATTTGTTTTTGAGTTTGTCGACTGTACTGTATAACAGGATCAGTTGGGTACCGTCTGTGAAAAAATAGGACCATGACGCAATTCACTCCGCCAGTAATTTAGAAACAGCATGCTATACAGCATTCTATTCTCAGCGGAATCTCCAGTACGAACATTTCAGAGTGTTTAGGTGTTAATACGAGGACAGTGTAGATTATACAGAAAGAGTTGGATTAGTTTAATGGTTTTTACGAAGGTCGGAAAACTCATTATAACATTTCTGATAAAAAGAGAACGACCGAATTTTTTTTGCTGAGGTCCTCAGACTCAATACAAAGGTCTACATCAAGTGGCTTGGAGAGGCAGTGCATCTCTAGGTGAAGAGGGTAGCTGATGAAAGTCCAGATATCTGGCAACAGTACTCTGCACCATGCCACACAAGCAGAAGTACCCAGTCATGGAGATTCCGAAGTCGTCTGAAGCCGATGGCGATTTTATTGAATAAATTGACTTTATAGTACTTCAAGATATTTTTGTGCAATTTTGGTAAATATATCTATTAAAATGAAATGTCAGTGTCATTTAGAGGACACTTTATCCGTCGCTATGTACAAGGTGTAATGAAACTCTCTGGATTTCGAAGGATCGCATTTCTGGCAAAAAGGATTTTGTATTCCTGTCCATTTATATCATATATTAAATAATAACAATGAAATTTGCTTTACATCGTATAGTCTCCTTTAAAATTTAATGTCTTTTGGCTTAATCTACTTTGCTTCTTAATGGTAATCTGAGTGCTGGCAGGTTTTAAATTTTATCTAATCTCATGTACAGCATACACTAATGCATTGTTAACAGTTTCATCAACCTAACTTCCATTTATCGTGGGTATGACGATAAACTACATCCGGCAGCAAAGCCTCTGATCGGGAGGTTTTGAGGAGCATGGACCACCTCTTCATTGCTGTTGTTCCTAGGTACACCCTCGCCCGAGGTGGTAGCACCAGTTAGAGTCCCAGCTATGGGCAAATAGTTAAACAACAAACTGGGGTAAAAATACTATGAAAGTATAAAAATAATTTTTTTATAGTTAAAATACCAGCAGTACATTTTTTGAAAATAATACCCAGCAATACATTTAACTCTTGACAAAAACCCTCTTTACAAAAATATGTCAATGAAAACTGATTTACAAACTGATTTCTTAGAAAGAATGTGTAGTCTATTCCAACGAACGTATAATAAAAATATTGCCGGCATGACGTGAGCCATTGGGGTTGATATGCCGTAAAACAAAATAAACCAAACCAAACTTACCATTAAAACGAAGAAACCTATTAATTATTAAATCCAGAGTTTAGTCCCAAACCTTTGTCTTTTACAACACTTTCTCCCGCCTCCTTGAAAGCGTCGTGCTACGCACCGTGACATTGCAAAAAACAGTAATTACAACAAACTAGCAAGACTGGACATCGACCGTTCTTATTGAAATATGTCAGTCAGCGTCAGCCAATGAAAATAGGGCTTTTCACACTCCTCTTCTATATAATGGTGTCTTATTACTACATATATATATATATATATATATATATATATATATATATATATATATATATATATATATATATATATATATATTAAATCAAAATAAAAACAGACTACTTTAAGTTTCCATGTAATAGATTATTTCACCAAAGCATTTTTAAAGGACCGCGAATCAACAGACTTTACTTCCAAAGGTTGAAACGAAAAATTAAAATCCAGAGAGCTCAATGTAAATCAGAGCTAATAATTTAAATAAAAATAAAAACAGACCGCTTTAAGTTTCCATGTAATAAATTATTTCACCACAGCATATGATCCACGGACCTTTAAAAGGGCTGTGGTGAAATAATTTCTTACATGAAACCTTAAAGTGGTCTGTTTTTATTTAAATTATTAGCTCTGATTTACATTGAGCTCTCTAGATTTTATCCTCCTTGGGTCTACCCATACGGATTGCCTAGTTTTTCGTAAACTATATATATGTATGTATATATATATATATATATATATATATATATATATATATATATATATATATATATATATATATGCATGCTTCCCTTATGTGTATTAAATACCCGGTAGGCTGGTTGTTTTTGTTTTGAGGCATATCAACAACTCTATGGTTTATTTAATGCCGAAATCAATTTTGTATGTAATTGTATATATTTAATTTTTTTCATGATAAAAATGATTTGGTGATACATGCCTTACTAATTGTGGAAAAAAGAGGGGGATTGATAGCTTTCCCAAGGATGTTTACACCTAGGAGGTGGAGTAGTGGAGAGCGGCTCGGATTGAGGAATCGGAGAGCGGAGTTCGAATTCCAGTCGGAACCATTACATTCACTTACATGCTTATAACATTACGAAAGGTAAGAATCATCTTTTTCTAACTCCCCCCCACCCAGTTGTTTGTAAATAGCAGGAGAGACCAGGTTCTATATTCTTGGATGGCAACTGGTCTAGTGCAAAAAGAAATGACAACCTACTGTTGGTAAAACATCTGCCTCTTCAGTCATGTACCGAACGATACATGATCGTCTATGCGAGTATCACGCATGGAACATAACTGATTTGCATCTACGTCATTATAACTAACCAAACTGGAATTGGAACTCCATTCTCCCATTAACAATATCGAGCCATTATCCTTTATACCACCCGCACACATCCAAGCTTACACTACCTGGTATTCTCAAGCAAGTCCTGACCAAGCCAGAGTTTGATTAATTTCTGTGAGCTCCTAAATGCCAGGTCTCTCTAGATATAGTTGGAAAACAATCTAGAAGAATTATTCAGAAGTCAAAAACCAACGACCTTAATTTATAAAAAGTCGGTTATACATGGGATTCATATTCTATGTCGCCAAAAGAAAAAGAATATAAATTTCAATATTTATTGAACATCCGACGGGAGGACGATCAACGAGATCGTTAGGCGCAGGCAAGGATGAAAGATTAATTGAAATATAAACTTACATACGAACAGTAATTTTAAAGATTCTGCATATTCAAAGTAAATACATTTCAGCAAGGCAAATTAGATTACACTTTAATACATGCCAGCTGATCTCTCTGCCGATCTAGCAAAAACTAACCAGTGGAGAAAAGAAGGCTGGTTACATTCAATCCATAGGAAATCAAGTTAGCTACATTCTACCATCGTCTATCGGACCCCGAACTACCGCCAGTCACGATGGACGGATGTCCCCTCGAAGAGGCAGCGTGTCTTATGGACTACTTCGCCTTAAGCCTACACCTGAACTTAAATGGAACTCATACATCGCTAAAGATGCAGGTAAAATGGTTCGCTCTCTTTACCGATCCAGTAAGTAACTGACTCCACGTGTCATACTTTACAACAGCAAGATCAGGTCAAAAATGGATTACTGTTGTCATATGTGTACCTCGGTAAGAGTCCAAATCGTCTCCGAGTCGTTGTGCATGAGGAATTATTTTCCACCTCTCTTTCACAGGCGGGATGTAGCAAACCTCTCGGAAAGTGCTCAGCGAATTACATTCCTTGGTTCTGCCAGTTCTAACAATCCCGGTCAGGACCCGGCATGAGACTTACATTGAAGCAAACCACATACATTCCCTATTTTTATTCCATCGGCGAGAAGTAAGTTTCACTCGTACGGATTCTTCCCGCGAACCACTGTGGAAACAAGTTCCAGCAGGATGTTTCTCTGATTACTACAATCTTAACCTGTTCATGTCTATGGTTAACCGTTAGCTTCCTCTGCTATCCCTACAAACAGCTTACTAACGTAATTATTCATCCCGATTGGGTCTTGTACAGTGTGAACCTTACTGTAAAAAACAAGCAAACAAACAAACAAAAAACATTAATGCAAATGCCGGTTATGCTTCCTCGACATTTTAACGTTATATATCTCTCTAGGAATTTTTTCCAGAGGTATGTAGCGACTCTATATATACAGGTCCCATGACATATTCCCTCTCGGCTCCATTCTATTCCTTTTTTTATTTAGATAAACAAAGTGTAACGCAATCAGGTATGGCTGATCATGTACAGGTACGGGCAACAAGTCTATGAAACGCAGTCAGAATAATAGAATAAACAGTGGAAATGAAAACAGTTTTAAATAATCCGTACATATATTGATATCTGCTAACATCTCCAGCTTAGATTGGAACACGTTTGATTAGAAAATATACATAATGCTTCTTCATTTCTATTAACTGCTTCCTTTCACAACGGGGGTGATCATGACCTTCAACAATTTTCTATTCCTTGTACCTTGTCATGTTTGCCTGCTTACTATAGTTCCTATTCCATTGTCATGCCATCTATTTACAGAAGTTTGTAGGTCATTCGTTTTACTGGCATCCCTCTTCCTGTAGAATGTCCTGAGTGCCAAATTCTCTTTATGCGTACTACAAAATTTGATTTAGATTTTTCTGATCTGATGTACAATTGTCATTTTCATTGCAAATTTCTGAAAACTTTGTTGTTTGTAGCTCCGTGTATGATATCCTCAGCTTTTCTGTTGGCTCAAATCTTCTGTTCATCTGGGCGTTAATGGTTATGAATTCACTGGCATCTAGGACAATTGATATTGCATAACATTTGACATTCATCGTTTGCAACTCAATTGGCCCAATAGAATTTCTATAGAACACTTTTCACTGTCTTTTATACTATTTCTCACATAGTTAAATGCCTGTATTTGTTCGATTTTCGCGACTTCAATATGCTTCCAACGATAGGATTGTTCGTTTAGTTAATTAGCATCCAGTCTTTCTTCTTAAAATCCATTGATTTTGTCGATTTGCATTCAAACTAAAAGTCCGAAACTGTTTTTAGATTGTAAGACTGTATTTTTAAAGGGAAATATAGGTTTAGTAATACAAATCTTAATAATTAACGGGGGAAGAGATGTATTCATAGCTAATAAGAATTTGATAAACAATGTGAATATAAACTGGGGAATCAATTTTAAATTGAAATCAATATATAAACTGATCCCTCAGTTTGCGCCCATAGTCACTAATGTGCCATGCGTCATACACGCTTAGGCGATCATGTATCTTTCGATATATGTTATGGGTCCTTACCTATAACTATAGAATGAACTCTTCCTAAACTATGTATACTACGCCTCTCAAGAGAGAGAGAGACGAATCGAGTCGAGCCGATAGTAGTTCACTCCAAACCAGACTGACAGTCATACTAACACCTTCCACAACTTGTATTATTATTCCGTGTAATATATCTTCGTTATTTCTACTCTTGTGTTCGTGTTGTTCTTCCTTGGTCCTAACCTGGACCATAACCATATATGACTGACGAGGCAGGATTTTTCCCCACAGTCGTTTGCGATTTCTTTCTGTGGTAGACCAGTTGCCATCCAAGACTATAGAACCCGGTCTGCCTTGCATAGATGTGGGGAGAAGAAGAGAATTCATACCTTTCCCAATAGTATTGGCACGTATGTAAATGTAGTGGATTCTACTGCAATTTAATTCCTCAAACAGAGCCGCTATCCATTGCTCCACCGTGTCTCCGTATAATTACTTAATTGTAAAATGAAATGCTAATCAGTGAGTTATCTTCCATGCGTGATACACGCTTAAGGCGATCATGTATCTTTCGACGAGGCAGATTTTTTTTTCCGCAGTAGGTTGTCATTTCTTTCTGCGGTAGACCAGTTACCATCCAAGGGTATAGAACCCGGTCTGTCCTGCTATTTACCCATAGCAGGAGGGGGAGAAGATGTGGATTCATACCTTTCCCAAGATATTAACACGTAAGTGAATGTAATAGCTTCGACTGGAATTCGAACTCGGCTCACCGATTCCGCAATCCGAGCCGGTATCCCTTACTCCACCTTGCCTCCCTACTCCTACTAAATAATGCATTTTTACTAGTAATTATACATTTTTAGAAACTAATATTGGCTCATAGAAGTTTCTAAAAACGTATAATTCAGAGAATGTAAATACATCTGAAAAAAAAAACATGCATGTGCAGATAACCAGTATTCATTCATTTATTTTCAACGGTGTATCAAGAATTTGTAGGTCAGCTAAAGCCAGAAAAATAGTTTTAGATTGTAAGACATTTGGAGGTAATGATGGTTTAGTGATACGAGTATTACTAACTAATGCATAGCTGTGGGGGGAGGAGGTGGTTTCATACATTTTCCCAAGGGTACTTGCGCGTAAGTGGATATAATGAATCCAACGAGAATTAGAAATCGGCTATGCCATTAACAATTCCATTAAGAATATATAACACCATCCGCAAATCCAAGCTTATAGCACTTTGTATTCGCAAGGGCTCACCTATCTAGGTACTGACCAAGCTCGAGGTTGCTTAAATTCGGTGATCGTACGGGAACCGGTGATTCAACTCGATGTGACCGTGATCCCTTCTGTCAATTGAGAGTTATTCTCATTTTCATATACTAACTTGTTTCGAATGGCTTGCAGATGTCTGCCACCAATACGATGACCTGTGCATATCGTACACTATTAGGGTTTTTTCCACCCACAATAAATATTGGTCGGATATCTATTTCTCTTAAGATTGTTGTTATGGGAACTTAGCCATAATAGTAATGGACTATCCTGTACACCATAAATACTGCGCCTCAAGAGGAAGCAGTAGTGAGTGTGAGTTAGTGTCAGTCAGTCCTTTTGGACGACTCGGCTAGTCGGTCGAACTCTCTGCCTCTGAGGCAGAGGGGAACTCTCTGCCTTTGGGCAGAGAGGAACTCGGACGAGGCTCCGCCGAAGGGCAGAACCTCGTTCGGGGTGGTTGACCGCCCCGAACCCGTTTATACGGGTTCTACGGGCAATTTTTGCCCGAGCCTACGGGCTCGGAAGCCCACATTAAACCGGCCTTGTGCCACATTTAACACACGTGGGCGTGTTAATAAACATCGTGAGTGTGAGTTAGACACAGAGACAGACAGACAGAGAGTGAGTGAGTGAGTGAGTGAGTGAGTGAGTGAGTGAGTCAGTCAGTCAGTCAGAGACACAGTCGCATCAGACGATTACTGTAAGACATTGGAATAGTGATACTGGTCGAGACAACATAGCTCACTCTAACCTAACCAGATTGTTATTACTAACACTTCTACTTCTTTTGTACATATTCTGTTTGTAATATATCTGTGTTATTCCATACCTGTGTTCGAGTTATTCTTCATTGGTTCTACCTTGGACCATCACCGTGGTACAAGCAACCTGGACCATAACAATTGGTTAAACAAATTATTTGAAAAGATGCATTCTTGCCTTTGCACCCTTTCTATTTTATTTACTTGGTTAATTCATTTTCTTTCCGTCTGGAAGCATTTGGTTCCGAGTAAATGTTTTGCATTAAGTTTTTCTTAGCTGTTCAAATAGGTCTTTGTGTCGTAAAATACTAAATGATTTCTAATATGAAATACACGTTCTTCTGCATTTGCAGGACTCGTTCCGATGATAAAGAACGCATTTCTTGTTGGAAATTCCCATTTAGAACTGACAATCTCTGGAGTGATATGCATATGCCCCCTTCTATGTTTTCTGCGATTATTTCTAATCTGGATCCCCACAAATCATGTGGACCTGATATATCCCTAGAAGTCCTACAAGTATTTATTATTGACGGATACGATCTTAACTATATATATATATATATATATATATATATATATATATATATATATATATATTGATTTATGTTTCATTAAATAATATAGACAAGTTTTGTCTATTTATTTTAAGTAAATTCCTTTAATATTGTCTGATAAGCTTAATAACATTATCATTGAAAGATTGAAATAAAAACACCATATTGATACATGTTTTTAATCTTATCTACATTTTCTAAGCTGCGGTGCGATCTTCGCTTCCGCGTCACGTATGCACGATTTTGTCGTTGCTTGGAAATCTTTCATGCAACAAAAACATAATATCATTATTGTTTGTCCATGTATGGTTTAATATATTGAAATATAATTTTCATCTTTGATAATGGCTTATGTAAGCCGAAAGCTTAGATAAGATTAAAAAGCATGTATCAATATTGTGTTTTTCTTTCATATTTTAATGATAATGTTAAGCTTATCAGACAATATGAAAGGAATTTACTTAAAATAAATAGACAAAACTTGTCTATCTTATTTAATGAAACATGCATCAATGAAAAAATGCTGCCTAAATACACACAATATATATATATATATATATATATATATATATATATATATATATATATATATATAAATATATATATATATATATATATATATATCACCCAGTAGACACTTGTGTCTTAGTGGTTTTATTGAATTCCACGAGTTAAATTGTTTAAAAAAGAAAGTATATGTAACGAAACCACTACCTTTCTTTTACTATTTCTTCTGTAATTCTGCCTGGCAAAAGCTCCCAAATTAATTCACATGTCTATCAATGGCTACTTGGATATGAGTGTCAGACGTTAGCTTATGTGCGTGGCTTTTGTCTTTTGTTCACTGGAATATCCAGAAGGCGAAGCAAAATGAGATTGACAAGGGAATCAGAACAAATTATCATCGTTGATTGTATAATGAGTTCGATTTGAAATAACCAGGCGGTCACCATCAGAATGGCGGAAACATTGTCACAATTGCAATCAACTGGATGATAAAATTCCGAATGGGTCATTGTATAATTTTCTCATCTTAGAACACAACTCAGTATTAATGTTTTAAACAATAATGCCTGCTAAATGATTTTCATCAAAGTTAGATAATTATTTTTATCAGTGTTTTAAACCATAGGCAATTTAGCATTTTCTTTACAGAAATACTGCATTTCAACATCTTCGAGATAAAATCATAAAATGACTTAGAAATAGATACGTATATGGAATACACATATATAAGTAATAATCAGTCATATATGCTTGCATTATTACCTAACAATGGTTAAGTCCCATGCCAGGGTAGAGTGATTTACTTGCGCTTATGAAACAGGGAGTTATGCCGTGAAGAGTTTATCTCATGGTAATTCCCTCTGAGTAAGACAAGTGGGTAAAAGACAGGCACAAATTTAGTCATCTAGATGAACAAACGTAAATGAAAAAGTATAGAGCGGATAGCAGCTCTGCAGTTGCATAAATATTCATGTATCAATAGACTCATACATTGGTTTGATATGCAATGATCGATTGCCGCTTATAACTGACACTGTCAACTACAGTAACATGGAGTAATCAATTCGAATTGACGTTTTACGTAGGAGTAGCGACCTTGAGTATTAAACTGTACTTACAATGTAAATGCGAAAGCAATTAAAATGGAAAATATCTAGTAATTCCAGTGGGGCACCTCGGCATGGTATAATGGTTAACGAGTTTTTCTCGCGAAATCCATTACGACTGAGTAGTGAGATCAATGCTCACTGGGTACCAGAAGGCGAAGCAAAATGAGCCTTGTGTTGCATCTAAGCTATGCTTAGAAAATCTCTGAGCATTTTCGACGTAACGGTTAGGAAATTTCTCGTACTAGATCAATTGCGACTGAGTAGTGAGTTCAAATCTCACTGGGTGGTTCATGATTCTGGCCTCGTGCCACATCTAAGCTACGGTTAGTCTTACGGCATTATCACCTTGAAACACCGATTTTTGTAAGATAATTGAAGGTAAACAACGTCGAGTCTGGTCAGTATCTAGATGGGTGACCGCTTGGGAATGCCAAGTGATGTAAGCTCGGATTTGGAGGTGATGTAGTGGATAATGGCTAGGAATTGTTAATCGCATAGACGTGTTCTAATTCCAGCCGAGTTCTTTATATACAATTATGCGCAAATACCCTCGACTCACCCAGCTATTTAATTATTTAATTAGTAAGACTCGTATTACTAAATCTTTATTATCTCTAAAAAGAAGTCTTACAATCTAAAAATATTTCTGGCTTTAAATAACCTGTGAAAGGTCGATAAGTCGCAGAAGATAGTACAAACAATTAAGCTATGTTTCTTAAATTGCTAATAAGAAACATTGTTGTGGTGTAATGGTTAGCAAGTAAGATAATGTACGACCGATTAGTGAGTTTAATCCTCAATGGGTTCTCTGTGTTTCGGCTTTGTGCCACATCTAATCTATGCTTCGTAAATCCCTAGTAAATACATTTCTGCATGGGAAACAGAAGAATGCAATAACAAGTCAATGGTTTGGGATTTTTGTTTCTTTGGATTCTGAGCTTGGATTCTGAGCTTGGATTCTGGACGATTGTTTTCGCATCAATTTCATGTTCTTAGTTCTTTCTTTTTTATTTCCTTATTTTTCCTTGGGCATTGGTTTGTTGATTTACTAGCCAAAACACCTAAGGTTTTTCCAGACGAGTATCATTACTTATATTTATATTATTATTATTATTATATATATATATATATATATATATATATATATATATATATATATATATATATATATATATGTATATATATATGTGGAAAAGACAAAGCAAAATCCTAATATGTGAGTTTACTGTTTTTATTTTGTTTTTGTTATTCTGTCGACGTCAGACGTTTCGGTCAAATAGACCTTCTTCAGGACATGGTTAATGGAGACATATTTATATTAGATTTAAGTTAGATGAAGAGACGATATATACAGGACTGGTCAGAAACAGAAAAACTTAAATTCTAAAGTTAGAGTATTCTTTCTTGGAGTCGGATACGCTGGCGTCACGTGGGCGGCGCTACGAAAACCTGATCCCAAGGAAGAGATTGTATCCTAAGTGGAAAGTGGGGGGACTATTTAAAACTATAGCTTATCGGTACGTTTGTCAAGCATTAATCTTGCTAGAAAACTTTATATATTAAAGAAACCTTGCCGGGTGTTTATTGTGTGTGAGGTGGCTATCATGCCAGCCTCGTAAATCTGCCTAAGATATATATATATATATAATCAGAACAGCAATATTCAGTGAAGTATAGATTATTTTAACTACCAACCAAAATATTTGGTATATTTGAGAGGAAAAACTAAACATAATCTAGTAGGCATGAAGAATTTATAACTTTTACGAGAATTATAAGATGGCAAAAAAGCAAGACCAAATATAATCCGAACTAAAACCCATTTTAGGTTCCATTTCCCTCGTCCGACAATAATTTACTCGATCATTGTATGCGATCAGTAGTATTACTAGACATTTCCTTGTATTTATTATCAACAATTATTACATAAACCTCGACGTAAGAATACATTCAACAAAGACAGTTGATTTTCTTTAGTTCTTGAACCTTAAATATAACGCCGTTCTATTCAACAATATACCATTATCTGGCTTTCAGTTCTGTTCTGTTTACTGGCCTGTCTCTTCAGGGTGTAACTGACCATGGCTGCGCAAATGTGCACTTATCTTTAATATCTCTCTATTAACATGATTTCATTCGTTTTTATCTGCCGTTGATTTCTACCGGGATTTGAATGCATGCAACTACGACTCCTAAAATGGCTACTGTACACGGTAACGCAGGCCTTCCTTTTCCTGATATTTAACCCATTTTTGGCAAAGAAAATAAATGCATTCCTTTTTTCCCCAAATGCAAAGATGAACGTAACAGACTCAGACAGGATTCAAACTCTTCTCCCTGATTTTACTACTCGAGATGATAACCGCTCCAAGCATATTATCACCATATATATATATATATATATATATATATATATATCAAATACGTGGTGCAGTTCAATCTATATTACAATGAATGACTCATAAAGAAGTAAATAAGTGAATTTAATGATATAAAATGGCGAAATCCATTCGCTAACAAAATGTAGATTAATGCGCCTTTAAAATTTTGTTAGCGAAGGGATTTCGCCATTTTATATCATTAAATTTACGTATTTACTTTTTGTATGAATGATTCATTGTAATACACACACACACACACATACACACACACACACACATATATATATATATATATATATATATATATATATATATATATATATCAATATAGTGTTAATTAAGTGCACCCTGACGATCCGCGTAGGTGAAACCTAGGTAGGTTTACTTGGCTCTTTAGGTTCATAGTTAGATTCGCTCTACTTAGTGTATTGACTATTTTACATAGTTACTTTTGCTTTACTCGTTTTGGAGTTTTTTTTTCTTTGGACTCTGAGCTTGGATTGTTTTCACCTCAATTTCATGATCATAGTTCTTTCTTTTTTATCCCTTATTTTTCCTTGGGCATTGGTTTGTTGATTTACTAACCAAAACACATAAGGTTTTTCCAGACGAGTATAATTACTTATATATATATATATATATATATATATATATATATATATATATATATATATATATATATATATATATTAAGGTAATATGCTATAATATATATATATATATATATATATATATATATATATATATATATATATATATATATATATATATATATATATATATACGAATGCTAACTCAATACAATGCTCGTGGTACTGAATGAGGTGTGTGATATGAATGTAAAAGAAGGCAGAAGAAAGTGAAGATTATGAGGATAAGGAGGATTTATAGCAATTGCCCCGTGATTTGAAGAGGTTAAAACCATAGACTTCTGGAAAGCATCCACGTGGGAGTTTTATTCCACATAGTAGTTGTGAATTCTGACGAGTATCTTCATATTGGTTGTGATATTCTTAATCTTTCTCTCGTCATCACCCGTATAGAAAATCATATATTAAAAATAATTTCTCATCGAAAATAATTTGGCGTATAATATTTTTTAATTCAACAATTTACAAAATACACCCGAATATTTTTTTTTCGTTTATGTATCTTTTATAAAATACATATCACATATTCTCTATCTATTTAAAAAAAAATCATTTGACACCAAGCAAGCCGATAATGTCACTAGGCCGTATGACGTTTCAGGGAGTGAAATAGAATGAAAAAACATTTTGTGAGAAGTAATGAGAAAGGAAAGGGTTCGGTTTTAACAAAACAAGGGTTTGGTAAAAAAATAAAAAAATGAAGATTATAGCTGGCAGGTAAGAAAGAAATTGGAAGGACATTGCATAAGCATCGAAATAAACTATTAGAATAAATCAGACGGTTTTATCTAGCTAGTTAAAAAAAATCTGCCTTTAATACGAGTAAACCTTTATCACGAAATACGGTAGCATAATGGTTAGCTGCTCGGACCGAGAAATCGGAGAACCAAGTTTGAATTCTTGTGTTCATAACAATCACATATGTGTTAATATCCTTGGGAAAAGTATGAATCCATCCATTTTTCCATCCTGATTTGAGTAAAATAGCCGGACAGGCTGTGTCCTATAGTCTTGTGTAGCAAGTAATCTAAGAGAAGGAGACTCTGAATTCTATCCTGAACGTGCGTATGCATGCGACAGGGGACTGCTTGTGAATCCAACTGAAACTGCCACCATTTTTCCGTCCGAATGAATACGACCTTTGTTGCGTAAGATCGGATTTCGTTCGGATGCAACATCAAAAGGAGCCCAATGTTACAGAGGGAACGATAGAAAGCAATTTAATCAATAGTATTACTTTCTGAAGAAAATATACTCATAAGGAATTATTTTGCCCATTCCTAGCAAAGCCTTTGTATTTTTATTATCCACAAAACAATAAATTTGATAAGATTATGTACGCGCTGCAGTCTCGAAGTAAGTGCAGCTGCAATATTATATATCGAGAAGTCTCTCGTTTATCGTTGCCAATATTTGTTACCCCTGGAAAAAAGAAAATATTAATAACAAAATGGCCACTAGTATACCAAACGAAAAAATACTAGTTTTCTATACACATACAAAACCATTTCGTCATGCCTTTTCTCAGGTGATTCCAATCAATACACTGTATAATTCCTGAACAAATTTCCAAGCAAAGACAAAAAATTTAGCCGAACTTTCCAATAATCCATTGTATTACTACTAAATATATCGCTTTGAAACAATATTCATTTTGCTTATAATTTAATCAAATATGGAACAGATTCTTTTTCAATAAATGCACCTGCAATGTATCAGGTTCTAGATTAGATCGTTTTAATCCTAAGATGTTTTTTGCCTACCATTTAACTCAGTGCTAGTAATTGTAGAAAACTATACAGGACGCACCTTTATACGCCAAATATCTACCTCCTGGCTATAACGATAAACTCTATCCGACAGCAAGGCCTCTTATCAGGAGGTTTTGAGAAGGGTGGAACCGACTCTTAATTTCAGGGAAGTAGCACCTGTCAAGGTCCCATCTATGGTCAAATAGGTAACCCCCATACTGGTGTCGAAAGACAATGAAAGTATAAAAATAGATTTATATAATACAAATACCAGAAAATTCATTTTTGAAAAAAATATTACAAAGAATATATTTTTAAAAAAATATTACCATCTTTTAAAAAAGAATTACCAGCAAAGCATTTTGGAAAACATATTACCAGTAATTATTTAGTTGAAGCCATAAAATTGTATTCCAAATATTTAGATTTTGACATTAAATAACCTATAGAAGTTGGTATATCGCTAAACAAAATCAACCAACCGACCAATCAAATACCTGGTCGGTTGTGTGATGATTACTTTTATGAAGTAACATGAATGTGATTTTTTTCTTCCATACTAATATAATGTTAATAATGTTTAATTTTGACTAAATTCTTTCTCATAGGTCAATCATTGTACCATGATATATAGCTAAACTATAAAAAATTACATCCGCTTCCTAATGTTTAAGAATCGTTGTGAGCTGGTGTAAACTGTGGGTCTTGGCTAAGACCATTCTCATTCGAATCCGGTAAATTGGCGCTACAAAAACACAAACACATAACCGCATTAAATAACAGAATCACTTAACATCAACTCAATTGTATCACTTGCTTCATATATGAGGGGAAAGTGCCTGCTTGGAACGTATAATAACCCCTCCCACCGGGGCTTGACCCCACTAACTAGTTCCTGGGTGGGAACGGTTACTTTTGGAGAGGGTAATGAAATGGAGCGGCAACATGTTACTCACAACCCCGCGACCCCCACACACAACATTAACGTAATGCAGCTACGTGGGTAAATCCATGGGCCGCAGGCAGAGTAGATGCCGTTACACCTTTTTACCTGGACCTTTACATGAAAATAATTCCGAACGTACTTTCTTATTTCCTGTGTCAGATTGGATGATGCCGTGTTAAACGCCCTCGGTATGTCTGGCAGAGATATGCGAATAATGAAGTCAATCCCATGCCGAGCAAAGTTAAAAGTCAGATGGGTAAATATGCGCTCTCAAATACCTGCCGCAAATCTTATATGTCTGCGTTGGTTTGAATATCCGTGTTTTAGTGGAGCGACTGTTACGCAAGCAAGATTAGTGGACTATCGATTTTATTCGACAGTTGTTGTTACGTGACTCAAATTTTGTTCAGTTTAATCTGTTAGCTTCGGTGGCCACGAAACACTGGTTTGTAGCCAAAAGATAAATGTCCCTGGATTACGAGACATGAATTACATTGCGTCGAACCCCCTTGCAACTAAACATACGCATTTTAACGTCAAGCATCCAAACAAAAATAGCAAACTCATGCATACACATGTAGAGATCTGCACGAAGATGTTCCCAGCGAGTACATACGATCTATTAATTAATCTATTTGATAGACGTAAAGATACAAAATTGCAAATAGTCTCAGGTTGGGTACCTACTGTAGAGCGATGTTTTGCAGTTTCATACCATAGATGGGCTATCGTATATGAGGCGTTTCGGTTTTCACTGTGTTTCGCACTCTCCTTCCCTTTTACGATATCCTATAAAAAAAGAAGATTGGGGCTGCTTCTAGACAAAGACGACTACAATATATATCAATAGAACGTTTAATTTCCTTGGAATGTGTCCCTTCTCAAGCAGCGCAATTTATCCAGCATCGTTTCCATGTGAATATTTTCTTGAACTCCTTTTTTTAGAGATAGCAAGCAGCTGCCTCGGCGTATTTTTTTGGATTTCCTAGAATTCGTGAAATCTTGTTTCTTTCAATTTAGATTTGATTTATAGAACGAGAAAAATCATAAGGAACGAGATCTGGGTAATATGGTGGTTGTCTGGCGTATGACACTTAATTGGCTATAAAACTAGTTGGTTACATTATTTACATTATTCGGACTATTGTCCTCATCTTTGTCGCCATGTTTATTACAACGTTTCGGCCGTTGTACGTTACGGCCTTCTTCAGATGGTTGGATTGTCGAAGTGAACCCTTTGTTTCTCTCACTGGGATAGACTGTTCTAGTTCCACGTGCCATGTTCAATGGATGACAGTTATCGGTTATCTCCTGTTAATTTCCCTCTGAATGTCCTCCACTGCGTTAATCGGGTATTGAAATCACACTCTTTGGGTCCTGTCACTAGATCTCACGAACGTCTTTATCCAATGTGCCATGTGTCCCTGAGGAGATAACTGATAACTGACATTGTTGTTCCGTGACTCAAATTTTGTTCAGTTTAATCTGTTAGCTTCGGTGGCCACGAAACACTGGTTTGTAGCCAAAAGATAAATGTCCCTGGATTACGATGCGCCTTTAAAATTTTGTTAGCGAAGGGATTTCGCCATTTTATATCATTAAATTTCCCCAAATACAAAGATGAACGTAAAAGATGCAGACAAAATGCAGTAGTTATAGATGGCGACAAAGATGAGGACAATAGTCCGAATAATGTAAATAATGTACATAATACCTCATCTCAGAAATACAGACAGATACTAGTTGGTTAGTTCATCTATTGCGGAATATATGCATTATATAACAAAAATTACAGTGAATAGTTATTTTTTTTATAATAGTACTAACCAAAAAGGCTTAAGAGTCATTAAATGTGGGGGGTTACTGTTAAAATGGTAATGATGGACGAGGTGTGTAATATGAATGCAAGAGAAGTCTTTAAGAAATGAAAATTATGAAGATAATGATAAATAACAATTGCCTTTTATCTTGAATCAGTCATGATTGTAGTGTTATGGGAAACGACCATGAGAGAGATTGTTCCAAAAAGTGACGGCTTTGGTGAACAAAACAAAATATATCTGAGTCGAAGATCCTTTTGACATTGTGAACATCCGGGGGAGATAATGTTGATTCGACTACAAAGAAGTAGCATGGCGTGTCCTTGCAGGAAAGGTGAGAACAGACGTAACTGAAGAATGATCATTTGCTACGGAATTAGCGATAGAGCAAAAAAATAGTTCTGCAAATTTTCCTCTGTGGGAAAGCAGCTGCATAAAGAATGCGAAGATCACTTAAAAAAATTTGAATTTTATCAAGGAGGGAAAGTGAGGTTTGCAGAGCTTGAGAGATCGGTCTAGTTTAGACGATATTAAAAAAAAAGGTAGACATTTGTTTAATTCATACCAGCGTTTGAAAATATTGTCCTGGAAGGTGGCATTATAATCTATCATAATATAGATGATTCAGTTAATCTTTAGAGTTACATTCAGTATCGGAATATATATTAATGACGGATGTGTATCGAAAACTACTATGTTTTCATGTGGTGTGTTGGCAGCCATTTTGCTATTACCATTTTCTTTTTTCCGGAGGCAACAAATATTGGTAACGATAAGCGAGAGAATTCTCGATTTACATTATTGCAGTTACACGTACTTCGAGACAGCACGCGTACATAATCTTATCAAAATTATTATTTTGTGAACAACCAATGTACAAAGATTTGGCAATAAATAGGCAAAGATCATTCATTATGAGTATATTTTCTTCACAAGGTAATATCGTTAGTTAAAATAGTCAATTACTTCTCGTTCCCTCTGTAATATTGGGCTCGTTTTGGTGGCGTTTCGCAAAGAAAGCCGACCAAAAGTGACAAAGATCGTATTCATTGGGACGTATAAATAGTAGCAGTGATAGTTTCAGTTCGAATTTATTTTCTGCGATCCGGTTTTGAATTCAGTGTTTCCTGATCCTAATCTGGTTGCCACCCAAACCATAGCACATAGTTTATCCTAATTACCCATAGCTATAGAAAGATATACTTTTTCCCCAAGTAAACCATTTACGTAATGTGAACTCGACTGGAATTCGAACCCGGCTCCCCTAATCTTATATCCGAGCCGATAACCGTTACATGACCGTGCCTCTTTGACTAAAATGGACCCGAATTATATGCAGAATTATTAACTAGCTAGGTGAAACCGTTTGCTATATTCTAATAGTTTCTTTTCTTGCCTTTGGAACTCCTTTCCAATTCCTTCATTCTCTGTCACTTATAATCTTCAAAGATTTAAAAGCAACGCCAATCGTAACATTTTGTCCAACTGAAACATTTATTTTCCTTTCTCCGAACTAAAACCTTATCATTCCCTGTCACTATCTTTAACGCCTTGCATCCCAATTGCATTGTCAACATACTTGGGATGAAATAGCAAAAAAAAAAAAACAAAAGAAAATTGTCAAAGTATACAGAACATGTATTTTATAAAACATATATAAACGAAAGAAAACATATATATTTTTTCGGCAAACTTCATATATATATATATATATATATATATATATATATATATATATATATATATATATATATATATATATATTTGAATTAAAATTTCTCGATTGGACTCATTCTTATATGAATTTCTATTCGGATGATAACGAATGAAAATGTAAGAGTATAACAACCAACGTGAAGATACTAGTCAGAATTCACAGCTCTTATGTGTAATAAAACTCCCACGTGGATGCTTTCCTGAAATCTAAAGTCTTATGGTCTTCAAATCGAGGCCCAATCGCTATATATCCTCCTTATACCTATAATTTTCACTTCCTTCTGCCTCCACGTACATTCATATCACACACCACATCCATTACCATGAGACTTGTATTGCGTGAACATCGTGTATATATATATATATATATATATATATATATATATATATATATATATGGAGAGAGAAAGAGAGAGAAATAAAGGTAATATACTGATGCCGGATCGGTTATAGTCTCGAGAAGTGGAATCGGGAAGACGAGTTCGAATTTTGTCTGCATCTTTTACGTTCATCTTTGTATTTGGGGAAAACATGAATGCTTATATCCTCGCTGCCAAAATTGAGTTAAATAGCTCAAGAGGAAGGGCCGGTTCACCGTGTATACCAGCCATTCTAGCAGTAGTACTTGCATGCATTCTAATCGGTGTAGAATGTCACAGCAAACAAAATCAATGAAATCATGGTGATAGGGCGATATAAAAGAATAAATGCACATTTGCAGAAGAATTGTCACACGTTCTAAAGAGACAGGCCATTAATGAGGTCCGAACAGAAAGGCAGATAATGATATATTGTTCAAAATAACGACGTTATACTTAAGTTTCAAGAACTAGAGAAAAATCAACATTCTTTGTGAAATATATTTTTAAGTCGATGTTTATGTAACAATTGCTAATCGAAAATATATGAATCTGTTCAGTAACTCTACTGATTAGATATGATAGAGTAAATTATTGTAGGATGAGGAAAATGAAACCTAAAATGGTTTGTAGTCCGGATTATAATTCAGGTGCATATTCTAAAACACGATCTTGCTTTTTTCCCCTCTTATAATTATTTTTAACTTATCAATCCTCCAATGTCTACTAAGTTATGTTCAGTTTTTCCTCTCAAATCAACTAAGGCAAAACTTGTTTATTCACCGAACGTGGCTATTCTGATTGTATAGACGTAGTAATAATATTCAAGACAAAATCAGGAGAAATAATTGTCAGTTTTTATGATGAACTAGTCGGACGACCTCGAAGAACATTGACTAGCATACTTCAGTTTCTCATGGAGAACTGAATTTACTAGAAATAGCATAGATGTTGCACAAGGCCAAAAACGTGGGGCACCCAGTGAATATCAAATTCACTACTCAGTCTTACCTGATCGGCCGAGACAAGCCCGCTAACCACTACACGACGTCGAAGCGCCCTAATAGCGATTTGCTAAGGGTATCTTAGGCCTAAAGTATGAAACACCATGAGGATCGGACTCACTCCTCAGTCGTAATTGATTTATCGAGATGAATTTGCTAAGAATGAACCCACCTTAAAGTGCCCAATCCTAACACAATATAGGTGGACACGTTTATACGCAAATTCATTTTTCTTTGAGTAACTGAGAATAGCATTGATTTCTGGCGAAAGATAATGATGCAGGTTCTCGAATTCTGGCATTCAGAGATTTCATTCTCCAAGACACCATCCAAAGCTAGAGAATATACCGTTCTATTTCCCAGGAGATTGGCGTGAAAGTCAACGCAACGGACGAGGTCAGAATTTGAGGTCAACTCGCCGATTTCACCGTCGACGTCTGTACCCATGAAGCTACCTGCATATCGTCCGATTTTTAATTTTCTAAGACAATGAACAGAGGTTCCACATATTTTGCAACAGTCAGTATTTTGCATATATAGACACAAGCACACACGCATTTATATATATATATATATATATATATATATATATATTGAAATGGACAAAGTTCGACAATCATTTTAAGACATTTTTATGTTTATACATTCTTTTATAGATACAAATGTAAATGCTCTGTTTATAATAAACTGTATTAAACAATATTAAAAATATAAATACGCGAAAAACTTTCATAGAAAATATTCGTCCTCCGACAGGAATCGAACCTGCATCCTATACGGAGCCGTCATATAGCCTGACATACCTTTAACCGACTTGGCCACAGAGGAGTGTTCGGTTAGCAATGTCAAATTTACTGCCTTTATACTTCAATCTTCAATGAATCTCTCACGTACATTCATATCTGCTTAAAGCGTATCCTAATGTAAACAAATGACGTCACTCATTATGAAATGGACAAAGTCCGACAATTATTTTAAGACCATTTACTTAAATATTTGTATCTATAAAAAGAATGTATAAACATAAAAATGTCTTTATATATATATATATATATATATATATATATATATATACGCGCGCACACACACACACACACACACACACACACACACACACACACACACACACACACACACACACACACACAAAAGCACACATACGCTGATATCTACTTTTACAAACATGACTCTTTCCCCGGGAGACTTTTTTTATTGCAATTAAGAAAAAGGGAAACGTCATGGGGCGTCCATAGTAGATGCAAAAGCTAGGCAGAGGAAAAATCTTTTTCGAATTCCGTTTCGCGATCTCTTTAATAACCTTTGCCAAGACACGTTGCGCTGCGTTGTCTTTCACGACAATCTCCTCTCACACACGTCGCGACAAGATGGTGGCCATTTTAGGGCAGGGAAAAGTGGTAAGAACCAGTTCATACACATATTGAAAAGAAGATTCTGGAAAAACTTCAAGTATATCTCGAATCTGTGCACACCTAACAATTTATCTGTATTCTTACGCAAAAAATACTTGAAAATAACCATACACGCATGAAATCCAGTGACACATAATAATGCAAGTGAGTGTTATTTTCGCCAGCAGTTTTAGACGAGATAATTGCCCCTTCTGGGACACACATTTTCTGTTGACATGAAGTGGATAGATTGTATTGTATCAATTGCTAGTTCAACTACGATGAAAGTTAGTTCCCTGTGTAGTCCTAGATCAGCGCTTTTTAGACTATGGGTCGCAACCTCAAATGGGGTTGCGAAGCGAAATGTCGGGGATGCGAACATTAAACTCCAACACTTGAATTTCAGCTGATATGTTTTTTCCCAAACGCCCATTATTTAACGTGATCCGCGAGCGACGCAATCGCTGCGCTAATAAAACCCGCGTTCGGCGCCTTTGCGACTAGGGCAGTGGCAACGGTTTTCAGTGCCATTTGTTTATTGTATTCATCTGAGTAAGTCTATAAATAATAATACATGTTACTGCTTTATTCGACTGAGGTCTGTATTTATTTAAATAATTTCATAATAATTATTTTATGAAAAGTTATTTCGTTTATCTTTCAAAATAAAAATTATTTTACTCATGGATAAATGACTGAACTTGAGTCACAAAATTAGTGACGCAGATGGGATAGCCGCAAAGTCTGCAAAAGCAGGACCTAGTAATCAGAAAGATGCACCTAAGATGCAAAAAAGAAAATACGATGAGTCATTTCTCCAGTTTGGCTTTACTTTTAATAATAGCGATGGCATGGAAAAATCTCTCTGTTTAATTTGCAATGAAATTTGGGCTTGGAGAATATGAGACCCTCAAAATTAAAAAGGCATCTTGAAACCAAACATCCTCCATACGTCAATAAAACAAAGATATATTTTGAAAGGTTAAGATCTTTGAAGATGGAAACAAAAGGACGAATGAAAACGTACAAGAGTTTATTTTGCTATTTTTCTTCGGTGAGGGGTTGCTCCATAAGCGTTGTGTACTAGACAGCCGAGTTAATTCAGCTGGAAGCAGGGACCAACTGTGAAAACAGTTCAAACAAATTTTAAGTAGTTGCAAAAACAGACGAAGACTAATTCGAACTAATGACGAAAACGACTGGCAGAAATGGTCAATAGATAAATAGATTAGAAGATTATGATATTTATATGTATGTATATAGATGAACTGATCACACACACGCACACACACACACATACATACACACACACACACACATATATATATATATATATATATATATATATATATTGTGTAAATAGATAGACAGACAGACAGATATGAACTTACTGAGATAGATGAAAAGATTATGATATACATGTACAAATATATATATATATATATATATATAAATGAATATATATATATATATATATATATATATATATATATATATATATATATATATATATATATATATATATATATATATATATATATAATATAAAGCTAACGAGCCAGGGAAATCTGACTAGGTTTCACCTAAAGGGATCGTCAGGGTAAAACCAAGGGTTTTTCCAAGCGAGTTCAACTATTTATATAATTTTAGCTCTACTTCGTGTATTGAGAACTTTACGTAGTTACTTTTACTCGATTTGGAGGTTTTTTTTCGTTGTCTTTGAGCTTGATCTCTGGACGATTGTTTTCACCTCAATTACATGTTCTTAGTTCTTTCTTTTTTTCTCATTTTTCCTTCGGTACTGACTTGTTCAAGGCGAAATTTCGAAGGTTTTTCCAAGTGAGTACCACTAATTTTATAATTATATATGTATGTATGTATATATATAGGAATATATATATATATATATATGTATGTATATATATAGGAATATATATATATATATGTATGTATGTATATATATAGGAATATATATATATATATGTATGTATGTATATATATATAGGAATATATATATATATATGTATGTATATATATAGGAATATATATATATATATATATATATATGTATGTATATATATAGGAATATATATATATATATATGTATGTATGTATATATATAGGAATATATATATATGTATGTATGTATATATATAGGAATATATATATATATATATGTATGTATGTATATATATAGGAATATATATATATATATATATGTATGTATGTATATATATAGGAATATATATATATATGTATGTATGTATATATATAGGAATATATATATATGTATATATATATGTATGTATGTATATATATAGGAATATATATATATATATATATATATATATATGTATGTATGTATATATATAGGAATATATATATATATATATATATGTATGTATGTATATATATAGGAATATATATATATGTATGTATGTATATATATAGGAATATATATATATATATGTATGTATGTATATATATAGGAATATATATATATATATGTATGTATGTATGTATATATATAGGAATATATATATATATATGTATGTATGTATATATATAGGAATATATATATATATATATATATGTATGTATGTATATATATAGGAATATATATATATATATATATATGTATGTATGTATATATATAGGAATATATATATATATATATGTATGTATGTATATATATAGGAATATATATATATATATATGTATGTATGTATATATATAGGAATATATATATATATATGTATGTATGTATATATATAGGAATATATATATATATATATATGTATGTATGTATATATATAGGAATATATATATATATGTATGTATGTATATATATAGGAATATATATATATATATATGTATGTATGTATATATATAGGAATATATATATATATATATATATATATATATATATATATATATGTTTGTATATATATAGGAATATATAGATATATATATATGTATGTATATATATAGGAATATATATATATATATATGTATGTATATATATAGGAATATATATATATATGTATGTATATATATAGGAATATATATATATATATGTATGTATGTATATATATAGGAATATATGTATATATATATGTATGCATATATATAGGAATATATATATATATGTATGTATATATATAGGAATATATATATATATATATGTATGTATATATATAGGAATATATATATATATATGTATGTATATATATAGGAATATATATATATATGTATGTATATATATAGGAATATATATATATATATGTATGTATATATATAGGAATATATATATATATATATGTATGTATATATATAGGAATATATATATATATATATGTATGTATATATATAGGAATATATATATATATATGTATGTATATATATAGGAATATATATATATATATATATTTGTATGTATATATATATGAATATATATATATGTATATATATTATAAATTAATAGATTTAAAATATGGTTTTACCGCTACACAGTGATGACCATGTTTCAGAAATGGAAGCTAAAGCCCCTGAATTTAATTTTGTTATTAAACCAAAGACATTAGTTCCATTTCCTCATCAAGCGAATTTTGGAGTAACTTACTTTTTAAAATTTACGGTTGTTAACGGCACAGGAAAGATTCATAGTTTGAGGGTTTCCAAGGTTACCGATAAATCCATTCATCTAGACAAGGGGTGGTAGAGGGTTCAATTTTTAATTTTCGTTGTCTCAGTTAATAGTTACATTTGAAAGCGGGGTTATGTTTAGGGATGGGTAGGGATGTATCTTTTAACAAATTCTGACATCCGCTAAATTCATGTCATCTGGGTTTATTTCTAACGGCAAAAATTCTTATGGTATTATTTCTATTTGTATATTTAAAGATTTTTTAAGTTAGAATATGTTTTATCCACCTTTCTAAAAAGTTATTTTTAATATTTGATATACTATACTTCTAGTTAAAAACCAAGTAAATGTATTAGGATTACTTACAGTATTTAAAATTATTTATTCTTATCGAGTATAAGTAAATATTATTTTATTTTATTTTATTTTATGTAAACTTTATGACAATGACGGCAAAGGTGGTTAAATTATTTCACTAATTCAATAAACTTAGTATTATAAATGTATATATGTATGTATAAAGGACATTTAATGTTCAATATTATATTCTAACTTATTAATTTCACATGACTTTCGGTGTTCACTTGGATTCTTTCCAGTGTTTGAATTGCTTTGAGAGAGGTGTTATGGTTAGAGTACGTTTTATTTAATTACAATTTTAAAAGATATTTAGGTTAGAATCTGTTTTATTTAATTTCAATTTTAAAACATTTTTAAAATTCTACTTTCAAATTTAGCTTTTTAATTTTAATCGGCTATATTTCTTTATAAACCAAGTAAATGTAATATAATTATCTACATTATTTAAAATTATTTATACCCATCAAATATGAGTATGTATAATAATCAGGTAATTTTTTTTTTTTTTTTTTTTTTTTTTTTTATAGATTATTTAAAGATTATTTAAAGGAAACTTTTGGCAATGACGACAAAAGATAGCTATTTCATTTCTCTGATTCAGTAAATTTTTATTTTTTATAAACTTAGTAATATATAGTTTCTCATGTATGCATAAAGGACATGGGTCATTTAATGACCTACATATTCTAGCTCTTCTTATTAACTTCCATTTCACTGTAGGTGTTTTATTGGATTCTTTTAGGTGCCAAAAGTACTTCGAAAGAGATGTCTGACTTTTATACTTATTTATCCTAAACGAGGATTGATGTTGGTAGAACCTCTTTTTGAACTCATGGCTAGTGCAACCTATATAAATTTTTATGTTTTCAGGATTCTCAACAGAAGATATATTACATTGGTATACTACTGATTCTATGCAACATTTATTTTGTAAAGGACAGTTTTGAGGGTTTCTACAATTACATAATTTTTGTTCACCCTCATTAGTTGTTGTTTGTATTTTTCCCTTGTCTACAATTTTTTGGTTCTGGTATAAGTGTTTATTTAAGATATTAGTATTATGTTTCTTAATTATCTTTTCTAGGTTATCAGTACAGCTATAACTTAATTTTAGTGTATTTCTATTGAAAATGGTACTAAGTTTACTTCCACCGGGAAAATGCTTGAGTATTAATTCAAGGAATTTTTGTCCCAATTTGTTTTTTACCATTTGGTTGTATGGGGGTGTATACCAAATTATTTTCCTGCTTCTGTTTTTCCTATGTTTACCGTTTTCATTTTTAATATAAGTTAGTTTTAGGTTTTTGTAGCCACTATCTTTTAGAGCTTTATTATAGAAATTAATATGTTCGTCGAAAATCTTGTCATTTGCTGAATTTGTACTAATTCTTTTTCGGATAGATAAAGGTATATGTTTAATTATAGATGAGGGGTGATTTGATTTAGGGTGTATATATACAGGATTCGTATTGAGTTTTTTATAAGGTGTGTATGTATTGTTCTTTAAATCTAATGTTATATCAAGGAAGTTAACTTTTTTAATTTTAAAAATTACCGTTAGCACTAAAATTAAAAAAGTTAACTTCCTAACATTATGTAATTGTAGAAACCCTCAAAACTGTCCTTTACAAAATAAATGTTGCATAGAATCAGTAGTATACCAATGTAATATATCTTCTGTTGAGAATCCTGAAAACATAAAAATTTATATAGGTTGCACTAGCCATGAGTTCAAAAAGAGGTTCTACCAACATCAATCCTCGTTTAGGATAAATAAGTATAAAAGTCAGACATCTCTTTCGAAGTACTTTTGGCACCTAAAAGAATCCAATAAAACACCTACAGTGAAATGGAAGTTAATAAGAAGAGCTAGAATATGTAGGTCATTAAATGACCCATGTCCTTTATGCATACATGAGAAACTATATATTACTAAGTTTATAAAAAATAAAAATTTACTGAATCAGAGAAATGAAATAGCTATCTTTTGTCGTCATTGCCAAAAGTTTTCTTTAAATAATCTTTAAATAATCTATAAAAAAAAAAAAAAAAAAAAAAAAAAAATTACCTGATTATTATACATACTCATATTTGATGGGTATAAATAATTTTAAATAATGTAGATAATTATATTACATTTACTTGGTTTATAAAGAAATATAGCCGATTAAAATTAAAAAGCTAAATTTGAAAGTAGAATTTTAAAAATGTTTTTAAATTGAAATTAAATAAAACAGATTCTAACCTAAATATCTTTTAAAATTGTAATTAAATAAAACGTACTCTAACCATAACACCTCTCTCAAAGCAATTCAAACACTGGAAAGAATCCAAGTGAACACCGAAAGTCATGTGAAATTAATAAGTTAGAATATAATATTGAACATTAAATGTCCTTTATACATACATATATACATTTATAATACTAAGTTTATTGAATTAGTGAAATAATTTAACCACCTTTGCCGTCATTGTCATAAAGTTTACATAAAATAAAATAAAATAAAATAATATTTACTTATACTCGATAAGAATAAATAATTTTAAATACTGTAAGTAATCCTAATACATTTACTTGGTTTTTAACTAGAAGTATAGTATATCAAATATTAAAAATAACTTTTTAGAAAGGTGGATAAAACATATTCTAACTTAAAAAATCTTTAAATATACAAATAGAAATAATACCATAAGAATTTTTGCCGTTAGAAATAAACCCAGATGACATGAATTTAGCGGATGTCAGAATTTGTTAAAAGATACATCCCTACCCATCCTTAAACATAACCCCGCTTTCAAATGTAACTATTAACTGAGACAACGAAAATTAAAAATTGAACCCTCTACCACCCCTTGTCTAGATGAATGGATTTATCGGTAACCTTGGAAACCCTCAAACTATGAATCTTTCCTGTGCCGTTAACAACCGTAAATTTTAAAAAGTAAGTTACTCCAAAATTCGCTCTTTTTTGAGTGTTAGTCATTTTTCTGACTTTGGAGACCTTTTACCTTTGCTTTTCAGACTGCTGTATTTAGCTAAGTTTTATTTGACCGTTTTTCTAACCTACCTTTGTTTGACTATTTTTTGAATTTTTTAGCGTTTGAATATTTCTTAAATTGTTGATTTTTCCCTTTTTAATTCCAAATCCTCCCCATTTTTATTTTGACTTCTTTATTAACCTTTTGATTTTCTTTTACGTTTTATTTTTGTAAATTTACCTTCTTCCCGTGCCCACTTAACAAAAAAAAAAAAAAAAAAAAAAAGTTCTTCCGTTTATTTTTTCATACGTTCGACCTTTTTATTTTCCTTTGTTTACTACGTGTTATTTTAGTTCTGTGTAAAGTTCTGCGTTTTATCTGTTAATTTCGTGTTTTAAATATTTGTTTGTAAATTTAGTGTTTGTAAATTTTGTGTTTATTTTGTAATTTCTGTCCATCTTTTTCGTTCCTTGTTTACCTTTTTGTTTTCGGTTGACCGTTTTTAACGGCGGCCATCTTGTAACTTGTCATATTTAGTGTTTCGTTTTTGTATCGCGTTTTTCTTTCTTTTCCGTTCTTTGTTTTGTAATTTATTGCTTTCTTGTCTATTGTACCTTTAATTTTTTGTTTTTGTGATTGTTTTAATTTGTAGTTTCGCCTTTTTACTTGTCTTTGTACGTGCATTTGTTTTGCTATTTGTTTTGCCTTGTTGCTTTGTTTGTTCCTTTTAAATTGTTGTACCACCCACATTTCTCCCCATTTTTTATTACCCCCTGATTTATTACCACCCTCCCGACCTTGCTTACCCCCCCATATTTTCACCCCCTTTTTTTTTTTTTTTTTTTTTTTTCCCTTCCTCCCTAGCTCCCCTTCTCTCTCTCTTATGCCTTATAACGTCCTCCTACAAACCCTCCCGTTTCTCATTTAAAAAATGGAAAAAAAAGTGAAAGCCCCATCTTTTCTTATAAAAAAGAAAAAACCGGCTTATCCTGGCTTTAAAAGGTCAGTAAGGAAACATTTGTTTCCAATTAAAAAAAAACCGCCGGACAAAGACGATGAAAATGAATTCCCATTTTTAATCCCAACAAATGAGGAAATAGTTGACACATTGAAGAAAGCAGCTGAGGCGAGAAAAAGCCAAACTGCAGAACCAGAAAAAGATGAGCATAACAAAGTCGAGGCAGCAAAGAATGCAGAGGCCGGGGAATCGCCCTCTTGTTGGACGTCCCCACCGAGTTGCGTGATCAATGTTGCGGAATTTTTGGAGCGAGCCAAGAGTTACGCGCACCTTGTCGTAGAAGGTGGACTCTTGGAAGACGTCCAAGAATTGAGAAAGATTGACAAACGAATGGTATCGGTCTTCGTCGTGGACAAGCGTACGCGCAAAATTTGTCGCTCGACGAAAGACACAGTGATAAAATCACTGGAGTCCTTGGGGTTCAAGCCCCTCCGAGTTGTGAAAGGAGCCGGCTTTTTCATGTGGGACGTATTGCTACCCACGCCGGAAGACTGTGTCGCAGCATCAAGTCGGGACTTGATAACAAAAGATCTTATCCTGCGCACAGAGTACGAAGGCCGAAGAAGGACCACGGTAGCAATATATGAGGTTCCTCCTCAGGTTATCGGGGAACACCTTGCTGCGTTTCTTTCGCAGTACGGCGAAATCTTGAGTGCGACCTGCGATAGCCTGAAAGGGGGGTGGAGCTTTCAAATAATGTTGAGCGTTGATGCCTTCCGCTCCATCCCCAACTGTCTGGAAGTAGGGCGCCTGAAATTACCGGTCATTGTGACCGGTCGCAAGCCCGTATGCTGGAAGTGCGGAAAGCCTGGTCACCTTTCCTCTTCCTGCCCAGAGAAGAAGGCCTCTGGAAGTCAGGCGCCCGTCGTCGACCAAAATACCCCTCTGACCGAGTCTTTAACTACCGCCACGCCTGTAATGGGCATGTCAGCATCTGGGACCGGTGCGGAAAATCCCCCGGTTGGCGAAACATCTGAAGCCACATTCCCCAAAGAGCCTTCGCCCGCTGCTAGTGCAGTTGTGGAGAAGGGGGAGGGGGAATGGCTGGTTGCTGGCAAGGCCAGAGGGAAGCGCCAGACAGCGGGGCCTCGTCCCAATGAAGCCGCAAGGGCAAAAGATACAGACAGGCCCACTCCCAATATCAACGCTAAGGGCGACGACCCGGTCTCTGAAGCAAAGCTGAAAGAGCAGTGTCTCAAATATGATCCAGGTTTTGCGAAGACAGAAAAAATTAAACTCCTAAAGGATAAATTGGACAAGGAGAGGAAAACTCCAAAAGCCACTCCCTCTACTTCATCTTCCTTGTCCCCACCAGCGACGCCCAAAAACAAGTCTCCCAAAAAAAAAGCGACCCCTCCCTCAACACCTGTTCCCCTCAGTAGAGAGCCCAGCCCTTACAAAGTAAAATCCTCTGCCACCCCTCTTCCCAGCCCTTACAAAGAAAAAGCCTCTTCCACCCCTCGTCCCAGCCCTTACAAAGAAAAGGCCTCTTCTACCCCTCTTCCCAGCCCTTCTCCCACTCGAAACCGTGAAATGCCCCCTCCCGCTCCTAAAAGGCAAAGAAGCCCCACCCATGATTCCAAAGAAAAAAAAAAGAAAAAATTCATCTACAATTCAGGGGAAGATCTTTGTAAAATTTCCCCGGCCCAGGCTGAAAGGGCCAGAGATTATGGCAATCGAATCAAAGAACTAAGGTACCTATTGTCAATTAGACAGTATGCCGACAAAGATGTCGAAGAGCCCCAAAACTTTCCCAATGCCCAGAGGGTACTAACCGTGATTAGGACTGGTGCTGGGGCTCGGCAGGCATGGGCCATGTTTGATGAGGCCGGTTTTTCCTATGACATGTCTCCACCGATCGCCATAGCTCAAAGCAAGGAGCTGGACAATTTAAAGCAATTTTGTACGGGGAGGGTCCCTGTTTTAGTTCACCCCTCCCTGTATAGGGCTTTAAAATTAACATTTCCTTGGGATATTGGCGGTCTCTCGCAGGACGGCACCATCAATAATGAGATGGGCCATGGGTCTATGGGAGAGGCTGTCGGTATCCTGACTCCGACCATGTTTAAACCAGTGTCCCAACCCTAATTAGGTCTGAAAATGGCTCTCTGGTTAGCAAGTTTAAATGTCCGGGGCCTGAGGTCGGAGTCTCGAAGGGTGAGGCTCGATCGCGATCTTCAGCGCCTCGGGGTGGATGTATGTTGCGTGCAGGAAACCCGTTTCTTATCTCGCGATTATGAGGACATTCTGTCGAAGAGGTTCGTCCTCTTTTCAGCATGTTTTGATGGACGCTCGAGGGGTGTTTCCTGGCTGGTTAGCAAGTCTCTAGACGCGGTTTGTGCTCTTGTCTTCGCGGATCCGGCGGGCAGGCTTTGCGTGCTGGATATTACCATAAAGGATAAGGCTCTTCGTCTCATTGGGGTTTATGCGCCCAATGACAATGCGCAGCGGCCTGGTTTGTTTCGGCAGATCGAGCCGTTTTTGACGACTTCTCGTTCGGTAGTTCTAGCGGGTGATTGGAATGCCGTCCTTGATCCCTCGATAGATCGTGTAGGGCAAAAAGCGGGTACTAACAATCCGGATGTGAAACCATTTCGGGACTTCATCGACGGGTTCGATCTCGTCGATAAGTATCGAAATGAACACCCCCGGGAGGTAGCATGGACTTGGACTAGGGCCGGCAGCTCGGTGGGTAGCGCAAGCTACATCGACCGAGTTCTAGTTAAGAGAGTCGAAGTAGGGCTCTTAGAATGTCCAAGTTTCCATTTTATAGTTTACTCGGATCATAGGCTTGTCCGGGTTCGGGTAAACTTAGATAAGCCTAGGGTTAAGATGGCTGGTTATTGGAAATTGAACTCATCATTATTTGGTGAGCAAGATTTCCGTGATCAGCTTTTACTAATGCTACAGCGGGAATTGTCGGGAGCTGTGGTTGGGAATAGGTGGTGGGACACTTTAAAATCGAAACTTAGGTCTTTTGCTGCTGATTATAGTCGACGACTCAATAGAGCAGGGTTAGCAGCGCAAAAGTCTCTAGAGGACAAAGTTGATCGGGCAGTGAAATCCCGTGTTAGTGGGGACATAGCCGTAGCTCAGGCGGAGCTGGCCTCCTTGCTTATCAAGAAGGATCAAGCTCTAGTAGTTAGGGCTAGGATAAAAAGAATGTCTTGCGAGGCGACGAATATGGCCGCCTCATTGCGTTCAGAGGAAGTTCGTAGGGCATCTAGTCGGCATATTGCGAGCATCACATTGCCGGATAAGCGGACTGTGACTACAGACGCGGGTATTTGCGAGGCTTTTCGGGACTACTTTCAGGATCTTTTTACCAGGGAGCCCGGTCTGAGCACTGCTCAGTTCGACGCCTATTTAGCCGACTTTCCCCGCCTCGAGGCGGCTGAAGCGGCTGGGTGCGAGGGTCCCATAACAGAGTCTGAGATCTGGGATGTGCTGAAGCAGGTTGGCCTGGACAAGACTCCGGGATTGGATGGTCTTCCCTACGAAATGTACTTGAGGCAGTCGCCCGTCTTTGTCCCCTTGCTGGCACTGATTTTCAACAACTGGTTGAAGCAGGGGTCTATTCCTCAACGCTTCACCAGGGGTGTAATCAAGTTGCTTCGCAAGAAGAAAGACGGTGGGGATGGGGTAGATAATTATCGGCCTTTGACGATGTTAAATACAGAGTTGAAGATTTTAGCCAAGGTCTTAGCTGACCGTTTGCAGCTTGTCCTGTCTAGTCTGATTGGTCCCGAGCAGTCTTGTGCTGTGAAGGGCAGGACTATTCAGGACAACCTGCATTTGGTTCGCTTGATCATCGAGAAAGTCGACAGTGATGCCGCGCTGATCAATTTGGATCAGTCCAAGGCTTTCGATAGGGTTGACCATCGGTTTCTGGAGGCTGTTCTTTCGGCCGCCGGTTTCGGGCCGCACTTTCGCACTTGGATCCGACTGCTGTATGCGACTCCCGGTGCGCTGGTAGAAGTGAATGGGGTAAGATCGAAGCCTTTCATTTTGTCTCGCTCCATTCGTCAAGGTTGTCCGCTGTCTCCATTGCTGTACGTTCTTGCGCTGGAACCTTTCCTGCGTAAGTTGAAGACGAATCCGGTCCTTCGCGGAATTTCCCTACCTGGTGCTTCCACCTCGGCCAGGTACTCCGCCTACGCTGACGACGTTTCGGTTCTGGTGTCGAGTAGGGCCGAAATTAACGAAGTCAGCCGAGAAATCAACGGCTATGAGATGGTGACAGGGGCCAAGATCAACCGCGATAAGTCTGTTGGCTTGCGGTTGGGTTCGTGGAGGGGAGTTTCTCTTCCCGGGCCTTTCCACTGGACGGACGGGCCGGTCAAGATACTCGGCGTCTGGTTCGGTCCCGACCTCCTGCTGGAAATGAATTGGTCGGAGGTGCAAGAGAAGGCCGAGCTCGCAGTACGTCTGTGGACTCGGAGGAATCTTTCCTTGAAGGGGAGGGCGGAAGTATGTGCTTCGCACATCTACCCGATTCTCCTTTACCGACTCTCCGTGCTTCCACTCCCGTCTAGCACTTTACTGGCGTTTGTAAGGCTCTTGTTCTCTTTCTTGTGGAGAGGCAAGGCTGCCATGGTTAGTCGCGAGATCTGTTACCTCCATCCGTCTGATGGCGGTCTGGGGATGCCTTGCGTTGAGACTCGTCAACATACGCTTCGCATTTCATACCTAGACCGGATGTGTATGCAACTGGATGAGAACGGCGAATTCTGGAAGGAAGACGTCCATAAACATTTTCCATCCTTGAGAAATGTGCGCTCGTGTGAGGAGGAGGCCGCTCGTACTCCTCGTGGCGAGGGCTCTTTCTATCGTGAATGTCGGATTGCCCTCAAACGACTCTTACGGGCGAAGGATGGCCTCTCTGACGTCCAGCCGTTGTCCCGTAAGGCATTATATCAGGTGTTAGTTAGGGGGAACGTTCAAGATAGTTTGATAGGCGAGCTCGGTCTGACGAAGCGCGAGGCTCGCTGCATATGGCCTTGGGCGCCCGGGTTGAAATGTCTCACTAACCCTGAGGCATCACTCACCTGGCTGGTGATTCGAAGGGCCGTCTGGGTCGCCAAAAGACTTCGCGCAGCGGGATTGGCTAAGTCGCCAAACTGCGTTCGCTGCAGTGGGGAGGTGGAGACCCTAGGTCACGCCTTCTTTCATTGTAGTGTCGTAGTTCCGCTGTGCAAGTTGGTTGAAGGCATCATGGTTCGCATGCTGCGCGGAAAGTTTTTTGTCCTCGAGGCCAGTTCCGTTTGTAGCAATATAGTACCGCCGATGACTAAGGATGAGCACTATGTGTTCTTTTGCTTACTGGGGCTTATGCGAGTCGTGATATGGACGACGCGACAGAAGGAATTTCATGGGGACGAGAAGTTTTCCTCTTCCCAACTGATCTTGTACTTTAAGCATCTGCTTAAAGTCAAGATCAGGACGGAAAGGAGGCGACTCCATCCATTGGAATTTGGCGAAAGGTGGGTGATTCTTGCGCGTCTCTGCAGAGTGAAAGGTGCTGACTTGGAGTGGCATTTTGATGCCGGTTAGGCATTAAGGATTTTGGGATTGCTGGGTTGAACATTGGCAACCCTTCCACTGTATAGTTTAGCTTAGGTCAGTTTTGCTTCAGTTAATTTTTTTTATCTTTTTTCAGATTAACTTAGCTAGGGTGTGTATGTTCATTGGCCCCCTTTTATTTCTGGCCATTATTTTTATTTTCTTTTGTTTAATTCCCCATCCCTCCCATCGTTAGGTGGTTAGTGATGTCAGTTCTCTGGTGGGTGCGGGGCGCCTTTCGTTTCGAGAGTGTCTTTCGTATTTGTTGTTGTGTTTGAATGAGAGCGTGTTTGTAGTGAATGTTTGGATTGCACGAATGTTTTAAAATTTCTTTTCAGCCCCGCATTGATTTCGTCCAGTTAACTGACATTTCTGCCATATTTAGAGCTGTGGGGGGTTTTCTACTAACAAAATCTTTTGTTTAGTTTCTTGTATATATTTTTACTCATTGTAAATATTCATTGGGGATTTTAGATTGTTATTTTTACCCCTCCCCCCACAGACAATGTATTGTAAATATGGGGACTAGTTAGGACTTCATAGAGTCTCTGAGGTATTATGGTGGATGTAGTAAGAATGGTATGTAATGGATGTGTTGTTTTGGTGAAAGGAATATTGTTTGTATGTTCGGGTCAGTGTTTGCGCCTAGCTAAGTTAAAAGTTAAGACAGAAGATGACCGTCCTTTCCCAACCCCCTTTTCGGCCTTGTGCCACATTTGTACTTTGGTACAATAAATACTACTCCAAAATTCGCTCTTTTTTGAGTGTTAGTCATTTTTCTGACTTTGGAGACCTTTTACCTTTGCTTTTCAGACTGCTGTATTTAGCTAAGTTTTATTTGACCGTTTTTCTAACCTACCTTTGTTTGACTATTTTTTGAATTTTTTAGCGTTTGAATATTTCTTAAATTGTTGATTTTTTCCTTTTTAATTCCAAATCCTCCCCATTTTTATTTTGACTTCTTTATTAACCTTTTGATTTTCTTTTACGTTTTATTTTTGTAAATTTACCTTCTTCCCGTGCCCACTTAACAAAAAAAAAAAAAAAAAAAAAAAAAAAAGTTCTTCCGTTTATTTTTTCATACGTTCGACCTTTTTATTTTCCCTTGTTTATTACGTGTTATTTTAGTTCTGTGTAAAGTTCTGCGTTTTATCTGTTAATTTCGTGTGTTAAATATTTGTTTGTAAATTTAGTGTTTGTAAATTTTGTGTTTATTTTGTAATTTCTGTCCATCTTTTTCGTTCCTTGTTTACCTTTTCGTTTTCGGTTGACCGTTTTTTAACGGCGGCCATCTTGTAACTTGTCATACTTAGTGTTTCGTTTTTGTATCGCGTTTTTCTTTCTTTTCCGTTCTTTTTTTTTGTAATTTATTGCTTTCGTGTCTATTGTACCTTTAATTTTTTGTTTTTGTGATTGTTTTAATTTGTAGTTTCGCCTTTTGGCGAAACTTGTTTACTTGTCTTTGTACGTGCATTTGTTTTGCTATTTGTTTTGCCTTGTTGCTTTGTTCGTTTCTTTTGAATTGTTGTACCACCCACATTTCTCCCCATTTTTTATTACCCCCTGATTTATTACCACCCTCCCGACCTTGCTGACCCCCCCATATTTTCACCCCCCTCTTTTTTTTTTTTTTTTTTTTTTTTTCTCCCTCCCTCCCCTTCTCTCTCTCTTATGCCTTAT
Source organism: Acanthosepion esculentum (assembly GCA_964036315.1). Lineage (NCBI taxonomy): Eukaryota > Metazoa > Mollusca > Cephalopoda > Sepiida > Sepiidae > Acanthosepion > Acanthosepion esculentum. The sequence goes on from OZ038488.1 coordinate 27,956,216, forward strand.
AACGTCCTCCTACAAACCCTCCCGTTTCCCATTTAAAAAATGGAAAAAAAAGTGAAAGCCCCATCTTTTCTCATAAAAAAGAAAAAACCCGCGTATCCTGACTTTAAGAGGTCAGTGAGGAAACATTTATTCCCAATTAAAAAAAAACCGCCTGACAAAGAGGATGAAAACGAATTTCCCTTCTTAATACCTACAAATGAGGAAATGCTTGATACGTTAAAGAAAGCAGCGGAGGCGAGAAGAAGCCAACCTGCAGAACCTCAAAAGGATGACAAAAACAAACCTGAGACTACTAAGAATGCAGAGGCCGGGGAATCGCCCTCTTGTTGGACGTCCCCACCGAGTTGCGTGATCAATGTAGCGGAATTTTTGGAGCGAGCCAAGAGTTACGCTCACCTTGTCGTAGAAGGTGGACTCTTGGAAGACGTCCAAGAACTAAGAAAGATTGATAAAAGAATCGTATCGGTCTTCGTCGTGGACAAGCGCACGCGCAAAATTTGTCGCTCGACGAAAGACACAGTGATAAAATCACTGGAGTCCTTGGGGTTTAAGCCCCTCCGAGTTGTTAAAGGTGCCGGCTTTTTCATGTGGGACGTATTGCTACCCACGCCGGAAGACTGTGTCGCAGCATCAAGTCGTGACTTGATAACAAAAGACATCATCCTGCGCACAGAATATGAAGGGCGTAGAAGGACCACGGTAGCGATATATGAGGTCCCTCCTCAGGTTATCGGGGAACACCTTGCTGCGTTCCTATCGCAGTACGGCGAGATCTTGAGTGCGACCTGCGAGAGCCTGAAAGGGGGGTGGAGCTTTCAAATAATGTTGAGCGTTGATGCCTTCCGCTCCATCCCCAACTGTCTGGAAGTAGGGCGCCTGAAGTTGCCGGTCATTGTGACCGGTCGCAAGCCCGTATGCTGGAAGTGCGGAAAGCCTGGTCACCTTTCCTCTTCCTGCCCAGAGAAGAAGGCCTCTGGAAGTCAGGCGCCCGTCGTCGACCAAAATCCCCCTCTGACCGAGTCTTTAACTACCGCCACGCCTGTAATGGGCATGTCAGCAGCTGGGACCGGTGCGGAAAATCCCCCGGTTGGCAAAACATCCGAAGCCACATTCCCCAAAGAGCCTTCGCCCGCTGCTAGTGCAGTCGTGGAGAAGGGGGAGGGGGAATGGCTGGTTGCTGGCAAGGTCAGAGGGAAGCGCCAGACAGCGGGGCCTCGTCCCAATGAAGCCCCAAGGGCAACAGATACAGACAGTCCCACTCCCAATAGCAACGCTAAGGGCGACGACCCGGCCTCCGAAGAAAAACTAAAAGAACAGCGACGAAAGTATGACCCGGGTTATGAGAAATTGGAGAAAATCATAGTACTAAAACAAAAATTGGACAAGGAGAGGAAAACACAAAAAGCCGCTCCTTCTGCATCATCTTCCTTGTCTCCACCAGCGACACCCAAAAATAAGTCTCCCAAAAAAAAGAATGCGACCCCTCCCTCAACACCTGTTCCCCTCAGTAGAGAGCCCAGCCCTTACAAAGAAAAATCCACTGCCACCCCTCTTCCCAGCCCTTACAAAGAAAAGCCCTCTTCCACCCCTCTTCCCAGCCCTTCTCCCAGTCAAAAATCTGAAATGCCCCCTCCCGCTCCTAAAAGGCAAAGAAGCCCCACCCATGAATCAAAAGAAAAAAAAAAGAAAAAACTTATTTATAATACAGGGGAGGACCTGTGTAAAATTTCCCCGGCCCAAGCTGAAAGGGCCAAAGATTATGGGAACAGAATAAAAGAACTGAAGTATTTATTGTCTATCAGACAGTACGCTAACAAAGACGTAGAAGAGCCCCAAAACTTTCCAAATGCCCAGAGGGTACTCACCGTAATAAGGACTGGTGCTGGTGCTCGGCAGGCATGGGCCATGTTTGACGAGGCCATATACGCTTATAATATGACTCCCCCAATCGGCATTGCACAGAGCAAGGAGCTCAAGCATTTGAAACAGTTTTGTGCAGGGAGGGTCCCTGTTTTAGTTCACCCCTCCCTGTATAGGGCTTTAAAATTAACATTTCCTTGGGATATTGGCGGTCTCTCGCAGGACGGCACCATCAATAATGAGATGGGCCATGGCTCTTTGGGAGAGGCTGTCGGTATCCTGACTCCGACCATGTTTAAACCAGTGTCCCAACCCTAATTAGGTCTGATAATGGCGCTCTGGTTAGCAAGCTTAAATGTCCGGGGCCTGAGGTCGGAGTCTCGAAGGGTGAGGCTCGATCGCGATCTTCAGCGCCTCGGGGTGGATGTATGTTGCGTGCAGGAAACCCGTTTCTTATCTCGCGATTATGAGGACATTCTGTCTAAGAGGTTCGTCCTCTTTTCAGCATGTTTTGATGGACGCTCGAGGGGTGTTTCCTGGCTGGTTAGCAAGTCTCTAGACGCGGTTTGTGCTCTTGTCTTCGCGGATCCGGCGGGCAGGCTTTGCGTGCTGGATATTACCATAAAGGATAAGGCTCTTCGTCTCATTGGGGTTTATGCGCCCAATGACAATGCGCAGCGGCCTGGTTTGTTTCGGCAGATCGAGCCGTTTTTGACGACTTCTCGTTCGGTAGTTCTAGCGGGTGATTGGAACGCCGTCCTTGATCCCTCGATAGATCGTGTAGGGCAAAAAGCGGGTACTAACAATCCGGATGTGAAACCATTTCGGGACTTCATCGACGGGTTCGATCTCGTCGATAAGTATCGAAATGAACACCCCCGGGAGGTAGCATGGACTTGGACTAGGGCCGGCAGCTCGGTGGGTAGCGCAAGCTACATCGACCGAGTTCTAGTTAAGAGAGTCGAAGTAGGGCTGTTAGAATGTCCAAGTTTCCATTTTATAGTTTACTCGGATCATAGGCTTGTCCGGGTTCGGGTAAACTTAGATAAGCCTAGGGTTAAGATGGCTGGTTATTGGAAATTGAACTCATCATTATTTGGTGAGCAAGATTTCCGTGATCAGCTTTTACTAATGCTACAGCGGGAATTGTCGGGAGCTGTGGTTGGGAATAGGTGGTGGGACACTTTAAAATCGAAACTTAGGTCTTTTGCTGCTGATTATAGTCGACGACTCAATAGAGCAGGGTTAGCAGCGCAAAAGTCTCTAGAGGACAAAGTTGATCGGGCAGTGAAATCCCGTGTTAGTGGGGACATAGCCGTAGCTCAGGCGGAGCTGGCCTCCTTGCTTATCAAGAAGGATCAAGCTCTAGTAGTTAGGGCTAGGATAAAAAGAATGTCTTGCGAGGCGACGAATATGGCCGCCTCATTGCGTTCAGAGGAAGTTCGTAGGGCATCTAGTCGGCATATTGCGAGCATCACATTGCCGGATAAGCGGACTGTGACTACAGACGCGGGTATTTGCGAGGCTTTTCGGGACTACTTTCAGGATCTTTTTACCAGGGAGCCCGGTCTGAGCACTGCTCAGTTCGACGCCTATTTAGCCGACTTTCCCCGCCTCGAGGCGGCTGAAGCGGCTGGGTGCGAGGGTCCCATAACAGAGTCTGAGATCTGGGATGTGCTGAAGCAGGTTGGCCTGGACAAGACTCCGGGATTGGATGGTCTTCCCTACGAAATGTACTTGAGGCAGTCGCCCGTCTTTGTCCCCTTGCTGGCACTGATTTTCAACAACTGGTTGAAGCAGGGGTCTATTCCTCAACGCTTCACCAGGGGTGTAATCAAGTTGCTTCGCAAGAAGAAAGACGGTGGGGATGGGGTAGATAATTATCGGCCTTTGACGATGTTAAATACAGAGTTGAAGATTTTAGCCAAGGTCTTAGCTGACCGTTTGCAGCTTGTCCTGTCTAGTCTGATTGGTCCCGAGCAGTCTTGTGCTGTGAAGGGCAGGACTATTCAGGACAACCTGCATTTGGTTCGCTTGATCATCGAGAAAGTCGACAGTGATGCCGCGCTGATCAATTTGGATCAGTCCAAGGCTTTCGATAGGGTTGACCATCGGTTTCTGGAGGCTGTTCTTTCGGCCGCCGGTTTCGGGCCGCACTTTCGCACTTGGATCCGACTGCTGTATGCGACTCCCGGTGCGCTGGTAGAAGTGAATGGGGTAAGATCGAAGCCTTTCATTTTGTCTCGCTCCATTCGTCAAGGTTGTCCGCTGTCTCCATTGCTGTACGTTCTTGCGCTGGAACCTTTCCTGCGTAAGTTGAAGACGAATCCGGTCCTTCGCGGAATTTCCCTACCTGGTGCTACCACCTCGGCCAGGTACTCCGCCTACGCTGACGACGTTTCGGTTCTGGTGTCGAGTAGGGCCGAAATTAACGAAGTCAGCAGAGAAATCAACGGCTATGAGATGGTGACAGGGGCCAAGATCAACCGCGATAAGTCTGTTGGCTTGCGGTTGGGTTCGTGGAGGGGAGTTTCTCTTCCCGGGCCTTTCCACTGGACGGACGGGCCGGTCAAGATACTCGGCGTCTGGTTCGGTCCCGACCTCCTGCTGGAAATGAATTGGTCGGAGGTGCAAGAGAAGGCCGAGCTCGCAGTACGTCTGTGGACTCGGAGGAATCTTTCCTTGAAGGGGAGGGCGGAAGTATGTGCTTCGCACATCTACCCGATTCTCCTTTACCGACTCTCCGTGCTTCCACTCCCGTCTAGCACTTTACTGGCGTTTGTAAGGCTCTTGTTCTCTTTCTTGTGGAGAGGCAAGGCTGCCATGGTTAGTCGCGAGATCTGTTACCTCCATCCGTCTGATGGCGGTCTGGGGATGCCTTGCGTTGAGACTCGTCAACATACGCTTCGCATTTCATACCTAGACCGGATGTGTATGCAACTGGATGAGAACGGCGAATTCTGGAAGGAAGACGTCCATAAACATTTTCCATCCTTGAGAAATGTGCGCTCGTGTGAGGAGGAGGCCGCTCGTACTCCTCGTGGCGAGGGCTCTTTCTATCGTGAATGTCGGATTGCCCTCAAACGACTCTTACGGGCGAAGGATGGCCTCTCTGACGTCCAGCCGTTGTCCCGTAAGGCATTATATCAGGTGTTAGTTAGGGGGAACGTTCAAGATAGTTTGATAGGCGAGCTCGGTCTGACGAAGCGCGAGGCTCGCTGCATATGGCCTTGGGCGCCCGGGTTGAAATGTCTCACTAACCCTGAGGCATCACTCACCTGGCTGGTGATTCGAAGGGCCGTCTGGGTCGCCAAAAGACTTCGCGCAGCGGGATTGGCTAAGTCGCCAAACTGCGTTCGCTGCAGTGGGGAGGTGGAGACCCTAGGTCACGCCTTCTTTCATTGTAGTGTCGTAGTTCCGCTGTGCAAGTTGGTTGAAGGCATCATGGTTCGCATGCTGCGCGGAAAGTTTTTTGTCCTCGAGGCCAGTTCCGTTTGTAGCAATATAGTACCGCCGATGACTAAGGATGAGCACTATGTGTTCTTTTGCTTACTGGGGCTTATGCGAGTCGTGATATGGACGACGCGACAGAAGGAATTTCATGGGGACGAGAAGTTTTCCTCTTCCCAACTGATCTTGTACTTTAAGCATCTGCTTAAAGTCAAGATCAGGACGGAAAGGAGGCGACTCCATCCATTGGAATTTGGCGAAAGGTGGGTGATTCTTGCGCGTCTCTGCAGAGTGAAAGGTGCTGACTTGGAGTGGCATTTTGATGCCGGTTAGGCATTAAGGATTTTGGGATTGCTGGGTTGAACATTGGCAACCCTTCCACTGTATAGGTTAGCTTAGGTCAGTTTTGCTTCAGTTAATTTTTTTTATCTTTTTTCTGATTAACTTAGCTAGGGTGTGTATGTTCATTGGCCCGTTTTATTTCTGGCCCTATTTTTATTTTTTTTATTTTTTTTTTTTTTTTTTTTTATTTTTTTTTTTTTTTTTTTGTTTAATTCCCCATCCCTCCCATCGTTAGGTGGTTAGTGATGTCAGTTCTCTGGTGGGTGCGGGGCGCCTTTCGTTTCGAGAGTGTCTTTCGTATTTGTTGTTGTGTTTGAATGAGGGCGTGTTTGTAGTGAATGTTTGGATTGCACGAATGTTTTAAAATTTCTTTTCAGCCCCGCATTGATTTCGTCCAGTTAACTGACATTTCTGCCATATTTAGAGCTGTGGGGGGTTTTCTACTAACAAAATCTTTTGTTTAGTTTCTTGTGTATATATTTTTACTCATTGTAAATATTCATTGGGGATTTTAGATTGTTATTTTTACCCCTCCCCCCACAGACAATGTATTGTAAATATGGGGACTAGTTAGGACTTCATAGAGTCTCTGAGGTATTATGGTGGATGTAGTAAGAATGGTATGTAATGGATGTGTTGTTTTGGTGAAAGGAATATTGTTTGTATGTTCGGGTCAGTGTTTGCGCCTAGCTAAGTTAAAAGTTAAGACAGAAGATGACCGTCCTTTCCCAACCCCCTTTTCGGCCTTGTGCCACATTTGTACTTTGGTACAATAAATACCACTCCAAAATTCGCTCTTTTTTGAGTGTTAGTCATTTTTCTGACTTTGGAGACCTTTTACCTTTGCTTTTCAGACTGCTGTATTTAGCTAAGTTTTATTTGACCGTTTTTCTAACCTACCTTTGTTTGACTATTTTTTGAATTTTTTAGCGTTTGAATATTTCTTAAATTGTTGATTTTTTCCTTTTTAATTCCAAATCCTCCCCATTTTTATTTTGACTTCTTTATTAACCTTTTGATTTTGTCTTACGTTTTATTTTTGTAAAGTTTCCTTCTTCCCGTGCCCACTTAACAAAAAAAAAAAAAAAAAAAAAAAAAGTTCTTCCGTTTATTTTTCATACGTTCGACCTTTTTATTTTCCTTTGTTTATTACGTGTTATTTTAGTTCTGTGTAAAGTTCTGCGTTTTATCTGTTCATTTCGTGTGTTAAATATTTGTTTGTAAATTTAGTGTTTGTAAATTTTGCGTTTATTTTGTAACTTCTGTCCATCTTTTTCGTTCCTTGTTTACCTTTTTGTTTTCGGTTGACCGTTTTTAACGGCGGCCATCTTGTAACTTGTCATATTTAGTGTTTCGTTTTTGTATCGCGTTTTTCTTTCTTTTCCGTTCGTTTTTTAATTTATTGTTTTCTTGTCTATTGTACCTTTAATTTTTTGTTTTTGTGATTGTTTTAATTTGTAGTTTCGCCTTTTGGCGAAACTTGTTTACTTGTCTTTGTACGTGCATTTGTTTTGCTATTTGTTTTGCCTTGTTGCTTTGTTCGTTTCTTTTTGTTGTACCACCCACATTTCTCTCCATTTTTTATTACCCCCTGATTTATTACCACCCTCCCGACCTTGCTGACCCCCCATATAATCCCCCCTCTTTTTTTTTTTTTTTTTTTTCCCCTTTCTCCCTCCCTCCCCTTCTCTCTCTTATGCCTTATAACGTCCTCCTACAAACCCTCCCGTTTCCCATTTAAAAAATGGAAAAAAAAGTGAAAGCCCCATCTTTTCTTATAAAAAAGAAAAAACCGGCTTATCCTGGCTTTAAAAGGTCAGTAAGGAAACATTTGTTTCCAATTAAAAAAAAACCGCCGGACAAAGACGATGAAAATGAATTCCCATTTTTAATCCCAACAAATGAGGAAATAGTTGACACATTGAAGAAAGCAGCTGAGGCGAGAAAAAGCCAAACTGCAGAACCAGAAAAAGATGAGCATAACAAAGTCGAGGCAGCAAAGAATGCAGAGGCCGGGGAATCGCCCTCTTGTTGGACGTCCCCACCGAGTTGCGTGATCAATGTTGCGGAATTTTTGGAGCGAGCCAAGAGTTACGCTCACCTTGTCGTAGAAGGTGGACTCTTGGAAGACATCCAAGAATTAAGAAAGATTGACAAAAGAATCGTATCGGTCTTCGTCGTGGACAAGCGCACGCGCAAAATTTGTCGCTCGACGAAAGACACAGTGATAAAATCACTGGAGTCCTTGGGGTTTAAGCCCCTCCGAGTTGTTAAAGGTGCCGGCTTTTTCATGTGGGACGTATTGCTACCCACGCCGGAAGACTGTGTCGCAGCATCAAGTCGGGACTTGATTACAAAAGATCTTATCCTGCGCACAGAGTACGAAGGCCGAAGAAGGACCATTGTAGCAATATATGAGGTTCCTCCTCAGGTTATCGGGGAACACCTGGCTGCGTTTCTTTCGCAGTACGGGGAAATCTTGAGTGCGACCTGCGATAGCCTGAAAGGGGGGTGGAGCTTCCAAATAATGTTGAGCGTTGATGCCTTCCGCTCCATCCCCAACTGTCTGGAAGTAGGGCGCCTGAAATTACCGGTCATTGTGACCGGTCGCAAGCCCGTATGCTGGAAGTGCGGAAAGCCTGGTCACCTTTCCTCTTCCTGCCCAGAGAAGAAGGCCTCTGGAAGTCAGGCGCCCGTCGTCGACCAAAATACCCCTCTGACCGAGTCTTTAACTACCGCCACGCCTGTAATGGGCATGTCAGCATCTGGGACCGGTTCGGAAAATCCCCCGGTTGGCGAAACATCTGAAGCCACATTCCCCAAAGAGCCTTCGCCCGCTGCTAGTGCAGTTGTGGAGAAGGGGGAGGGGGAATGGCTGGTTGCTGGCAAGGCCAGAGGGAAGCGCCAGACAGCGGGGCCTCGTCCCAATGAAGCCGCAAGGGCAAAAGATACAGACAGGCCCACTCCCAATATCAACGCTAAGGGCGACGACCCGGTCTCTGAAGCAAAGCTGAAAGAGCAGTGTCTCAAATATGATCCAGGTTTTGCGAAGACAGAAAAAATTAAACTCCTAAAGGATAAGTTGGACAAGGAGAGGAAAACTCCAAAAGCCACACCCTCTACTTCATATTCCTTGTCCCCACCAGCGACGCCCAAAAACAAGTCACCCAAAAAAAAAGCGACCCCTCCCTCAACACCTGTTCCCCTCAGTAGAGAGCCCAGCCCTTACAAAGAAAAATCCTCTGCCACCCCTCTTCCCAGCCCTTACAAAGAAAAAGCCTCTTCCACCCCTCGTCCCAGCCCTTACAAAGAAAAGGCCTCTTCTACCCCTCTTCCCAGCCCTTCTCCCACTCGAAACCGTGATATGCCCCCTCCCGCTCCTAAAAGGCAAAGAAGCCCCACCCATGATTCCAAAGAAAAAAAAAAGAAAAAATTCATCTACAATTCTGGGGAAGACCTTTGTAAAATTTCCCCGGCCCAGGCTGAAAGGGCCAGAGATTATGGCAACCGTATAAAAGAGTTGCGTTATTTATTATCAATTAGACAGTATGCCGACAAAGATGTCGAAGAGCCCCAAAACTTTCCCAATGCCCAGAGGGTACTAACCGTAATTAGGACTGGTGCTGGGGCTCGGCAGGCATGGGCCATGTTTGATGAGGCCGGTTTTTCGTATGACATGACTCCACCGATCGCCATAGCTCAAAGCAAGGAGCTGGACAATTTAAAGCAGTTTTGTACGGGGAGGGTCCCTGTTTTAGTTCACCCATCTCTTTATAGAGCTTTAAAGTTAACATTTCCTTGGGATATTGGCGGTCTCTCGCAGGACGGCACCATCAATAATGAGATGGGCCATGGCTCTATGGGAGAGGCTGTCGGTATCCTGACTCCGACCATGTTTAAACCAGTGTCCCAACCCTAATTAGGTCTGATAATGGCGCTCTGGTTAGCAAGCTTAAATGTCCGGGGCCTGAGGTCGGAGTCTCGAAGGGTGAGGCTCGATCGCGATCTTCAGCGCCTCGGGGTGGATGTATGTTGCGTGCAGGAAACCCGTTTCTTAGCTCGCGATTATGAGGACATTCTGTCTAAGAGGTTCGTCCTCTTTTCAGCATGTTTTGATGGACGCTCGAGGGGTGTTTCCTGGCTGGTTAGCAAGTCTCTAGACGCGGTTTGTGCTCTTGTCTTCGCGGATCCGGCGGGCAGGCTTTGCGTGCTGGATATTACCATAAAGGATAAGGCTCTTCGTCTCATTGGGGTTTATGCGCCCAATGACAATGCGCAGCGGCCTGGTTTGTTTCGGCAGATCGAGCCGTTTTTGACGACTTCTCGTTCGGTAGTTCTAGCGGGTGATTGGAACGCCGTCCTTGATCCCTCGATAGATCGTGTAGGGCAAAAAGCGGGTACTAACAATCCGGATGTGAAACCATTTCGGGACTTCATCGACGGGTTCGATCTCGTCGATAAGTATCGAAATGAACACCCCCGGGAGGTAGCATGGACTTGGACTAGGGCCGGCAGCTCGGTGGGTAGCGCAAGCTACATCGACCGAGTTCTAGTTAAGATAGTCGAAGTAGGGCTGTTAGAATGTCCAAGTTTCCATTTTATAGTTTACTCGGATCATAGGCTTGTCCGGGTTCGGGTAAACTTAGATAAGCCTAGGGTTAAGATGGCTGGTTATTGGAAATTGAACTCATCATTATTTGGTGAGCAAGATTTCCGTGATCAGCTTTTACTAATGCTACAGCGGGAATTGTCGGGAGCTGTGGTTGGGAATAGGTGGTGGGACACTTTAAAATCGAAACTTAGGTCTTTTGCTGCTGATTATAGTCGACGACTCAATAGAGCAGGGTTAGCAGCGCAAAAGTCTCTAGAGGACAAAGTTGATCGGGCAGTGAAATCCCGTGTTAGTGGGGACATAGCCGTAGCTCAGGCGGAGCTGGCCTCCTTGCTTATCAAGAAGGATCAAGCTCTAGTAGTTAGGGCTAGGATAAAAAGAATGTCTTGCGAGGCGACGAATATGGCCGCCTCATTGCGTTCAGAGGAAGTTCGTAGGGCATCTAGTCGGCATATTGCGAGCATCACATTGCCGGATAAGCGGACTGTGACTACAGACGCGGGTATTTGCGAGGCTTTTCGGGACTACTTTCAGGATCTTTTTACCAGGGAGCCCGGTCTGAGCACTGCTCAGTTCGACGCCTATTTAGCCGACTTTCCCCGCCTCGAGGCGGCTGAAGCGGCTGGGTGCGAGGGTCCCATAACAGAGTCTGAGATCTGGGATGTGCTGAAGCAGGTTGGCCTGGACAAGACTCCGGGATTGGATGGTCTTCCCTACGAAATGTACTTGAGGCAGTCGCCCGTCTTTGTCCCCTTGCTGGCACTGATTTTCAACAACTGGTTGAAGCAGGGGTCTATTCCTCAACGCTTCACCAGGGGTGTAATCAAGTTGCTTCGCAAGAAGAAAGACGGTGGGGATGGGGTAGATAATTATCGGCCTTTGACGATGTTAAATACAGAGTTGAAGATTTTAGCCAAGGTCTTAGCTGACCGTTTGCAGCTTGTCCTGTCTAGTCTGATTGGTCCCGAGCAGTCTTGTGCTGTGAAGGGCAGGACTATTCAGGACAACCTGCATTTGGTTCGCTTGATCATCGAGAAAGTCGACAGTGATGCCGCGCTGATCAATTTGGATCAGTCCAAGGCTTTCGATAGGGTTGACCATCGGTTTCTGGAGGCTGTTCTTTCGGCCGCCGGTTTCGGGCCGCACTTTCGCACTTGGATCCGACTGCTGTATGCGACTCCCGGTGCGCTGGTAGAAGTGAATGGGGTAAGATCGAAGCCTTTCATTTTGTCTCGCTCCATTCGTCAAGGTTGTCCGCTGTCTCCATTGCTGTACGTTCTTGCGCTGGAACCTTTCCTGCGTAAGTTGAAGACGAATCCGGTCCTTCGCGGAATTTCCCTACCTGGTGCTACCACCTCGGCCAGGTACTCCGCCTACGCTGACGACGTTTCGGTTCTGGTGTCGAGTAGGGCCGAAATTAACGAAGTCAGCCGAGAAATCAACGGTTATGAGATGGTGACAGGGGCCAAGATCAACCGCGATAAGTCTGTTGGCTTGCGGTTGGGTTCGTGGAGGGGAGTTTCTCTTCCCGGGCCTTTCCACTGGACGGACGGGCCGGTCAAGATACTCGGCGTCTGGTTCGGTCCCGACCTCCTGCTGGAAATGAATTGGTCGGAGGTGCAAGAGAAGGCCGAGCTCGCAGTACGTCTGTGGACTCGGAGGAATCTTTCCTTGAAGGGGAGGGCGGAAGTATGTGCTTCGCACATCTACCCGATTCTCCTTTACCGACTCTCCGTGCTTCCACTCCCGTCTAGCACTTTACTGGCGTTTGTAAGGCTCTTGTTCTCTTTCTTGTGGAGAGGCAAGGCTGCCATGGTTAGTCGCGAGATCTGTTACCTCCATCCGTCTGATGGCGGTCTGGGGATGCCTTGCGTTGAGACTCGTCAACATACGCTTCGCATTTCATACCTAGACCGGATGTGTATGCAACTGGATGAGAACGGCGAATTCTGGAAGGAAGACGTCCATAAACATTTTCCATCCTTGAGAAATGTGCGCTCGTGTGAGGAGGAGGCCGCTCGTACTCCTCGTGGCGAGGGCTCTTTCTATCGTGAATGTCGGATTGCCCTCAAACGACTCTTACGGGCGAAGGATGGCCTCTCTGACGTCCAGCCGTTGTCCCGTAAGGCATTATATCAGGTGTTAGTTAGGGGGAACGTTCAAGATAGTTTGATAGGCGAGCTCGGTCTGACGAAGCGCGAGGCTCGCTGCATATGGCCTTGGGCGCCCGGGTTGAAATGTCTCTCTAACCCTGAGGCATCACTCACCTGGCTGGTGATTCGAAGGGCCGTCTGGGTCGCCAAAAGACTTCGCGCAGCGGGATTGGCTAAGTCGCCAAACTGCGTTCGCTGCAGTGGGGAGGTGGAGACCCTAGGTCACGCCTTCTTTCATTGTAGTGTCGTAGTTCCGCTGTGCAAGTTGGTTGAAGGCATCATGGTTCGCATGCTGCGCGGAAAGTTTTTTGTCCTCGAGGCCAGTTCCGTTTGTAGCAATATAGTACCGCCGATGACTAAGGATGAGCACTATGTGTTCTTTTGCTTACTGGGGCTTATGCGAGTCGTGATATGGACGACGCGACAGAAGGAATTTCATGGGGACGAGAAGTTTTCCTCTTCCCAACTGATCTTGTACTTTAAGCATCTGCTTAAAGTCAAGATCAGGACGGAAAGGAGGCGACTCCATCCATTGGAATTTGGCGAAAGGTGGGTGATTCTTGCGCGTCTCTGCAGAGTGAAAGGTGCTGACTTGGAGTGGCATTTTGATGCCGGTTAGGCATTAAGGATTTTGGGATTGCTGGGTTGAACATTGGCAACCCTTCCACTGTATAGGTTAGCTTAGGTCAGTTTTGCTTCAGTTAATTTTTTTTTATCTTTTTTCAGATTAACTTAGCTAGGGTGTGTATGCTCATTGGCCCCTTTTATTTCTGGCCCTATTTTTCTTTTCTTTTTGGTTAATTCCCCATCCCTCCCATCGTTAGGTGGTTAGTGATGTCAGTTTTCTGGTGGGTGCGGGGCGCCTTTCGTTTCGAGAGTGTCTTTCGTATTTGTTGTTGTGTTTGAATGTGTGCGTGTTTGTAGTGAATGTTTGGATTGCACGAATGTTTTAAAATTCCTTTTCAGCCCCGCATTGATTTCGTCCAGTTAACTGACATTTCTGCCATATTTAGAGCTGTGGGGGGTTTTCTACTAACAAAATCTTTTGTTTAGTTTCTTGTGTATATATTTTTACTCATTGTAAATATTCATTGGGGATTTTAGATTGTTATTTTTACCCCTCCCCCCACAGACAATGTATTGTAAATATGGGGACTAGTTAGGACTTCATAGAGTCTCTGAGGTATTATGGTGGATGTAGTAAGAATGGTATGTAATGGATGTGTTGTTTTGGTGAAAGGAATATTGTTTGTATGTTTGGGTCAGTGTTTGCGCCTAGCTAAGTTAAAAGTTAAGACAGAAGATGACCGTCCTTTCCCAACCCCCTTTTCGGCCTTGTGCCACATTTGTACTTTGGTACAATAAATACCACTCCAAAATTCGCTTGATGAGGAAATGGAACTAATGTCTTTGGTTTAATAACAAAATTAAATTCAGGGGCTTTAGCTTCCATTTCTGAAACATGGTCATCACTGTGTAGCGGTAAAACCATATTTTAAATCTATTAATTTATAATATTAATGCTCTGTAAATTTAAATTTACATAGAGCACTATTGTGTAAAAATAAAAATATCTATAAGAACACCGGATTTTATATCTTACTGTTCTTTCCTTTTTATTTATATATACATATATGTATATATATATATATTTGTATGTATATATATATGAATATATATATATGTATATATATATATATTTGTATGTATATATATATGAATATATATATATGTATATATATATATTTGTATATATATATATATATATATATATATATATATATATATATATATATATATATGTTATGCACTGTTATATTAGAACATGTAAATATTCAATATAAAAATTGTACATTTTTGTTTCAACGTTAAATCAACTTTTATTCAGTTGGCCATTAATGATGTTACGAAACGGTTTTATTCAGAACTACTACTAATAAATCACTTGTTAACTCTCCATCTTCGGACAATTTTCCATAAAATGAAAAAGGATCTATATCGAGCCCTGTTTTAAATTAATGTTTTGAACGTTGAAATGTTATTCTTCATTCTTTTACATTTGTATATATATATATATATATATATATATATATATATATATATATATATATATATATATATATATATATATGTGTGTGTGTGTGTTATTTAAGATCTTCATATATAGAAAAATAACATTTTGAGAAATGTGTTACGAGAAATATTTATTATCATCATTCGAAGTTTCATATTTAATTGCTAAAATTTTCTAAAATGCCATACGCCATTAGGGAAAAACTTTTATTACCTGCAGCTGTGAAGATGGTAGAAAAACTTCACAGAAGTAGATATGTTAATAAAATTCGAAAAATAGCTTCATCGAAAGATAATGTCAGCCATAAAATGACTGAAATTAACAAGTACCAATTTTAGCAACTTATTACTATAATTAAAGAAAAACGCGAAATTTGCAATTCATTTGGACGAAACAAGTGATATTTCAAAAATGGATCAATTGTTACTATACCTCAGCTACATTTATAAAGAAAACAACAATGAAGAATTGTTATTTTGTCATCGTTTGGAAGAACATACAAGAGGGAAAGACATATATCGTAAAATCGATGATTTTTTTTTTAAACTGTAGGTTTGGGATGGAAAATTTTTTTTGGAGTCTGCACAGATGGTGCAAAAGCTTTGGTGGGCGGAAATAATGGTTTTTGAATCGTTTGTTAAAGCTTCTGGTAATAATCATGTAACTTTTACACACTGCATCTATTCATCCAGAGGCCCTTGCTGCAAAAGAATTACCACCAGAATTAACCGATTTACTTCAGGATGTTATCAAAATAAAATCCTTTTTATATGGCGTGTCATTAACAGTCGATGATTTTCAAATCTCTGTAGACATGGACTCAGAAAACACAATCTTATTACTACCCGCAGAAGTATGGTGGCTGTCAAGAGTTTAAACAGATTATTGTTGTTAAAAGACGAAATTATTATATTTTTAACCAATCACAAATTTGACCACGCTGCTCTTTTTCCAAAGCACTTATGGGTTTCAAAGATACACTTATTTGTCAGTTCTTTTTAGGACCTAAACGACCTCTACTTGTCTCTTCAAGGAAAGAAAAGCGATATATTTACTTCGAATGATAAAATTGAGGGTTTTAGAAAAAGAACTACATTTGGAAGAATAGGGTGAAAAAGGATTCATCGAAAAGACCGGGTGTCGACGATTTTATAATTGAAAAAAAAAATAATTTCAGCTATTATTATAGACCACTTAAATATCCTAGACAGACAGTTTCGCAAATACTTCATATCGAGTTTTAATTTCAAAGAGTTCTTGGATTCAGAAAACATTTTCAATCGACATTGTTGATATTACTTATCCACCGAATAAAGCCCAAGAGGAATCCGCTTAGGAATCGCGCGACTCAAACGGGAAACCTGAATTTACAAAAAAAAAGAAAAAAAAAAGTAGTCTTTGGCTGAATTCTGGATCGGAGCTAAAGCTGAATTTCCCACAATTTTCGTAAATTTCATTGTCATTAACACCATATACCTATGTGAAACGACTTTTTCAACATTAAGCCTTATTAAAAGCAAATATCGTTCAACGCGGAAAAAAAGAGAAAATGCTTTACGTCCAGCAGTATCAAATATTACACCAAGTCTTAATTTTTTATGCAACAAGGAAGAAGCACATACGTCACATTTATTTTTAGTTTGGTTTATTTTAGTTTATTTTAGTTTATTTAGTTTTTATACTTTGGTTTATTTTATTTTATTTTAATTTTTTTTTTTAAATTTGGTTTATTTTATTTTATTTATTTTTTACACTTTAGTTTATTATATTTTATTTATTTTTATACTTTGGTTTATTTTATTTTATTTATATTTTATACTTTGGTTTATTTTATTTTATTTTTTATACCTTGGTTTATTTTATTTTTTATAGTTTGGTTTATTTTATTTTATTTTATTTATTTTTATGTTTTGGTTCATTTTATTTAATTTATTTTTTATAATTTGGTTTATGTTATTTTAGTTATTTTTTATACTTTGGTTTATTTTATTTTATTTATATTTTATACTTTGGTTTATTTTATTTTATTTTTTATACCTTGGTTTATTTTATTTTTTATACTTTGGTTTATTTTATTTTATTTATTTTTATACTTTGGTTTATTTTATTTTATTTTATTTATTTTTTATAGTTTGGTTCATATTATTTTATTTATTTTTTATACTTTGGTTTATTTTATTTTATTTATTTTTTATACTTTGGTTCATTTTATTTTATTTATTTTTTATACCTTGGTTTATTTTATTTTTTATACTTTGGTTTATTTTATTTTATTTATTTTTATGCTTTGGTTTATTTTATTTTATTTATGTTTTATACTTTTGTTCATTTTAATATATTTATTTTTTATACTTTGGCTTATTTTATTTACTTTTTATACTTTGGTTTATTTTATTTTATTTTTTATTCTTTTATACTTTGGTTTATTTTTGTACTTGAAACAAATCCTAAAACTACTTTTATTTTGACAAATAATATAACTACATTTTTATATCTATATTGTTCAGCAAAAAATAAAGGATTCATGAATTTATTTGTATAGTTTATTTCATATTTAATACCTGGGGTCCCGAAGAATCTGGTGATGAAAAATGGGGTCATGATTGAAAAAAGTTTGAGAAGCGCTGAAAAACAATTTTTCTCGCCAGAAAAATTCTTACATATTTATGAGTCTACAATCCGTTCATTCTTACCATCCTTCAGATAGATGTGGTCTGCTACTCCTGCTATATATTTAGAGAAAAGAAGAATATGCAATGTTATTAGTCCTGACTTTTTATATCGATTTCTGTCATATCTCCACCGCCGTAATGTCGTTCCCTTATGACTTTTCAATAAATACTTTCATGACAATTGTTCTAATGATATTTCCTCTATGGTACGTAGATTTCATGAATTTAAGCGCAGTACTTGATTGGTGGCAAGGTCTCAAAATGTTAAAACTGAATTGGCTAGTTCTAACCGTAAGTTCTATTCTAACAGATTCTTCTCTTGCACTTGGCGCGTGAGGAACTCTCTTTCGGATTTGTGAATTCTAGTCAACTTTGATCTTCTAAAATTTAAATGCAGTGTCAATCTTTATCTTCTTTCTTTACAATTCTTGTTCTTTTAATATTCACTTTCCTTAATAGTATAATTTTTATTGCACTCTCTTACACTCAGTAACTCCTTACATGTTAGTGGTTTATTGCCTTGATTGGAGTGAAATGCTTAAAAAAATAATTATAAAAATGTTTCCTTAGATTTCAATCAGTTATGTGCCATGCGTGATGCACGCTTAGGCGATCATGTCTCTTTCGACACACGACTAGCGAGGCAGATATTTCCCGCAGTAGATGGCGATTTCTTTCTGTGGTAGACCAGTTGCGATCCAAGGTAAAAGAAATCTTGTCTGTCCTACTTACCCATAGCTGGGGGGAAGAAGAAGATGATTCTTACTTTTGCCAACGGTATTAGCACGTACCTGAAAGTAATGGATTTGAATGGAATTTGAATTCGGTTCCCTAATTCCTTAATCCGAGCCGCTATCCATTACTCCACCGTAGCTGAGATCTATCGAGGGGATGTTTGGTGTTTTCTTTTTCCTTTAATGTCGCATTCCTCACATTTCTCTGCATTTCCGGTATGTATATGATTGAATGTAAGAACAGGTCATCATCCAAAGAACAGATTACAGGTACAGAAATCAAGTGCAACCATTTAAATACCTGGACAATGTTTTAAGACAGTACGGAACCAGCTTCACGGATATCTGAATTCTTATTTGGACAGCGTATGATGCCTTACAAAAGCTATGCAACGTATTAAGAAGCAGGAAACTCGTTAGAAACAAAGATAAGAGTACTGAATTGTTATAGAATATAGCAACTCTCCTATACGCCAGTACATACGGGGCAATCTCCAGGCAGATCAAGAGAAAAAAAACTTGAGAGAATAGAAATGTGGTTCTACAGAAACAGGGTGATGAACATGTTAGCTACGATGAAGTTTTAACATCTCTAAGAGAGAGTTGATATTTCTAACTTTGTAACAGTGCATAACATACACACACACACACACACACACACACACACACACACACACACACACACACACACACATATATATACATATACACATATATATATATGTACATATATATACATACATATATATATATATATATATATATATATATATATATATAAATACATATATATATATATATATATATATATGTATTTAATTATACAAATAGTGGTACTCGCTTGGAAAAAAACCTTTGGTATTTCGGCTTGTAGTAGGACAAACCTGTACTCAAGGAAAAATGAGGAATAAAAAAAGTAAGAACTAAGAACATGAAATCAAGGCGAAAACAATCGTCCAGAGTTCAACCTCAAAGTACAAAGAACTCTTCATTTATATATATATATATATATATATATATATATATATATATATATATATATATATACATGTATATCATAATCTTTTCATCTATCTCAGTAAGTTCATATCTGTCTGTCCGTCTATCTATTTACACAATATATATATATATATATATATATATATATGTGTGTGTGTGTGTATGTATGTATGTGTGTGTGATCAGTTCATCTATATACATACATATAAATATCATAATCTTTTCATCTACTTATCTATTGACCATTTCTGACAGTCGTTTTCGTCATTAGTTCGAATTAGTATTCGTCTGTTTTTGCAACTACTTAAATTTGTTTGACCTGTTTTCAAAGTTGGTCCCTGCTTCCAGCTGAATTAACTCGGCTGTCTAGTGCACAAGACTTAAGGAGCAACCCCTCACTGAAGAAGAATAACAAAACAAACTCTTGTCTACTTACGTTTTCATACATCCGTTTGTTTCCATCTTCGAACATGTCTTTTGTTCACCTTTCCCTGCCTCATAAACCAATTATCTTTGATGGTCTTGGAACCAAAGCAGACAAAGGAATTTAATTGGCAACGGCCAGAAGCTCTACCCATGATAGAAAAAAAATATGCAAAAGGACAAACTTGTCAATATAATAGCCACAGATTTGACCAGTCTTCGGTGATTGCTTCTATAACTGGTACTGAATAAGGTTGGGCTATTTATGTCACTGCTATCGCCAAGGGAAGTCCATTTTCCGATCTTTACAAAACATGTCTCGCCGACACGGACACATGTGGAAGATATTAAATTAACGAACCTGAAATGCAGAAGAGGAAAAGCGACGAGCATCTAGAAAGGTGTAAATGTAATGCACACACCCACACGCAGAGATGGCCTCGCGCAAACACACGCACATACAAAAACATACACACACGCCCATATATATCTGTGTATAGAAATGTTAACATACGAATCTATCACAGATAGATAGATAGACACATAGATAGATATGAACTGAAATATATACATAATGAATAAATGGGAATGAAAAGATAGATAGATAGATAGGAACAGAACGATAAAGACACGTAGTTAAGTAGATAAACAGGAAAACACAGAGATAGATAGATATGAACTGAAACCGCTACCTGGTTACATAGATAGATAGATAGATAGATAGATAGATAGATATGAACACACTGAAATAGATATCTGTCTATATTTCTGAGATGAAGTATTGTAACAATTTAAATTGTTCCAACAGTTGTTTTCATCGTTATTAACATATTCACTACGTTTCGGCATCTGCACGCTCTGGCCATCTTTAGGTGATGGAAATTTTTAACTGATCTCTTTATTTCTTAGTAGATTGTTCTAGTTCCACATGTCCTGCCTCTTCCAGATGTCTCAGTTACCCCCATTTAACTCCCTTTATCTCAAATCTCCAAGTTTTTTTTTTCACCACCGCAGTGCACAGGTATTGAACTCACAATTTTTTGTGTCAAGTCACTGAATCCCACCAACGCTTGTATCCGCGAAGTCATGTGTCCTTGAGGTAATGAATTTCTGAGACTTATAAAGAAAATCCGTACACTGATGTCCTCAAGGGCATATGACCCAGTGGGTAAAAGCGTTGATTGGATCCAGTAACATAACCCAGTGTCGTGATGGTTACGGCAATGGTGAAAAAAAAAGAAAAAGAAAAACCTTCGAGAGTTGGGTTAAAGGTAGATAACTGAGACATATGAAAAAGCCATTACACGTGGAAGAAAAGCAATCTATACTCCGAAGTAAAGGATTCAGTTCAAAATTCCAATCGCCTGAAGAAAGCCAGAGCGCCCAACAGCCTAAACGTCGTGAATATTGCAAGAAAGATGTGGACAACACTCTGAAAAATGTAAATAATGTGAACGAAATCGATAGGTAATTTTGTAGAATTAAACACAAAAGATAAACATGAATTGATTGAAGAGACGTAAGCTGATAGGTAGATAGATGTGTACAAACAAATATATATATATATATATATATATATATATATATATATATATATATATATATATATATGTATAGATATATGACAATAAAATAGAATAGTAGATAGATATGTATTGTCTGTGAATGATAGACTCAGTGACTACTTTATTGCTACTAAAATGTTTCATACAAATAACTGCAAATCGGATATATATATATATATATATATATATATATATATATCATTATCAGGTGGTTAAGTCAGCTAAATAATCACAGACAACACAGCAAGAACTTAAATGCGGTACCCGAAGTAATGAAGGCGAGTAGGACTTCAAAAATTGTTTTACCAACTTAAACTGTGTTCGTATAATTCTAAAGTCAAGTTCCTAATGTGCTTACATATCGCCATAATTTCGGACATCTCATTCAACAACTCAGCACCAACTTTGAATGTTAAATTCCCAACCTCTTATCCTGTAATAGTTTACAGGAGTTGCTATTCACTTTATTGGCTTTTACCTTTCTTAAATTATCCCATTTAATGGCAGGGATTCTTTAATTTTTTTTCTAAATCTTTAATAATAGTTTGCTAGCCTTGTATTGAACGTACGCTTTTGCACTGCCATTGACATTTTCTACCTCGGCACAATACCATACTATTTTTGTGAAACATAGCCCATTTAAGGGACACTTATTTTTCTTCTGCATTTACAAAGAACCTCAGTTCCACTCCTCCTA
Source organism: Acanthosepion esculentum (assembly GCA_964036315.1). Classification (NCBI taxonomy): domain Eukaryota; kingdom Metazoa; phylum Mollusca; class Cephalopoda; order Sepiida; family Sepiidae; genus Acanthosepion; species Acanthosepion esculentum. Next base: position 27,977,797 of record OZ038488.1, read on the forward strand.
TGTTCTTTAAGATTCGAAATTCTTTTCTTCAACATTTTAAAAATGTTGCCTACGTTGCTAGCTCAATTGTAGCTCAAATTTACTGTGTTGCGATTAAATAATTTGTACAACACGGACGTTTTTGGGAAAGGCTTAATTAAAATGTTAAAATATATTTTCCTTATATTTTACATCTTGCGTGTTGCAGGGTGGGTTGATCCAGATAGCATTCCCTTTTCTTCTTCTATTATCACCTGTTCTTTGATCTACTTGGGGCGCACCCACCTTCACAACCACAATAGACTAATCCTATTATTATAAATAGAACAGTAGTTCTAGAGACTGTGAGGAGTGTAGTAGTGCAGTGCAGAGTGAGACTTCTGTAGTGATCAGTTACACTTCCGTTTCTCGACCGGAAGATACCGTTGGACTTTATTACTATTACTTATTGTTACTACTAACCTACGTTCGTTTCTACTACTAATATCTCTGATGTAAATACCTCTCTGAATATACCAGTATTTTTCCCTACGACTGCGTTGTTCGTTATTACCACTACACTGCTACACTCCTCACAGTCTCTAGAACTACTGTTCTATTTATAATAATAGGATCAGTCTATTGTGGTTGTGAAGGTGGGTGCGCCCCAACAGTTCTTTAAACACAGGTTGCCTCCTCTCTTAATTCAGATACATATATTTTCTTTTTTCGATTGAATATGTCTTCATTTGAAAGAATACATTGTAATTGTATGGGTTATAATACCTGTTTTTTGTTGGGTTTATCAAATGGAATGACGGGCTGCTGTGGAAGCCTTCCTTATGGTCTTTTTACTGTCAGAAAGGGTAGCTTTTCAGCCAGTGTTCTGACTTTATTGCTAATGCCAACGGTTGTGGAGATTTTAGCTAAAGTAAGCTGCAAGCTACTCAAGGTAGATCACTTCCGATGTATTTCCTGGTTTAATATCATTTCGAACAAGAGTTATCGAATGTTTATTAAATACGACACTAAGGACTTCTATCTATCTATAACAGAAAGAAGTTCATTGGTAGCTTTTCTGTTTGCCAAAGACTTCGTATTTTAAAGCGTGAACAAATCAAAATTGCCGTAAATCAGTATTATTTCATTGTGGTGAAGCATGGAACAGGAAACCCAAACTGGTAATTTCGATGTTCAGCGATGGTCATTCGACGGGGCAAAGGTGTCTGAACTGATTGGAATCTACGTTTTGAGCAAAATAAATAATAGTGTCCACATCGACAACCACAAAATATACTGTGATGATTAGGGTAGGTTGATTTTAAACTTCTTTTGGAATATCAAAAAGCATCACCCGGGGAAAGTCGGGTATTGGTATGATAAGTACTGATACCAAAGTGCTTTTGAGCATTTAGTTTAAAAATCGCCTAAGTACCAGTAAATCCTTGTTTTTTTTTTTACATATGAAATTGCTTGAAAAATTTATAATTTAAATCCAGAAAAGTGTGTCAATTTATATTATTCAAATGAAATGAATACAACATATCAAAAAGTAACAAATAAACTGAAATTATAACCTCTCAATCCCACCCGCTCAGATAAGCTGCATGTATCCTCACTAACTGAGATATATTAGTTATAACATTGCAAGATATTGTAAAACATTTTTTTCTGTTAAGAATGAAACAAAAGCAAACAAGTATGAACTCTGCTAGGAACAAATTAAGGAATTATTTTAATATAAACTACCATTGTAATTTGAACACTCCTCTAAAATTCTACAGGTTATTAATTGTGGGATTTTAAGTTTTCCATCTTATATAATAATTGTAAGGCTTATAAATATATAAAAGACATGACAAAAACCGTGAATGTTGTGAGAAGAATAGCAATTTTTTATTATTACATCATATCAAACTACTCTACATAAGGGCAATTTGAAGCAAAGGAAGGCCTCATTTCATGGCATCAACTTTTTTAATGATATGCCTATGCCTTGCTTCAATTCCATAGACTGATTGGGAAGTTGTTAATTTTACTGCCCTTTCAACACTTTGTGAGTATGAAGGCAAATCAGTTAACTCTAATTTTCTCCCACTCATTGAAGACTCCAGAAGTTGAAAATCAGAAAATTCCAGGCTCACAAACTCCATTTTGGGATAGGTCGATCAATTGAGACCAATCTGTTGCATCAAAATGTATCTTTGATATTTTTTAACATTTTTCTGGTTGGCTCCACACTCCTGAAAAAATAAAAATCAATTAAAATAAAAATCTAACCTTACTTAATTTTTATAATGAAATTAGGATAGTACTTTAAAATGAAACTATATATCGATGAAATCATTTTAAGCAATATTATGTGAGTTACCTACCTAATGGCTAAAATTATTTTTATAGCTTCTTCTCTCACTTCAGATTCATCAGATTTCGGCATTTCATACAACATATTTCCTGGTAGGAGACCAAAAGCATTATGCTGAAAACGTCTGAATGCAATCACCTGAATTTCAGGTGGTAGTTCCTTAATTCTTTGCAGCATATTAAAAATATACAATTGCTGGTTCTGAAATTTATTGCCCCTTTTAATTTCAAAGCAGCTAACTGCAGACACCCCAAACAATAAATTGGATAAGGCAAACATTTGGAAAACATTTTTAGGGTAAAAGCCTCGAGTCAGCAAACACATTAGTCAGCTGGCTAACATCAACCATCTTGTTTGATTTTAGGGCCCAACTTTCCATGCAGCTTATATAGGGTTGACGTTCCCTCGCGAAATCCCTACTGCATATTCTAAATGAAGTATCTGATCACTATTAAAATCAACTGTCGGTTTGATGCTAGAATATTGGCTATCTAGAGGACTAACTATGGGTGCAAATTTGACCTGGGGAAATTATAATAGTCATTTGCACAATTTCCCAAGTGGACCAATAAATGATGTCGGACTTCTTGTGCTGCCATCAATATGTTTAAAAACAGCTTTGAACGGAAGCTCATTTTGATGTAAAGAGCAACCAATGATATATAATTTTTATTTATCTGTTTTTCTAGAACTGTAAGTAGCCGAGCTTTACAGCCGGTATTTGTTTGGGGTTGTCCAGTAAAACAGCTTTAAGGGTATCAACACTGTCATACTCCTCCAAAATACTAGCAACCTCTTTTGCTAGAACAGAAATAATTGCTCCAGTAGTAGTGATAACTCTATGAGTGAGGTATTTTACATTTTCACCACAAGCGATTTCCTTTGTAAATGTCAAATGATGTTCTGTTCACTTTGTTTTCTTTAATGTTTCCTTTCCATCTGCCCCCTCAAAATCTTTATATTGCAATGTATCTTTGTCATGTCTTCCGTCAACACCAATACAAATAATTTTTCTGCTTTATCATTCGGTGTTTGATAGGCATTTTGTTTAGTTCTTTCTTTTGCACAGTCTATTTTAGATTTATCCAAAATTATGTCTTCAATAGTAACACTTGGTTTGAGAAGGCCCATAGCTTTCAAATGTAAAAGAAAGGCATTTGCAAGGCTTGCGCCTAAGTTTGATGAAACCTCACACCTGATCAATACAGTAGCATACCGAGGAATGTTTAAAAGGCTGTAAACACCCTTAGAATATCTGGCAGGCTCATACTCTTCATATACTTCATCATTATTAGATGACTGGGAAAGAATAAGATCCTGACGTGGAGGCAATAGGAGATTAATCAGTTTGTTCCTGTCTTTCTCCTTCCACTAGACTCTTTTTGGTTTTCTAAATGGCAGTTTTATCAGCAGGAAAGTTGGAAACTGCGCTTGGGTCCTATTTTGGCCCTCTGGTCTTTTAAATATTCTCTGTCTTCCACTGGTACCTGAAATATTAAATTTATGTTGAGAGAAGACATCTAATCAACAGATATCTCAAAATATTTAAATATCATTCACATAGAAAGACAGATAGTACAAGTTGTATTTATAAATTGTTTAAATAAAATATAATTACAGAAATTCTTTTAAATTAAAATATTTATGATATTGGGATTTAAATACATTATAAAAAATAAAAGAAAAATATAAATATAACTTTACCTTATCTTTGAAAGGAAAAGTACAGACACTATCTCTTCTCTGACAATTTTCTTTTTTGCACTTCACGTTTTTGTCTTCACAACTTAAAATTGGCAATTGACAGTGTAGGGAGATCACAGTTGTTTTCCCTTGGGTTAAGCTCATGGGAGTTCGGACCCTTTAGAGAGGAGATCTCTTCTGTCCCTTTAGTTTTGGCATCCGTTTTTTTGAGGAAAGGCCTTTTACCTTCCTGACCACCAGGGCGTCCACACACGTGGAAACTGGTCAACATGTGCACGCCCTAGCGAAAAGAAAAAATAATTACTATTCACTCATCTGATGAGATAGTTTATGGTACCACACTCAGACTCCCAGGACAGTTTTTCCTGTAACTTCCACAAAGAGTTGTTGAGCATGACCTCGTTCGTCGATCGGCTTACTGCGAGAATGGCGAACTAAGCATATAAGTCTTCTGCACCGGTTCAAAGACGGATATATGTGTCTAAACTACTGCAGACATGCACACATTTTTTTGTGCGGGACTTGGCTAAGTCCAATACACTGCAGCCAGCCTACAGAGGATTTTCAAAGTCCTTGAGAGACATTCAAAATATTTTATGGTGAGCGTTAACAATGTAACACAAAACATTACTATGGACAGATTAAAGCCTGCCTTTTTGGACACTACCTGGCTCGGCATGGACACTTCATTTACTCCTCCATCACCAGTAGCGCCGGGGGTAGTAAAAGAGACTGTGACCAGATCTGGCCGTCGTGTCAAATGGGCCAGATATTTATTGACATAATTCATTTTCAGGTTTTGGCTCCAGCAGAACAATAACTGGAGGATAGTTCTCCCTCCATATCGAACTCTTCCTTTTCCATTCGATTACAAAACCATTTTTCTTTAAATTTGTAATACATGTTGTGGAGATTTGTTTATGTTACTTGTTAGTAGTACCTCTGGTGCATGCTAATGAACCTGTTTATGGAGGGGGTACTTGTAGGGAGACCACAGTTGTTTTCCCTTGGGTTGAATTCATGGGATTTCTGCCCCTTTAGAGAAGAGAGCTCTTCTGTCCCTTACATTTTTTTTAGGAACGGCCTTTTTACCTTGCAAACCACCAGGGCGTCCACACACGTGGAAACTGGTCAAAATGTACACAGCCTAGCGAAAGAAAAAAGTAATTTCTATTCACTTATCTACGGATGGTCAAAGGCCATACAGTTGGTATGATCTCGTTCTGTAACCATCCTCGTTCCTTTGGACAGTATGAGCAATCCTTTGTTTTGGGACATATGTAAATCCTTTTAATATATACATGTAAGTTGTTTGCCTTATTAAATGTTTTGTTTTTTAGCTTGCGTATTTTGTTTTTCTATATTCGCATTCAGTGTTAGTGTATCAATGGCTACGCTAATACTAATATTAGTATCCGTGTGCTACTGAAAGGCTAAAACACATTATTCTATTAACACGAACAAGAATAAATGTCAAACATGCATCCAGCTTTTTTGTCATAATTTTCTTTTGCACTGAAGAGAGACATTTTCTATTTATCTGAAGCGCTTTCTCGAAGCAGGTCTTTTTCAATTTATTTACAATATACTTTTTGGTTAACAGAGGCAAACGGTGATTAACTGCTTTCCAAATATCAATTATATTCTTTGCCATTAATTTTGAAATAGCAAAGTTTGAAGAGGTATTTCTTAGAAAATAACTATACTGGATGACTTTTTGAAAAGAAGAGGGCTCTGTTTTATCTAATGTATAACGTGGACCTCCAAATTTTGTAGCAGTAACACTGCGAGCAAAAAGTACAGTTCATTTTCCAACCATTTTTATAAAAATATCTGGAAAAAAAATGTTTATTCTGTTATTATAAGAAATTTTTAAAAATTCCAAAGACAAATTTAAAAAAAGGGAAATATATTGTAGTGACTACTCCGATACACCACGCCCACAAAATACTTAATAATTATTGGCTAGAAAATAAGTACTATTTACTACAGGACAATTTATCCATCGCAGTAGCCACACCAAATTTTCTGCCATTGACTTTGCCAAACTTGGTTTAGTAAAAAAATCAGTGATTGGTTGATTTTTGACCAATCGTATAATTTAAACATTCCTTTCGATATTTTTCCCGCTCCTCTCTGGAGCCTACTCAAAAAGTATAAATACCACGAAAATAAAACAATAGAACAGTTGTAGAACAAATAAATCAACAGAACTCAACTACGTACGTGTACCTACATTCTTCTACTGACACACACACACACAGACACAAAACTACAATTGCACTACGCTGTGAACTGTCTGTCCAAAAGCCAAGTAACAAACTCAAAATTCTATTATCCTTTTGTACAAGCTTTTTCATACTTGAACTCAGTTATCATTTATCTCTGAACTCTGAACATTTAAACAAGAAAGTTCTTTAATACATATTTTCAATCTTGCATCAGTACAAGGGAAACTACTTCCTTTTTCTTAATTTTATTTCATCAAGCACGATTGTTGTACTCGTCTATTTTCAATACATTTTATTGTTGATTACTACATAATCTCTTGTCATTTCTTCTTGTGTCTTTTGTAAATTTAACTGTGATGTGCTAACCAAAAACGCAACCTTCACCAATGCCTTCTTAACAATTCTAAACCAAATCTAATTATCCCGCCACAATATAATAACAGATGAAATAATAAGTATGTATTTACTTACCTTACGAAATAAATGCAAATCGCTTTTTACGCTATATAGTAGCATGCAAAAAACAAACTCGCGAATGAAAAATGTCTTCAAAAATAAAAATGTTTTTAGATATCACAGTGAATATAAAACTAATTCTTTCTTTTTTTCTAATAATTAAGTTTATTAAAATAAAACAAAGTAATAGACTTAATTATTTTTGTGTTTTAAATCAGCTCAATAAACTTACAACAAGTGTAAGCAAAGAACACGTGGAATAAAGATATTTCCGGTGGTGATTGAAAAGATTACCGCCTAAAACAAGCTCAAATTTGTTAATAGTTTATAGAAATTTAAATGAAATATTTTTGTAGTGTTTGCTTTTCAATTTACTTTACTTTAAGTTACCCAAAACTGCACGATTGGGAATAAAATAAAACATTTTATAAAGGGTATTTTCTACATTTTATTTTCAAAATCCGGTGTTAATTTGACTTACTTATGTTTTCGGTTAACACCGGGTTAAATTCAGAATATTCAATGATGTTACTATTTAAATGCATTTGCGCAAAAATTGGTAAACTTTATAGAAAATTATATTGTGCATTTATTCTTTAGCAACTTTCTCTGGGTAGAGTTAGTTGTGGTTTCAAAATCGACCTACCCTAGTGAGGATGGACCCATTGTGGTACCGGATAATAAAAGAAAGATATGATTGCATCAGGAAAAAAGTACAAAAATTGTTTAAAGAGCTGTATTTCGACATTACAGTGAAAATCAACAGGAAAGTCGTCCAGTTTTTTGACATGGAGCTAAATCTCTTCAGTCAAACTATTTCATCATTTATGAAGTTTAATACAGGTTTGAAACACGTAAATACGGTATCGAACCATTCGTCAAATGTAATCAGAATAAGCTTGTTCGCCGTGCAATGGAGACTATCGGAAAAATCTTCAAATGATGAAATATTGAATAAAAAAATCTATGTGCATTAAGAGAGGGGGCACTATCGTCAAAATATAAGGCTAGCAAACTATTGTTGGAGAAAAGATTTAAAGAAGTCCGATCATTAAATGGAATATTTTAAGAAAGTAAAAGCTAGTAAAATGAACTGCAACTTGTGTAATCTCTGTCAGGAGGTGAAGGTGGCCATTGCAACATTCAAGGGTGGTGATCAATTGTTGAATGAGAGGTCCAAAATTATGGTGAAATGTAGGCACATGAGAAAGTTGACTTTAGGATCATACGAACGCAGTTAATGTTGGAAAAACATTTTTCCATCCTCCCCTCATTACCTCGGTTGCCACATTAAGAAATTTAAGTTATTGCTGTGTTGTCTGTGGTGATTATTTCGATGAGTTAACCACATGAATGAGAGACATAAATAGCTGGAGGGGGAAGAAGAGGATGCACACCATTTCCAAGGGTATTAGCACGTAAGTGAATGTAATGGATTTGACAGGAATTCGAACTTGGCTCTCTGATTCCTCAATCCAAGCCACTATACATATATATATATGGCACGTTGGAGTATTGGATAATATATATATATATATATATATATATATATATATATATATATATATATATATATATGTATTTTTGAAAAATTAATTTCGGGGGAAGGAAATGTGGGTTTTAAATAGTGACTATTAAGGCTGATATAGCAAGACTCTTCGGTAAAGCCAATTGAGTCCAGTCGGTTACTGTGTGTTTATCTAAAAATAAATACGCTAAAATTCATTTCCATCCCTTCCGTGCACCGACGGCTTAGTGGTAGAATTTCCGACTGACGCCAATTCAGTCGTGTTTCGATCCTAGCTAGAGCCAACCGGACGTCTAGCCACACTGAAGAGCTGCGAAACAGTCTGTCTGTGTATGACAATAATATATATATATATATATATATATATATATATATATATATATATATATATATATATATTCGATTTACAGTTATTTGTATCCCTTTTTCTATGAAACAAACATGTTAGTAGCAATAAAATTGTCCCTCAGTCTATCATTCACATACAATGCATATCTAATTTCATTCATTACTCATCTCACTATATCTATCTCTTTATACACATTATCTATATATCATTCTGCTTAGGACTCTTCATCTATCTCATTCAATTCATGTTTATCTATTATATTTAATTCTACAAAACTACATATCTATTTCATTCACATTATTTACTTCGAGTGTTGTACTTATCTTTATTACCATATTCACGATGTTTCGGAGTTTTACGTTGCGATACATAAATACAGACATGGACCAACTGAAATAAATATCTGTTTATATTTCTGGGTGTCGTATTTATTTACATTATTCACATTGTTCGGATAGTTGTCCTCATCTTTATTGCCATATTCACGACGTTTCGACAGTTGCACACTCCGACATTCTTCAGCTAATTGGAATTTAAAACTGAACCCTGAAATATTGACAAATATCTGTTTCATTTTGTCCACATCTATCTATCTATTTATTTATGTGTAACTAGGTAGCTGTTTCAGTTCATATGTATCTCTTTATTTGCCTGTTTATCTACTTAACTGTTTGTCTTTCGCGTTCTTTTCCTTTCTATCTACCGCAATATTATTACGTCTTTTTCTGAGTGTACTATTGATGAGACATTGGGATCGAAACCGCGGTGGTGTTCTATTCAGCGTTTTATTATTTTAGAATATTAGATCGCTCTACAGGTTTGATTTTTCTAACTTGATATTGAGAATTTTTTAACACGTAATATTTTAAACGACTATTTTAGTTTTTATTTACTATATATATATATATATATATATATATATATATATATATATATATATATATATATATATATATAAGCGAACATAGACGTCAACACTTAGAGGCGACAGTTTTCTAGCATGAAACATACTGTCGCCACTAAGTGTTGACTTCTATATTTACACACGCTCTATCTTTGATATTGAGCAATTTATCCCATAAACACTTTAAGACTATATTTCTTCATATATATATAAAGACATTTTTATGTTTAACATTCTTTTTATAGATACATGTATTTAAGTAAATGCTCTGTTTATAATAAACAGTATTAAATAACATTCACCGGCCTGAATGTCCGAGACATTTTCATAGAAAATATTCGTCTTTGACAGGATTCGAACCTACATCCTATACGCAACCGTCATATAGCTTGACGGGCCTTAACCGTTTCGTCCACTAAGAATCGATTGGTTAAGAAGGTCGAATTTACTGCTTATAAACTTCCTTCTTCCATGAATCTCTCATGTACATTCATAACTGTTCATGGCGTATCAAAGTCCGACAATTATTTAAAGTCATTTATTTATTTATATATATATATATATATATATATATATATATATATATATATATATATATATATATATATATATATATATATATATATATATATATATATATATATATATATATATATATATATATATATATATATATATGGGAGACAGACATCGAGAGATAGAGGAGGGTAGAAACATGGCATTATAATAATATTACATCTGGAATTTGATACAAAGAAAAGCAGAAAATCTAAATTGAGAGAATAAAATAGACCTCGAGCTTTGCTATCTCACTGTATGGTGCAAATTAATTAAGGAACAGTGAATAAAGGAAACGTAATGCTTCCGGTAAGAGACGTCACTATTTACTAAATCTACGCAAGCATTTAAATTCGAATTATTTCATTGACTACTCAAAGCAATGTGATTCTCCAACTGAAGTTTGCTTGATCGGAATCAAACGATGTTATAGACAGGGCGTCGATAAATATGTTTTAAATTGAAAACGTGGTTTTAATTCCTCTAGTAATGGTGATGAAAAAATAGATTTCGTTTTATTTTATATATTACCTTTAAGTACAGTCGTAAATATTTATGTTCGTTTTTTTTGTTTTTTCTTCAAAAATAATTCAGGGATATTTAGGTAATTTTAGGATATTTAGGCTACAGGAGATATATGAAATTGTTTTTATGTTTTTTTTTTATATAAGAAAACTTGTTTGCATTTTTATATCTATCATACACCTAATCTGATGAATTTTCAAAAGCATATATAAATATATATATATTGTATGTGTTTGTTTCATAGATTATTCTCGAATTGATATGTGTTTAAGATTAATATTTTCTTCGGGTAATATTTTTATTTTGTCAAAAATCTATTACTGTTAATATATTTTTCCTCAAAAATGTATAGCTGGTAATATTTTTTTTCAAAAACGTATACCTGGTAATACTTTTTCTGGTAATATTTTTTTTTCTTCGAAAATTTATTTCTGGTAATAATTTTTTTACAAAATATTTCTGGTATTAAAACCTATTTTTACACTTTTATATTGCTTTTTACCTCAGTATCGGGGTTAACTATTTGCCCATAGCTGGGACCCTAACAGGTGCTACCACCCCGGGCCAGGGTGGACTTGGGAACACCAGTAATTATGAGGAGGTTCCACACTCCTCAAAGCCTCCTGATCAGAGGCCTTGCTATTTGACGTAGTTTATCGTGTTACCCTGGACGCGGATGTAGTTTATCGCCATACCTAGGACGCGGACGTAGTCACAGTTTCGGGCTTATCTATTTGCCCATAGCTGGGAACCTAACAGTTGCTACCACCCCGGGTCAGGGCGGGTACATTCGCAATTAAGTGGTGGTTCCACGCTCCTCAATTCCTCCTGATCAGAGGCCTTGCTGTTGGGCATAGTTTATCGTCTTACCCTGGACGAATTATGTCGGTGTTTAATGATAACATCTGACTATAACGTCTTTATTAATTCATTCGACGGCATCCTTAAAAAGGACATTCATTAGAAATATTTCTTAACACACCAGCCCACTTTTAACTTTGCATAAATGATCTGACTAAGAGTATACTTCGATCATTTGTGAATATCTATGCTTTTGATACAACGGTATATGGCTGCACCTCTAAAACTCTAGATGACCAGAGCCTGGCTGCTGAACTTTCCTCTGATCTACCTCTAACTGCTCAGGGTTGGGGAATGGCTGGTTACATTCGATAACTTACAAACCAAACTTGTTATATTCCGTAATAACATATCGGACACTGAACTATCATCAGTCATGAAAAATGATGTATACTCAGGGACGTCTCGTGCCTTGTGCGATCACTCGGGGCTTAAACTCAATCCAGACCTCGTGGACCTCGTACATATGACTCATCGGTAAAGATCTAGAAAAAAAATGATCGGTTCCCTGTACCGCTCTAGCAAGTAACTGACTCCTCATACAAATCATCTACATTTCGAAGATCCATATCAGGCCGAAAATGGAGTCCTGCTGCCATAAGTGGTCCGAGTTTGCGCAATTCTCACTTTCACGTTAAAGTCAAAAAGTCTCCACGTCCTTGAGGGTGACAAATAATCTTCCACCCTGTAATCTCTTTCTCACATACGAAACGTCTTAGGCCTGTCACTACTCTATCACTATTTCCATGGAAAGTGATCAGAAGAACTACAGTCCTTGAATCCACCAGTACCAACTTTCACGACTAAGACCCATCATACCATGCACACTGTAGCAAGACACTTCGTTTTCCATTGGTGAGCAGTAAGTTTAGCTCGAGCAGCATCTTTCCGCAAACTGCTGTTCTGTGGGACCTACCCCCAAAAGGATATTTTCCCGGTCACTACAAGCTTAACCTGTTCACGTCTAGGATTAACCGATATTTACCTCACATATACATTTGCATAAACTGTGTAAAGCCTGAATCTCACAGTGAAAAAAAAACAAAAACTGATAATTAACCAAAATAGTTTGAACCAGTAAACGATGTCCTAATATTTATCCTGAAAAACTACTGTAGATTAAGAAGAGGAATTAATCAATTTATTACATAAAAATGTTCTATAAATAGAAAAAAGATAGCACACACTTTCTTTGAGTTTAACACCTATTCAAATTATAGTAAATAATAAGTGTATTTAGTTTTAAAAATCAGTATGATTCCAGGTGGATTTAGATATTGAGGTGTTTAAGCGTATCCCACGTATTGAGATATTCTTGAAAAAAAAAACTGTAATGTTATAATTCCTGATCTGGAGTCTCAATCTCAATAAATTTCACACCATCATGACGTAGCTTCCTTGTTGGTTTTCTATAAATCTTTTCGTGGTTATTTTTCTGATTCACTTTAATCTACGGTACCTAGATTTCTATGAATGTAAGCACAGTACTTGATTGGCGGTAAGGTCACATAACTTTACAGTTGAAATGGCTAAATGTAAAGTTCTATGCTAAAAAATTTCCTTTGTAGAACTTTCCCGATTTTCTGCATCCCAGTCAAATTTGATCTTCAAAAATGTAAATGCAATGTCAACAGTTATCTACTGTTTTCTTAATTCTTGTTATTTTACTGTTCTCTGAACTTAATAGTATCTTTCTTTTATATTCTCCAGTTGCCTTGATCTATCCACTTCCCTTCTCCACATCCTTTCATTTTTCATTCCTATCTGCTCTCGCTCCAAATCTTCTGTAATCCCCTTGTCTTGATCGACCCACTGTCTTTCTCTTTCACCACATCCTCTCCTTTACCACTCCTATCTGCTCTTCCTCCAACCCTTCTTTAACCCCTTGCGTGATATTGGCCTCCAGCCTTGCTTGGGGTGATACGCTTAAAAATATATATATATATATATATATATATATATATATATATATATATACATATTCTCTAACACTCAGTAATCCGCTGCGTCTTAGTGTCTTCATTAACTTACTAGCATTGAAACCATTACAAATAATCTGTTATCAAAAACAGAAAAAATAAAATGTAACTATGAAACATGTTATTTAATCTTTAAAATTTCGATTAAGTTTTTAACATTTTTTGGTAAAAATAAGCATCATATATGCAGGAATATTTATCCTGCCGATACAATTGCACAATATAATTTAAGAATATAAAGGTAGACATTAACAAGTAGAAATATCTAAAAGTAAAAAATAATTTAATAATTTGTTTACATTATCTGTTTCGTTATTTAACTCAGCTTGCTGATATTGGTGGCTGAATACTCCGGTTTCTTTTAGGTGTCGGACCTTCTCTATGGAACCTTCCTGGAACATCAGACTGATCATTTATCGGAGCCAAAGGCGTATATTTCGCTTTCTATGCGTAAGGTTCATTTCATATTAATTAATTAATTAATTGATATGCACAAGTTTTAGTTGTCGGTAGATTTTTTCTTCCACTGAAACAAAGTATAGCAATAATTCGATCGACAAGTTATTGAATGAATTCTCAACTTTCAGGAGACCTAATATATATTTGAGCCAACGCATTAACTGACGAGAATATTCCAGATGGGTTGGGAACACACACACACACACACACACACACACACACACACACACACACACACACACACACATATATATATATATATATATATATATATATATATATATATATATATATACATACATATATATATATATATATATATATATATATATATATATATATATATATATATATATATATATATTAGAGTTATCCCCCACTTGATTTTCAAAAAGTTGTTTTTTTTATTCGAAAAACCAGCGCCCGTTTTCAAATTTACAATTCTTGTTTCCAACCGTATCTTCAATCATAAATGTTAATGTGGGCTTAAATTCAAATCCAAAATTAAACTACAATTCATTCAAATAATTAAGAACAGTAATAATCCACACTATCTATAAAATATCTCGCGATAACTAGAAAAAAAACGGTGTTAACCTAAAATATAAACCCAAAGAGTGGCACCTGACGATTGCAAAAAACATGAAACTCCGAGTTGTGCAATCCATATAAGGTAATATGTAAGTTTCTTAATACACACACACGCATATATATATATATATATATATATATATATATATATATATATAACAAATATCTGGCGCAGTTCAATTTAAATTTGTATTTGATTGTAGGTTAATTCGCCTTAAAAAATTTGTTATCGAAGGGATTTCGCCATTTTATATCATTAACTTAAGTAATCTACTTTTTGTATGAACGATTCATTGTGATATAAATTAAACTGTACCATATATTTGACTTAAAAGAACTGATCAGACGTGCAAATCTTCGCGATAAAAACTGATACATTATTTTGCTTCTTGATTTATTTAGTTCATGCCACATTGACTGATACCCTCCTACAACAAAAAAATTCTCAAATTGCTATATTAGTGAAAAACGCACTCAAAATTCAACCATAGCGTTGTGACTGCACACTCCAAAAGTTTGTATCCGTTAACAATAACACATTTTAAAAAAAACATATTTCGATTCGCATTATATTTTTTTGCCTCGGATGCTACCTGGATTTTACCAAAAACAAAATAATTTCCATGCCTGAAGATGACTGAACGTACAGTTGAAAGTACTTGCCTATTAAAGAAAGTCCGTATACAGCTTATAATTTTTAAAAACAAGGATCATAACATTCATCGAGCGATTTGTAGACTAATGCACCTTTAAAATTTTGTTAGCGAATGGATTTTGTCATTTTATATTATTAACTTTACTAATCTACTTTTTGTATGAATGATTCTTTGTAACATACACACACACACACATATATATATATATATGTATGTGTGTGTGTGTGTGCGCGCGCGCGCGCGTGTTCAAATACAACGATTCCACACACAAACAGGCACACACATATACACAACAATTCTTCTGATGAATTGTTGGGTGAAAAGAGGTTAAGTTTTTAAATGGAAAAATATGCACTTTTGTCTGTTTAAAACTATCTATAAGTTCTGCGGTATCAGATTCCCGAAATCTCCGAAATCCTCATAAGAAAACAACCGCATGGAATTATTGTAAATGCTTAGACTAGATGTTTGTCTCTTTTCATGTCGCCCCATCCAAGACACAAATGGCTATTTAATTTGTTGGTCAGGGCCTCAAACTCAACACGGAGGCCTACATCCAATGACTTGCGAAGATAGTGCTGTCCAGGGTAAGAGCCTATCTACAGGAAGACCCTATGTCTGGCAACAGGACTTTGCAGCATGCCACACAAGCAGGAGAATCTAGACATGGCTGTCAGACAATTTATACGATCACATCACCCCTTGGATCTAGCCACCTACTACCCTGACAGTAACCCCCCTGATTATTATGTATGGGCCGCAGTTGAGCATGGGCGTGGCAAGAAAACTATTTTGACACGAATGAGGAACTCAAGCCAAATATCATGGCAGATTTCACCAACTTAAACAAGGAGACATTTCAGAAGAGTTGCAGGAGATTCTTGAGTCGTTTGGAGGTCTTGGTTGAAGCAAATGGCGATTTTATTGAATAATTTTTCTCTTTAATATTTCGAAATAATTTTGAGTAACGTTGATAAATATCGCTGTTAAAGTGAGATGTCTTATTTTGATTTTTGTGTAATTTAGACGACAATTTACTCATTACATACGAAAATTGCTTGACATAAATATTTTTTGCTTTTCGACAAAGCGCTACAAGGACCTGAGCTTAGCCTAAAGTGTGGATAATGTTTTTAAAAATCGTTACCATTGAAGATTTGGAGGATACCATTTAAGAGTTAGAGCTAATATTAGGGCTAATATTTGGAGTTGACGATAAAATAAATGCATGGAATTATTGTAAATAATTGTATTTATCTTGGACTAGATTTTTGTCTCTTTTTAATCTCATCCCATGCAAGGCAATATAGCCACTAAGACAAAAGTGGTTCCTGAGTGTGAAAGAATAAGTACAAAGAGAAACATTAAGGACCGAGAACAATAGAAGAGTAGATAATCATTGAAAATAAATTTAAATTTTTGAAGATCAAACTTGGCTGGAAACCATGGAGCCAGAAATGAGTTCTAGAAGCGAGAATTGCCAGAGAACAAACTGTTAGCATAAAATTACGGTTACATCTAGCCAATTATACTCTGAATTAATGAGACCTTCCGACAATCTAGAACTGCGCTTAATTTCATAAAAGCTGGGTATCATAGAGAAGAGTTCATCCAAAATATTTACCATGAAAGTATTTGTAGAAAATGCACAGGGAAGCTACATTACGGCGGTGAGAAAGTTACTGAAGCCCAGACGCCAGATCAAGACCAATAATATTGCTGATTCTTCTTTGGATTTTATCAAGAATCTCTAAATAAAAAGCAGGAGCGAATGCATACCACACGTTATACTACACGCTTAGGAATAACAAACTATGGAGCATCTTCTAGTTTCTCACCATCTTGGTGATTCATGTATTGAAAAGTTATCATTTCAAACAAGGTTCTGTTTGCAGCACTGGATCGGTGTAGTGTAGCGACTCGATAAGAAGAAGGAACACCGGACCATAGGTGGCAGCAATATTCAAGTTATGCGGGAATAGTAGACTTATAATTATGTAAGATGGTTTCAGCACATCACTGAACCAAACTGACAGCAGACGTAGCAATGGATCCAGTATAATCTTTCCAGACATTGTAAGGCGCAAGAAGTTACTCTCATGGAGGATAGCGTCGACATTGATGACGGAAAGCGGATTTTTTCCCTTCTCCTTTTACATTGTACAGGTCGTAACTAAGATAATGTATTGCAGAGACGCTGATATGATGATATTATTTTATTTTATCATTATTTACTAAAATAGGCCACAGAACAGCAAATTAGCATAATGGTCACTCGCTTTTCCAAGTTTTATTCCAAAAAGAATTTAGGTTCGATCATTAAAAGAGATTTAGTCGTAATCAGTACCTGATCGCGTCCCAGCATCGGAATTGTCAACCTCTCTCCTTATTTCCTTCCTCTCCGCTGATGGCAATGGTGGAGATAGCTGTGAAGGTCCAGCCTACTATTCAAGAGTAGTCAAAGATAGTTTGACGGGAAATTCTCGTGAATCTGATATTTTTGGACGACTCTGCGCGACGGTGAAGCCCACACACTTGGCCAGAAGCGTCCCCCTGGTCACTTTAAGCGGATTGAGACAGGCGAGATCTGACAAACCTGGTTGCAACGGGCTGTCGGATGCTTGATCTGTCAAGGTACACCTTGGGTACGCCACCCCGATAAGCGCTCTCCTCTGATGTCAGTTTGGTCATTGAGATCGTATAGATCTTTGCCTATTCCACTGTTGGTGGTCTTCTGGAGTTAGTCGCATACAGTTTGGTCCCTCATCTTCCACCTTACCGCCACGGGTTGCAGCCCTACAGGAGTTGAATCTCCAGACGGCTTCACTCTTGATATCATCAGGGCACGCAGTCTTTCATTAAGAAATTCATCTTAAATGAGGTTATACTTGAAGTCAAATTCTTCCATTCTTAGATTTTAAACGCTGGCAAAGACGACCGTCCTGGTGAAAAAGAGATGTGCATCTGAATTAAAAACAATATTTAAGAATAGATATTTGTTAAGCAAATAAATTGTCTTATTAATGTACATATTCGAAACTATAGAATGGTCAACTCGCGATGAAGGCTATAGATTATAAAATTAGTCTCTGTTATCAGTTGTAAACTATTGAGAATAATAATTTATATAAAAATATGTGATAATGTATTAATGAAATATTTTTTTTATTCAGCTATCTTTCAGCATTTATTTATAAAAGTTACAGTACCTCTTCTGTGTGACATGCCCATTCACGACGTTTGCGATCATGCCTTTTCACAATTTCCTTTTTGTAGCGCTTACAAAATTTTGTCATTTTGATATCACTCTTAAAACTTGATCCGCCATCCATTTACACACGCTCGTTAGGTCAGCCAGGCGTTGTTTTTCTCTGTCCGTTTTGCATTAAATATTAAATGATTGTTTTCTTCTTCTGTTTGTCACGTTCCTTCATGGCTCTCCACAATTTCCTTTTTGTAGCTGTTACTAAATTTTGTCATTTTGCTATAACAATTGATCTGCCCTTCTTGCCTTTAATCAGTTTTTTAGTTATTATGTGCGTTTAGAAGTTTCAACTGCCTCTTCCTGATGTTAAATATAAGTTCCCTTTTTGTTTCACTTTCTCTAAAACTTCGTCATTGCTAACATATTCAGTCCATGATATTCTTAGCATCCACCTGTAGAAACACAATTCTGTTACCTCAAACCTCTTTCCATTTGTGAAAAGATTGTCCTGCATTCCTTCTCATGTAGGAAGGTCGATATTACATAACAGTTCAGTACTATCTTGTTCGTTTCTAATGAATTTTGTTGTTTTGTAATACTTTGCTTACCTTCTCAAAGACATATTTCGCTATCCCAATGTACATTCCGATTTCAGTGTCGCCCATTCCGTTAAAACAGTTCCAAGATATTTACATTTTTGTATTTGCTTGAATTTGGCAGCTGCAAATTGTAATTTTCCCTTTTTTCTGAGAACCATATATTTCGTTTGTCACTTTTCTTCACTATCTTCTGTAGGAGGTCCAATAATATCCTTTCTGCGTCTACTATCAATACATTGACATCTGAATATCTTACGTTGTTAACATTGTGGCCACCAATAATAAATCATCGTAGGACTTCTAATTCTATCAGAATCGCCTCACTGTACAGCTTGAATAAATCTAGTGAGATGACACATGATTGTCTTACATACCTTTCTATTTTTATATATATAGGGAGACGGCTTGATGCCAATATAGTTACTAGTTTAGTCTTATATCTCAAGTTTACTGTTGCGGATTCCGGGATGAATCCGATATCAATGAATAACAAACGCCAAGAAATAGATAAGGAAAATAAATGTATTAACGTAGTAATACAAACTGGTAATACAGGTTAATAGATCCAGGAATGCGGGTTAGTAGCAATAATATATATATATACAGTCTTGGTATTGAAGTATCGCGGTATGACTCCTTACTAAGTCTAGGTGCTCGTGACGGTGACTCTTGTGCCACCCTCCTCTAATACTACTCTTATACAGACCCCGGGTATTCACTGGTAGTAGTATATGTATATTTCGGACGATTCCATTTGTGTGAAAAGGGGAGACTCCTTATCAGTTACCTAGCAGGTTAAAGAATTTTTTACCTAATTTATCAAAACTTTTTGCATATTCTATAAGACACACACATATACACACACAGAAACACACACAGAAATATATATATATATATATATATATATATATATATATATATATATATATATTAATAAATTTACATATTAGCTTACGTCGAAAGTTACGTCAGAGTTTCATGTTCAGTACATTATAAATATCTGAAGATTGTATTGAACATGAAATTCCGAGTCGCCCTCTGCGATTGTCAAACAATCTGATTAATTTTGAAGTTTTGGATTTATTTATGGATGCGAATATCGGTGTTTTATGGTAGTGGGAAGAAAAATTGTCATTGGAACGCCGCACATACTTACGTAGACATAAATACACGTTTGCCTCACGATCGCAGAGAGTGTGAACCCAGGTCCACAAAATCGCATCAACCCAACCAAATATGTCAGCTCTATCATTGATATTGAGCACTTTCCAATAAGTACCGCGCATATATAATATTTAAATGATATATAAAATTTGCATATATATATACATACATATACATATATGTGTGTGTTTATATATATATATATATATATATATATATATATGTATATATATGTATATATACATATATATATATATATATATATATATATCTGTGCGTGTGTATGTGTTTGTGTATTTAGGCAGCAATCCAACTTTCATGCACATTTCATTGCAAATATTGTAAAAAAAGGCTAAAAATAATGGAAGCCTTATTAATAAAAACAATAAAAAAACACTTAATAATATCAACTATGAACATGGACACAATATCTTGACCGTGTTTTGAAAAATGAAAACATTATATAAATACATACATGCAACAAACTATTTCTTATTTAACAGTGAAAATATTTAATCATTGAAAATGTCTAAATGTACATCCGAAAGGCTCGGATAAAAAGAAAATTCGGACAATTTTTATAATTTATCATCTAAAAAGAAACAAAATATTAGATCGTATTAAAAAAATGTATGAAAAACTAAATAAAAGTCCCATTGTCTGTCGTATTCAATGAAACGTGCATATATATATATATATATATATATATATATATATATATATATATGATCGACTCTTCCGTCGAATTCGACGTATGAGGGTCATGCAGATCAGTTCCTAGAAACTGAAAGCCCTACACCGACACATGAGATTTGATTATAGTGGTGAAGGCTTTGTGCAGGGCCATCCACACTTTTTGGAGGGACGAATACAGTGACCTGATGCAGCGAATGCCACAAGGTCCCCAAACGAACCCTCCAGAGGTTTTGAATTCAGAGCTGTCCTTCTCCTAGACCAGTTGCCATCCAAGGCTATAGAGCCCAGTCTGCCCTGCTATTTACCCATAGTTGGAGGGAGAAGAAGAGGATTCACACCTTTTCCAAGGGTATTAGCACGTAAGTGAATGTAATGGATTCGACTGGAATTCGAACTCGGCTCTCCGATTCCTCAATCCCAGCCGTTATTCATTATATCCGTTATATATACATATATATATATATATATATATATATATATATATATATATATATATATATATATATATATATATATATATATATATATACAACTGTGTTCTGACGATTGCATCTAGCATGAAACACCCTGTCTAAGTGTTGACTTCAATGTTCACTTTTAGATTTACACACGCTCTATCTCTGATATTGAGCAAGTTATCACTTAAATATAGCACACCTTAAGAGTATATTTCTTCATATATATATATATATATATATATATATATATGTGTGTGTGTGTGTGTTTATGTGTGCGTGTGTCTGTGTGTATATATAAATATATATATACAGACACACACATATATATACATGTATGTATATATACACACATACATATTTACACATTTTACATATATATATATATATATACATATATATATATATATAACTTTTTCCATTTATTACGCTTTCTGGTGTCATTCTGGAAATAAATATTGTATTCCTTGTTCGTTTGTCTTCAATGAGACCCATCTTTTCTCGTTCTAAATCAGTGTAATTCTACATCCTGCTCTATTCATCAGAATTCGTATGATACGTTTTGTTATATGGCTCGTTAGGCTGATTGTCGTTCAGTTTTATTTGCACCTGTCTTGCGTGGAAGTGCTATGAAATTGCATCTACTAAGGCTTCCGGTCTATCACCACTCTTGTTTATTTCATTTATTAACTCTGCAATCTGTTCAATGCTGAAATAATCTAAGGCTGCCAGGATCTCTGCTCCAGCTGCTTTCTTTCTGTTATGTTCCAGTTAGCTTGGTTAAAAGATTCCGAAAGCTCAACAAATTCTTATCAATATCTTGCGATAAAAAAGTATATACTCGAAACTCACGAGCTGATTGGATAAATATAGATTATAAGTTAAATTTACCAGCAAATATAATTAAGTGATATAAAGTTTTCTTTCCTAATTAATATATGATTTGCATCATATTTATTAAGATTTGAAATTGCAGAATTTTTTAATCGGTATCACCCCAAGCAAGGTAGTGAAGCTACTACGATATAAGGGGTTACATGGTGTGGAAGAATTAGGAACAGAAACGTTGAGTCGGTAAAGAAAAGAGTAATCAAAAGGACAGTAGATATATTTTTGCAGATTAAAGTCGCTGAAAAGTATGGAGCCGGAAAAGAGATCCACAAGCGATAATTTCTAGAAAAGAAACTGTTAGCATAGAACTTACGGCTACTTCTAGCAAGTTCAACTGTAACTTTATGAAATCTTGACGCCAGTCTAGTACAGTACCTAAATTCAAAGAAATTTAGATGCCATAGTGAAGGGTGTGTCCGAAAAATTACTATAAATGTATTTATAAAAAGCACACAGAGAGGCAATGTTACAAGGGTAAGAAAATGTTTGAATCCAAGCCGCTAGATCAGGACCAATAATATTGCTGAATCTTCTTGGATTATATCAAGCAGCCCAAAGTATATAACAAGTAACCGCAAAAATAGACTAGCCATAATGCACCACTGACCCATATATATAAATAGCCGAGAAAAATAACAGCACTAGTCGCCTGACGATTGCACTAGCATGAAACAGACTGTCGCCTCTAAGTGCTGACTTCCATGTCCACTTATATATATATATATATATATATATATATATTGATATCCACAGGCAGACTGTTTCGCTGTACCACAGCTCATCATTGTGGCTAGACGTCCGGTTGCATCTAGCTAAGATCGAAACCCGCCTGAATTGACGTCTGTCGGAGGTTTTACCCCTAAGGCGTTGGAGGAACTTCTATTTCAGATGTACATCTTTTATCTATCGATTCTCGTCAATCCTTCGTATATACATTTTAGAGCCAATGCTTTATCAAAATATAGGGTAACGGTTTAGATAGATAGATAGATAGATAGATAGATAGATAGATAAATAGATTAAAAACAAATACTGTTATATTTTGAATATATGAAACCGTACCAGAAGCCATTGGAGAAATAATAGACTTATAGATATGCATGGTAGATTCTGGAGAGGAAAAAAAAACTGTTTCTTACGACAAATTGAACCAACATCCTTATCAGCTGGCCTCGCAATGGATTAAATATATTCTTTCCACTTTATGTCAGCTGAGGACGTTAGCCCGAGAATGAGTCACTTTCCTGAAGTTCGCATTAATGTATTTTTGACTCAACTTTTTAAGCTAGATTTTAAGAACAAAGGGAAGAATAGATGTAAGTAGTAAAAGAAATATATGTAGTTCCTCTGCAATATACAAGCTTACTGGTCTTTTCTTGAAAATAAGCAGACAGAGATTGACCAAAACATTAATCTGTAAAAGAATATCTGTGAATTTGTGTACTTTATTTGCTGATTAATACGTTGGCCAATATGTTAACTGGTTTTCTGTGTTCTGTTCAACAATTTCTGTTAATTAAATAATCTAATTAACGAAATTCAATCTTAGAAACAGAGGTTGGAATCAATTATTAAATGTTCACCTTCTCTACGTCCTCCTTAGTTACGAAATGGAAACGATCGCTGAACAGAAAAAATAAATGAGCAGCCAGGAAGTGACGCGGCGTCTGAAAAGAAAACGGAATTCTTTATGTAAAGGGAACAATTGGCATTAAATGACGTCAAAAATAAATGCGTGGACATGATTGGACAATCGCGAAAGAAGAAGAAAGAAGCGGAAAAAGCAAAAGGAGACACAAAATAGATGTAAAAAGAGAGCTGGAAATTGTGTAAAGCACAAAGAGAAAGAAGGAATAAGGAAACGAAGGAAGAGTAAACTGAAAACGGTAAATGAGACGAAAATAAACACAACTGCGAACAATGACAAAATAACAGGAAATAAACAATTAAAAAGAAGAAAAGAAATGCGAGTTAAAGTGTTATCAAAGATAGAGGTGAAAATAAAAGAGTTGACTGAAGAAAAAGAGAAGACAATTGTGAGAAGTAAAGAAAAATACGAAATTCTAATTTAAAATATAGAGGAGAATAAGTTAAGAAAATAAAAGCAAAGCAAAAACGAGTAAAGTCGTAAAGAAGAAGCCTGAACAACTGCACTGAGGAAGGAAGGAAGGAAGGGAGGAAAAACGACCGAAGGAAGGAAATTAGAAAAAAAGACCGAATGAAGGAAGGAGTAAAGAACTACCGAAGGAAGGGAGGAGGGAAGGAAGGAATGATGGAAGGAAGGAGGGAAGGAAGGAAAGATGGAATGAGGCAAGTACGACAGAAGGAAGGAAGGAGGAAAGAACGACCGAAGGAAGGAAGGAATGAAGGAAGAAAAAAAAACCGACCGAAGGAAGGTAGTAAAGAAGGAAGGAGTAAAGAACCACCGAAGGAAGGAAGGAAGAAGGAAAGTACGAGAGAAGGAAGGAAGGAAGGAAGGAAGGAAAGAAGGAAGGAAGGAAAAAACGACCGAAAGAAAAAAAGAAGGAAGGAGTAAAGAACCACGGAACGAAGGAAGGACGGAAGAAAGGAAGGAGGAAAGTACGACAGAAGGAAAGAAAGTGGAAAGAACGACCGAAGAAAAAGTAGGAAGGAAGGAAGGAAAGAAAGAAAAAACGGTCGAAGGAAGGAATGAAGGAAAGAAGGAAGGAGTAAAAAACCACCAAACGTAGGAAGGAGGAACGTACGACAGAATGAAGGAAAGAGGAAAGAACGACCGAAGGAAGGAAGGAAGGAAGGAAGGAGTAAAAACCACCGAATGAAGGAAGGAAGGAAGGAGGAACGTACGAGAGAAGGAAGGAAGGAAGGATGAGAGGAAGGAATGGAAGAACAATAAGAAGAAAGATTCAAAACAAATACACTCTTATAGAGGAGGGCACAAACTCATTTAACAAAGAAGAACGGAAGCTTACAGCAAAGAGAACTATGGTGAAAAATAGAAAAGAAGAAGAAAGAATTATTGAATGAATTCTCAGAAAGACGAATGGAGAAACAATTACAATTAAGAAAGATGAATAAACCGTGTCAATGACGAAGAAGAAAATAGGTGAATGAATGAATGAATGAAGAAAAAGAAAACAACGGCGAAAGAATATAAAGGTAAACATTAATGAATCAACAAAATGTAGATGGATGGTAGAATAAAAATAAGGAAGAAAATTAATTAATGAAAAAGTGGAATGAAGCAAAGATCTAAATAATAATAATGATGATGATGATGATGATGAAGAAGACGTAGAATAATAAGACGAATCCATAACGAGAAGAATGGAGAAAAATATAAGGAGGAAGAGGAATGTATTAATAAATGAATTCGCAAAAAGAAATAAGGGGAAACAATTCACAGTAACTAAGTAACTAAATAAATAATAGAGGAAGAGGAAAAGTGAAAAACGCAAATGAATTAATGCAAAAGAGAGTATACCGAAATAATATATCGATTACTAAAACTGAATGAATGCACTAAATTCAAATTGTAAAAGAGTATATTAAAATAACAAAGAATGAATGAGAGGATGAATGAAAAATGTGGAATTAACAAAAAGAAGAAGAAATGAATCAATAACTGTAGAAAGAGAAAATTGAGAAAACTGAAGAATCACAAAGAGAAGAACGGGGGTAGAAAATTAAACAAAGAAAGAAGGAAAGTATGAAGAAAACCAAGAAGAAGAAAATGAAGACTGGAAACAAAAACCCAGAGAAAAATGAAGAAAAAGTATGAGCAAAGAATGAATTTATATAAAAATATAAGAATGGAGAGATGAATTTAAAGAAACAAAGAAGAAGAAGAAGAAGAAGGGATACAGGTGACATGGATGAATAAATGCGTAAATGAGTAAATGGAGGAAAGAAAAATGAAAAAAAAAACATTGAGAAAAATATAAAGAATGAATGAATGAAAATGATAACAAGAACACTAATAAGAATATTAAAATGTAAATGAATGAACTAAGTGAATAATGTAGAAGAAGAAGAAGATGAAGAAGAAGAAGAAGAGGAATAAGATATACTGAAATGTTATGCAGAAGAAAGAATGTAAAAGAATGAAAAATGATTAAGTTAAAACGTTGAAAGAAAGCACACAAAATGGCGGGATGAGGAATATTTACAAATGAAAATAAAGCAAGACAAAAGAAATCGAAGTCAATGATAGAAGGCAAATAGAAAGATAAAGCAGAAACTGATTCTACTTTATTCCGTAGCATAGAGATATGCATTTTATTTGTCATTGTACAATCCCAAACCTCGGTTAAATCCTGTCATCTTTTAATTTCATTATTTCTTATTTTCTCCTTTATTTTTCACTGCTTTCTTGGACTGTTCGGTATGAATAGGTAATGAGTTAAAATTGATTTAAATTTCAATCACATATAATGAAAGGTCACAACCAAAGTCAAGAAAGAACCTAAAATTCATATGACTACCAAAACTAAACCAGTACCGAATAGGAAAAAACTTACGGTTATACATTGTATAAAGTGATTCGTTCGGATCAATTTCCTTCGCTTTGTTTTCCCAGTTGCAATGGCGTTTTTACTTGCATACGAAGTGGATGAATAGCGCTCGATATATCTGGAAGGTTACCAAGTACAGCTGTTAAGAAGGTCTGAAACTTAAGTGGCTGTAGCCTTTCTAGAAAGAAAAACGAACAAAGAAAGCATCTTGAAAGCATTAATACACGACAGTGATTTTCTAAGCGTTGCTTAGATGTGTCGCAAGGCCGAAAGTATGGTTCACACAGTTGGGATCGAATTCACTATCCAGTTGTAATTGATCTAGCAAGACAAGATTCCAAACAACTACATCACATTGAAGTGTCCCAGAACAAATATATGATGATTCCTCCAGCCAGAGACTAAAATACATACAGTTAAAAATAATATATGTTTGTTATCTCATTTGCTTTACTCATCGCACCCTGTAATTTTAGATGATAAAATATATTGTTGGTATTTTTTTTAATACATTGCTTTCAATTTAAGAACAAAAATGTTTTGTTTGTAATTTTATTATAAAAATATACTGCTTATTTTATTTTGGGTGATCACTATTTGCTCATAGCTGGGACCCTAAACGGTGTTATCGCAGCAGTTGAGGTGACCTCAAAACCTCCAATAGTTTGTTTATACTCATACGTAGGACGGTAGCTTTTGGAAGGTATTTTCCCTAATCTAATAGAAAAAAAGCAATGTTTTAGGAACTTACTGTCATTTTCTAATTTATGTATTCATCCTAGCAATATACGTGATCATAGTCAAATATTCTTTGTGAACACTCAAGAAAAAATTGTTAGATTCTCTGCATTCGTAAGCCCACGTTACATACACACTTATGTGTTCAAACCAAATTTATTAACTGAACAGCCAGTTTGAATTATCATATATACACGCAGGATATCTTCTGATATATCGCTTAAACATTAAATTATTTGGACTGTTACCTTGAAAACAATGACGTCACTAGACAGAAAACATTATTTTGCAGGTGCAGCGCATCCTACTTATTATTAAGATATCTATACATCTGCTGGCGATCAACATGTATATATATATATATATATATATATATATATATATATATATATATATATATATGTATGTATGTGTGTATGTGATTGTGAGTGTGAAAAATAATGTATTTTTTATATATTAATCCCACAGGTTTTAGCATTTAACCGTTATTTTTCGTGGATGTACATATTTGAGTAGGCTCTTCGTTTATCTATTAAACTGCATATTTATTCATATTTTTAATTTCGCGCATGCTCGTTGTTTGTTTTTGATTTTGGTTCTAGAGAAGGATGCAGAGAATACCGCTGACCGTGCGTCTGTACGCCGACGAAGTTAGATTTGGTTGGGTTGGGTTAATTTTGTTTTACGGCATATCTACTTCAATAGGTTATTTAATGGCGACAACATTTTTTATTGCTGGTAATATTTTATTTTGTCAAAAATCTGTTTCTGGTAATATTTCCCTTCAAACTTGTATTACTGGTAATATTTAAAAAAAAAAAGTATTGCTGATAATAGTTAACTATTTGCCCATAGCTGGGACACTAACAGATGCTACCACCCTAGCTCAGTTTGGAGGTAGGAACACCAGTAATTAAGAGGTAGTTCCACGCGCATCAAAACATCCTGATCAGAGGCCTTTTTGCTGGTTGTAGTTTATTGTCTTACCCAGGACGCGGTTGCAGTTTAACGTCTTACTCAGGACGAACGAAGTTAGATAAAATGGAAACCAAAAATATCTAGGGTATATAATGAAGAATGTCAGCTTAGACATGTTTCGTTAAAGACGTACATCTGTTTTCTTTTGCAGACATAAAGTGTGTAAATCTGTAAAAATTTCTGCATATGCGAGCGTTTCGTCTATTCTTTTAGCCATTATCAATGGTGATTTTTATTTTTATTTTTATTTTTAAATAAATACGTGATATTTATGCATGGGTCTTTATGAAAATGTTTCATTTTTCGAACACGGTCATCACATTTCGGCCGTATTCATATTTAATGTTATTGAGTGTTGGCTTTCCTTTTTTGTTATTCGAGCTTCTATTATTTTTTAATGTGTTTTTTTTTTACATGTAGATAAGGGTATTTGTATTTTCTACCAATATGTTTCAGATGGAGTCTGGCATGTTCATGTTTGTATTTAAATGATTCTAATGGAGCTATGGTCGGGTCGTGTAGCGTAAGTTGTCCAGATAGGCATCTAGTAGTGTGACCGTTGCAATTATTTATGGTTTGATCAGGAACACAGTCTCTGTAAAGGACATTTGAACTCATAAATGGTGTTGGTTCTTCTTAGTTTAGATTTTGCCGGTGTGTTGTTATTTTTTATGATTACTTTAGCTGTTTTTTTTTTCAATAGATAATTTAATTTTTTTGTTTGGGTCGATTTTGATTGTTTGTTTCTTTATGATATTACTAAAAGAAAATTCGTCTTGCTTATAGTTGACATGTATTTGGCTTTTGCAGAAGATGTTAATGTTATTGTTTTTATCTGTATGTTTAGTATCTTTATTAGTCACTTTAGAAAGAAATAGTCTACTTTGGTGGTCGATGAGGTATTTAAAAAAACATTGCTAACTGGAAAATGTTTTATAACCGCTATTTTATATCGAAATAGGCATTTACCCTTACTTTTAAGGTGGCAATAATTTCTGCTTGTGGTTCTTTATATAATGGAGTAGTGAATCTGTTATTACTGAAATCTACGAGAATATCTACGAGAATGGGAGTTTGTTTTTACTCACTTCATAGGCAAAGTTAGGACAGTTTATATCGAATTTGGTTTTGAGATTATCAATTTCTTGTTTGTGTTTCGCTAAAATAAAAATATCGTCTACATAGATGAAATATATTTTGGCTTCAATATTGTGTTTTCTATGCGGAACATGTAGTAGTTGGCGAAGCAGGGGCTGAGTGAATTTCCCATACTATCACCATTAGTTTGTGTGTATATATAGCCATTATGGTCTTAGAAAGGTCTGTTGGATGGAGAAGAGGGAATGTAATTATTTTTATATACGGACTTAAGGATTATGACGATAGTCTGGTCGATGGAGACGTTTGTAAATGTCGAGTGACGCTAAAATACATTGGATTGGTTGTATAGTTTTAGCATTTTAAGGAATTCGTGGGTTGTAATTCGTAGGTAAGTCTGGAGTTTGGTACATTTTGGCACAGTCCATTTGGCGTCGCTAATTCAGCGTTTCTTTGGGTCCTGTCACTACCAACGTCTTTATCCATTGTGCCATGTGTCCTTGAGGACACATGGCACAGTGGATAAAGGCGTTAGTTAGATCCAGTGACAGGACCCAAAGAGTGTTAGTTCAATACCCGGTTAAGGCAGTGGAGAACATTCAGAGGTGAATTAACAGGAGATAACTGATAACTGACATCCATTGGACATGGCACGTGGAATTAGAACAGTCTACCCCAGTGAGCGAAATAAAGGGTTCAGTCCGACATTCCAACCACCTGAAGAAGGCCGGAGAGCACAACGGCCGAAACTTTGTAATAAATATGGTGACAAAGATGAGGTCAATGGTCGGAATAATGTAAACAATGTACATAATAACTCATCTCATAAATATAGACAGAAATCGAAACATTCATATAAATATCAAACATGGCGCTAAACAATTTCAGAAATATCTTACCTGTCAGCTGCGCACAGCCGATTTCACAGGTCCACGATTAAAATGGCTTAAGGTGTGCGAATCCTGTATGGTCTCAGGGTGGTACTTTTTTAAACCTCATGGATTGACGTCAAATAATCCCGAACACAGGACTGTACAAAATAACATCAGCCATATCACTTGAGGACTTTAAATAATCGCAGCAAAGTAAATGGTTGGCGCAAATATAATGATATGATCAAGATGTTGATGTTTCACACTACTACAAACAAAGGTTTGGAAAGGAAGCCCTCAGTACTGGAAAGAGAACAGATACTGGACAGGAGAAACTTTTTTTTCTTAAATTGTTGTAATAGAAAAATATTATAAAATTCAACTCATAATAGCACTAGCTGTATGGTCAATAAATACCGAATGTTTACTTATGGAGGATCGAATGATATTGCCATTATAAATACCATAACAAATCACTGAATCTATAAAAATAGATCATCGCTTCAGCCTGAAAAAAATGAGTTTCAAAATATATGTTGTCACTGAGACATACTATTGTTGAATATGCGATATTATGAAGTTCATGCTATAAGTAATAGTCTAACTGAGATGTCGGATAAAAACGGGCCACAGATGAAGAAAACATGTTTGTTTCTCCATCAAGTGAGGAAAGACATTTCGCAGCGATTGTAAAACAATAAATAATTTTGAGGTGAGTAAAAGGAAAAGTAAAATTCAGTCTCTTCGTTTTTATTTCATCACTTAATATTATACATCCGTCAGGTGTATGCAAATCAATCCTTTGTATGTATGTAGGCGGGCGCAAACACACATACATGTGTGTGCGTGTGTGTGTGTGTGTGCGTGCGTGCGTGCGTGCGTGTGTGCGTGCGTGTGCGTGTGTTTAGGCTTTTATTTTTCTGTATTAGAATTATTATATAAGCATTAAATCTGTTAATGATGAACCGGTAGAGTGACGGATATATTAGTTATACAAAAGTTCACAAAATAAATCAACTATTACATTAGCATTATTAATTATTATTAAAGCTGGAATTGTAGGGTAACGTATATATATATATATATATATATATATATATATATATATATATATATATATATAGATAGATATATAAATATATATCTATATATTACTTATCGTAGAGTACAATCAGCGCAACGCTTTGGAGCCACTCAAGGCAGGGTATTAATGTGTCGCATCACTTACGTGCATTCAAGTCAATCATTTATATGTAAATACGGGTGCCGTGCATGTCTGTGTCTACAACTGTGTGTCTCTCTCTTTTAGTTTGATATATTAGCATTATTATTCAAGCATTAATACTATGACGGATGAACCTGTAAATTAACGTGTATATACATTTCTCATATTAGGATTCATTCACTAAAAAAATTGAGTGTCGTTTAAGGAACAGTGTTAATTTATCACATCACTTAGGTTTATTGAATTCTATGACTGTTCACACACACACACGCGCGTCTAGGACATCATTTCTAAACTAGACTTCTATAAGGCAAATAAACGTGACGGGATCACAGCTGTCGTCATAAAGAAATCTGCTTCTGAGCTGGCATCACTGTTCTCTAAACTCTACAATTCTTGCCTCGCTGCTTCCTGCTTTCGAGTTGGAATTCCTCTGTAGTTTTTGTGTTTAAGAACTCTGGAGAAACTTCTAACCCCTCTAACTATCGTCCTATTAGTCACCTACCGTATTTCTACAAATTATTCGAGGCTTTAATTGATGGTGAAGTGCTTAAACAACTTACCTCTCACGATCTACTCTCTGACAAACAATATAGATTCCGTTTTGCCCAGTCTACCGCTGACGTGCTT
This sequence comes from Acanthosepion esculentum, assembly GCA_964036315.1. Taxonomy (NCBI): domain Eukaryota; kingdom Metazoa; phylum Mollusca; class Cephalopoda; order Sepiida; family Sepiidae; genus Acanthosepion; species Acanthosepion esculentum. The sequence continues at coordinate 28,009,965 of OZ038488.1, forward strand.
ACGGCCATCATTGGATAGCTGTGTCTCTAGATATCTCAAAGGCGTTTCACAGGATTTCACATGCTGGTTTTCTACGTAAGCTTCAGAGATAGAGTATTACAGGAAGATTGTTTGATTTTATCCAATCATTCCTCCTTGAAATGGAGGTCGTTCTGAACGGGCTCGCTTTCAGTTCCTCTCACACGAATGTGGGTGCCCCCCAAGGCTCTATTTTGTCTTTGCCTGCCCGCCATCAGCATGGCTGATGCTCGACTCCTCCAGAGTGTCTCACTGCACCATCGTTGCCTCACATTTCAACGTACTTGCGGTGGGAAAACTACATTGAATCAATATGTGCATCTACTGCAAGGAAGATTGGTTCACTATGTCGTGCCAGAAGTTTTTTTTTGTACGTCAAAGTCCATCTCGCACATTGACAAATCAACTATTCGGCTGTGCATTGATTGCTATATCTGGTCTGATACTTTTGCTATTCATCTAGGGGTGCTTGACAGAATCCAAAGAAGGATCTGCAATGTAATCACACCTGACTTGGCATCTCGACTTCAGTCACTTACTAAGAGGCGTGATGTGGCCTCCCTCTGTCTTTTCAACAAATATTTTCAAAGCAAATGCTCTGACGAACTTTATTCCGTGGTGCCCTGACTACATGACTTTAAGCGTGCTTCTTTTGAAATAGTTAAATGCAACCGCTACTTTTACGCCAACAGTTTAATTCCTCGCAATTCGCGACAGTGGAACTCCATTTTGTTCACCTTCTTCCCTGATAAATGCAAACTTCAAAATATTAAATGCAAAGTCAATCACCCTCTTCTGTTGCCTTGAACACCATTCATCATTAATCGTTTCCTCAATCACCATTTATACTTTTTTTCTCTCACTTTCACTCTCTGTACCCTTCTGCGTGCTATATATATATATATATATATATATATATATATATATATATATATATATATATATATATATATATATATATATATATATATATAAGGGGTCATTAAAAGGTAAGAATGCCGATAACTACTTCAACATATCTCGGACCAATCTGTGTGTGTGGGTCTGTGTCTGTGTCTGTTGTCTGTGTGTATGCGCATGTGTGTCTATGTTTTCTATATTAGCATTGTTGCATACGAATAAGGATGAACTGGTAGTCTGACGGACATATATTAGAATTCACGCAATAGAAACCTGGAGAGAAAAAGTGTAATTTATGACATCACTTCTGTGTAATCAATTCAGTCCTCTCCATGACAAGATACACACGCACATGTATATGTGTGTGCGTGTGCGTGTGCGTGTGTGTATGTGTCCGCCAGATATTTTGAAACGGTATGATGTACTGCTTGGCATTAGCGCTGGGAGCTCCAATACGAAGATTTCAGAGTATTTGGGTGCCAATCTGAGGACAATGCAGGAAATTTGGAAAAAGTAGGATGAGTCTAATGGTGATTACAAAAGTGTTTGGAAGGATCACTTGTGATTGCGACGTCATACCTTCATTCATATTCCCACAGGGCCTCAGACTCAAAACAGAGGCCCACAACAAGTGACTTAGGAGGTAGTGGTGCCCTGGGTCAAGACGGTGGCTGCTTGAAGAGCCTATGTTTGGAAACAGGACTCTGCACCATGCCACACAAACAGGATAACACAGTTATGGCTGTCAAACAATTTCTGCGAACATATCCCCCTTTACATCTGACTAACTCTCCAGATTGCAACCCCTTGATTATTATGTGTGGGGCGTAGTTGAGCGAGATACAAACAAAACGATTTTAATACCAAAGATGAACTGAAGACGAGTATTATGTCAGCATTCTCCAACTTAAACAAAGTGACCGTCCAGACGAGTTGCAGGAGATTCCGAAATCGTGTGGAGACCGTGGTTGAAGCCAATATCGATTTTATTGAATAAATTTAAGTAGTTCCAGATATTTTTTTTGTGTGTAGTTTTGGTAAATATATTTATAAAATGAGATGCCAGTGTTATATTCATTTATACGACAATTTACCCATCGCACACTGTATAAGATACGCATCTAAGGAAAGATATCTGCGTATACCTATGAGAGAAAATGTACACAGGGAGAGGCACGAGGTTTTCAACCAAGTGTAATATAAATTGAACTCATTTGCTTTACACTTTAGTATTGCCTAAACCCTTGTGAATATATTCAGTCGATTGATTGGTGCCGTTTTGGCGATAACCGTAAAGTAAAACATTTTATTTTTAATTTACTTAATTTTTCGTTATTTGAGACCATTTCTTTTACTTTGTGATGAATATTTACTTTTTCTTTCTTAAAACATCTATTCTTACATTGTGTTCTTTCTTTCATCTCGCTGTTTATTTTACCCTGTTTTTTTATTTTCTTATTTTAATTCTGTATTTCTTTATACTTTATCCTCCCATACATAAGATGCACGTTGTTTTACTCTTTGTTCTCTTATTTTTTTAAACTATTTATATTCCTTGTTTTCTTTCCTCAAGTCGGATATTTCTTTTTCATATGTACTGGATTTATTTCACTCCTGTTCTACTTATATTTCAGTAAGAGACATATCTTATTTTTTTTTGTTTTTTGATGTTATTTCAAAACTTGAATGGATAAAACAAAACTCAGTAAATACCTTAATGCCATCATAATAAACATAGCTCTACAGATAAATATTTTTGGCATTTCTATATTTATATCGCCCTGGGTATGACGATAAACTACATCCGCATCCTGGGTAAGACGATAAACTACATCTGCGTTCTGGGTAAGACGATAAACTACATCTGCGTTCTGGGTAAGACGATGAACTACATCCGCGTCCTGGGTATGACGATAAACTACATCCGCGTCCTGGGTATGACGATAAACAACATCCGCATCCTGGGTAAAACGATAAACTACATCCGCGTTCTGGGTAAGATGATGAACTACATCCGCTTCGTGGGTATGACGATAAACTACATCCGCTTACTGGTTATGACGATGAACTACGTCCGCGTCCTGGGTATGATGATAAACTACATCTGCGTCCTGGGTATGACGATAAACAACATCCGCCTCCTGGGTAAGACGATAAACTACGTCTGCGTTCTGGTTAAGGCAATGAACTACATCTGCGTTCTGGGTAAGACGATGAACTACATCCGCTTCGTGGGTATGACGATAAACTACATCCGCGTCCTGGGTATGACGATAAACTACATCCGCGTCCTGGGTAAGACGATGAACTACATCCGCTTCGTCGGTAAGACGATAAACTACATCCGCTTCGTCGGTAAGACGATAAACTACATCCGCTTCCTAGGTATGACGACGAACTATGTCCGCGTCCTGGGTATGACGATAAACTACATCCGCGTCCTGGGTATGACGATAAACTACGTCCGCGTCTTGTATAAGACGATAAACTACGTCCAACAGCAAGGCGGTTTTGAGGAGCGTGGAACCACCTCTTAATTGATGGTGTTCTTAGGTCCACCCTGACCCGGGTTGGTAGCACCTGTTAGCGTCCCAGTTATGGGCAAATAGTTAACCCAAAACTTGTGTAAAAATAGGTTTTAATACCAGAAATACTTTGTAATAAAAAAGATTTTTACCAGCAATAATTTTTGAAGGAAAGATTATTATCAGAAATACTTTTAAAAAAATACCAGCAATACAAACAGCTATACATTCTTTGAAAAAAATATCACCAGCTATAGATTTCTTCAAGGAAATATATTCCCAGAAATAGATTTTTGAAGAAAAACATTATACGAGCAATAATAATTTTGTCGGCATTAAATAACATATTGAGGTAGATATGCCGTAAAACAAAAACCAAATCTATTTTTATAATTAACAAAGAAAACTTCCATTTTTACCGTTTTTATTTTTCCATTATTCTGCTACATATTACTTGCATGTTTAAATATCATTTCTCGCCCGATTGTTAATGTATTCAATCTCGCAGGTATATTGGTAGATATCATCTAATCGTTATTTTATTTCACGTTCACCTATTTATTTTTATTTATCTACTTGATTTCTTTTCATTTCATGGATATCATATTTTTTTTACTGTGAGGTTCGTCATGTGCAAGATCTGGGGGCAACCCGAGGTAGAGGGTTAAATTAAGAGACAGTGTATATGGATAGGTGAATGATAATGTTTAACCCTAGACTTGAACAGGGTAAGATTGTAGCGATTGGGGAAACAACCTTTAGGCGTTCCACAGAGCAGTGGAAGGAAACTCATCGAGTGGAAGTTGTTCTTACCGAAGAAATACGGAAGGGATGTAGGTTGTTTGTTACAATGTAAGTGTCTGGGCGGGTCCTGGATGTGAAGGTTATGATTGCTGGAACCACAGAATATAGTTCATCCATGGGAGTAGGGATAGAGCAGTGATAGGATTGCCACATCTCTGTGAGGGAAAAACTGGAAAGTAGAAAATAATTTGTCACCCAAAAGGTGTCGGAGACGCTTTTATGACCCAATCGAGATTGGAAATAGCGGACTGAGCAGCTCCCGTCCTATTATGTCACCAGTACTCCATTCCTGGTCTGATCTTGCATTTGTAAAGGTAAAGGGTAGAATGAGGAGTCAGGTGCAGAGAGCCATTTTCCCTGCATCTTTATCGAGGATACGAGTAGTTTAATGGTTAATAGCTATTAACAAGACTGAATTCCAACCGAGTTCGTTTAATTCACCTGGAAATTTATCCGAGTGAAAGGCGCTCTAGTCTCGGAGAAATATAGCTCAGAATTCAAAACCGTCTCTAGCCCTGGCTTAGCACATGCAATTCTATAAAAAGTATTTTTAAATAAAAACGGTAATATTAAAATTGCGTGAAAAAAATAATTGATACGTCGGAACTGTGTAAAAATTAATACAGAATATATTTTAAGTATAACAAATAATATTAAATTGTATTAAAAGTAATTAAGAAACTTAAAGATTCACTAACGCGGTATCATGTTTCATTGTTGCTTTTTATTTGTGGAACCTCTGTTAACACTCTTTTCTTTATGAAATCCTCGTATAGGACGACATCTCCGATGCCATCTAGCGTGTTCGATATATTTTGCCAATAATATGTGCGTTTAACGTTTCTTCTCAGGCGTCGACGATCCACTTGTAGATGTCTTCAAGCACTGATTTTCACATTCTGCCTCCCGATCTGTAGATGTGATTTATTTCCCTTTGTGAAATACGCAATTAGATAGACAGTATCTCTCTGGTAAATAAAAGAAAATCTAATTCGCACAGATTGTTGTCCGTTTAAAATACTAGGAAAACGGGATTGTGTTCTAAACTAACGTATAAGGCGCAGTAAACTTTTGGACACAATGTTTGCAGAAAAGTCCTGCGTCTCATACAAAGAGGAAAGCGGTATCTTTATAAGCTGGTGTACCGATAGATGTAAAAAACATGTAATGCAATTTAAAGATTAGTAACCTAGCATCTATATTCAAATGTTTAAAACACCTGTTCAGCAACAACGTACAAGGTGCAATGCCCTGAGGCGTGGTGACAAAATTGTTGCAATATTTTTCATACATTTATTTGCATCTGGTCAGACACAGTCTGTCGTCCATTGTTAACCTATTAACAAACACATACTCAAGTCCAAATTTTTTTAATAAAGCGTATCACAGATCAGGATCTCTTATTTCTTTACAGTTGTAGTTAACATTGATATCTAGACATATCTCATTTATTTATCCTCAGTTTTAAAATCACACAAATGTGCACATCTACACATGCAGAGATACACACGCACCTGAAACATAAAAACGAATAATGTGTAGCGCTTTAGGCGTGTAAAAACGAAGAAGTAAACAATCTTCAAACACGGATGTATAAATTTAGATAAATTTTATTATTGAGTATTAGTTTATTTCATGTTGAAAGAAAGAGATTACATTAATACTCGCGAGATGCTCACTCAAAAATGTCTTTTTTACCTTCCCCATAGGGAAAGAAGTGTGACACCTATTTATGTAGTTTTATATATGCGTGTAATTTCTAGTAGCAGGGTCGTTCAGACAGGCAAGGAAGCTGTGTTAATGCTACTGTTTACGTTTGTAAATAAACGCAGTCGGTATGCTTTTTTGCGTTTTCTAACTCAACATCGCTAAGCCGTTTTAGTAATATAGTATACTCGAATAAATATGCGAAAATATGAGAAATTAATTGAAAATTTCAGCTTGTATAACGAACAAACGACCGTGGTCAAAGGTTTACAGTAAAAACTAAACAAGATTTTTTGGCGAATTAATACGATCGCTTTTATAACCGACAATTCGGCTCCAAAATAAATAAAAACTCATGAGTATATTGGGTAATTAAGATTTTTCTCAAATTTAAATGACTCATGTTCGGAGGGAAATATGGTTAATCCTTTTTGAAACCTCAGAATTTATAGAAGTCGATGAACATAGTCATCTGACATTTTAAAATTCTCAGCCCTTTTAAAAATAACGTTGCTGATTGGTTAATATATGTGAATGTGGAAATTGAAATCGGAGACTACATTTTGCACAAGAAAACGAGTTAGTTTCCGTGTGAGCAGGTGTTACTACAATTTTTGGTTTTAGCATTTTTACAATTCTGTAACGGGATTCCATTCATATATATATATATATATATATATATATATATATATATATATATATATATATATATATATATACATATATATATATATATATAAAGGGAAGGTGTTATAGTAGTTCCAAACAGAGAAACACGTCCTTATATTAAAAAGAAGAGAGAAACCGCAAACGTTTTTGTTGTAATTTGGATGTTTTTTTGTTTTTTTTAAATATTATGCGTTATTTTCCATAATGAATCTAATCGAAAAAAGCTAATAAAAAGAATTGTAATTATTATTAAAAAAATAAACATTAAATAATTATATATAATTCATCATGATTTTCAATACGCACACACACACACACACACATATATATATATAAATATAAAAGTGAACATAGAAGTCAACACTTAGAGGCGACAGTCTGTTTCATGCTAGATGTAATCGTCAGGCAACTAGTGCTGTTATTTTTCTCGGATATTTATATATAAGGGTCAGTGGTGCATTGTGGGTAGTCTATTTTGGCGGTTACTTTTACCGGAAGTCATTTATTTGTTTATTTATTTATTTGCGTCAAATTATTTTGCTTGTTTTTATTTAATTTAATTCTTATTTTTATCTTATTTATTTATTTATTTTTTTATTTTTATTTTTTATTTTGATCGGTGTTTTTATTAAGGTAGTAAAAATGTGTTTATATAGCTTATTGTTGGTAGTCTATTTCTTCATATACATATATATATATATATATATATATATATATATATATATATATATATATATATATATATATATGTATGTATGTATGTATTAGGAAGTATTTTTTAATATATCCCACACGGGTAAAAATAGATCTAAAGCGAGACATATAACGGCATAACCACACATCTCTTCAATTCATAGTAACTTTTGAACATTATAGAAATTTGAAACCACTATAGTTACTGTAAATAGATATTTTTAAAGACTTCACTTGCATTTTCAGATTATTTTCCTTATCATTAAACAGTCTATTTAGTTTCATCTACCAGCCTGTGTATTCGGGAAATATTAAAGTAAAAGACAAAGAATTATAAATAAACAGAGCGCCTATACAAGCATGGGTATCCAGTTAAAATAACGTTTAAGTAATATAATCTGTCGGATTCTTAAATAAACATCCATCCCTTCTTTAGATATTGCTTGGTTTCGTTACCTAAGTAAAGAAACCAAGCAGATATGAATTTTTCGAGAGCCTGGTAATCATTTGTGTTTGTAAGACACTATTTAATTTTGCTTCTTGTTCTTGACCGACGGATATAAAGATGTGTAGTACAGGTTATCAGTAAATGAAACCAAATAGCGGTAAAAACTACTTACTCCAGTGGCAGACATTCTATAATAATTATCTCGTCACTAGTAACAGGAGAGAATGGATGATAACTTGACTTCTTCCCCATTCGGTCTTGTCTATTTGACATTTCTTTTAAAAGGCAATTTCGTCCGTAATACTGTTCCAATCATTTCATCAGCTTTGCCGTCGTATATATCAGAGTTCTGCTTGAGGTTGCCTGAGTTTTAGCGCGTTTTTAATTTCTCTTCTCATTCGAAACCACTGTGAAATCATAAGACAAAATCCATAATATCTTCGCCTTTTATCCAAATCTTCTGAGCTGAATTCAAAGGATTTTCTTCTAGCGGCTCTAGTTTGCTTATGAGTCAATTCAGCCAGAATCCCTGATAAGGCTTACATAAAATCCCTGTTTTCACCGAGATCTCTGATCTTTCGCGTATTCAATTAGAAATAAGGCTATATGACCACATTTCTCACATCGTTTGATCCTGATCTGCGATAAATTATGAGAGAGTTTAAGAATGGTTGGCACTTTGACGGCAGCAGTATTAATACTTAGAAATTTACCGGATTCCTTTTCTGATGGCGGAGTTGGTATTTCAAAGCATATCGACTTTAAGAATGAAAAGGAAAGTAAGCAAAATTTTGTACACATTTATAGTCAACAGCAACATGCGAGCTAGCTTACGGCTACATCACGTTGAAACACCGGTCCCCGTATGATCAGCGAAGGTAAGCAACGTCGAAGGTGGTCAATACCTAGATGGGTGATCGCTGGGGAATACCAGATGCTGTAAGCTTGGAGGTAAGGTATTTTTTGGACAATGGCTCGGAATTGTTAATCGACTGTCCGAATTTCCATTTCCCGTTGAGTTTCTTATATTCACTTACGAGCAAATACCCTTGGGAAAGGTATGAATCCACGTTTTCTCCCCCATCTATGGGTTAATTAGAAAAACTTGTGTTACTAAACCGTTAATATCTACAATGAAATAAATGTATTTACTGGCTTTAAATAATCGGAAATGGGTTGATAAGCCGTAAAAATAAATGAATCAATACACCAGATGCGAGCTCACACCAATTGAAAATGTGCTCGTTGTAATCATCATAAGCAGTAATGAGGCAAGGCAATTTTTTCTTCTAGACATATTTTACTAAATCTGTTTCCAACATTACAACTGTGAATTTCTTCCATGTGTCACACTATATAGAGAGGGAGTGGCCAACCTTTTCTTTTTTCGACACTTTCAAAAAAACGTATATACACGTATACGGCGGGGAATGGTGTAAATGTCTGAACAAGGACATCAGACTAAAACCTCATATATATATATATATATATATATATATATATATATATATATATATATATATATATATATATATATATATATATATATATGGTAATGGCTAAAAGGTTTAGCCGAAAGCGCTCGGACATACAGAACATTTGGATAATTTCTATATAATTTGTGTCCTGAAATTAAATAAATTCTAAAAACACAAGATAAATTAAATAAAAAATTCTTGAACCTTCTCAGTTGTATGTAATCAAACCGGTATAAAAGAGGGATTGTTGAATACAATTATGTATATATATATATATGTGTGTGTGTGTGTGTGTGTGTGAGTGTGTGTGGTCCATGTGAGCAATCATCGGTGCGAGTAAAAAGAAGAAACATTTTATATGAAGATGGGTTTGGAGAGGAATTCATTAAATTAGCATGAAAAATAGAAAGAACAAATAAGAACAAAAAATAGCATGGAAACTTGACTTATCGTGTGTTTAAATGTCACTAGAGTTGAGCTCAAAGAAGATTATATTTTAGGTGCCTCCTCTCAACTCGCCAAAATATCAGATTTAAACTTAGCACGCCAGTAAATAAACGAGAACTGTCTGAAGAAATTTATTCTTTTTGAACAACCACTGACCACTACGAAATTGGCTGTATTTTCCCCCACAACTCAACAGGAATGGGATAGGTACATGAATGCGTTTTTACTCCGGGTGGTAATTTGCAACGATTGTATTTGAATGTATTGATAGCCAGCGGGTGGGTTACGTTAGCCTTCATTGACATATACGATAATGGGGAATTTTAGTTTATAAGGTTGAACTAAAGTGATCTATCTCTACTTTTCCAGAACAAAACACATACAGACAGATAAACCAAAAGAAAAAAATTGAAGATCTCTATGTCAATCAAAATAGGCACACAATTCAACAAACCAATCGGCATTTTTCGTGTCGAATGGGCTTGTCAGAAACAGCCTTAACTGAAAATTTATGGAAGTTGTCTTAAATTAGAGATGTTAAATTTAAAGTTTTTGCTATATGTAAACAATGCGAAGAAAAAATCCATTGTTTTCCCTTGACTCATTTAAATATATATCAGAAAATTACTTTCACAGTAAACCTAAAATTATTTTATGATTATTCTTTTTCTTTGTACTTATGTCGTATCCTGCCAGCACGCTCAGATTTAAAAAAATCTATATATGGCCAAGTTTATTTTCGTTAAATGAAACGCATCAATAAATATAAGGTTACAGGACACTACGCAAGAAATCTCTGCAGTCGTATGTAGAGGATAAGAAGAGCGTTGTGCTGAGAACTGTTTTATAGTCGTTGAAAAAGGTTGTCTTGAAAAGGACAGTTTTGTAGTCGCTGAAGAGTGTTGTCCTAAAAAGTTCAGTTTTGTAGTGGATGGGAAGCGTTGTCCAAAAAAATGGACAGTTTTGTAATCACTGAGGAGGGTTTTTCAGAAAAGGGTAGTTTTGTAGTCGCTGAGGAGAGCTGGCGTTAGAAAGGACATTTTTGTAGATGCTGAGGAGCATTGGCCTGAAAGTTACAGTTTGTAGTCGGTGAGGAGGGTTCTCCTGAAAATGGCAGCTGTGTAGTCGCTGAGGAGCGTTGTGCTGAGGACAGTTTTGTCGATGAACAGCGTTGTCCGAAAAAGATGAGTTTGGTAGTGGCTGAGAAGCGTTGTCCTGAAAAAGTACAATTTTGTAGTTAGTAAGGAGGGTTTTCCTGAAAAGAGCAGTTTTGTAGTCGTTTAGGAGCGTTGTCCTGAAAAAGGATATTTGTCGTCGCTTAAAAGTTTTGTCCCGAAAAGGAAATTTTATGGAATATATTTGCTGTTGGCGAGGATGGCTGGCTAGAGCTGGAGATGGCTGGAGCTGCGGCCGATGGCGAGCAGGAGCTGCGGCTGATGATGCTGGCTACCTGGAACTTCTGCTACTGATGGCGGGAGCCGTGGCTCGGGTGTCGTTTGGAGCCGTTTTTTTTATCTTGAATCAGTTTTACAACAATGGCTTGGTAAACTTTTTTCTCGTTGCTTTTTAAAAGTGTGGGAATGCCAACAGGATATGACATGTGCTACTGTTACACATTGGGAACAATATTTATCATAAAAACTGTTGCTCAGCCGACATTAGAGAAACTTAAACAATATTTAACTTTCATGCTGGCAAAAATGGCGTATCAAAAGAATAGTTATTCCTATGACACTTCTATTATTGTATATACTTTTAGGTCTCTGGTCAATGTTTTTTAAAACAAGATTATAAAAATGGAAGAATCAGGCGTGTCTGACCATATATGGACAGAGAAGGGAGATCACCGCCCTCTGTGGGAACAGGTTGAGATCATAAACAAAGAACACCATTGGAAAATTCGTAAACGTAAGGAATCAGCACATATGCTAGGCCACAAAAATCTTCTGAGCCGACTAAGCACAGAAATGAATACGATATGGGATCCAGTAATAAGAAAAATTGCAATGTGATCTCTGGTAAAAAAACATGAAATGATAACAGCAAAAATTGAATATGAGGACTGGTAAAAACTGGGGGCTGAAGACATTACGTTTATAATACCCAGAAATTCATACACAGATGTCCTCAAGGACACATGGCACATTGGATAAAGGCATTGGTTAGATCAAGTGACAGTGTGAGTTCAATACTAGGTTAAGACAGTGGAGAACTTTGAGAGGGAAATTAACAAGAGATAGCTATTAACGTGGAACTAGAACAGTCTACCCAAGTGAGTGAAATAAAGGGTTCAGTTCGACATTCCAGCCACATGAAGAAGGCCGGAGCGTACAACGACCGAAACGCAATAATAAATATGGCGACAAAGATGAGGACAATAGTAAGAAATATAGACAGATACAAGATTATAGAAATATGTTAACAAAGCAAAAAGCGATGTTTGTCATGCACCTTTTATAGGGATTACCATTTTATAAAGAAATGAATTTGCAAAGTAGTCCCTTTATTTTTTCTAAAAATTTACAAAGATTTTAAAGCGTGCAAATAAACTACAATACAACATTTATTATTTACCATTTTATAAATAACTATGGAAATCCTTATTCATACTTATATAGAAATGCCTTTAAACTATTGGCGTTAATTCTCAAGAAGAAAGAATACTATCAGCATGACCCGGCGTTGCCCGGGCTTGATTCAAAAATCGTACGACACATACAGCAATCGCTATCACTTGACTTAATTATTTTTTGCCATTCCTTGCCTTTAAAGGAGTGCCCTTTGCCGTGCTAATGTTGCTACATACCTTACTTCTTGCCTATCTCACACTGCGAATTTTTTCTAAGCTCTATACTAAACATTAAATCTGTTACGAGAAAAGAGCTAGACAAAATGAACACAAAACATTCAGCTTTAAAAAGGATTCGTAACTGGAAAAACCGAATGAAAAAAGAATGTTAACAACAAATCCTTTTTACACCCAATCCAGTTCTGCGGAATCAGAATAAACGTTGAGTTTAAGCAAGCGAATGAACCAATTGGAGTAAAGTGCCATGCAGATTAAATTTTTCCCCACTTATGACGAATGCAGCTATCGATTTTTTTGCATGCTAGCAAGCTAGTTAACATTCATGCCAGTCAGGTGTTGGCTCTCACGCTGGCCAATAGAATCTTTCTGCCTATTCGTAGAGCCAGCTATAGGCTCTCACTCTGGCCAGTAGAAAATGGCCGCAAACTACATGAAAACTTCCGTAGAAGCATGAAAAAATCGATTATTTCCACTATCGATGGGAGTTGGGAAATGCAAAGTCGGTCTTCGTCTTTTTGCTATCTTGGAGCATGTGCATGTAAATTTTGGTACAAATCCGTCGAAAATTGCGGCCGTGCATTCGTTACACACACACACACACACACACACACACACACACACACACACACACACACACACACACATACTGCCTTTTATAGATAGAGATGTACAAATCTATTTTCATATGTCTGGCTTTTTCTAAAAGAAAATTCTACTCCTCGCTTTTTAAGACAATAATCATTGCCGAAGTAGTCAAACAATGTCTACTGAAATAACAGTATCAATGGAATAACTGTCCTTTTGATATACCGTTTTTGACGGGCACGAACGTTAAACATTATAGTATTTAACCGATCTTGTTTTAATATCATGACTGCGTGAGCGTATAAAACAGTAAATATTTAACTTCTATTGATATAATAAAATAGATAAATAACAAGTGACATGATAAAAATAAGAAAATATTTAAACTTCGATTAATATGAGAAAATTTATGAGGCAAATGATTTCTAACGAGATATTTGAGTAAATCTATGATCTACTCAAATATCTCGATATAATGAGACCTGAAATTATGGATAATTAAATATGCAGCTTCCCGGTTTGTAAGCATGTACATTAGCAAATCGCTACATTATGATTTCGCCAGAAAGCTTGAAAGTACTTAATGCGGCTCTCTTGATGTGATTTTATCATATTACCTTTCTTTCCTTCCTGCCTTCTTTCTTTCTTTCATTCTTTCTTTCTTTCTTTTTGCCTGCTTCTTTCTTTCTTAGAACGTTTTTCCTGTACTTGTCTTTCTTTCCACGTTTTCTTTCTTCTGTGCCGTGTAGGTAATTTCATTATATTATATTTATTTTTCTTTCGTTCGCGCTACGTATTTCATTTTATCATATAAACATTCTTTTTCGTTATTTCACATCTTTTTTTCTTTCTCATCCCTCTTTCTTTCTCAGCACACCTTACTGTAATTTTCTTTCTTGAAGTGTTTTCTTTCTTTCAATCTTCTGCGATATGAATGTCATTTCATTATATTACATTTCTTTCATTCACTCTTTCTTTATTCTTCTGTACTATGTATATCATTTTATTATACTATCTTTCTTTCTTTTAGTTTGCTTCTTTCTTGCTTTCATTTTTACAACGAATTTCTTTTACATTTCTTTCTTGCCACGTTTTCTTTCTTCTGTGTTATGTAAGTCATTTCATTATATTACATTTATTTTTTCTTCCCTTCTTACATTCTGTTTAACTTTTGTCTATCTCTCTCTTTCTTTATTTTTTTGTACTATGTATTTCATTTTATTATATTCTTACTTTTACTTTCTTTCTTGCTTTCTGAAAACGTTTTTCATGTACTTTTCTTTCTTGCCATCTTTTCTATCCTTCTTCTGAGCAAGTCATTTCATCATATTACATTTCTTTCTCTTCAGTTTTTTTTGCTGCCTTTCTTTTTCTATCTCGCTTTCTTTCTTTATTCTTACGCGCTATGTATTTCATTTTATCATATTACCTTTCTTTTTATTTCTTTGTCTTTCTTTCTCATCTTTTTTTCTTTCTTGGCACGCCGTTACAGAATTTTTCTTTCTTGCCATGCTTTCTTTCAATCTTCTCTGATGTGAATGTCATTTCATCATATTTACATTTCTTTCTCTCCTTCTTCTGTGTTGTGTCATTTTATCATATTATCTTTCTTTTTCCTTAATTTAGTTTTCTTTCTTTCTTTCTCAATTTCGTTTTCTTTCTTTTTTTCTTAATTTCGTTTTATTTATTTCTTTCGCAATTTCGTTTTCTTTCTTTTTTATTTTCGTTTTTTCTACCTTTCTTCCTTTATTTCTTCCTTTCTTTCTTTCTTTCTTTCTTTCTTTCTTTCTTTCTTTCTTTCTTTCTTGATTTCGTTTTCTTCCTTTCTTTCATTCTTAGAACGTTTTTCCTGTACTTGTCTTTCTTTCCACGTTTTCTTTCTTCTGTTCTGTGTAGGAAATTTCATTATATTACATTTATTTTTCTTTCGTTCGCGCTACGTATTTCATTTCATCACATTACCTTTCTTTTTCTTTTTTTCACATCCTTTTTTATTTCTCATCCCTCTTTCTTTCTTAACACGCCTTCCTGTAATTTTCTTTCTTGCCATGTTTTCTTTCAATCTTCTCTGATGTGAATGTAATTTTATCATATTTATATTTCTTTCTCTCTTTCTTCTGTGCTGTGTAATTTTATCATTTCTTTCTTTTTTCTTAATTTCGTTTTCTTTCTTTCTTTCTTTCTTTCTCAGTTTCGTTTTCTTTCTTTCGTAATTTCGTTTTCTTTCTTTATTAATTTCGTTTTATTTCTTTCATTCGTAATTTCGTTTTATTTCTTAATTCCGTTTCTTTTCTTTCTTAATTTCATTTTCTTTCTTTCTTTATTAATTTCGTTTTTTCTTCCTTTCTTTCTTTCTTTCTTTCTTAATTTCGTTTTATTTATTTCTTTTTAATTTCGTTTTCTTGTTTATTTTGTTTTCATTCTTTATTTCTTTCTTAATTTCGTTTTCTTTCTTTCTTCATTTCGTTTACTTTCTTTCTTAATTCAGTTTATTTTGTTTCTTAATTTCATTTTCTTTCTTTCTTTCTTTCTTCATTTCTTTTTTTTTTCTTATTTTCGTTTTCTTTCTTTCTTTCTTAACTTCGTTTTCTTTCTTTCTTCCTTAATTTAGTTTTCCTTCTTTTATAATTTCATTTTCTTTCTTTCTTTCTTAGAACGATATTCTATACCCTCCTTTCTTGCCATGTTTTCATTCAACCTTTATTTCTTAAGACGTTTCCTTGTTCTTTTATTTCAAACCATGTTTTTCTTCCTTTCATTCCTCATGTATTGCTTTAACATGTGTCCTTCTTTTAATTACAGCGTCTAGAGGTGGGGTAATATTTTGCGAGACCACTCCGGCTGGCTATTACAACTTTTCTGTTGAAATCGCTCCTCTGAGCATACGTTTATTTATTTATGTATTCAAAATTTCTGCGGCTTATCACATAAACATATTATTTAAAACCAGAAAATGTTTTTAGATTGTACGAACTTTTTGAATTAATAATGGAAGGTATGTTTCAACGTAATGTAGACATACGCCACTGTGAATACAATCCTCTTTGATATGCAGTAAAATGGAACAGTCAACACTAATTTCTTTCTAACTTAATAATATTTTTTTGTAATTTTACATACGTAAATAACAGTTGCAGATAATATAGCGGTTATCAACGTGGATAAGCACTGTTGTACGGTCAAAAGACCATCTAATTCAGTGTGTTATACTAGGCTCCATGTCTATGTATTTAACCATTGTGTGTGAATGAAAGTCTTCTAAGGCTGACGTCAATGGTCAGGGCTGAGCGATCTCCCAAAGCGAGCAACGGTCACACCTACGTGACCAAAGCGAGCATTCAGTTTGGTGGATATCGGCTGTGGCTAAACCGGTAAAGAGATGGGCTTTACTTACCCATGGCGCACTACATATGAATACAAATCTCTCCGGTTTTTAACGGAGATGTATAACGTGAACTGGTCAATGCTCAGCTGCTCGTTGACATTACAACCATACCCCGACATGGGATTGAGTGGTCAATTTTATCGCTATCTTGACGTTATGCGACATTTCTTTCGGGCATGCTTCCTCGACTTTGCCACGAATTTACTTCATCCCATCGACAAGGTTTAAACCGGGAATATGGCTTCTGAGACGACCATTAGGTAAGGTGTCAAATTCTTGCCCATCCGATATGTTATGAAAGTCTAATTCCGTATGCAGTCGTCGTTTCTCACCGGTAAGCGAATTGGGACAATGTTGCGGAGTCGATATAGAACACCTCATTCGGTTTGATATCTTCCTAGACGATGTTCTGAGTCGTGTGCACTCACAGATGTGAAGATATACGCTTTAATCATTGAACATCTCTATTCATAGAAAACATTGTTTCTATTTTCACTCCAGAGGCCAATATACAATGGGTGAGTAGGTGGATGCAATACTGATGACAATTATTCAAAGCTCGGTAATAAAAAAAATCAACATCCTTTATCAAATGTTTCAAGACGTACAGTAACAAAAAATATAATCTACAATTGGAATGCGATCATTAATGGGATACCGTGAATGCATAATACATAATATTAAAGTAAAATTAATAAATTTTAGACACTAGCCTTATGGATCAATGTAGTTGGTTGGTTGATTTATTCTAGCGACATATCTACATTCTCTGCGTTAAATCAACCATTCGCCTAATCAATAAATCAAACATTCGACCTTGCATGGTATACTGCTGCCATATATGGTCTGGTGAACCCGCTGTTCGTCTTTAGGTCCTCGACAAAATCCAGGGACGGATATGCAATATGGTTGGTCCTTATCTGGCATCTCGTCTACAGTCGCACTCTAACAGACGTGCCGTCGTCTCTCTCTGTCTTTTTGACAAATATTTTCATGGTAACTACTCCGACGAGCTACTTTCCATAGTTGCCAGACTGCATGAATTTAAGCGTGCTACTAGGCTGGCATCACCGTCCCACCATTTCACTGTCGAGAAGATGTTGCCGTCTCTTCTACTCCAATAGCTTCATGTCTCTCACCTCCCGTTTGTGGAATTCCCTTCTTATTACTTGTTTCCCTGATAGCTATAATCTCCAACTATTCAAATGTAATGTCAATCAACATCTCCAGATGCCCTAACCTATTCTCTGTCCTTCTCTTCATCCTTTCCTCCATCACGCTTATTTACTCTTGCTCCCCCCGTTAATTAAAACAAAACAAATTAAAAACGGGTCGGACATGTCTGAGGAACGTAACTGAAGTTTTTATTTTATACAAGGCGAACGAGTTAACAGAGTATAACATTGTATTACATTCATTCATCCTGACCCCAAGTAGGAAAGCTAGCGAAAAATATGTCCTCACGCGCAAATCCAATGTGTATCTTACAAGACGTTGGGTTTCATCCACATACCCAATAAGCATCTTCTCTTCACAGCGTCTACCTCCAAACTGTACAAACCGGGTATTAATATCTGTCCCTTAACTGTTACATTCCCGGTTAAGTGCAGGGTACAAAATAATGGAAGTGGAAGGACACTTAACCAATGAAAAAAGAACTTGATCATCAAAGAAATGATATACAAATAGTGCGTAATCTCTACTAAAGTAAACCAGCTAGATGGACAGACAAACAATTTTGTGATAAATAGTAATAAGCGTCGTACAAAGACGTATTTTCTCACCTATATTTAACCTATACAGCGAGAGGATACTGTGTTGATATCAGTTTCCAAAAAAACTTGAAATATTAAAAGAGATTTTCAAGGAAACTTAGAAAAGTATTACTGATTAACTGTAAGATAATTATATTTTTAAAAAGATATTCCGTCTCGCTTTCGATATGTCCTGTGAGTGTCAAATTCTCCAATCCTCCTGTTTCAATATATATGCTAGAATTGTCCACTATGCGTTTCTGATACTAAGTGAAAGTTTTCTTTTCTCCTTAAAAAATCCCCTACAATTCTGTCCATTGTATTCTCAGCATTTCTTTGCAAAACCACATCTGTGTTGTCTCAAGTGTGAAGAAAATGTCTAGCAGTCACTGCCAGGAAACATTCATGTTCCTAAATATTGTTTATTTTTAGGAAGGCTTCTCTCACTGGTCCAGTGCGCATACTGCTTATTGTCCCATATCTTAGGCCGTCTGTTATAACAATTCCCCGATACATAAAATGTGCTCGTTAATTTTGACGTTTCTAATTCGTACCTAGCATGTAATGGGAATAGGGTAAGTGGGTACTACAACCTTCACTCCGACCAGTTGCCGCCTAAGCCTGAGTTGGAACCCCGAGCAGTGCTGTTACACTCGCAATCTTATCAACATTTGTTTTTTCATCTACATTTATACAGAAGGTTATCGGGTTACGTTGGACCCGACGTACGCCATTTCGTCGATACGGTACCATCTTCCAAAATATAATACGTTCTCACGCGGTGCTATATAAGGAAGATAGCGTTAATTGAGATGGAATAATCTATTATGACAGGTCTCTAATTTGTATTTGGATTTATTTTCGGATTTTCTAGTGGAAATGTTCACCTACACAACATATGCTCCATTATTAAACATAATTAAGGTACAATAAAGCTTGTATTTTATATGAATACTACCTTATGAGAATTGAGATGTAGTAGAGTGGTGGGGTCTTCAGAATCATAGATTCGGGGTATTTGGGTAGCGGGTATCTTGAATTTCGTAGGGACTATGCGATCCTTCCATCTGAATGGGATTATCTTTTAAATTCAAGGAGGGAAAAGGTCGATCTGTGGGCCTATGCATGTGTGCAATACGCAGTATATTATTAGTAGCGGATAGACAATTGGCTCTTGAAAAGCTGATTTAAAAGAAAAGCATGTGAAATCTTTATTTATAGCTTTCTATGGACTCTAGAGACGATTATTTTTGGAGACTGGTTTCCTTATTTACAAGTTAAAATGTTTCCTTCTTTCTGATGGATGGTTGCGAGATTTTATTTTTATAGTTCTCATCCGATTTTTTTAAATATTTTCTTTTCAAAAAATATTTTGTGTATCATTTGCAGTCTGGATTTGATAGCCTTCTCTACGGTACCTGTCTTCAAGTGAAACGGTTTTGCAAAGTCGGAGTCTGAATTGAAAAGAAAAAATAACATATTTGTCCTGATTATAGTCGTATTCATTCCATGGATTGCAGAATCAGAAGCAGAGAGGAACGTACGATCCTGTCTAGCGTTCTATCTATAATTAACGCATTTCCCATGTATAAGACGCGTTTCTTTCCCTTGAAAAATGACTTCAAATATCACCCTGCATCTTATCAATACATGGTCAAGTTTTAGAGAAGACGTGGCCAACCCCCACGAACCGCAGTCACAAGATACAATCCATCAGGCGTATCAGAAATATAATATAAGCCTACAATAATTATTCATATGTAATATGTACCGTAAAATACGTTCGTAACATTGAACGCAGCCCTGAAACATTAGATTGGATTTGGATGTAAATACACCGTGTGTTGAGACACCATATGTTTTGTTTGTCAAGTACGAATTGTTTCTGATGTAAATAATGTAGAATATTGTGCTAAACTACAGAAAATCCAATTCTTAATTACCAACAATATTTAATAAACGGTCCAAAATGTGACAAGCTATTGCGACAGAAAGAAAATACATTCATCTACTCGGACTTGCTAGTACGGTAAGTTATTAAATTCTCAAATATTTTTTATCCCCAAAATATTTAACTAATTATATGGCGCGTATTAACACTTGCAGCGTCTTCGCGTACGGTACGAAACAAAATGTAAGTTCTTTTATCACGTGACAAAGTTTTTTTGTTTTTTTTCAGAAATGTCCATTTTATTTCTTACTTGATTCGATATCAAGATAAAAAAAATTAAAGAAGTAATGATTTTTTATTTATAAATCCAACAGATTTTATCACTTTAAAAGTTATTTTTAGTAGACACTCATATTTGAGTAGACGCTCATTTTATTTATTGAACAGAATATTTATTTATTTATTTTCGTCTACCGGCCTGAACATTCGAGAAATAATATAAAAAACAAATATAGGGAATTTTGTGAAATAATAATTGTGGCTCCTGTCTTTGTGGTAAGTACTGAATTTTAGACTCAAAGGTAACATTGCTTGATTTTGATTTTACGGCTTGTCAAACTTTTACATGTTATTAAAAGCTAGAAAATATATTCGGATTGTAAGAAGATTTTGACGCTAATAATGATTTACTGATACAAGTTCTACTATTTAAGCGATAGCTGGGAGTAGCAGCGATAGTTTCATCCATGTCCTAACGTTATTTGCGCTTTAGTAAATATAGCGAACCCTACAGGAATTGAAACCCGCTCCAATTCCGAGCCGTTATCTATTACAACACCCGCACAAATAAGTTTACACTTCCTGGTATTCCCAATTTGCTTAATTTCGATGATCTTGCGAAACCCGTTGTTTGAATGCAACCTCTCAGCGGAATGCAATCAATAATTTACTAGTACTAAATTACTATTGGCGATATCTTTAAATATGGACCGCAAGATGTGGACAATTTGCATCCGTTTTGTAGTGTTCAAAATTCCGTGAATGTTACCCGAAACGACAAGCACTTGATAAAGTCCGGTAGCAAAACGGCCAACAGCTCGGGGCAATAAGAGGGAGGCAATAGTCCGTGATTAAATACTGTTCATAATGATAACTTCTTAGGGTAACTCGGCGTGGTGTAATGGTTAGCAACTTTGTCTCACTCGGAAAACATTACAACTGAGTAATGAGTTCAGTTTCTCACTGGATGGCCCATAATTTCGACCTTCTGTCACATCTAAGCTCCGCTTAAAAAATCACCATAATGATAACTCCTCATAAAAGAAATTCAAAGAAATTGTCTTTCTTTGTTTGTGATGGACGAATCCATCGTTTATTTTCTATCTATAAAAACGGTACATTTCAATACTATTTACATTATTCGGACTATTGTCCTCATCTTTGTCGCTACATCTATTACAACGTTTCAGCCGTTGTACACTCCGACCTTCTTCAGGTGGTTGGAATGTCGAACTGAACCCTTGAAGAAGGCTGGAGCGTTCAACGGCCGAAACGTTGTAATGAATATGGCGACAAAGATGAGGACAATAGTCCGAATAATGTAAATAGTGTAGATAATGCCTCATCTCAGAAATATAGACAGCACATTTGAAGTATCGTGATTGATTGAGAACGTTTTTATATTTAAGGAATTAACTTTTTCTTCCTCTCGTAATCTATGCCTCGTGATTTTCGTGTTTGTTTATTAATTTTAATTCGTTTTTATCATTACGAATAGAATTGATTTTCTAATTTCGATTACGACGATTTTATATTTTAATCATGCACCAGTCTCACTCTCACATTTATTCCTTTAAATATTTATTTCGTTCTAGGGATCCTTCCCTGCATCCCATTAGAATGTCTGAAGCTCAACTTCTCGTGAGCTCCTCTCTGCGGCTGCTCGGTCTCACGCTGTCTGCTGACCTGAGATGGACCAATTACATTGAGTCGATTACTTCATCCACCTCAAGGAAAGTTGGCTCCCTGTGCCGGGCCAGGAAATTCTTCTCCCCTGAATCGATACTCCAAATTTCCAAACAACCATCCGCCCTTGCATGGAGTATTGCTGCCATATATGGTCTGGAGCCCCTTCTGTTTGCCTCAAGGTTCTTGATAAGACCCAGAGACGGGTATGAAATGTAATTGGCCCTGATCTGGCTTCTCGTCTGCAGTCTCTTTCTCACAGACGCACAGTCGCCTCTCTCTGTCTTTTTATAAATACTTCCAGTGTAATTGCTCCGATGAGCTGCTATCGCTGGTTCCCAGGCTCCTTCAATTCAAGCGTCCTACGAGGCTGACATCCCGTTCCCACACTTTCACTTTTGAAACTGTTAAATGTAGACGTCTCTTCTACTCCAATAGCTTCATAGCTCGCACCTCACGCCTATGGAAATCCCTTCCTGATTCCTGTTTCCCTGATGACTATGATATCCAACTGTTCAAGTGTAACGTCAATCGACATCTCCAGTTGCCTTGATCTATCCTCTATGCTTCCCCACACCCTTTCCTCTAACACTCCTATTTGCTCTCGCTCCAAATCCTCTGTAACCCCTTACGTGCTAGTGGCTTCCAGCCTTGCCTGGGGTGAAAAGCTTAAAAAAAAATGTTAAAGAGAAAATATTTTTTGCCAATGATTTTGTGTGATGAATGGTTTGCAAAAAGGTTACTATGATATCCCCAACCTTTTTTAGTATTAAGATGTTTGATTAGTTCTATTTAGGTGTTAATTATTTTTTAGCATCAAATCTATCTTTAAATATGCAAATAATTATAGATTTTTGGTTTCTCAGTGAATCCGTAGTCGTCGATTGCTTTGTTGACATTCGTAATTTTCAATTTCGCCAAGCGTGCAACATTTTCAGCGTGAATTACATAAAGGAACTCTTATAATTCTAATGTGTTCACAGTCTAAAAGGTTTTTTAGATTTTAAATGACTTAATAATTTGTCTTTAAAAAACAAATAGCCTCGTGTTTGATAGAAAATCTACACCGTTTATTAATGTTACAAGTCTTCATGTGCTTTTTTACAAGTTTCATTCCTTACGTCCACAAATTCCTGTCCTTCGTACCTCTTAATAAATTCTGTTATGTTATCTCTTCTAAAACTTACTCCGCTATCCTTTTTCTCAAGCTCGCCAGGTAGGTTATGCGTTATTTCCTTTTTCCTCAATCTATCTCATGAGCATCAGATTTTCCAAGCGATCTCTTGGTCCTGGGTACGATGATAAACTACATCCTGCAGCAAGGTCAATGATCGAAGTTTTTGAGGAGTGTGGAACCCCCTCTTAATTTCTGTTGTTCCCTTGTCCACCCCTATCCCGGGGTGGTAGCATCTGTTAGGGTCCCAGCTATAGGCTAATAGTACCCCCTATAAACAAAATCAAGAGTGCATTATTATAAAATGAGCAGCAATAGATTTTATAGTACAATGATAATCAATGCAACAGTAAAAAAAATATAAAAAATACGTTTTTATAGTAAAATTACTAAAAATACATTTTAGGCTTTACGGACTATATATCTAAAAAAAAAAAAACATAACATTATCCTGAAAGCATAAACTTACGTACAACATTTGAAAGCATAAAAGTGTGTACAAAATATGTAGCAAGTATTTTTCAACAGATTGCAGTTGCCACCTTAACGCCCAAACGTTTCTAATTTCAGAGTTGTTGGTCTCTTAGATTGTTTGACAAAAAAGTCTTAAAAGCCCAGTCTACTCTGCTATATAGGTTGAGTGTAGAAGCGACAAATTGAGAATGCAATATTGGCAAGCCAATTTAAGCGCCGAAATAATCCCCTTAGAAAGATATTTAAAAAAATACCCTAAAATTAGCTTATCGTTGTACTAAAAATTAAAAAAATATATTAAAAGCACAATAAAATTTTAAATAAATATTTAAACCAGAATCGACAAATAATTGTCCAGGACTGAGAATAATAATAATGAAAAATTATATAACAGTAGGAATCCTAAAATTTGACAATTAAATAATAAGTTTCTTGCAGAATCTACAGTTTATCAGTGTACTATTTAATTTATTGATAGCCCAGCCTAATCTGCTGTGTAGCGCATAGAAAGCGATGAATTCAGAATGCAATATTGGCAATCCAATTTCATCGCCGAAATCTGCTGTGCTAAGCGCACATACATAATATATGCAGAAATATCGACTCAAATAGCCACTCAGAAATAAAATAAATAGCAACAAAACCATTAACAGAGGCCCTGACTTAGAAACTATGAATGTATAAAAAACTGTGAGTTTAAATAGCAGGAATGTATTTTAAATGAGGATGGAAAATGTGGCACCGAAATTCGAACGCGTATTGTAACAGCAAACGAGGCATTCCAAAAGCTAATGGAAAGAGGATGATTTTGTATATACGGTAATGAATGTTTGTAAATTTCGTCACTAATAAACAGAAGACTGGAGGAAAGAGAAATGTGGTTCTACCGGTGGATACTGAAAATAGAGTGGAGGGAACGCGTAAACAACGAGGAAATCAAAAAGAAAATGGCACTAAAGAGGACATTTATATTAAGGCTCTGAAAGAAATAGCTGAGATTTGTTGATCAGTTAATGAAGAATGGGTGATGGAGAATTTGATACTCGCAGGATATATCGAAGGCAAAAGAGACAGGAGTAGGCAGCGGAAAAACTACCTGACAAATTTGTTTTGAATACATGGTGGAAGAGTGGTGGGAACTATAGTAAAATGGCAAACGTTGCTAATGGATATGGAACTATGGAGAATCATGATCGACCACTAGCCCTGAGTATGAGGATAAACTAAACCCGTCAGCAAGGTCTCTGATCAAAAGATTGCAGGTATTGACGAGCGAGGAACTACCTGTTAATTGTTATGATCAGTAAATGAACCACCAAACACTATGAAAGTATATAGACACCAGCAATACATTATATATATATATATATATATATATATATATATATATATATATATATATATATATATGTACACACAATAATATTATTTACCTGGAAGTTTTTCCTTCTTGTTGGTTGTTAATCACAGTCACATCCTACTTCTTCTTCCTTTTTTTGTAAGACTTGCGACTTTCAGTTCAAACTATCAAATATATATTTCAGAAATACTATATATTTCGAACGACATGTGTGCGTGTTTTTTGTTCATGTAAAAATATATTTTTTTGTAATCCATTAGATATTCTCCTTTCTTTTCTACAGCCTTTTCCGAAGTGACACCAAATCTATTCACATCTGTTCTGATCAACTGTACTGTCACCCTTATTTGTTAATGAATTCTCACCGCATTGTATCTGGTGACTCTTTCTGTGGATCGAATTACACCAATTATCGATTCTTTCGAATTAAGATATTTTCTGTTTTTTCAAGTCGTTTACGAACTCTTCCAAGTATTCCAGTAATGATGGATACAGCTATAATTTTTATATTTCACCATTCTTCATCGCGACACAGAAATTACTATGTTTCGGAACTAAAAATCATATTTTTGTTCCGTTAGCAAGGGATGTTGCATAAATTAAAAAAAAAACATTTACGTTTTTTTAAGCAAAGTAGTAATTTATAAATTTGGAATCTCATTTCTCCTCGAACATAATCTCTTCAATCTAATACTACTTTTCTTTAAAAAGTAAATATTTTTTCTAAAGTTATTCCACATCGCTTGATAATGGAGCACATATTTTAATTTTAATTTTTAGTTCTGAAACATAGTAATTTCTGTGTCGCGATGAAAACATATTTTTAAATAATAACATTATGCTCTACTTTGTATTGAGCACTTTTTTCAAAAAAGTCAATGCTAAGGAACTGCGGATTATTAATCTGATTGTTCCTTCTTTATACACACACACACACACACACACACACACACATATATATATATATATATATATATATATATATATATATATATATTGGTTCCTATTAAGTAGAGCACTATCTATCTTTAAATGAGCCATGTAGTTTGTGCCGACATGAAAAGTTATATATAATATAATTAAATTTCTTACAAATAAAGATTTATTTAATCAACGAAAAGGAATAACTGACTTTTGTAGATATTGCATTGTGTTCACTTTAAAACTTAAAAAACTTTCATAATTATATATCTATTATTTAATTACAATTAAAAAATGAGTACTTAATTCCTAAATTTCAAATTATATTTAATTTTGACAATGCTATATCTAACATATATTAAATATAATATATATCGCTCTGCCTTTTCTACAAGTACTTCCACGGTAATTGCTCCGAGGAGTTGCTTTCGCTTGTCCCTAAGCCTCGTGAATTTAAGCGTCCTACGAGGCTGGCATCCCGTTCCCACCCCTTCACCGTTGAAACTGTTAGATGTAGACGTCTTTTCTACTCCAATAGCTTCATGTCTCGCACATCTCGCCTATGGAACTCCCTTCCCTATTACTGTTTCCCTGACAAATACAATCTCCAACGGTTTAAGTGTAGCGTCAATCGTCATCTCCAATTGCCTTGATCTATCCACTTCCTGACATCTTTCATTCCTATCTGCTCTCGCTCTATATCTTCCGTAACCCCCCCTGCCTCGATCGACCCTCCGTCCTTCTCTTTCTCCACATCCCTTCCTTTACCACTCCTATCTGCTCTTCCTCCAACCCTTCTGTAACCCCATGCGTGATAGTGGCCACCGGCCTTGCTTGGGGTGATACGCTTAAAAAAAAAAAAAAATATAGCATTTTAGATCTTTATAATTGAAAATATAAAATATGATTGAATCATATTTGAAGCCCCTTTTAGGAAAGCACTAAATGTATTTGAATAAAATAAATAATGAATGAAAAGGCCGAAATTAAACCGTGGTTCAATACAAATAACTACGTGTATTTTCATGTATCTTATATATGTTTTAAAGAAGGTAGACAGGATGACACGCCTCATACATGAAAGCCCGTATCGTCAAGAAGAATTACATACCAACGCCAAACATTTAACCAACATTTTCACTTTCTCATCTTAGATTACACTTGTTCCCTGATTCGTCAACATAGGCAACGCCCATTTATAATTTAGAACTTAAACAATTAAATTTAAAACTACTTTGCTTTAAAAAGTAAATCATAAAAGTTATTCAATATCGCTTCATAATGGAATAAAAAAAATTAATTTTAATATTAATTTTTAGTTCCGAATCATAGTAATTTCTTCGTCGCTATGAAAACATATATTTAAATAATAATATTATGCTCTACTTTGTATCAAGCAATTTAAAAAAAAATAAATGCTAAAAATTTGTGGGTTATTAATCTGATAGTTTCTTCTTTATATTTCGATGCACCCATACACACACAAACAAACAAACACACACACACACATACACACACATACACACATGTTTTGTAGGGGTTACTAACCTGTACTATAATTATGTATAGTTGGTAATTGATATATATATATATATATATATATATATATATATATATATATTGATATATATATATATATATATATATATATATATATATATATATATATATATATATATATATATATATATATATATATATATTTATCAATTACCAACTATACATAATTATAGTACAGGTTAGTCTCTGTGAATATAACTGTACTATAATTATGTATAGTTGGTAATTGATATATATATATATATATATATATATATATGTAGGGGTTACTAACCTGTACTATAATTATGTATAGTTGGTAATTGATATATATATATATATATATATATATATATATATATATATATATATTGATATATATATATATATATATATATATATATATATATATATATATATATATATATATATATATATATATATATCAATTACCAACTATACATAATTATAGTACAGGTTAGTAACCCCTACAAAACAGTAATAAGAAGAACAAACAATAAAGCAATACAGACACATGTACTGGATTAGTTTATTGACTTTCATTGACGCTGTTACGCATCGAAATTGTCTGTGTGAACATCATCATTTTCGTGTCAGCCACCTGAAAAAGAAACTTGAATTCTCTTGAGGTGCCAAGACTTTCGAACCACCCTGTACAATTACCAACAAAACCGATTTTCGTAAAGCAGAAATACCAACCATAAACTTTAGAACAAAATGACCAAAATTACATTTTACATTAAATAATCTATAGACGAGGGTATGTCACTAAATACAACCAAAAAACTTGAAATGACTATGTCCTGTAGAAGACAAATGAAGAATCGCTCATAGCTTGACAGGTCCACCAGTAAAGATATGTTCATTCACAGAGACGTTAGAAGAACGGTTTATCTGACATAGATATATGTTCAAGTTGTTACTTATGTTTTTCAAGACAACAGTTGCCGTTTGTAATGCATAACCCAGGTGGATGTTAGACATTACACTCCGGTGTTTTCCCCTCATTGTACTTGATTGTACAAGAGGTACAGGCTAGTTTTTACGAGGACTTGTATTTATTCAGCTGGTCCATACTTTTATGGAGCCCAGAGGGTAACTCATTGAAGAGGAGGGTATTTGTTAGATAATAACCTTTCATGCACGACAGGTGATTTGTCCAGATTGGTTTGAAGCCTTGTGCAGCAAGGCTTCGACGACATGCCACTCGCTGTCTTGGGAATTTCGATTAAGAAACTACTAAGATGTCGTGCTGTCAACCCATCCCTCTGGAGTCGAACCCAACTTACTCTGTGAGTGCTAACTCTTGCGCTTCTTTGTACACTTCCATTAATATATATATATATATATATATAGATAGATAGATGGAAGCAAATATGCGGATATAGATCAGAGAGTATGAGAAAAAATATGGAAAAACAAAATATCCGAATATGCAAGTTTACTGTTTTTAATGTTGTTTCAATGACGACGTCAGACGTTTCGGTCTAGTAGACCTTCTTCAAGACATAGTTATTACAAAATAATTAAAATTAGACTTGACTTGAATATAGTCTAATTTTAATGATGTTTTAATAACTATGTCCTGAAGAAGGTCTACTAGACCGAAACGTCTGACGTCGACATTGAAACAACATTAAAAACAGTAAACTTGCATATTCGGATTTTTTGTTTTTCCATATTTTTCCTCATATATATATATATATATATATATATATATATATATATATATATATATTAATGGAAGTGTACAAAGAATATATATAGGCATACAAAGATAGTATTGAAACATGAACGTTTTTATTATAGTCTTTTCTGAAACATGAATGTTTTTATTATAATCTCTTATAATAATATTATATGTCTGTATGCGCGCGCGTGTTTATGAGTGTCTGTGTAAAATTTCATAAATAATTAAAAATATATCTGCAAAAAGGACAATAAAGACAAACTTATACTGATCTTAGTCGACGCTTTTCGGTCTGTGATGGACTTTATGAAAGCAGTATGTGAATTTTCTTCTGTAATAAGAATTTATAAATTAAGAGAAAAATGTCCTTAGTTTTTCAGGAATTTTAAATTTAAGAACACTATTTTTATATACTAATATACCAGGTTACTTGTTACCCTTCTCAAATGAATTAATTTTGTTTATAAAGACATGTTGCAAAATCAAATCCTTACATTAACATTGATAAAGTTACATTAACCTTGATAATGTCCAACAAAGGACGGAACTTTTCGATTGAGATAATTTTTCCTTTCGTCTTTATTATTCATATACATACATAGATACACACTCACACATGCGCACAGACACATATTAAGATATATATATATATATATTACGTTTTATATAAATATATATAATATATATAATATATATTAAAATACGTTTTCCATTTAACATTATTCTCTCTCTCTCTCAATATATATATATATATATATATATATATATATATATATGTGTGTGTGTGTATGTGTGTCTGTGTGTGTGCATATACATATATGAGACACCTTCTGTCAACCGATTCTCTTTCTTACATATTATAATATTCTGAACTTCACATGTTCTCTTCACACAATTCCAGCACTGTAAAATATACCATGATGTAGTCAACAAAATATTGTCTAGTACACTAACAACACGCAGTTCTTGAAAATGACCTAGATCGAATGTACTTTAACTTGTACCATTAAATGAGGTTGTATGAACGTAAAACTGGTCAATAATGATCTTATTTAATAACCTTCTACATTGCGTGGCTCTTGGGGCTTTGTAGTGCGAGAATAGAATATGTTGTCCAACGGGCTTTTACTGTTACACATGACGTCACTTTGAAATAATTCAAATTCTAACATAGTAAAATATGCCAATATACAGCCAACAGAATATTGTCGACCACACCAAAGAAAACTCCCCGTTCTTGATAACGGCCGAGAAGTACTTAAACAAACGAAACATTGAATGAGTTTGGATTAACATAAAACTGGTTCATACAAAAACCTTCTCCATTAACGATCTATATTGTGTGGCTCTTGGGCATTGTATCGTGTGAGCAAAATAAAACATAACTACAGATCCCTTGTAATGTTAACATTCGTCACGATGGGATAATTCAAATTTCAGCGGCTTCTCATAAAATCGCCGAAGTTAAGCAGTGTTCATCCTAGTCAGTAACTCGATGGGTGACCTTTTTCTGATCACAGGTGCTCTAAGATTTGATGTGCATGTGGTGTAATCTATAACAAATCAGAATTAGAACATTGCTATCTGATTTTCAATTCCAGTCGGGTTCTTTATTCTATAAATATCCTTGGAAAATGTATGAACCCATCTCTTCTCCCCCCAGCTTTGGGTTAATTAGTATGACGTGTATCATTGTATCATTATTATCTTCAAAATATTCTGAAAAATCTAAAAATATTTTCTGGCTTTAAATAACCTGTAAAAGGTTTATATGGCTATAAATATCCTGTAAAAGCTTTATCTGGATAATGTTGTTACAAACGATAAAATGTGGAAAACAGAAAATTGAAAACTATTAGTAAATAGGAATAGAAAATATTTCTAAAAGCAAAGAAAAGCGGACGAGAGAGCTATATAATCTCTAATATTCGGTATAGCTGTGGATGCTCGACAGTGTCTTCACGGATGAAGAAGGGATTTCATACGGCAGAGATGTGGTTCTACTATCGAATGTTTAGAAAATCAAGGAGGTTACTTGGAACTAACATGCAATAGGGAAAAGCGAATGGAACATGGTTGATAAATTGTGTGTACGAGGTCTGATCAAAATGTATCAGGACTGTTGCTATGCAGACCGAGCTAAATCACGTAAAGTGAAGCCGCTTGACACCGACTGACCTTGAAATCTGTCGCGCATACCTACTAAGATATCATGTTCTCGCTCACTTCCTTTGTTTATAGCAGTGCTTGGAAGGAAAGAGTGTAGAGCGTCTCACCACACTACAGACGTTCTATCAGTGACGTTGGCGTGTGCAGCCGTTTTTGATCATTGACAACATTTCCTAGGTCCGACAACTATCACAATCCGCAGGTGTCTAACCTTGCGACATTTGTCTCTAAAGCAATCGAAATTCCACTGGAAATGAATATGAATTCTAGACACCGAGGAAAACTAAGTGAGTGCGTTCGCTATCACCCCAAAATGAGTTCTAGAAATACCTCCATTATTGGAAACGAGGCTGGATAATGTATGAGACTTCAGAAGGGAACAATTTCGAAGGCCGAATTGATATGTGTTGCAGCTATTTTTTATAGACCAAGCCCGATACTTTTATATCAGTGCTGGTATGGATGGTGGAATATGGACTAAGAAGGATAGTAAGACAACAAATGTTACGTAGAGAAACAGAAGACAGGAAATTGTGGAGCGCCATTATTAGCCATATCCTAATGTTACATGGTAGAAAATGAAAAGAAATGATTTATGGAATATAGAATACGGTCTTAAATAAATCTATAAATGCTGTTTTATTAAGTACCAACTGGATACTAATTATAAATTTTAAAAAGACAATCTATGATTGTAAACAAGAGAAACATCCCAAATTACGGGCTACGAATGGGAGACATCAAAATGAAGGAAGGACAAAAGTTTAAATGTCTAAGAAAAGATTTGGGAGACGACAGAGAATATGACCGCGAAATAAGAATGTTATTAGGATAGGACATGATACCTTCTATAAAGAAAACGAAAAATAAGAAACCATTTTTCTTAGAAACAAAGTAAATAGTGCTGAGCGGTTATATAATATCATTCCTCTTATGATAAAGACTGCTGAACAATTTTTTGTCTGATGAAGAGGAGGTTTGAAGCGACAAAGAAATAATACTACAGAAGCTGGAAATAGTATGGGTGGAAATATGCAGGTCGGGAGGAAGTATCAAGAAATAAGGTTACTTATACTTAGAATCATAAGGACATAGTTAAAATTCTTATGATACACAATGAAGAAAGAAAGCATGTAAAAATTTGAAACTCACATTGCATAATGAAGGCAAGAGGGTTAGAGAGAAACAACGCGACGTCTACGTAATGATATTGTGTAAGCTGCTGGCAGGGAATATAAATCATAGTAAAAAGAAATAGATTACTAAGATCTACAAAGCATAGGAAATTGTGTAGAGACATGATCGGCTACGTTCTGAAACGACACATAATACAGAATTATAATTATTATTATAAAAATATAAAGAAGAATCTGAAGTATCCTAATCTGGCATCTCCGCTTCTATCAGTTTCTCACCGCCGTAACACAGTTTCCCTGTGTAATTATATAAATTTTTCATGGTAATTTTTCTGTTTAATTTCCCTCTTTGGTACCAAAACGTTCTCAATTTAAGTGCTAGATTGGCAGCAAGGTCTCGTCACTTTTACAGTTAAAATGGCTAGATGTTCTTCTTACGCACTTCTTGCCTGTGGAACTCTTTTACGGTTTCTAACTTCGCGGTTAACTTTTGAAGTTTAAATGCAATATTAATCGTTATCTTATTCTATGATGGTATTGTTCTCTCTCTTTAATAATGTTTTTTTTATTAATGCCCCTCATGTAACCCTTGCATCTTAGTGGTTTTTATACCTTGGGGTGAAATTTTTTAAAAATAAAAAAGGATTTTGCTTTGTTTTTTGTTTTTTTTTACATCTGACATCTTTTTAAAAAATTTCCAGATATTTAGTTTTTCCGGCAAGACTCCAAGACTCAAACAAGCCCGAAATGTATTGCCGTGTATTTTTGGTTTCCTTCTGTACGGCCGTGAGTGTGGGGGAGCATGTGGGCTGGACAGTACACAGCCTCCATATATCCTCACCCAAGCAGCCGCCTAAGAGTGGCTCGTCCAGTCTCACCAAAAATCGACTGAATTTTGAACAGATTCCCACCTTTATCTCAAGAGATAAACGGGCGCCTACTGATAATTTGAAATATAATTTGGAAATAGATAGTTTGAAACTGGAAAACTTCGTATGACTGCAGCAAACACTATCAAATAAACACGTTTACTGATTCAAAAATTTGTTGAGAGACTACTTTTTATACGTTTTCCTTTAACCGCATTCTCTTTCACTCTTTCTGTCTCTCTCACACACATATATATGTAGATACATGTATATGTGTGTGTTTGTGTATGTGTGTGCGTGTCTCTGTGTGTGTGTGTCTGTGTGTGAGTAAGTTTGTGTGCACGAAACGATTAACGAAAATAATACTTTTTACATTTTTTACCTGATATCAGAAATTCTCTTATCAAAGGAAGATAAAACATTTTTTATGCCGATTAGCGTGTTTTCTTTTACTTGTTTTAAATACATATATAGATTTCTTCAAAATACGACAGTTCTGAGTATATACAAAAATCCCTTAAAGAAATATATACATATATATATATATATATATATATATAATTCTAGAAAAAATATAGACATTTCTTTTATTTTCAGCCGCAAGTAAACAGCTGAAAACCATGAAATAAATATAGTTCTCTGAGATTTTAATCTGTCCATAAATTAGTCATCCAGGATTGATGTTTTTTTTATAACACGTGAAAACAAGTATTTCTTATTTATCAGAATTAAGGCTACCAAAAGACAAACTGTTTCGTTCAAATTTAGATAGTTTTCGGAAAGTCACAGAATGGGGAGACTTCTTTTACTCCGATTTTCATATAAGATCTCTGATTTAAATTCTGATACGATTGTTACTATCATTACATAGCTTTAAGATTTCTCATAACGAGGGGATACCAGGTTTGAAGTATATATGGAGAAATATTGTCATTTTTAAATCAATGTAAAACTGTTTCATGAATTAGAATCTATTGTCAAAATGCAAGAGAAATAACGTAACTGTCCAAAGAACAAAATTAATAAAGGTTACAATAAAAAGAAAAAGGGGAAAATAGTATCAAGAAAACAATATATTAAAAACCAAGTCAACAGATACGAAGGCAAACGTCTTCACAAACTATAAGTTGTTTTTTGCACACAAAAGCAACGTCTGACAAGGTAGATATGGACTGAATGATAATAGTTGGAAATGTCTTGTAATCGGACGGAATGCCTTTTGGGATCATGGCGATTAGTAAAACATCGCCAATAATTTCCCCAGAAATCAGGCGATTTTTCGGCTTGAATAATATACCCCGTAATAGTTTCAATACTGGCTTTGCGTAGCAATGTTAATTCCGTATACAGGGAAATTATTTTAGGCTTTCCCTTGGATAAATAGTGGTCTTTCAAAATGTGAACTGCTTTTCTCCCATCACCAGGGTCTGCTCTCCTATTAAGAGACAAACTTCGATCATCGAGAAACTGAATTAATTCATCAGGTTGTGAGCCCAAGAATAGACTCTGCTTTAACTGTGACGAATCAATATATGATCTATGGGAAGTAAAATGTTTGTGTTATGCGCGGATCCAAAAATTACACGAAATAATTTCGGCCCCTTTTGGTCGTCCCAATGACGAAGACTGCCGTGAAAAGATTGTAAACGCGTTTGTCGAATTAATTCATCACTGCTACACAAGAAGAACTCTATAACACAAACGAAAACTTATGGACACCGAAGAAAAACAGAATTTGCTGGTTAATTGTTTGTTTTGTGTTCACAAATAAAGCAAACACACTGTTCCTCACAAGAAGATACGAATTGAATAAGAAAAGGCTGAAGACAAACAAGCAACAGGCATTTTTAACGGGATAATATCTGTGAGGTTACTTTAATATTAATCTTATATATAATGGCATTTCGCTGACAGAGAAAACTTAAAACAAAGTGTATATTTTATATATACATATAGAGTAGCGTCATATGTCAAGAATGGCCGCGACAAAAATTAATTAGATTGATAGTGGGTTGCCAGCGTTGGATGTGAAGAACTATCAAAGTTTTCCATTGATTTTTTCTGCTGTGTTGCAAGATTATTTTAGCACTTTCAAACAGAATGTGAAGACAATTACAAGAAAACGGTCAAATGTTTGTACGTGGCACTTTATTTGCTGAAGTAACATTACATAATAAAAAGGAAATTGTCACATTAAAAACGGCAACACATTATCAATACATACATATATATATATATATATATATATATATATATATATATATATATATATATATATATATACATGAGTGTTTGTGTGTATGTGTAAATATAAAGTCTGTGTATATGTATATTTTATGCATGTAGTTGTCGACATGTTAATATGTAGATATACATTGCAATAAAATACATGTATGTAACTATGTATATCTATGTGAATGTGGATGCTTATAATTATATATTTATGTATGTGTATATGATATTTGTGCGGAGATTTGTATTATATTTGAACATATATATTAGATGTGCGGATTTGTAATTAAATCATATTTGTATGTTTGTAATTGCATATATATATATATATATATATATATATATATATATATATATATATATATATATATATATATATATATATATATATACCGCATAGTGGGGGTAAATATTCGTACTCGTACAAAAGTTTCATTTATTATATTGCCAACTAATAAATAAACATATTTTCCATGTAATTAACTGTATACAGATGCATAAAAACGAAATACGCATTGGAACAGATTAAAATTGATTATTAAAAATGAATCCAACTTATTCAATTTATTGGGTGAAAAAAAGTATTCGTACAATGAAAATTTTCAGATTTTAAAACTTTTAAATTGCTTTAATACTCTAGAGTATTCAAGTGGAATATTCTTGAATGTTCTAATAATGTTATCAGTAGTTATTTTTAGCCTAAAAAATACAAACAGAACATTGAAATTCGTGAAAAAATCTTTTTTCATCTTGGCAAGAGGTAAAGAATTGACAAATTCGCAAAAGAAACTGATTGTTAAGCTATGGAAAGAAGATAAAAGTAACAAGAAAATCTCAGACATCCTGAATATTCTATTTACATCCATTATTTCATTCATGGCATAAAAACTGAAAACTCTTGAAAACCAAAGAAGGAAATGTGCTACACGGAGGATTACTTCAAGATCTTCGAGGAAATTAATGCGTCAAATTATGCAAAAGCCAATGGTCACTCGTCAAGAGTTGCAAGATGATTTGCTTTGATCAAGAATTTGAGTCACTAGACGGAAAGTGAGCAATGAAAGGAGACACTGACATGTTAGGTTGAAATTCGTTTGTGAGCATAAGGATAAGGAAAATCGTATTGGGAACAGGTATTATGGACAGACGAAAACAAACATTGAGTTGTTTGGACGTAATTCTACAAGTTATATACGGAGAAAAGATGGCCACGTCTTCAAAAAAAAGAACACATTTCTATCAGTGAAATTTGTGGTGCAGCGTCACGGTTTTGGGATAATTTTCTGCAAAAGGTACTGGCAACATATCAGTAATAGATGGTAGAATGAAAGCTGCAGCAAATCAAAATAATGTGGAAGAAATTTAATGATTTCGGGAAAAAATCTTGAACATTCTCCTCACTGGATTTTCCAAGATAATGATCTTGAGAACACTGGAAAATCTACGAAGTGGCTTGCTGAAAATAATCTAAATATCCTGAAGCGGCACATCAGTGCCCAGATATAAACCTAGAATCTGTGGCGTTATGTCTAAATCCAATCGAGAGATCCAACAAACATCCCAAATTTGAAGACCATCTGCGAAGAAGAATGGAAAAAATATACCAACTCAAAATTGCAAATCCTTGATGGAGAACTACAAAAAGAAGTTGATTGCTCTAGAAATAAATAACGTTTATTCTACAAGGTATGAAATGAAGCTTATGTTTTCTTTTTTGTATTGGACGAATAGTTTTTTCAACCATAAAAATGGATAAATGGGATTTATTTCTATTAAATCAAAAGCTTTTCTCTTTTCTATGTATATTTAATTATTATGCATCTGTGTAGAGTCAATTATATGAAAATTATGTTTATTCATTAGTTGTAAATACAATGAATTAAAAATGTATATGTGTACGAATATTTATTTAACTCCATTGTATATACTTTCTACGTAAATAAATAGATTGCTCAAATATCATAACAGCACTGTATAAATATTAAATTTCACAATGATCAGTTTTGAATCAGCACTTGACGCTCATATTAAACTCAGAGTCGTGTAAAATATGAGGAAAAAATTATTATCATCACAATATATATATATATATATATATATATATATATATATATATATATATATATATATATATATATATCATCGCTACTCTAAAATTGGTCACTTGTTTCAAAATTCAAAATTCGGACAGAACTTATGGGATGACCTTATATATATATATATATATATATATATATATATATATATATATATATACATAAACATATGCATGTACACAGATACGTATATATATAGTAAACACACAAATAAACATATATACCAACAAATATACAAACGCACGTATATACATTAAAAAAAGACATACAAACGTAAAGTCAACATACACCTATATAAATATATATAAGCACATACACATACATACACACACATATATATATACCTATATACATATATACACACATACATATATATATATATACCAAGTATATATATATATATATATATATATATATATATATATATATATATATATATATACAAACACACATAAAAATAGGAATATATATACAGAAACCTACATATATTCTAACAATATTATCTTATTGACGATAAAATATAGTAAAAGTTGATAATAATTTTAAAAAAATAACCACACACAGTTGTTGATTAAGTCTATAAGCAATAAAAAATCCTTATCAAACAAAAGTAGATTTTAATTAGTATTGATGATACCAAGCCACTAAGATATACATACAAATACATATACTAGGACATACGAACATACATCCAAATATACAAATATATAATCATGTATAAATACCCGTATCGACACATCCACATATACACATAATAAGTACACTCCCATCCTCGCATACACATATAAATACACACATACATATATATATACATATATATATATACACATATATATATATACAAATATACATACATATACACATATAAATACAAATACATATACACATACATATACGTATATACACATATACACATAAAAACACACTCACATATATATATACAGATATACATATATATATATATATATATATATATATATATATATATATACACCCACACACAAATACACATACATATACATATATACAAACATGGGCTTACACACGCAGCAGTAAACACAAGCCAAAGTTTACATACCTTCACATACACAATAAACAAGATCACATATGATAGGTGCCAACATACACACATGCACACACACACACATATATATTTATAATATATATATATATATATATATATATATATATATATATATATATATATATATATATACATACCTAAATAACAAGTACAGATATATACGTACATATGCAAAAATACACAAAAATTCAACCATATACATACATAAACTTACATACCTATACATACATAAACATATATCCATATACATACAGACACCCATATACATGTATCCTAACATACATACATAAACATATTCATACATATAGATACACAATACAAACGTATATATATATATATATATATATATATATATATATATATATCTATATATACATATATATATATATATATACAGAAATATTTTAACCTCTTCTATTTTTTCCCTCCTTTTTACCTTATTACTTTTTATATATATATAAAAAACACTAACATATATATGCACTTATATACACAGATACACATCCAGCAGTACAAACACAAATTCATACGCACAAATACATAGACACATATGCAGACATGGATAACATTGTATAGGTACACAATACACATTCATATCGACAGGATGACCATCAGGTTATAAAAGTAATAATCTATTTAACTTACAGTGACATATCATTACCATTGAAAGTATACGACCCCTATAAGTTAAATTTATAACCGTGTTTACAATTAACTGTTAGTTCATACCTTTGATTTAAGAGATCAGTCTAATTTTTAAATCTAATTATTTCAAATTTTTCGTTAAGACATAGGTAACACGGGGCATGTAGGGAGTTACATGCCCGGGCTTTCTTAATCAATCTCCATTTAACCGTAGGTGTTTTATTCTTTTCTTTTAGACTCCGAAAATACTTGGATAATGAAGTCATATACTTATAATTACTGTTAATAAAGGATTGCATATGCACCCGCCAACGTTTTTTGAATGATTTCATGGTACTACCTATGTAAAATTTCTTTAAATTTGGATATTCTAGTGTTGAGATTGTACTAAGATAAACTACAGAACTAGTCATACAATTATTTTTTAGTGGGCAATTATTAGGATTCCTACAATTTCCTGAGTTGTCATTCGTGTCATTATATTTAATATTGCTGAATATACGATTTTTAAAAAGTTTTTAAACCTTACTTTTTTCATCATTGATACCTTCTACGCTGAGCATAGCACTGGATAAGACTAAGATCAGAGACGGGTTTACATATACTCTCAGCAGGCTGAAGACTAGAGCCTAAAGATCTATGGGACTTCCAGTCAAGGTGTATAATATTTTTGACACTGTCATAGGCATTTCTTTCACATGCTGTTATCATGCATTGTACACTCTAAAAACCCTTCACTAATTTTCCTTACATTCCATTTCCGAATAATTATGTCTTATGCTGATAACTGAAGGCTAGCATTGATTTATTTATAGATTTAAATTTTTTTAACATTCATGCATTTCTTCAGTCACATAGTGTTGTCGGAGTTAGCTCCTCCTTGATTCCCTAATTGTCACTAGGGGGTCATTCTCCCTATACTATAAATACTGTGCGATTTCTTGCCTCGTTCTCTTTTTCATTACTTCATCTGACCGTGTTGGACGTTTTTCTAGACACTTTGAAATAACTGTTGATTATTCTGTTAAGTTTTGTTTGATTTTTACCGTTTGTCTTACGTTCTTTTTTTGACTGCATTGTGAAATTTTGATTTTTCCTTTTCAATTCCTTACCCTCCCCAATTTTATTTTTACTTATTTTGCTATTAATCTTTTATTATTTAACATTTTGATTTTTTTTTACGTTTTCTTTTTTCTTTTTTGAATTTATTTTCTCCCCGTACCCACTTCCCATAGTTTTTCTGTTTATTTTTCATTTTTCCGTCTGACTTTATTTTCCTTTGTTTATTACGTGTTAATTTGTTCTGTTTTTTGAATAACCGTTAATTTTCCGTGTTCTATCTGTCTGTAATATAATTGTTTGTAAATTTTGTGTTTAGTGTGTATTTCTGTACAATTTTTTTTACTGTCCTTGTTTATGCTTTTGTTTTAGGGTTGACCGTTTTATCGGCGGTCATATTGTAAATTGTGATATTTCGTTTCGTATTTTATTTCTTTTCCGTTTATAACTGTTTGTATAATTTGTTGCTTTCTTGTCTGTTGTCCTTCATGTACTTGTTTTAAATTTGAAGTTTCGTCTTTTGTCGAACATTGTTTACTTGTTCGTTTAATTGTTTGTTTAATTTGTTTTGCCGTTAGGCGAAACGTGTCTAATTTGTACGTCCTTCTGTTCTGTGTAAATGTGTAATTTCGCCTTGTTGGCGAACCTTTTTACTTGTTCGTCCTATTGTTTGTTTAAATTGTTTCGCCTTTAGGCGAACCGTGTCTAATTTGTACACCTTCAAGCGAACCTTGTTTACTTGTACGTCTATTTCATTTT
Organism: Acanthosepion esculentum; assembly: GCA_964036315.1. Lineage (NCBI taxonomy): Eukaryota > Metazoa > Mollusca > Cephalopoda > Sepiida > Sepiidae > Acanthosepion > Acanthosepion esculentum. The sequence continues at coordinate 28,051,271 of OZ038488.1, forward strand.
GTTTAAATTGTTTCGCCTTTAAATTGTTTCGAACCATATCTATTTTATTTGTACGTCCTTTTGTTTTTATGAATTTGTAGTCTCGCTTATGAGCGAATTTTGTTTTGTGTATTGTTACTATTAATTTTGTTGTCTCGCTTTTAAGCGAACCTTGTTTGTTTAATCCCCCCACACTTTTTTCACTATTTTTCCGCTTTTCACCCCTCCCCTTCCCTTTTAAAATGGAGAAGAAGGAAAAAAGAGGTACCTTCTTTCTTAGTCGTAAAGAAGAAATCCAAAATGGCTTCCTATAGAAGATCCGTGAAGAAGCATTTGTTTAACCCAAAAAAAGACCCGCCTGATAAGGATAACATCGAGGAGTATCCAGCCTTGGCTAGGGGACCAACAAACGAAGAGATAGTAGATGCTTTAAAAAAAGCTTTCAAATCTTCAGAGACCGAAAAGAGCCTGAACGTAGAAGCCAGCAATGACGAATTAAGAGACAACCTAAGTGAGAATGCAGAGGCCGGGGACTCGCCCTCTTGTTGGAAGCCCCCCCCCCCGAAGTGTATAATCGATATTGCGGAGTTCTTGGAGCGTGCCAAGAGTTACGCACATCTTGTCGTGAGAGGTGGGCTCTTGGAGGACCCCAAAGAACTGAAGTAAATCGAAAAACGAATGGTATCGGGCTTCGTCGTCGATAAGCGTACGCGCAAGATTTGTCGTTCGACGAAAGACACAGTGGTAAAAACACTGGAGTCCCAGGTGTTCAAGCCACTAAGAGTTGTGAAGGGCTCGCACTTTTTCATGTGGGACATATTGCTAGCCACACCAGAACAGTGCCTGAAAATAACTAGGCGTGAAATTATCAACCAAGACATTATTCTAAGAGCAGAATATGAAGGCAGGCGTAGGACCATAGTAGCCATATACGAGGTCTCTCCTCAGATTATCGGGGAACACCTAGCGGCCGTCCTGACGCTGTATGTCGAAATTATAGTTGCTTCCTGCGATAGCTTGACCGAAGGGGGTGGAGTTATGACATCATGTTGGATGAAAAAGCCTTCCTCTCCATGCCCAACTGTCTGGATGTTGGATGCCTGAAGCTGCCAGTCATCCTGACTGGCCGCAAGCCAGTGTGTTGGAAGTGTGGAAAGCCTGGTCACCTTTCCTCTTCCTGTCCAGAGGAGGCCAAGCCCCAGTCGACCAAAATCCTCCTCTGACCGCGTCTTTGAATACCGCCTCTCCTGCAATGGGCATGCCAGCCGCCGGAACCGGAGTGGAAAATCCCCCGGTTGGGTCAAATTCGAAGCCCCCATTCCCCGAAGAGCTTTCGCCCACTGCTAGTGCAGATGTGGAGAAGGGGGAGGGGGAATGAATGGTTGCTGGCAAGGACAGAGGGAAGCGCCGGACAGCGAGTCCTCAGTCCCCTGAAGCCCCTGGGACAAAAGGCACGGATAGTCCCACTCCCATTGTCAACAGTAAGGGTGATGTCCCAGCCTCGGAAACCTCGCTTCAGTATCTAAAAAAAAAATACGATCCCGGCGACGAAAAGAACGAAAAGATTAAAAAGCTTAAAGAAAAACTTGACTCCCAAAAGGCTCCTAAATCCCAAAAGGCCATTTCTGATACCCCACTGCCCCTCAGACCTCCCCTATGAAAAATGCCACTGCCGCCATATCCACTCAAAGACAGTCCTCAAAACCATCATCTCCCCTCAAGGCCCCTATAAGTCCAAGAGGCACTCCCTCCACTTCTGCCCGCTCCTCAATCCCTCTCAGTAGAGACCCCAGCCCTTTCAGAAAAATTTTTACTACACGTCCCTCTCCCAGTCCTTCACCCCTTAACCACCTCTTAATACTCCTGAGATGCCCCCTCCCGTCAACAAGAGACAAAGGAGTCCAAATCTGGATTTACATTACAAAAGAAAGAAACTACCAAATCCCATATTCAATACTGGAAAAGACATCTGCCGTATTACCCCGACCCAATCCGAGAAAGCCAGGGATTATGGAAATAGGATCAAAGATCTCAAATACCTACTATCCATAAAGCGATACGCTGGTAAAGACATTGATCTTGTCGATAAGTACCGAAATGAACACCCTCGGGTGGTAGTGTGAACTTGGATTAATAGTGGCAGCTCGGGTACTCAGTCAGGAGTGTCTTAGTCAGGAGAGTCGATGTAGGCCTCTTAGGGCGTCCAAGTTTTCATTATATAGTTTACTCGGATCATAGGCTTGTCCGGATCCGGGTAAACTTAGATAAGCCTAAAGTTAAGATGGCTGGTTACTGGAAATTGAACTGATCATCATTTGGGGAGCGAGATTTCCGGGACCAGTTGCTACTAATGACACAAAGGGAGCTGACGGGGGCTGTGGTGGGAAATGCCTGGTGGGATAATCTTAAATCCCAAATTAGAACGTTTGATGCTGATTATAATCGTCGGCCCAATCTAGAGAGATTAGCCATTCAAACGGCTTGTGAGCAAAAAGTTGATCGGGCGGTTAAATCTCGTGATAGTGCGGACGTAGCCTTAGCTAAGGCGGAGTTGGCCTCCTTGCTTATCAAGAAGGATCAAGCTCTGGTAGTTAGAGCTAACTGAGGTTTCTGCCACATTTAGTGATTGTGGGGTTTTTATTACTAACACGATTTTTAGTTTCTTGTAAATAGTTATTTGTCTCATATTGTAATTACTCATTGGGGTTATTTAAAAAAAAAATTAAATTGTTATTTTATCCCCTCCACAAACAATAAATTGTACATATGGGGTCTAGTTCGTATTTTCATGGAGTCATTGAGGTATTCGGTGGGTGTGGTAAGAAAGGTAAGTAAGAATGTGTTGTTTTGGTGTAAGAAATATTGTTAGTATGATTGGGTCAGCGTTTGTGGCTAGGTAAATGTAGAAATTAAGACAGAAGACAAACCTTTTCCCCATTCCCCACTTCGGCCTTGTGCCACATTGTCTGTTAATACAGAAATAAATAATCTTTTTCATTTCTTCATTTCAGCGACTACAATGTAAGCACTCTTAGAAGATCTGCGTCTTCCCATTTGTGGGAGACGCCATGAACATCACACACACATACATGTACGTACAAACATTCACTAAAGAACAGACACAAATGTTCACATACACACACACACAAATATTATTGTCTATGTCCATTGTAAAATTGTGTTGTTTAATACATATATTTGTTTACATATATATATATATATGTGTGTGTGTGTGTGTGTGTGTGTGTGTGTGTGTGTGTGTGTGTGTGTGTCTTGTTTGTCGTCTTTACACCTTCAGTTGGACTTAACTTGTGTCCGGCAATTTTCTTGTAGTTGGACCTTTTAATATTCTACCAGGAGTTACACACGTGTTTCTAATTTAACAACGTGCAAACCCACACGGTCCTCTACAGTGTATTTAACAACAATGTTTTATGCCCTTTAGATGTGAAATTTGCAACCGTGGAATTTTAAATTATCTTCGGCTTTACTCAAATTGTTTAATATAACACTTTGATTTTCTATTCGTGAAAATGGAAGATTTAGAGTGGATTAGAGCATCTCTTTATTTAAATCTGGCACTGGCTAGGATATTATGTCATCTTTCATTTGGTGAAATACTGTCTGCCGAAAATTCTATATTCTGAATTTTATATTTTATATTTCTCCGAAAGTCAACAGTTCGCATCGGTTGAAAATCTATAGCAGTTATAAGAAGTCGATGGGTTGCCAAACAATAAATTATACTGTTTTACTTTACATATAAATTCTTAAAATATTAATATACCGAATTTTATATGATCTGGTTAAACTTCTGTTTTTACTGACTATAACATAATGGAAGCTCTCCATATAGAAAAGAGATTAAATTATGTTCTGGATCGTGGAATGAAACTTAAAGTAATCATATCGACATTTTTCAAACGTAGTTAATGGGGATTGAAAGAGATATTTTTCCAAGTGACGGCAACAACTGGATACGGTTTGTGTTTTCCTGGCATTGATTTTTTGCTCCGTGATAAAAAAAGATCGTCTGACGCAAACCGACATTGTTGTCCATTAAATGAAAAGAAATAACGTTTAATTTTTAGAAACTGAAGCTCACAAGAAAGTCACATGAGTCATCCGCAATGTTTCTTTGTCGAAGAAAAATGGTCATAAATCTTGTCAAAGGATATAGCAAAACTTTAATCCACAAAGTAAACAGAGAGATCAAGTTCTCTTTCGTCCAGTAAGAAGTTGAAACTATTCATTAAATTAATATCCGGGTAGCGTGAGGAATAATAGCTTTTTGCTGGGCTGAGTTAAAATTCCAGAGCTTGTTTTTTTTTTATTTCAACGTTATTGAGATAGATCTGAGTCCATTTCTTGTCCTCAACTAGCTATAGGTTAATTTACAAGGGAGACTTCGCACACAAGAGTTCTGTAGAATTCATATTCATCGGAGGGAAGTTTCTGAATTCCAATGTGTGGAGAATGCAACGGGAAAAGTCTTCCCTCTCTTTCAAAAAAATGCATGATAATTCGCAGATGTTAAAAGAAATGATTTCTATGGAAAGCCATGATCGACCACGTCAAGGTAGATATAGCACTTAAAAGATTCTTTCTTTTCAGCGCTTCCAAATTTTTGTCATTGGTAAAAATGTAAAAGTAAAAATAAAGAATAACTTAAGCTGATTGAATTTGAGCTCATTGCCAAAGAAATATTTTACATTATATATTATGTGTTTATCCTCAGTCAATGGACGCTAATGAAATCTGAAGCAATATAATGATTAATTAGTAAATATTTAAATTAATGTGATTGACATCTTCCTGATTATAACAATACAAGCATGAACAGTACAAATGCAAAAACACCTACATTTTTATAATATGCAAAGTCTTTTGTTAAGCAAAGACAAACACGGGTCCTTCTCTTAATATAGGGAAAGTAATAGCCTTGCTTATTATAGGAAAAGTAATAGTCATTTTATTACTCTAAGGAAGGTAATCGTATTTCTGCTACTATAGGAAAAGTACTGGTCCTGTTACTATAGGCAAAATAATGTTTATTTTTCAGTTACTAGGGAGAATTTAATTTAATTTCTGTTATATAGGAAAAGTAATGGCCTTTTTCCTACTATAGGAAAATTAAGTGCCTTTTTTTTCTTACTATAGGAAAATTAATGGCCATTTTTTCTTACTATAGGAGACGTAATGGCCTTTTTCTTACTATAGGAATAGTAATGGCCTTTTTCTTACTATAGGAAATGCAATGGCCTTTTTTCTTACTATAGGAAAATTATTGGCTTTTTTCGTACTATAGGAAAAGTAATGGCCTTTTTTTTTACTATAGGAATAGTAATGGCCTTTTTCTTACTATCGGAAAAGTAATGGCCTTTTTTTTCTATCTGAAAAGTAATGGTACTACAAGAAATATAATGGTATTTTTCTTAATATAGAAAGATAATGGTTCTTTTGTTACAGTAGGAAAAGTAATGGAATTTCTGTTACTCTAGGGAAAGTAATTGTATTTCTATTACTATAGGAAAAATGCAAAACAATGCTAGACATAATTTGAAAATACCAAGGAAATATCTAACATCAAACAGATGTTAAACAATACATTTTGAAATAAATAAAAAACTATATACGTCATTCAAATCATCCCAGATATCCTCTTTTTCAATAGATCAAAATTATCCGATAGATGCAACATGTGCAGGCCACCAGCATATGCTATCTGTTTGTAAATATATACTAAGGAATAACACACGGAGGGGCGACTAGATACTCACGATTCTTGTCAAGGTCTTCAAAAGATATTTCTGTCCTGCCAGTGAAATCAGGAAAAAAATAACAAACCTCTTTAAAGAGCGATACATTACACTCTCCAGCAAAAAAGGAAATTAATCAGCAATCAAGAGTTATAACATCTGGATAATGGCAATCGATTAAAAGATTCGTATAGCCGTTCCATCAACACATCAATTTAACTGATCAGGATTGCGAAATATTTTAAATTCCATATAGCCTCAGGTTCTTAAGTAAATATTTCTTTCCAGTGATTCCTTTCCTTTACTACCTGCGGATCGCTATAAATCCTAGGAAAATATAGTATAGTGGTTTCCTGTAACTAGTTCCATGGATTTGATATCAATGATTTCCTTCTCTGAGACAGGGTATCCCTTAAGCTTAATTAACCTGTAGATATGGGTAGAAGAGTAGGAGTCCTGTGCTTCCTAAAAACAATAATACGAAAATGAACTCAGCTACATTCATCAGATGTCAAAATCGACAAAACATTCGACAACAGTCTCTAGAATACAAACAAACGAACTGTGCATTCGCCATGTACAAAATACTCTGGGACAACAATCGCCTGGAACTAGCAACCAGATCAATATATACCGAGGCGTTGTACTGACTATTCTATACATATCCGAGTCTATGGTATCTTACCGATACCTTTTGTCACTCTTTCAGTGCATGCGCCAACGATACCTCCCTAACATCATCAGAGTCCTGTTGAGTTACTGTTATTTTAAACTTTGAAGTTCGAGGAGTTCCGAAGGTCGCAAACAATGAAACCATGTTATTGAAGACCCAGCACTTATGGGCAGCACATAACACCAAGATGATTGACCAACGCCTTTCAAAGGAAAATCTACACAGAACATGTGATAGTAGGACGCCCACAACGTGATACAAAGACTCTAAAGAAATCCTCCGGTTCTTGTTATATGAATCATTGTCAATGGTTTAATGTAGCCGTAGACCGGTAAACCTGAATACTCCATGTACATCGAATTATACAAGTATAGACAGAGACGTACTTGATGGCCTAGATGTGAAGCCATGACACAAAAGCACCAACCCTACAACATAACTTCTCTTGCAAAACTTTGTGGTTGTGTCTATTGGCAGAAAATTTGACTGGTCAGCTAAATGCCTTCTCAGCCTGTGAAGGTCCTTTGTCAGATATTGGTCTTCCCCAGATCCATGGGTAGGATGTGGCCATTACTCTAAACGCCGTCCCAATGCGTGTTGGTAGGAGCAGATGTGACCCTGTTGAACAATCATGTTTATTTTCGTTTTGTGTTTGCCCAAGGAAGCAAGTGAATGCAACAATTCTGACTAGATATTAAACTCGACTCATCGATTTTTCATGTCGAAGTGAAATCTATTACACCACCCGCACATCCAAGCTTAATATTCGCAAGTGGTCACCCTTGTAGGTAATGACCAGGCTTAACAAGTGATATGACGAGAATCGTTGTTTCAACGTGATAGGCACGTAAGCCAGCTCGCAGCAACTGTAGGCATCACTCTTCATCGTTCTTAATTCGGGAAACTAAGCAAAGAAAGTGCGAAAGTGAACGCAAAAGATAAGGCTGGAATTTGAACTCGACACACCAATTTCATTTCCTGCGTCGATAAATGAGGTACTATACGGGCGCTCTTATTTAATTGAAATGGCGTATATATTTGAGCCGTCAGTTGGGCGCTTGATCATGTGCTGGAAAAACAAAACCTGCGAAAGCTATACACGGT
>OZ038488.1:28061285-28131285 GCA_964036315.1 Acanthosepion esculentum
ACTTCTTCAGCTAGATAGATAACAATTTAAAATCGTTTTGTGTCAGAGAACGGTGAATAAGTTTAAAAAATGAGGGAACGATAGAGAGAGAAACTGGATCAGGAGCCAGCAAGAAAAAGAGAGGTCATCATTTAATCTTAGAGCTGAAGAGATCAATTAGAAAAGATCCAACTCAATCCCTAAGACGTTTGGCATGTGAGAGAGGAATTTCGGCTATGATAGTTCAAAAAGAATTGAAAAAGACTTGACAACGAAACGTACTGTGAGAAATCTGTGACAGAATGTTAGAAGTTTAGATAGGGCGAAGATCATCTTAAGTAAGTTGGAAAATCATCTTACAATAATATATATATATATATATATATATATATATATATATATATATATATATATATATATATATGAATTAATTTAAATAATTCATGAGCTTTCGACCTTTAGCTATGACTAATTAATGACGGACATGCCATTTTCGTTTATGATAGAATTCATCACGCTTCTTCGCTTAAGCTTGGAGAGTAATTATACATTCTTATTGTTCAATGTTTAGTCCAATAGTGTTACAAAAGACTCAGAGAATTCCAGTATGGTAGGTTTAATAATTTCTAAGATATAAAGTTTCAAAGCGTACTCTAACAAATGAAAAAAATGCATTTTACACCCAGTATATATATATATATATATATATATATATATATATATATATATATATATATATACATACATATATTTCAGGAATGTTAGTGTGAATGTATGCCTTCACGAAAATAAAGACGCTATGAATCTCTTTGTAAATATGCCTTCGTGTTTATCTGTTTTTCAGCACACACATACACACACACACACACACACACACACACACACACACACGAATACACATGCTCATACGCACAGAAGTGCGCGCGTACTGACACACAAACACACAAAATATATATATAGAGAGAGAGATAGATACATATGTGTGTGTGCAGTTAAGTGGGTGTTTGTGTGTGTATATATATACATTAGGGTAGGTAGAATTTCCCCTTTTTTTAAAATACCAAAAAGAATAATGTAGCGAAAGATGTGTATAGACCTATTAAGTACTTATACCAAAAAATTAGAGTTGACACTTCAATGGTTTTTTGAGAATTTCGCATTAAAGATTGTAGACAAAAATTCACTGAAAAATCCTCGATTTTCCTAGATTTAGCCAAAATATTGATGAGAAAACCAAAAATTTAAAATCAGAGAATGTTGTTATTTTATTTTACCAAAATGAAATAAAACGAAGAAATTATAAGTAAATTTCAAATTGAAAATCTGCCCCCCCCCTTATCAGTGACAACTTCGAAATGCTATTTTTTAGCTCCTGAATTAAAGACTAATAGTTGAACACATTAAGAAATTGATTTTTTCTATTGTGAATGAAAATACAACACATAAACAAATATGGAAAACAAATAATAGTTTGATAGGGCTTAATGTAGAGAGTCAAATAGCTCCATATAAGAGCCCTTAGACGAAAATGACGATCTCAATTTCTGACACAAAACTTTTGCTATGATGTGCTGGTGCCTTGCTTCAAAGCCATACACGGATTTGGAAGTGTCTGTTGTTAACTTGACTGCCCGTTCCACGCCTTGAGAATGTGAGGGCAAATCTGGCAAGTCAACGTTCGTACCATTTAATAATCACTCCCGAAGTTCATCTTCAGAAAATTCTTCTGTGAGTGGAGGTTCACAAACTAAACTTAATGACAGATCTATTAAGTGTGTCAAGTGCATAGCTTTAACATTGATAGTTGTGATTCTTTTTAAACTTTTCTTGGCTGGCTCCCCACTCCTGAAAGAATATAAATATTAATTTGAGTTATCTAAAAAAACACTCTGTACTGCTTTAATATTTATGGTAAAACTAGATAAAATCCTTAAAATGATTATATAAATCGGCATAACTAATTTAGTAAGTTTTATATGAATAAATATTTACTTACCTAATGTTCAACGTTCTTTTTATATCTTCTTCCCACACTTCCAGTTCATCGGATTTGACCACTGAATATAAGATATTTTCAGGCAGTAAGGCGAAAGCATTGTATTGTGTATTTTTCAATGTGATCTGTTGGGATTCATACGGTTGCTTCCTAATCCTTTGGATCGCATTGAAAATATACATTTGCTGATTGTGGAACTTGTTATTTCTTTTAATTTCGAACCAGGAAATGGAATACACATTCATAATAAAATTTATAAACTGTGAAGTTTAGTTGAAAGATATCGTGGTTATTCCCACGAGTCCATAAACACACCAGCCTGTTGGCTAAAGTTAACCACCTTGGCTAGTTTAATGGACAAATTGTTCATGATGCAAATCTAGCGTCCATCTTACCTCTAGAAATACCCATTGAATATTCATAAAGGAGTCTTTGGTCACGACTAAGGGTATCTCCTTCTTTTCAATTTTAAAAATAGAATCCAGAGGACCACCAACAGCTGAAAATAAGATTTGGGGTAAATTATTTGCACAAAGGGGGTATTTGTGGAATATTCCACGACAGCCAGTTAACCCCTGCTGGGAAATGCACGATTCCTGTTGTAATTTTACCACCATCATACTTACAAAATATACAACGGGCATTCATTGGTCAATCACCTCCAATCTAGCTCGTTGATTAGTCAGTTTTGACCAATCAAATCGCCTGCGCGCGACAGGTCTGTTTTCGCACCAACTAAATTCGATCCAGTCACGTTATACAACAGATTATAAAAAAAAAACACGCGTAATACTCGCCCTCTTCGTTCTCTCTCGCGTCTCATCTCCACTGCCAAAATGTTACCCTTAAAGAACTCCCGTCTTGACTAATGCAGTCAGACGTAAAGGAACTTTAGAACAATCACGCAAATACAACTCTTAACTTTCTGAACACTTACCAACTTGTACAATACACAATTCCGAACATTCAACACGAACTCAATCTTCTAATCTACAGTTTAATGATTAATTCGTCCCCTATGAGCTCAGGTACAAATATTTCCTAATCTAAGAGACGTAACTCCGTCTAACCTTTCAGTTTATGTGCATGTACATCAAATACTTAATAAATTAAATTCTTATGTTTCGAATCACCATTTTGTCTTTTATTAATTGTTGTGGATGCAAGATTATGAACACGCACGATTTTAAGCCTTCTGATCATTCAAACCTTCTCATATCTTCTAACATCTTCACACATCCCCAACAAGTTCTCCTATCGACTCCAATACAAAGAAATGTTTCCACCTTTTCATCGTGCTTTTGATGAGCATTTGTTTTCACTTTAGCCTTTGCTCTATCAATTTTATATTCATCTATATAATATCTTTTACATTAAAATTGTGGATTAGAAGACTCATAGTCCTCAAATCCAAGAGCAAGGCATTGGCCAGGTTGGCTCCAAGATTGAAAGATACATCACCCCTGATTAACTTAATAGCATACCGTGACATTTTGATAAGGTTATAATGCATTTTGGGGTGTTTTTTTCCTGACATTTGTATTAAAATAGCTGAAAAAGAAAATACATGTATTATCCGAAATTACACAACTAAATATTTTTCAAAATAAATTTGAAAATAAATTAAAAAAAACTTTATTAAATTTAAAGTAATGTTTACTTAACTAAAAATAGAGTTCCGAAATCAGCTCGTAAACAGGCTTTTTAATATAACACACTAACTTTGAAAATATAAACAAATTACAATAAGTATAAAAGTTGTATATTTTAAATAGTTAAGTATATTTTGAAGAAAAACACAATAGTTACTTGTGCTAGTTAAAAGCGTAAACAGTAAACAAAAATAAAACGAACTTACAAGAGGAGGTAATTACTACTGGTAAATACCGAAAAATATCCAGTAAATAAGACGGCGTTCGAAAGTAGTTATTTGTATTTTAAACAAAATATTTTAATGTGTTCTATTTTGTTATTTTTGGTAATTTTATTTCATTTATTAAAGGAATAGATACTAAAACATCGATTAGTAATCATATTTCTTCTTTTCTTTTCGTTAAGACTTTATGTTTAAATTTAACCTACACATGTTTCCGGTGACACCGATATAATGATAAAAATCGCAATTTATTTTGTCTTTAAGTTCAAATAAATACGAAGTTTTGAAGAAAAATATTTTTGTGGTCATTTTTGACGTTATTTTGCAGCTTTCAAAAAGTTATTTTTTGACAGTTCCAAAATCGACCTAACCTAATACAGATATACATAGGCAAACAAAGGTAAGTACCTACCTATTTGTTTACACGCTCACGCATTCACAGACATATTAACAGAAAATATACTAAACAACTGTTAGATTAATCCATTTCATTATATATATATATATATATATATATATATATATATATATATATATATATATATTGACAGTCTAAAGGGAAATGTAGGGATAGGACAATATCTCTCATCGGCACATTTCTCTTCCCCACCCCTCAAACCACACTTTATTATTTTTGACAAAAGTCCAGAAATGACATCAAGGCTGACTACAATACAGAAAACGAACAATGTAACATTGAAAGGACATAAAGAAAATTAATTCCTTTATCAACTGATTCCTTTTATTTGCCTGATCAGTCATGAGAACGAAAGTACGTGAAGAATAAAATATATTATATGCACTAAAACAAATCCACATTATAACCAAAAACGTTTGTGGTTTCTCTCTTTTTTTAAAGTATACATTTTTCTATCGTTGAACCCTCTGAAATCTTTGCCTTTAGTACGGTGGATAGCAGCTGGAATTGAGGGATTGTAATGTCTGAATTACAATCGGGTTCGCTACATTCACTTACATTCAAATGGCATTGAGAACTGTATGCATCCATTTTTTCTTCTACTCCTGTTATAGACAAATAGCCGGACAGACTGTTTCCTATAAAATCGCATAGCAGAATTACAACGTTGAATTCAAAACATCTAGCCCGTCCTTTAAGAAACTTATCTCATGCGATGTGAACTATTCCTCTGTATTTGACTCTTCCAGAAAGTGTGGTTGCTTCTACACAAGTCTTCAACACTGTAATCAAAAGGAATGTGCGCGTTGTCTGTTCATTACTCAGAGGAAACAATGTCTTTACTGTCTTTAGGAAAATGTTTAACGATTAATGCAAGGAATTTTTGTCCTAATTTGTGTTTTACCATTTGGTTGTATGGTGAAAAAAAATTAGGACAATACTTCCTTGCATTAATCGTTAACATTTTCCTAAAGACAGCAAACTCAGTAAAAATTTTAATAAAAATACACTAAAATTAATTTACAGCTGGACTGAAAAGTACAAGTGGTTATTAAGAAACCTAATGCTAATATATTGGCCAATATCTTGATCTTAGGCCAAAATCAAAGAAATTTAGACAGTATAATAAAAAGAAATGAAGAGAAAATAAAAATTATGTAACTGCAGTAACCCTCAAAACTGTCCTCTTAATAATAAATGTCGCACTGAATCATTAGTGTGCCAATGCAATATCTCATCTACAAAGGATCCAGACAAAGTAATAGTCTACATTGGATGCACAAGACATGAATTCAAAAGACGTTGAAACCAACATCGAAGTTCTTTTAAAATAAGTAAATACCGAAATATTTCTGTCACTTAAATGAAACCAATAAAACACCTACTGTGAAATGGAAATTAATAAGAAAAGCTAGAATTTGTAGGTCATTAAATGACCCATGTCATTTGTGCATACATGAGAAATTATACATTAAGTTTATAAAAACATTTACTTAATCAAAGAATTGAAATACTAATTTTTTGCTGACACTGTCAAAGATGTTCCTTAAATAATGATTAAACTGAAAAAAGAAAGCTGAAAAATAAACATATATATTTATACTTGATCTTTGAATAATAATTTTTAAATAATAAAGTGATTCTAATACATTTATTTGTTTTAAAAAAGTATAGTCTATTAGTAATAAGAACTTGGAATAATAAATTAAAATTGTACTTTAATACGACGTATTCATATTCAAACAAAATCTGTGTGTATACAATTACAAATTTAACGGCAAGACAAAAGTGCTGAAAAACTTTTTGTCTTTGAAAAAAACCCAGACCACGTGCCAAAAACGGATGTCAACATTTGTTGAATAGGTACCCGTACCCTACCTTAACTTAACTTAACTTCATTTGGATACAACTCATATTTTGATACACAAGTTGACAGTAAAGATGAATACCCTACCACCTTTTGTCAAAACGATTTAATTTACCCGTAACTTTAGCAACTAATATCAAAATATATATGTTCTTATAAACTCAGTAAATTTCAAAATAAGTTATTTCAAAATTCGCTTGAAAATTAAACAGAACTAAGGATTTTAATTTAATTCTATAACTAAATTTCAAGTTTTTAGTTTCTGCTTTTGAAACATGGTATTTCCAGTAGCGTTGGGATCATTTATTTAAATTAGTAAATATATATATATATATATATATATATATATATATATATATATATATATATATATATATATATATATATATATATATATATTCTCTTCATTTATAAATTAAACACTCTGACTGCTGATTTGACGCTTATAAACATCACGTATGTAATACGTTAAAAGATTAGGGTTAAGATATCTGACTGATGTCAGATTCGGGTTTTGATCCCGGCTTGAAGAAATCCTACGTCTAGCCGCACTGACCTGTGATACAGCTAAACAGTCTGTCTGTAGATGAATATATATATATATATATATATATATATATATATATATATATATATATATATATATATATATATGGGGGGGTATTGGTGTTTGTGTAACTAATATACAGGATGTCCCCAAAGTCATTAGAAAATAATGAAATGTGACAACGAAAATGTGAGAAGAGGTGTTAAATAATTTTTTAGTTAATCTATGCTGTTATTAAATTCTTTTAATGATACTAATAGCTTTATTAATGTTGTGTTTCAGACACCAATTAATGTTGTTTCTTATGTTTGAGACAGCAGTGACTATGTGGACACCCTGTATAAAGTAAGTGGCTTCCCTCTGTCTTTTCCACAAATATTTTCATGAAAACTAGTCTGTTGAGCTTTTTTCCTGAGTGCCCCGATTACATGAATTTAAGCGTGCTACTGGATTGTCTAGGTCTCACCGCCCTACTTTTGAACTTGCTAGATCCAATCGTGACAATCGTAATTTCTTTACTAGCCCTTCCCAACTGTGAAACTCCCTTCCGATTTCTTGCTTCTCTGATAACTACAATCTTTTACATTTAAATAGGCTATATGGCGGTTCTGTATAGGATACAGGTTCGATTCCTGTCGGAGGACGCACATTTTCTACGAAAATTTCTCGAACATTCAGGCCGATAAATCTCGTTAATACTGTTTATTATAAACAGTGCATTTACATAAATATTTGTATCTATAAACAGAACGTTTAAACATTAAAAATGTCACAATATATATATATATATATATATATATATATATATATATATATATATATATATATATATTCCAATATATATTCCAATATATATATATATATATATATTACTGAGGTAGATAACATGACTTCAAGCGTTGTAATTCGCAGAAACTTATTACCCTTATATGCGCACGCTTGCATGTATGCATTTACATATATATCTGTTTAGTAAACGTTGTACATAGAATATGTATAACTAAACGTAGGATCATTGATAAATAATATACTGTCCATAAGCAATATTTCGCGATAACGTTGTTATTGTGTCATTTCCACTTAAACAATGAATTGAAATCTTGAACAAAAACATGTCTGCACAAACTTCATTACCTCTATTCCAAATCAGTATTGGACATGTTTCATTTTACCAACTTTCCGAAACAAGTTATTACCATCCGAGTTATCGTGCTAGACTGACACATCGTTGGGGACATAGAAATGGATAGATACGTGTAATGGGTATTGTAGATTTTACTTATACACACAAGAACAGAATAGATATGAAATCATATATCTACGACGAGAATACCTAGAGATTGCCTTGATCGCACGTTCGTCTACAATAAATTTGCGTGTTGGCTCTTACAACAATACACCATTCCTGGAAGACCTTCTATTATAAAGGTGAGGGATA
Organism: Acanthosepion esculentum; assembly: GCA_964036315.1. Taxonomy (NCBI): domain Eukaryota; kingdom Metazoa; phylum Mollusca; class Cephalopoda; order Sepiida; family Sepiidae; genus Acanthosepion; species Acanthosepion esculentum. The sequence continues at coordinate 28,069,407 of OZ038488.1, forward strand.
TCTACTAACAAAAGTGATGGAAAGAAAATGTATCTAAATGAAATCGCCTAGATTAAAAAAAAAAAATTTAAATTCCCAGCATTCCTCGTTCGTACCCATGTATAGTAGCGACAACATAACAAATTTAATCCGATGAAGTCCTAAAGAGCGAAACGCGTCACAAGAAAACTTTTTCCACTTTGTCATACATTTTGCCCCATGAAGGCATAAAAAATTTCAATGTTTGGAATGTGATATCAGGATTGAAGAAATACTGCCCAGTAGTTTTCATTCTCTGAAAGATGTAACACATTATGAATCAATTCAAAGAACAGCATAAAACCTTCCTTCAGGGTGTTCAGTAAATGTACAAGGGGTATTTATCTCTGCCTCCGCTCGAGGGATATGGTGTACAGGGTCCTGCAGACATGGACTATTGACGATATTTGCTCTCCGTACATCGACTTTTAGGATTGCCTCAGACAACAGGTAATGATTTTTAGCGAAGGGAAAAGTGTTTCCTGAATGAACGTTCCATTTTGATTCGAGCTTATAATATTGAACTTACCGTCTCCGACCACCACCACCACCACCACCACCACCACCACCACCACCACCACCGACCACCACCACCACCACCACCACCACCACCACCGACCACCACCACCACCACCACCACCACCACCACCACCACCACCACCGACCACCACCACCACCACCACCACCACCACCACCACCACCACCGACCACCACCACCACCACCACCACTACACCCCGGCAATATGAAGAGATTTACTTTGAAAAAATCAATGTGTCATCAGAGAAAAGGGATAGTGATGTAATCAAGATCAAATTTAAGGAATTCCGAAAAAAGTTTAAACGGTATAGATAAATACTTATGGATGACGCTCCCTGATTTAATTATCATGTTTGTAATTTCACCGGAATTTGTGTTGCTATTATTATTATTATTATTATTATTATTATTATTATTAGTAGTAGTAGTAGTAGTAGTAGTAGTAGTATTGTGCTTGTATAATTGTAATTATCCCTCCATTCCTTAGTTCACACGACCGTTATGACCGGTCAATGGTTCATAACTAATGGATTAGAGGAAAAGACACTACTTTGCTTCAGTGAAAGAAAAAAAAAAGAATGTTCGACCCCCTTGAGAAAACGAATAAGAGAAAGAATATAACGGATGTTTCAGTGAAATGTAAAAATTTGTCAATTTTAAAACTTTTCATTTGTACCCACTTCTTAAAATAACGACCGGCATTCATATTTATATTAATATTAAGCTTAAATTTTAGACGAGGTGATAGGGAAATTTCTATGGATAACTTATTGTCATAGAACTCGCCATGAGCTTACTTATTCAGTAAGTTAAAAATTACGTTCCATGACAATATTAAAATAGGAAAACCGTGGCAATTTGACAGGTTAAATCTACGTTTGTTAGTATTATTTTTATCGTATCATAATTTTGCTTATTACCTTGTTCGTTCGCGCGACCATTAGCTCAAAAATAATGGATTTTCCGAGAGGAATGGCAATCAGGACATATCAGGGACGATGTTTAGTTTCAGTGAAAGAAAGAAAGAAAGAAAGAAAGAAAGAAAGAAAGAAAGAAAGAAAGAAAGAAAATGGAAGAAGATGAGACGGGATGAAAAGAAAGAAAGAAAATGGAAGAAGATGAGACGGGATGAAAAGAAAGAAAGAAAATGGAAGAATATGAGACGGGATGAAAAGAAAGAAAGAAAATGGAAGAAGATGAGACGGGATGAAAAGAAAGAAAGAAAATGGAAGAAGATGAGACGGGATGAAAAGAAAGAAAGAAAATGGAAGAAGATGAGACGGGATGAAAAGAAAGAAAGGAAATGGAAGAAGATGAGACGGGATGAAAAGAAAGAAAGAAAATGGAAGAAGATGAGACGGGATGAAAAGAAAGAAAGAAAATGGAAGAAGATGAGACGGGATGAAAAGAAAGAAAGAAAATGGAAGATTAGACGGGATGAAAATAAAGAAAGAAAATGGAAGAAGATGAGACGGGATGAAAAGAAAGAAAGAAAATGGAAGAAGATGAGACGGGATGAAAAGAAAGAAAGAAAGAAACAGATAAAGAAAGAAAGGAAGGAAAAATAGGATATAACGCTCTCATTTTTTAACGTCTGATTCAATGAAATGAAAACTCGTAAATATTAAATCTTCTCATCTCTATCCTCTTCTTTAAATAATGGCCACCATTCATGATTATGATTGTCATTACAATATCTGGTTAAAGCTGTTAGAAGAACATACTAAACATTGCGGTAGGACCATTTAGTGGTTGTCGAACTCGTAATATTTTTTTGTCAAATAACATGATACTGCAGAAAAGTAAATTCAGAAAACCTTCAAATATTCACAAGTAATACTAATTATTATTATTATTATTATTATTATTATTATTATTATTATTATTATTATTATTATTATTATTATTTCCTTTGATATCTGCCGTTTATACATTTCTTTCCAGTTCCCGCCCACGGACCTATGGTTAGAAATGGTATCATGACACTTTCCACTCAAAACAAAATATTATTATTACATAGATAAAGCCCTTCGTAAAGTGTGGGCTGTAATTGTCAGAACAATTTTTTATATCTCTTTGAGGCATGGACTTCCAGGGATTCCTTCAATTAGTCTACTGGAATCTTTTCCAACCATTCCTAAGGCTCCAACTACAACAGGGATTTTTGATATTCCCATGAGCCACATTTTTGAGATTTCTATTTCAAGGTCCTTGTATTTTGACAGCTTTTCGAATATCTTCAAAGATACATTGCAGTCTGCAGGGACTGCCATAGAAAAAAGGAAGCATTTTTTTTTGTTTGTGATCTTTAATAACAATATCTGTGCGGTTGGCTTTGATTTTTCTGTCAGTGTGTATTGTGTAGTCTCATAGAATTGTAACAGGTCCTATCTCCGTAACCGGGTCTGGGTGTTGTTCGTACCAGTTTCTTTCAGTTTCTTTCCCGTAGAATTTGCAGATTTTCCAGTGCAGATATTGGCCCATTCTGTCATGCCGGATTTTATATTCAGTGGGTGCCAATATCGTGCAACCTGATATAAGATGATCAATGGTTTCTGGATATTTATCACAGAATCTGCATTTTGGGCTAACAGAGTATTTTAGTATATGTGCTTGATAATTCCTAGTTAACAAGCATTGGTCCTGTGCAGCAAGGATAAAATCTTCAGTTTCAGCTTTCAACCCTGCACTACGTAGCCACTGATGGGTACGGTTTTTGTCTCCGTCAACGTGTTTGGTACGGTAAGTGTATAGGCCATGAAGCGGTTTATCTTGCCATTTTTTCTGTATCTGGTCGGTTGCATCTGTATTATTATTCTTTTTTTTTCCTTTGATATCTGGCGTTTACACATTTCTTTCCGGGTCCCGCCCAGGGACCTAAGGTTAGAAATGGCATCTTGACACTTTCCTCTGCAAAAAAATAAAATAAAATAAAAAAATAATTACATAGATAAAGCCCTTCGTAAAGTGTGGGCTGTACTTGTCAGAACAATTTTTTATATCTCTTTGAGGCATGGACTTCCAGGGATCCCTTCAAGCAGCCTATTGGAATCTTTTCCAACCAGTCCAAGGGCTCCAACTACAACAGGAATTGTTGATGTTCCCATGTGCCACATTTTTGAGATTTATATTTCAAGGTCCTTGTATTTTGACAGTTTTTCGAATATCCTCAAAGATACATTGCAGTCTGCAGGGATTGCCATATCAATAAGGAGGCACTTATTTTGTTTGTGGTCTTTAATAACTATGTCTGGGCGGTTGGCTTTGATTGTTCTGTCAGTGTGTATTGTGGAGTCCCATAGAATTGTAACAGGTCCTACCTCCGTAACCGGGTCAGGGTGGTGTTCGTACCAATTTCTTCCAGTTTCCTTCCCATAGAAGTTGCAAATTTTCCAGTGCAGATATTGGCCCACTCTGTCATACCAGGTTTTATATTCAGTGGGTGCCAATATCGTGCAACCTGATATAAGATGATCAATGGTTTCTGGATATTTGTCACAGAATCTGCATCTTGGGCTAACACAGTATTTTAGTATATGTGCTTGATAATTCCTAGTTAACAAGCATTGGTCTTGTGCAGCAATGATAAAACCCTCAGTTTCAACTTTCAACCCTGCACTACGTAGCCACTGATGGGTGCGGTTTTTGTCTCCGTCAGCTTGTTTGGTACGGGCAGAGTATTGGCCATGGAGCGGTTTATTTTGCCATTGTTTCTTTATCTGGTCGGTCGCATTTGTCTTTGCATTCTTTTTTAAGTTTTTTGCAGCTTCAGCCGGTGTACAGTGATGTATTTGAATTTCTGTGCCCATTTGAAGCTCCTTTTTGAAGTTTTTGGCTTCCTTTACTACAGAGTAAAGACACTTACTACTACTACTACTACTTATTATTATTATTATTATTATTATTATTATTATTTTATTTCCTTTGATTTCTAGTGTATATGCATTTCTTTCCGAGTCCCACCGGGAGACCTAATGTCAGAAATGGCATTATGACATTTGCCACTGACCAATTAAAAAAAATAAAAAATAAAAAACACATATTTTACATAGATAAAGTCCTTCGCAAGGTGTGGGCTGTACGCGTGAGAGCAATTTTTTGATATATCTTTATGGTATGGGCTTCCAGGAATCTTTTCAATGAGTTTAGTGGAATCTTTTCCAAACAATCCGAAGGTTCCAACTACAACAGGGATTGTTGATGTTCCCATGTCCCACATTTTTGAGATTTCGATTTCAAGGTCCTTGTATTTTGATAGTTTTTTGAAGATTTCCAAAGATACATTGCAGTCTACAAGGACAGACGTATTAATATGGAGGCAATCTTTCGTTTGCAGCCTTTAATAACAATATCTGGGTTGTTAGCATTGATTGCTCCGTCTGTGTGAAATGTGTAGTACCATAAAACTGTTACAAGACCCATCTTTGTAACCTGGCCTAGGTGGTGTTCATACCACATTTTTAAGTTTCCTTCCCGTAGAATTTGCATATATTTATAGTGCAGATATTAATCCACACTGTCATGCAGGGTTTTATTGGGTGCCAATACCGTGCAACCCGATACAAGATGGTCAGTTGTTTCTGGATATTTATCACAGAATCTGCATTTTGGGCTAACACAATATTTTAGTATGTGTGCTTGATAATTTCTAGTTAAAATGCATTGGTCCTGTGCAGCAAGGATGAAACCTTTGGTTTGAGGTCCCCCTACTTCACTATGTAGCTCCTGATGAATACGTGACTTGACTACATCAATTTGTTTGGTATGGTAGAGTATTGACCGTGAAGCGCATTATCTTGTCATTGTTTCTGTATCTGGTCGGTTGCATTTGTCTTTGCTTTCTTTTTTAAGTATTTTGAAGCTTCATTCGGTGTATTGTGCTTTACTTGTATTTCTGCACCCATTTGAAACTCCATTTTGAACTTGTCAGCTTTTTTTTATTACGGAATAAAGTCACTTAATACTTTTATGTTTTTTTGCTAGCCTCATAAAGTCTTCTGTAGTTTCCAGGTATCTTTGAAGGCCATTTTTGTAGTTTAGTAAGACAGTTCTAGTTGAACTAATCCTCTGCCTCTTTCAGATCTAGGACCCCTACTGACACTCAACATTAGCTTTAGGATGATGCATGCGGTAGTAAGTGAGAATCTTTCTCATTTTGACGTCCATTCACTTAATGTTAGCTGTGAGTCAGTTCAGGGAGAGCCAAGGTGTTTATGGATGATATTCTGTTTTCTGAATTCAGCTCGGTATTCAGTACAAGACGCAGAAGCCTGTAGTACTCCTTTCTTACATTCTCCTTCGTTTGGGTATGCTGTATACCATCTCCTTCGCCAGTTCTTAGGTACTTATACACTTCATCTTGTCCTAGTTCCCTAATATTTGTGACAAAGTCTAAATCTATTGATGGTGTTTCTGTAATTTTTCCCTTTCTTGAATATTACTTTTGCATATTTATCTAATCCGAAATCCATAACTATGTCGTCACTGAAACAGTCTACAGTACTGGGGAGACCCATCACCTAATTTGGCAAAGAATTTGAGTCATCCATGTAGAGTAGGTGATTGAATACTTTTTTGTTTAATTTGTAACCATAGCTACTTTTGTTTACTTCATGCGTAAGCAGGATTAAGGACAAACAAAATAGAAGGGGTGACAGGGAGTCTTCTTGAAAGTTTCCACGCCGGATATTCAGATTTACTACTACAGGGAAGACATTATATATTTCAAAGTAATAAGAATCCAAAAGCTTGGTACACTATCAAAGGCTTTACGATAATCAATCTGCGCTGCGCAAAATTTTCTATATCGTCTCTGTAATTTTACAGGATCATTTTGTTTATTACGAATTGATCATTAGAACCATATGAATCTCTTCTGTATCTCATTTTCTCCAGTGGAAGAATGTTTGCTTCGGAAAAAGAGTAAGTGCGGTTCGTCAGGACAGACGTGATCAGTTTATACGTGGTGGAGAGACATGTTATTAGCCTATAATTTTCGGGTCATCTGTTTCACTCTTAGTTGGCATGAGATATGTAATACCTTCTTCGATCTATTCTGGAATATCATTGGGATTATTTACAAACATTAATAGTGTTTTTGATAAGGTTTTATGGATTGATGGGAGATGTTAGTGCCAGAAATTGGGCATCTTGTCATTTCCTGGAGATTTCCATTTTGGGGATTTTGTTAGAGCTTACCTAACATTATTTGTGATTATTTTTCCGACTATTGCAGAGGTTTATCCAGGATTTGTTCTTCCTGTTGGATCCATTCTGTATTTAGGTCATATATTCCTTTGAGGATGGTCCAAATATTCTCCCAAAATGTCTGCACCTTGTCAATAGATGCTGGCTTTTCGACATGTATAGGTGCTTTTGCAATTTCCCCTGTAAAATTTCCTAAGGTCCGTTTGGCATATTTTATTTTGACGATAGAAACTACAAAGTTTTTCGTATCTTATTCTTTGTGTCTTTAACTAAAATTTCTGTGTCAGCATTTCCTTGATTGATGGAATTTCAATTAGGCATTTCATGTTATCTTTCTGCTCGATCTTGCACTTTCGTGTTGAGATATTTGGGTATCTAGTGAGCCCGTCTAATAGAGAAAGCTCATATCTGACTTCCTTTATTTTTTGCATCGGTTTTGCTTTCCAAGCTGGCTCTCTATGTCTGTTAATGTTTTCATTATATTAACCCTAATCTTTCCAGTAGCTTCTAAATCTGTTGAGTATATGATGTTGTTAACTTATGTGATGTTTCCCAGTGGTTTATCCGTTAACGGTGTTTTCAGTGCAGAGTTGTATATTTGCACAATGTGCTTATGGGACTTCGTCATATGAATATCAGGCAATTGTGTGAAAGTTACTCTGCTTAGTAATTGGATGACGTGGTTTATTGCTTCGTTGATTTTAGCGATGTGGTTTGCAAGGAAATCTACATTAATTTATTAGGTGACAACTTCAGTGACATCGTCTGGATAACTGCAGTTTATGTCACAGGTAGATACGTCGATTTTATTTCCTGGGATATTATTTCGTATCTCATTTGTTTTAGTTTTTACCTCATCCTCTGCCATATTACTTATTTCTACTTTCATCTCTTTACAGTTTGAGTGATGTGTTATAGTATTCTGTTTTATATCTAGTTTTATCTTATCTATTTCTGCATTTTTCGTCATTGTTTCGCACGATGTCTCTGTGGACATTGGTAAGCGTGTTTCGGTTGATGTGAGGTCTTATATCACTTCCTGCCACAGTTCTCCATATTTGGTATGTCTGATTCCAGGTGTTGTTTGCTGGATTTTCGGGTACAGTGAAGAATGATGTCATAACTTGTTGGTACTCTTCCTGAGACCATTTCATTAGATTTCTGTTTATTAGTTGATTTGGAATTGAGTCACTTGGGCCAAGGTTGTGAATAGTCCGGGTTTAGTGACCTAGTGTCATTTCGTTTTTGCAAGAGGTTGTTCCAGTGACAGATCTTTTCGGCCCCAGATTGGTTCCTCTCTGAGGTACGCGGGCCTTGTTGACTCGGATGACGGCCGATCTGTTATGAAAATTTATTCGTAATCATTAAAATTCGTAGCATTTTGCGTTTTAATCTTGACCGCCAAGGGGTAATTTTGTTCAAGTTGCCAGTTCTAGGTTGAACCTCGAAGACAAGAGAGCTCATGCAAGCCCTGAGATAGTACAGATGGGGATTGTATTCATATATCCACGGTTAAAGAGTTCATAATTGAGTATTGTATTCAGTGGGGTATACATATGCGTATAGACATGGCACTGGCTATACTAAGTTTTAACTTAGTATAATTTGCTCTGGCCACTACCAGGCCGTTTAGAAGAAATGGAAACAAAAGGGACAATTATAATTTCATTAAAAAGAGACAGGGGTATTTCTAGGGCACAAAATCAGAAAAGAGGGCTTGGAAAATTTGACGCTCACCAGATATATTGAAGGGAAGATGGACGAACGAAATCTGCACACAGAGCATAGCGACTTTGAGTAATTACATAGCAGAACAGAATTTAGGAGAGATATCAAAAAGCCAATCTTTAAAATTGATAGAGAAAGTGTGGAGATCCATCATCGCGCAAGGTCTGAAGAGACATGGCACATAAATGAAGAAAGGATCAATTTTGGAAGAAGAATAAGAATAAGAATAATAATAAGAATAATAATAATAATAATAATAATAATAATAATAATAATAATAATAATAATAATGATGATGATGATGATGATGAAAGAAACTGGTACGAACACCACCCTGACCCGGTTACGGAGGTAGGACCTGTTACAATTCTATGGGACTACACACTGACAGAACAATCAAAGCCAACCGCCCAGACATTGTTATTAAAGACCACAAACAAAATAAGTGCCTCCTTATTGATATGGCAGTCCTTGCAGACTGCAATGTATCTTTGAAGATATTCGAAAAACTGTCAAAATACAAGGACCTTGAAATATAAATCTCAAAAATGTGGCACATGGGAACATCAACAATTCCTGTTGTAGTTGGAGCCCTTGGACTGGTTGGAAAATATTCCAGTAGGCTGATTGAAGGGATCCCTGGAAGTTCATGCCTCAAAGAGATAACAAAATTGTTCTGACAAGTACAGCCCACACTTTACGAAGGGCTTTATCTATGTAATTACTTTCTTCTTTTTTTTTTTTCAGTGGAAAGTGTCATGATGACATTTCTAACCATAGGTCCCTGGGCGGGACCTGGAAAGAAATGTGTAAACGCCAGATATCATAGAAAATAAAAAATAATAATAATAATAAATAAACCTAAACTCAGAAAAAAATGGAAGTATTACTTTATCTATTAAAGGATTAAAGTGTCGATATAAGTAAATTTACTCAATAATTTTTTTCAGTAAGACAATGCACTTGATCATTGATATATTAATTGTAACTTTTACGGGCGCTTATGTATGTATTTGAAAAAGAGACATGTCTAATTTTTACTAAATATCCGAACAGGTTGTGCCTGATTATAGGAGTTCTAATGTTGTACTGATTCTAAATGGTATATCATCTTTTGAAGGTCATTATTTATATAAATGCATGACTTAGTCTTGAGACCGGAGGGTGGTTCTTAGTAGTCACTATCTTTATAAGGAAGCAAACAGTTGTCGGAGATAATTTAAGAGCAGGGTGAGAAAGCACATTGCTATGTCAAAAATCAGGGTCATGACAAAGTAATAACGGAAATGAAGTGGTCAGAGTCAAATTAATGCAGACCAGAGAAACGAAGAGTGAGAGAAAGAAAAAGCAATGTAATTATAGAAGGGAAAAAATAGGCAAAATGAATAAGGCGAGTTTGATTTTTCATCGACATAAAGGAACATGAATTTATTCTCATTGTTCGAGTAAATATCACGTGTAGGCGGGTGTCTTTGTCTGTAGAAATGTCCGTATGAAGTGGCTCGTTTTATTGTTTGTAAGTTTATTTCAGCTTCCAACATTATCTAGACTCTGAGGAATATTTTATAGACTGACAAGAGAATTCCAAACATTATATTTTGTAAACGTCCTTGTAGCTTATTAATTCTTTTACTGCTTGTGATATTTTTCTTTTAAGAAGTGACGTTCAAAAATTGTTTGGAATTGTGTGGAACGATTTTCTCGTAATAAATCAATGTTTTCTCGCCAGCATCGAAAGATATTTTTTCTACGTCGAACAAAAAGAGAAAGACAAATTTTCAAAGTCTTCTCAACATTCCTTTCGTTAAGTTAACGTCGAATTACATATCTTCTATGTCTCGTAAAAACGTATTTCAACACACTGATATCACAAACAATGAAGCAAAGCTGCAAGTACACATCTAAGTTTTCTCATATATTTAACAAAATATGGAGCTTAGAATTTTGTTATCTGCATGATAAATATTCCCAAAATTAATACAGACACTTTCTCCTTCTATGTGCTGTGTACGTTCAGGAAGTGGCTGGTCATGGCTCTCCACTCATTCCTCTCCATTATAGTGGCATTTGTCTTTTTAGCATCATTCCAGCCACGCGTTCCACAATCATTTCCTACAAGCTTAACGGGTAGTTAGTCCGCTGCCTCTCGCTGTCCCCATTGCCTTTTGATATGTCCTGTGAGTGTCAACTTCACTAAGCCCTCGTTATCTGCGCAACAATAGTCAGCAGTCTTTTTTCTGATTCTGAGTATGTGTCCTTTACCCTTATATTATATTCCTTAAAACTTCCTCGTTGCTCACCTTCTTCGCCCATGCCATTTTCAGTATAATGTTTTCCTGTATATTTCTGGGTAAGGTATGAGGTTTCATATCCTAGCTAACTCTTGGGAATTGACTTAGAACAATGGGAAAAGGCGCTGTGGCTGCTGTTGTGGTGTTAACAGGAGCAACCTGTTGGATCTTCTGCTCCCACTGTAGCAAAGAACACTGAACTGAACTGCTGGATATGCGTCTGACACCATCTGCATTTATTGTGAATGTGATTTAGGACAGCGTCGCTTGTCTGTTACCGTAAACATTTCTAGTCAGATCCCTAGGGAAAAGATAATAAGAAAGTCGTGGTTGATCACTGCACAGTTCATCGTAGGTGATAATTCTTTCCGTCGAGGGATGTCAAACATCACTACAATTTCGGTAATGAGATGCCTGATCCATCTAAACTCCGATAATTCACGTCGCTTTGCCCCGAACAGCTTAGTCGGTGTTCACATTGGTTCTCACTGATATAGATCTGGGCATGATGTCAAAGAATGGCACAGACCCCTTTCATCTCTAAGGTAAATCTCCGATATTTATTCGCTTATAGGAGGATTGATGCAACATACCATGTCAGCACACTTTTATCGAAATTTGATTGTTTCTTTGTACTTTGCTCAGCCTTTGAAATTAATATTTTGCTAATCGAAATTCGCCTTTAGCTTTCGGTATCACATTAATATAGCGGATACTTTTTTCTAAGTCAGAACGCAATTTCTCAGGCAATAAAGCGTCAGCGATAGCCAACGGGATGCGCGGGGAGTCTTAGTGGTATCGGCGCGGAACAGGGACTAAGAGAGCTACGGTCGAATGTATGCCTCGTCAATTGCTTTAACTTTCACATCAATACCTAATACGTACTTCTCTCGACATGTATAAGTTAAATAGCAGAGTAGACTTGGCTCTCTAGACTTGAGTAGGTGTCAGTCTAAGTGAAGGACAATCTTAATTCCAAACCGTGGAAGAAGAGGTTGAATGTCATACCACTCTCCTTTCCAAGAAGTCATAGCTTACTATGACTTCTTGGAAAGGAGAGTGGTATGACATTAGAAAGATAATAAAGAAAAGCTATGTGTGGAGAGTCACAATCAACTACGCTCTGAAAGACATGGTATCAAAGAAAACGTTAAAAAAGCTACATTATTTTGTAGATCTACGCCATATTTTACAAATTATAACGAATGTGATTCTTCACGAATCCCATAAACATCCAGTCAATGTACGGTTGATATACAGGATACCTAAACAAGTGGCTTATGGCCATATCACGTTGAAACAACCATTCTTGTCCGATCACTGAACTTAAGCAACATTTTGCCTGGGCAGGACCTACATAGGGGACCGCTTGGGAATGTCAGATGCTGGAAGCTTGAATGTGCGGTCGGTGTAATAGATAACGGTTAGAAATTGTAAATCGGAAAAATCCACTTCCAATTCCAGTTAAATTCGATATATTCATACGCTAAAATACCGTTTGGAAGGTCATAAGTCCACCATTCCCCCCAATAAAGGGTTAAAAATTAGGTATTTTATCAGTGAGTCATTATTTGCAACAAAAATCTTACAATCTAAAAATAATTTAGGGCTTTAAATTAACTGCAGAAGGTTGATAAACCGTAAAACTAATCAAACAAAAACCTAAACAACAATACTTCCAATCTAACAGCGTATCATTACTGTTGGGTTTTCATTAGAAATTAGAATTCATTTGAATGGAAACATAAACGCTATATCATTATCAGAAGTTTGACAACAGACGATGCATCCTACATGCTAAGTATTACGAAAATATTAAAATAAATATGAAAATTCCCTTAGAAACAAACAGACGGGTGCCGAATAGCTATATAATGTCAATCTTCTTACAAATGTGAATGCTAGACAATATCCTCATAGATGAAATAAAACTTAAGACAACAGAAATGTGGCTGTAAAGAATGATACTGAGGATACCACAGACTGAATATTGTTAGTGAAAATGGAAGCTAAAAGGACACATATGTGACGAGATTACCATTCGTTTAAACTGGCATTACATATATACTGAGCGGGAAAATTTCTCCAACGAGGGCACAATGTCACATAAAACAGACATCATGAAATTGATCTACCACACGTCTTTACCAATGGATGTTCAAGCGATGTCAACCTACACTTGAGAAATAGTAAGAGATCACGAGACCGGTTGACTAAAATAAAATAAAAAGAATATTTAAATCAGAAAGCTAAGAATTCTACTAAAATAAGTCTCATCGGTCGAAGAACGGGACGTAAATAAGAAACGTGGGAGGAATTATAATGCAATTGTGAGAAGAATAAACCCGATTAGCTTCTAGAAAAAAAAGTTAGTTTAAAAATAGATATATATTTCCTATGCCAAAGGGTATTACATCGACAGACAATCGACCCATGGGATTGTTTTAGATATAAAAAAAAGTTGTTCTCAGGAAGGAAGTTATTACAAATAAAATAATTCTAATATAAAAAAATAGATTATAAGGAAAAACTAAATGTTATGCTACGGGGAAAGGTCATCCGCTATAGATTAAATAAAATAACATTTCATGTTCTGCCATTCGAGGTACAAGCCCTGTTATTTATCGATCTAATACAAAATACGATTAAAAATATGATAAAAAAATAGCAGCCACAGATTATTACGGCCAAAATACGTTTTGTACAACTTAGAATCATGTAACAATGTTAAAAGTAATTTGGGAATATTTGAACAATTTTTTGCATTAAAATTAATTTTTGACTAATCAGGTGAAAATAATCAACTATATGGATAAAAATCCTAGCGACATACACTGCCATGCGAGAACACCTTACAAATGACAACACAAATCATCGGCCACACGGATGTCTCTTATCTCTGACAGGGAAAAATCCAACCTCCATATCTCAGGTGAAACACTGTTTTATTCAAGATGATCCTTTTTTTCACTTTGTTCGTATTTCACATTTTTCCTTGTGTGTTGAGACTTACGTGATAACATTGACAACTTAGTTTTTAATACGGTGAATTTAGATATATACCTTATATTTTTATACTTACATTCTGCAAAAGATAGTTTACATTTTTGGGATACACAACGATGAAAGAGCGCAAGGAGAATGTAACCTATTGAAACTAAGAGGGATAGAGGAAAACTGCAAGTAACGAACAAAACATTCTTGTGTTAATGGATGGCAAAACAGGGGATGGATGCGGTTGGTAGAGGACAAATATTCCTTAGGGCTACAAATGACAAGAATCTATAGAAAGTTATGATTATCTATGCACTTAAGGGATATGAAACATAACAGAATTTGGTTTAATGACTGTGTACTTTAAAACAAACGGCTACGCTAATCTTGGCTAACAATTGATAAGTTCAATATTCATATTCTCTAAGCAGTTCCTTCACAATTATGTGCATGGATAAAAGGATCACTTGTAACATTATTTCTGCGAACGCGTTTAATTCTTTGAGGCAATTGCGGAAATTTTATTTGATAACCTGGAGAAGAAATTGTAGAAACAATAATCTTAATTTTTCAAATTTTCAATTACGGTACGCTCTAAAATATTCTAAAAAATGCTGTGTAAGGCAAGGTAAACTATGAAGGACGATAAATAAAGTAATTTATCGGACTATAAAAATGTCAGTGGGCACCTCGATGGGGTGTAATGGTTAGCAAGCTTGTCTCGCTAGATCAATTACGTCTGAGTTGTGAGTTCTTCACATGGCCCCTCATGATTTCGGCCTTATGCCGCAACTAAGCTACGATTGGTAAATCGCTATTAACAAAAGTGTGATAATGTTGTCAGTTTAGTTATCTATAAGTAATTGTTATATATTTAGTTAATTTAATCATTAAAAAAATTAAGGTCATGAATTAATATTTAACTTTAAGTCAATGCTGGACAATCACATCACAGATGTAGAACAGACTCCAAGGAAGAGAAGTGTAGCTATATAGAAAGATGGAGAGGAAACCATGGCCAGAACATGAATTTAAATAAATGCATCAAACAATATGAGAGAAAAGCAGGCCTATGGAAAGCAATTAAAAACACCATATCAGAAATTGAACCTGCTGAACAAAATATTTAACAAAATCAGTGGATAATAGATTGTTGGCAGCTATTGAGAAGGCTCACTATATTAAGATATAAATGCATCAAAGACTTACCAGAGATGTTTCATATTTGTTCTAAGAGTTAATCAGTTGTTGATCACTTTATTATTTTGTTATTGAAGTAAAAATTATTTTGTTTTTGCTTTTGCATAATAGTTTTAGACTGCAGCTGGTAAAATAAATCCAATAACTTTAACAAAATACGCTGAAATTACAAAAAATGTAAATGAAGCTTTGCTTTGACGTTTAAAACTTGAAATTATTCAAACCAAATTCGAGTTATTGAGGTTTTGTTAAGCAATTCACCCAAGCAAGGCGGGATTGCCAGTAGTACACAAGGAACTACCGCGAGTGTAAATAAGGGAAAATACTTAATAGTGGGGGGGGGGTGGTGATGAAAGGATAAAGGACGATAAAAAGAAGAACGGGGACCAAAGCAACAGAAGATCTCGATTGGCATTATAATTTTTGAAGATTATAACTTACATGAAAGCATGTAAGAGGGAGGGAGTTCCATTGTCGGGGTATAAACCGTTTGAGTAGAATTGATTTATGTGATTTGCATAATAAAATCTGACGGACTGTATTCATGGAAGTGTGAGAAATACTTTAAAAAAAATTGAGAGTGGGATCCTCACACTAAACAAAGGAAAAAGTCTGTATGAAAATATGATCGCAAATCCTTCGTTTTTTTAATTAAGTTTATAGTTTGTAGATGTTGTTAAATGTGCAATCCACGATACAATCCAAAAATAATGTTGCAAAAATTTAGTAAATGATAATAATACAGTACCCTCCATGCGGCACTATGCGACATGTTAGGACCAGTGGATGTGTGCTTATACCTGGTTCACCACGGACAGCCTGTAGAATGTGTCCTTCGTGGTAGGCGGATCCCGATCTTCCTTAATAGACAGTTTGTGGTGCCACGGATCCTGTTTCAGAAATGCAACGATAAACAGCAGCAATGGTTCGGTCTTGAAAAGCAATCTGACACAGCTGTTCAGCCTCGCGTTTATTATCATTCGCGTGATCGTATGTAAAATCCATATCTTCCTGCTCATGATATGACTGTCCTGCCATTGTTAAACAGAACACTTCTCAGTTAACTCACTACTAAACAAGTTCAAAAGCTATACACGAATGACAAATGTAAACTAGTCTATATATAAACATAGCGCCATCTGCCGTAAAATTTCTTTAACCATAATAACTAAAAAACGAAGGCTTTGTAGACATATTTATATGGACTTTAATCCTTGTTTTGGTGTGAGGGACTCGCGCTTGCAAGAGTTGTAAAATATTTTAATACACACTGTATATTTATATAAATATACTGTTATTCGAAACATAACTGTTGCCGTCTAGCCAAATAACAGTTAGAATAATAAATAGACCTATATTTTATTCACCATTCTTCAGCATATGTAAATAGTCGCGCCAAAACACAACGCACATAGCCTGACAATGCCTGGTTTAAGAATGAAAAAGACTGCCGTCGCTGTTTAGCTCAACGTCGAATTTAATATTTGAATACGCGCTGTACCTTATATTGAACACTTTAACCCTTAAATACAGCATAACTTAAAACCATATATATATATATATATATATATATATATATATATATATATATATATATATATAGAGAGAGAGAGAGAGAGAGAGAGAGAGAGAGAGAGAGAGAGAAAAGGTTAGAGTGGTTCCAACGAGAGAAAAATGTATATTTAAAAAAAAGAAGAGAGAAACCGCAAGCGTTTTTGGTTATAATATGGATTTGTTTTATTGTAAATATAACATTTATTCTTCATATTTTTGTTACACGTGTTTCCGGTCTCGTGTCCTTCTTCAGGAAAATAAAAGGAATCAGTTTTTAAAGGAATAAATTTCCCTTATGTTCTATAAATGTTTCATTGTTAGTTTTCTGTTTTTGTAGTGAGCTTTGATCTTTTTTTCTGATGGCAAAAATTAATTTCTCTCTAATTGGTACTAAAATCATTAGGTTTGCTCTGAGTGGTGGTGATGAGAGATGGGTTGATGAGAGTTGTTTTCCCATTCCTACATTACCCTTGAGACTGTCAAACCTATTTCCATTTTTTGTGTATCGTGTGTGTCCTCGTTAGCCTGCACATGAACCAGCATACACACACACACACACACACACACATATATATATATATATATATATATATATATATATATATATATATATATATATATATATATGTATATGTGTGTGTGTGTGTGTGTGTGTGTGTATACGTACACACACATATACATTCTTCCGGTGTTTGCGCCGGACTCACGTGTGTATCCGTGAGTATGCTATCTGTATGAAAAGTTGCAGGCCGAATAATAAATAACAAAAAATGTCTCATAGTTTCACACCTCAAAAGAGGCAATATTTCGCCTGCTACATTTCATGCTCCCGTCAAAACAGCGTGTACGTAGGCATCTACACTGCATACTAACAGTCAGTATCATGCATCAATGTCGTCTTCAAACCATGTCTAAAATAAATAATCCCTTTTACGTGAAATTGTTTGACTGATTCAATCATTTGTTTGTTACGGCTTATAAAGACTTTGGGGCTTTTCTAAAGCCGAAATATATTTTGGATCGTAATTAATATTTCTTGCGAGTGCATATTTCATTTATAATCTTTTGCGAATAACATTTTTTTTCCAGATGCAGGTAACACTCGGGAGGTGAGAGAGGAGGTGGGGAAAAGGAAAGAAATGGAAATAAGAAATGGCGGTGGTGGAAAAAGAAAGCAAAAAACGTTTCTGATTATAATTCCGATGACCAATGAATGTGTCCTTTTTTTTTTCTTTTTTAAGCAACGCTTCATGGGTAAGGAAACTTTTCTGGCCATTACTTACCTGTTATGTCAAACTGTTCGTTGTGAATGTGGGTCTTTCCGCGTGGTGGACCTAAGTTGGAAAAAAAGACAAGTATGCTGTCTATTCTTTTTTTGTATCGTCTTGGCTGAGGAGGAAGTGACGTAGGTCGTTAATGATTGGTCGCTGAGGAGGAAGTGACGTAGTTCGTTAATGATTGGTCATTTGTAATTTCAAGATAAGCAGTGGCAGTTATTTACTGAGTCCATTTGTTGCGTGCTTGGCGTATTTGTTTTGTTTTTTTTTTTGCTTCAGGATCGCCTGCCGGAATAGTACTGTTTCGGTGGGATCTCTTGGACGAGCAAGTGTCATAGCATCACTGACGAAGCGATCCTACGCAGTCGTTGGAGTGTTTTCCTAACAACAGACGATTTAACATGTAGCTGTCGGGAGGAGATAGATTCATGCCTTTCCGAGGATATTTGCGCATAAGTGAATGCAAGGAATCCGATTAGAATTCGATCTCGGCTTGCCGACATCTCATTCCGACCTGCTATTAATTATGGAAGGAGACTATATTAATTACTACTTTTGAAATATAGTCATGCTTATGATATGTGTTGTGTGCTTCGTCCATTAAATAATTATGAGGAACAGGCATTCATTTTAGCCTGACCCTCGTATGTGTATATCACGGAGCTTGTTATGCATGTTTTGTTTTTGATATTGCATATAAATAAATACAATCTTCATATTGATATTCCGTTTTGTTATTTATTTCAGATATATAAATATTCATATGGATCATGAGAAAATTTAAACTGAAAAGAGAAACGAGCTATGGGCGAGTTATTGTGGAAAGGAGTGGTGGGAACACAACTTTGGAAATTTAGGAAAAATTTAAGCAGTCATCGCAAGACAAACAGAAATTAATTTTTTTTAAAGAATTGGCAAGAAAAAGTTTAAGATTTTAAGAATGTCAGCTAAAAAATAAATAAAAGGTACATCTGGAAGGAAAAGGATTGGCCAAACGAAAAATATTCGAATAAAAATGAGGTTGTAAATGTAAACGAAGTGAAAAAATTACATGATGAAAAGAACTTGGGCTGAATAATGAAATTATACATACTATACTACCTATAATTGACAAGTATTATGCGTAATTTTGAAAAGTCGATCAATAAAATTAATCGTCACAAAACGTCTGCTGTCTTAAATGACATTGTCCTTAAAGAACATTTTAAAAGTAAATGCTACGAACCGTCAATTTTTACTCCATCTGTTCTTGCTCTCATTTGTATATATATATATATATATATATATATATATATATATATATATATATATATATATATATATATATATATATGTCCCAGGGTAATTTGGATTCCATGGAGGGTCACTCATTTAATTTCTTTTGAAGGTGGGAATCACTGGCCGAAGCCTGAAGCGTTCTTGATATCGTCTCCAGACCATAGCTCAACAGGCACCGATTTGGATCGGGCTAAGAACCAAAACAAACAAAGTGAATTAAAACTATGCTCGCAACTCAATTCTACTCCCGATTTGAAACACATCTGTTTACCTCCGTCATTAATAACAGTCGCTACGATCTCATTAACAATCAAACGCCTTCAAATCAACGTTGAAAATCTGTTTGCGCTTGAAAAAATCACGAGAGACTGACACGTCTGCACACAAAAAAAAAACAATGCCCTGTCAGGTAGCAAACGCTACAGCAGACACCAGGGATTGCACGACCGTCTTAGCCACATAGACTGTGTTACCTCCCCTGGTTGGCGACTGACGAGAACACGGTAGTGCAGATGCTTTCATACGTTGTTCGTTAGGTAGGTTGTATAATGTTTGTCGGAACAGGAATTAGGAAATATAGCGAAAAAACAAAGTTTACTAAGTGCAACAAAGGAAGTTGTGGAAAGCCAAAGTGATTGTATTTAGTGTACATAACGTTTAAACAAAGAGGATTAACCTAATGAGTATCTCGATCAATGTTTTAAAATAGCCTGCTATACTGATTGATTTGTATTTTACGGCTTATCAACCCTTTGATGGTTATTTAAAGCCAGTAACATGTTTTAAACCTTTTTCATATTTTTGGACATAATAATTATATTGCTCATTCATTTTTTAATAATTAACGCATAGCTGGAGGAGATGTTGATTCATACCTTTTCCAAGTGACTCTTCACATGATTGAATATAAAAAACACGACTGGAACTGAAATTCAGCTCTCTGATTTCCAACTCCCTGTCATTATCTATTACTCGCACATCCAAGCTTACAGTACCTGTCACCCAACTCGGTACTAATCAGGCCGGACGTTGCTTAACTTCGATGATCCAACGAGAAACGGTGTTTCAACGTTATAGACCGTAAGCGTGCGTGCTACAACATTTGAATATAATTATTATGCAACTTGAAATGTGAAATATATATTTATGTATATATATATATGAATAGTCAGACATCTCCCACGAGACAGCCAAGCACCAGCACTGGCCCTCACGAAATTGCTCACGCACCCATATTAACGCTGTTATGCCTTTTATCCGACGAGTACACTTAGCCCAGCTAGGCTCACGGAATAAATGTTTCAATTTAGCTAGTGACGCATCAAACCGTGTGAATATTGTTCATTAATTCGATGACCTACGGACAGAAATGACAATTAAGAACCCTTATAAATGGATATGTCATTTCAGATAGCCGTTTGAATGTAATGGCAAAGTGCAGACTGTCTTGAGAGCAAAGTATTTCTTTCATAGGATGGAAGAATTCATGAGAAGAAATCTCGTTCTTACCGACAGGTGAGATGATCCTGCTAAGGAATTAACGTGGTGAACATAAGAGAACTTCCTCAGACACTAGTAGACTTAGCACTTTTGATGGTTGATTGGTTGTCTTTGGTATATGGGTTATTTAATACTGGAATCTAAATATTTTGCATAGTTTTTCCCTTGAGATAATAATAATTTTACTGATTCAATTCTTACTAATTAACCCATATCTGAGGGAAGAACAGGTTGATTCATACCTTTCCAAAGGGTATTGGTGTGTAAATGAATATAACGAACCCAGCTGGAATTGAAACTCGGCTATCCGATTAACTGTTCCGTGCCATTATCCATTACACTACACATAAATCTAAGCTTACAGCAACTGGTATTCACCTTTCTTGATACTGACCAAATTTGACATTGCTTAACTTCGTTGAACCTGTAATAACCCGGGTTTCAACGTGATGTGGCCGTAAGCCTTTGTATTTCTGATTCGAGTTTATAGCCTATCTATTTATTTCGATAGATTAGTGTAAAAAATTTGTCGATTTGTAGTCCGTGTGTCGATATGTCTACTTTAAATTGATCTTTCTACACAGTCCTTTGACACTGAATAATTGCATAATACTTTAAAGGCGTCTGTTACAAAAGAAATATCATTATTTTCGTTTGAAAGAAACATTAGGAATTTGAAATGTTTCTATGAATATCTTCCTACTGATGTCCAGAGAATCTCCCTGTCTGTCGCTCTCTTTCTCTCTCTCCACATATGTATGTATGTATATATATATATATATATATATATATATATATATATATATATATATATATATATATATTATTAATACAAATAATATTTGTTACATAGCTAATTGATGTTATATTCAGTACCTCGGGGCTGGAGTTTCGGAGACGCACATTTTTGTAATCGTTCTGTCAAGATGTCAAGAGGTATCCGCAATTACACACACACATACATACATACATACACGCACGCACGCACGCACACACACGAATACACACACACACACACACACACACATATATATATATATATATATATATATATATATATATATATATATATATATATATATATATATATATATAAGTATTTTCTAATAGATAGTGTCACATCATGTATTTTCTAATACAAACCTTTCAGAATTTTTAATGTTTCTCTGCATATCTTCCTACCGAGGTCCTGCATATAGCTGCTTTGTTTGTCAAAAAGCCAAACTAAATACAAAAAATGTAATATTACACGCTGTTTAAAAAGATGTCAGAAAAATGTTTTTTTTTCTTATCAATCATTAAAATATTTTAGAGTTTGCATTTCATATCTGGGAAATGATGGTAGAAATGTTTTCCTAATGAACTTAGGGATGGGACAACTAAAGTTTTACAGTCTATTTGTTAAGCAAATTAAAATTAATTTTGAACAAGATTATTTACGCTAAACTCAAACAAATAGGGCCCTGACTAGATTCGGCACAATCTTCAATCTGACAAACCAAATTAAACCACCAGAACAAAAGAACTCCATCTCTGGCGATTTAAGTTTTTTATTCATCTCTGTAGAATTTATTTCAACATTAGCTCCTATAAATACAGGATGACCCTAAAAAAGGGAACTTTTTAACAATCCAATAAAACCTAGAGTGATGGAAGAAAAGTATTTAATTCATAGTAATTGAAAACTTAAAACATGCCATTTAAGAAACAATGATGGAATTTTTATTTTTGAAAAATGACGTCCTGTAGATGGCGTCTTCCTGTACAAATGCATTCTTGAAATCTGCTGATGAGATTCCTCATTGACTGCTGTAACATCTCAGCTGGGATACTGTGAATTTCATTCTCGTTACTAAAATGGCGAAATGTTTACTTGCTCAAGGTCACTGTCTCGCAGTGTTGCCACTTGCTCATGTCTGGAAATACGCACTTCAAAAATTCCCGTTTTTTGGGGTCACCCTGTATAATTAGATATTATATAGAGCGTCAGTATTATTTCTATGTTTTGAATGACATACCATCCTTTAATAACATTCCTTCAAAGATTACCGATGAAAAGTTTGGTTACACATTCATGTATTTTAGTTCCGCTTGTTCACTTAAAATAAATAATGTCCTTACTCATTTCGATAAATTGCATGCGTCAGATTCAAACCCAAAGATATAACTGCGAAATATCAATAAATGAATCGCAGAAGGCAATTTTAATTAAATGGATAAAACAATAACTTATTATAGGGCACAATTAAATAAAATATATCCCTATCGCAAATATTAAAGATAATAGTGGATCTTATTTGAGGAGGAATATTTGTTCATTGTTGGTAAAGGTTTCCTGAATATTAATTGCGGATTTCCAAATATAAAGAAAATTCCAAATTTGAAAGAATATTACCATTGATTACAGCTTATTGAGTTAATCCTTTTATTTAATCATTTCACTTCAAGCAAAGCGTTAAGGTCACTAAGACGCAAGGTCTTATTGGGTGTAAAATAGAATAAAATACTAGTGATGAGAAAGGACAAACAATGTCAGATTTCACGAAAACCGAAAATGGCGATTCACGTTTCATTTAATTTTTGGAAAATCCAGAGACGGATATGCAATGTAATTGGTCCTGATCTGGCATCTCATCTGCAGTCACTCTGTCACAGACGTATCGTCACCTCTGTTTTTTTTTACAAATACTTTCACGGTAACTGCTCTGATGAGCTGCTTTCGCTGGTTCCCAGACTTCATGAATTTATGCGTTCATCTACGCTGGAATCTGGTTCTCATCCTTTCACTGTCGAAAATGTTAAATGTAGCCGTCTCTTCTACTCCAATAGTTTCAATTCTCACACTTCTCGCCTGTGGAAAAACCCTCCCCTTTTCTTGCTTCCCTGATAGCTATAATCTCCAACTATTCAAATGTAATGTCAATCGATGTCTCCATATGCCTTGATCTATCCCCTATCCTTCTCTTCGTCGTTTCTTCTATCACACCTTCTTGCTCTCGCTTCAACTCCCTGTAGCCCCTTGCCTGCTAGTGGCTTCCCGCCTTGCTTGGGGTGAAACGCTTAAAAAAAGAAGAAAATGAAAGAGTGTTATTTGAGTAAAGCCAAAGTTGCTGACTAGTATTTAAAATTCCACAGTTGAAAATTTCGCCTCTAAAGGACATAAAAAATGGATTCAAAGTAGCAGAGAAGCAAGAAATCGAAAGGGAGCTACACAGAGCTTTAAGTGCGATAAATAAAGTATTAGAATAGAACTTACGTTTATATCATGCTGGTTCTACAGTAAACGGCTGAGACCTAATAGCCAAACAAGTATTAAGCTTTAATTCCTTCTGTCGAGGAATCACAAAAGAAATCTCATTAGACAAGTGTAATGAAAATATAGAATACACAGAGAGAAGCCGAGTCATAGCGGCGGGAAAGTGACTGAAGTCGAGATGACAGGTCAGGACCGACTACACTAGGAATACTTCTTTTGATTTTGTCTAGAATCTCGAGATATGTAGTAAGAGAACCAGATCAGTATGGCAGCAATATTCATTGCACAGTCGATTGATAAATGTGTAAAATGGATTCTGACGTAAAAAAATATGACACGTGATAACTTTGTAGTTGTATCCCAAGCAATTAATTCAATATAATCACCCCACTTCATGGCAGAAAAGTGCTCAACTTGAATTTAGCATCAGTCATGCTGAGGAAAGTACATAAAATGTCCTCTATGGTTATTAAATGCTAACAGTTTCGTTCTGGAGGCTTTAAAATTCAAATCTATTCCTTGACGGGAAGGGACAACGCAACACTGCCACCTCAATACCGCCGACTCAACACCGCTGACAGAGCGCCGGGACAACTGAGGACTGAGACAACTTAGGACCGAGATAACTCAGCACCGGTAAAACATACATTTTTATAACAGAATAGAAGTAATTTATTAATAATTAAAACCTTAGCTAGTCATTTTTTAAAAAATTATTTTAATAAAGTACATCGTAAATAAATTAAGTTTTTAATACAGTAAATTGATATATAAAAATTAATTCAATAAAACACTTTTGATTTTATTATCTTTTTTACTAAAGCAAATCAAAAAACGCATATCAAAATGAAGCATATTTTGATTTAATTATTTACTTTATTAAAAATTAAATTACATTACGATTTACTTTATTAAAAGCAAAAGACTGCTTCATTTTGTTTTGCACTTTTCGATTTATTTTACTAGAAACAATTAAAAAACAAATTTGTTTCATTGTTTTATTTTTTATATGTCAATTTACTTTATCAAAAAAATTCGTTACGATTTACTTTATTAAAAATAATTAAAAACAAAAATCTGGTTCCTATTTCACATAATGCCTTTTCAAATGCCTTATTTGACGAAAAATATTCACTAATTGAGTTTTTAATCTTTAATAATTTATCTTTATTCAGTTATAAAAAATAGTTGTATTTTTTAGGTTCTAAGTTGTCTCAATCATGAGTTATCGCGCTCCTGAGTTGTCCCGGCTCTCAGTCGACGGTGTTGTGTTGGCGGTGTTCGATTGTCCTGCACCCATTCCATGACCCCGCTATTAATGTTGTTCAAATTAATGAAGACACATCATAGTATTACTGCAATTGGAAAATGGGTGGCTCATGAATTGTCTGAAAACAACCTCAAATCCCGAGTTGACATCTGCTCTTCTCTCCATTCTCACCAACTTGTTTCAATTTTTTTTTGGATAGACTTGTGACTGGCGAGGAAAATGGATCGTTTATCGAAGTGTTAAGCGTCGTAGACAGTGGCTTGGTAAAGGGGAAGGACCCCACCCACAGCAGAGAAGGGAACTTCATGTGCAAACGGGTCTTCTTTCAATCTGGTGGGATTGCCAAGGAATAATCCACTTTGAATTCTTACCACCTAATGCAACAATTAATGCTCAAATATACTGTCAGCAATTAGAGCGTTTGAACCAAGCTTTGAGGAAAAAAGTATTTGCTCTAGTGAATCGAAAACGGGTGATGTTTCATCAGGACAATGCGCGACCACGCACAGCAAGAATCACTTCACAAAAGATCGTACTTCAAAAATTCCCGTTTTTTTGGGTTACCCTATACATATCAGTAGAAGGAGTGGGAAAGACCGGAAAAAAGCAAACATTGCTAAGAGTCAAACAAGGAGGAAACCTGGGGAGGAGCACAATCTGACACCTCTTGAAGTGTCACGGTACATAAACGTGACAAACAGACAACTATATATATATATATATATATATATATATATATATATATATGTGTGTGTGTGTGTGTGTGTGTGTGTTTGTGTGTGTGTGTGTGTGTGTGTGCATGCATTTAGGCAGCAAATTCTCTTTTAGGCATGAGAAATTACAAGCATTATGTTATGTTTATGATTATATATATTTATTTATAAAGGTTCCTTTTAAAGAAGAAGTATATGTCTGAGTGAATAAATTCTAAACACTATGTCTGCTTATTTTTATCACAATCATTTCATATTCACGAATATTTTTCTGTATTTTTCCTGATTTATTTATTTGTAATATACGGAAAAATATTCGTAAATATTAATGTATTATGATAAAAAAAATAAGCAGACATAGTGTTTGTCATTCATTCAATCAGACATATACTTCTTCTTTAAAAGGAACCTTTATAAATAAATATGTATAAATACTCATAAACGGCTAAACTGAAAAGTTACATAGGGGTAAATAACTACATCCCACTGTCATGTAATTTATCTGTTTCGCTGTTTATGTTTACTTTTTGTATAAATGTGTGTATTTTTTTTCGAACGGATCTTTCTGAAGAAGTATTTGACTAAAATGTTCCTTTTAAAACAATACGTAGATTCTGGAGCATAACATTTTTGTCTGAATATATATATATATATATATATATATATATATATATATATATATATATATATATATATATATATATATATATATGTGCGGTTGTAGAGAATAACGATTCTGTGTAAATGATTGTTATCATCATTATCTGGTAGCTGTCGTTAAAACCCTGAACGCTATTAGAAGCTAATCAAAGTAACTATGATATATGATTCATTATCTAATAAATAAATTCATTTTAGGAAAGCGATCTGTCAAAATCCATGTAAAAAATAATTAGTTTGAATTGTCCGTTTCATTTTCAACAGTAAAGCAAGCGTTTTATATTTGATGTCGGTGAACAAAAACCATCGGCGAAGCTACTGACATACAGAGAGAAGGAAAGGCGCTAATCTAAGAGAAAGATTGAAATATGCTATTGAGAGATAGGGTGGGGGAAGTAGAAAGTGCATAAAATTATTACCAAATATTCAACAAAGTAGCCATTATGCAGTTTTATCAAGTTATTCTAATCTTCGTCGTTATATAAATTCTGTTAGAATCTTGAGTACAAAAAAAAATACATGGCTTAATTATATTAAACCTAAATAGCCGATACGCTAGAACCATCAAGCGATTTACGAGAACAGCCATTTAGATGCTTAACAACAATATATGTTGCCGCAAAGAAACGATTTCGTTATTACGACACAAAGAACTATTTGAACTGCAATGAAAATTTTATTTATTTTAGAAATATATTTGAAAACGGAACTCATCCTGAGAGCAAGATGCGAGCAAGTTATCTGTATCCGGATAGAAAATAAATTCTCTACCTAATATATTCCACCGATAAAGAGAGGCGGTTATGGTCGGTTGCTACAGTCTTAAAAACTTAATGATTGGCTGCCATATTCTTAACAACTTAAGATATGAAGACGACACAGTGTCAATAGCAGTCACGGAAAGGTAACTACAAATGCTCCTACGGAATGTAGTGAAGAAAAGCGAGAAGAAAGGACTAAGTACAAACTACAAGAAGACAAAATTATTAGCAGAAAGATGACAAAAACATTCGTTAGAAACGAATAAAATACGATTTAATTTTGACATTATATGTTTCCTCGTATATGGCGGCGAATGCTGGACAATCACCTTAAAGATGAAGAAAACATGAAGCAAAATAAATGTGGTTCTACAGAAAAGATGGTGAGGATGCCATGGGGCGAACATGTTACCAAGGACGAGGTTTTAGAGAAAATGGAAACAAAATTGAAATTTATACTTGCCACCAGGAAGTTGAAAATAACGAGGAAGAAGGACTTAGAAAATCTGATACTCACATGAAAGTTTGAGGAAATGAAAAATAGATGAAAGCAGTACGAAACTTATTTGAGGATCTTCGGTAAATAGATGGTAGAATAAGTTTTGGGAGAAATAAAAAAAGAGCTACAAGGAACTGGAAGATAGGGGGGGCATGATCGCCTACGTCTAAAAGAAACATGGCACATAAATGAAGAACGTAGACAGTGATCATACTATGCAGTATCTTTTCCAATATAAAAACCTCGGGTTAATCGCTGAAGAACTACTAAAAAAATAATAAGAGGCCTATGTGACTTATTCAATTTGATTCGTTGATTTTATTTAGAGGCATATCGATCTCTGAGTTATTTAATGCTGAAATTTAAATAATTTGAACACTATTTCAGGCCTTCAACTAAATATAATTTGAAAGCAATTGTATGCCTTCAAGTAAAAGGTATTACTGATAATTTTGATTTAAAATTTATGCCATTTTGCTATACCGTGTTTACTCGCGTACCGTTCTTTTAAAGACCTAATTTCATAGTTAATTTTAAGGTGGTCGCATCAAACAAGTCATATAAAATTATAGTATGTACTGCTGGCGCTGGCTACGCCATTGACCAAACTATATCCATTTACTGTAGTCAGAAATTACAGCTTTATTTAAAATAAACATGATTTTCATAAAACTGATGTTTTACTTAACTCTATCCAATAATAATATATTTCATTTCACATATTGGTATAATATTATAAACTACAAATATGGCGAAAATGCATCTTTTCCATTGTTTACGTTAATGAGATATTTAGCGGTTTCTCGTTCGGCTGTTTATGGCTGTACGCGTTTAATCAACGAGTATAACGTTACTAACGATACTTTATAATTTTTTTTTTTACTTTTTGAAATTATTTTATTAGAAGATGGCATAAAGAGATAACGGGAAAATGTCTATTGTAATTAGGTATCTCAAAGTAGGAACTCGCACAATACACGAGATACATGATAAAATCATTTTTTATAAGTAAAAATTTGTGGGTCGCTAGATAGAGCGTGTCAGGTCTATATAGAGTAAATACGTTACTCCTTTCTTATATAAAATGTACTGGTGGTAGTCTTACTATAAAAATGCATTTTTATACTTTCATAGAGTTTTGTTAGAGGGTTTACTATTTGTCCATAGCTGGGACCCTAATAGATGCTACCACCCCGGATCGGATGGACTTGAGAAGAACAGCAGTTAAAAGGTGGTTCCATGTTACAGCAAGGTGATTCTGAGTCCTAACAGCATGTATTATTGTCGGACGAGATCTTAACGTAAGTTATACAGATGAAACTATTGGTACCAGACACAGAAATAAAACTGTAGGGGTTTTCAGGGAGAGCCGAAAAGCAAAGTGAACAGAAGGACTTGTAATTGATTATAGTAAAAAGACAGAATGTGTTGTTTTCAGCGCGAGGATGAGCGCAAGATGCAAACGACGAATTGGACATACGGAAATCCAGAAAATAAAAGAACTTAAATATCTGGGAAGTGTTTTAACATAGGACGTAACTATCTGAAGGCAGATTGGAATAGAAAAATATGCATTCCAAAATCTAAGCAAAATATTAAGAAACAAGTCCGGTTTTCTTTGTTTATTTAGCGGCATTTCAACTTATATATCATTTAATACAAAACTTTAATTCTCTCGGGAGCATTCGAAATTACTTTTATAAAAATGTATTGCTGGTAATTTTTTTACAAAAAATATATTATATTGCTGGTAATTCTTTTTAGAAAAATTATTGCTTATATTTTTTACTATAAAATGTATTGCTGGTAATTTTATTATAGAATACTTTAATAATGTTAATCCCCATTCCCCGATCAATGTCCATTATTAAACAGATGCTCTAACCAAATCCATAGTGTATATGGCCTATATATCATCAAATGAAAACCCCGGAGATATTAAGCGGTATGTGGGGTCTACTAGCAGACCTTTTAAAGATAGGTATTACAACCACTTGAACTCCTTTACAAATACAGCAAAACGAAATATGACATCACTTGCGAAATATTTTTGGAAACTCAAGGAAGAAGGAAAAACACCTAAAGTTAAATGGAAAATCCTAAGACAAGTCAGAACCTGCAATTCACTGAGCGAACTTTGCTTCCTATGTTTACAGGAGAAATATGTATCATTTAACTCTTAAATAATAACCAATTATTAAACCAAAGATATGAGACTACCGTTTTCTGTAGACATACTAAGGATTTAACACTACAATCTTGCTAAATTCTCAATCCCATATCTATGAACCTTTTATAATTATATATACACAAAAAACGCTCTTTCGATTACAAAATAAATAGTGACAACCCAAACATAAAGAAATGCAATCCAACTTTAGAATTCTTATAGAAAAACCTAAAAATAACTACTCCTAATAATTATAAAAGATAACTCGAAAATCTTTTTACCTACTCAAATGTAATATTATCCCCTATCGCTATCTTACCTCCCCTACCTCTCAAACTTAGGACGCTTGTCAGTTAACGTACCTAAAATTTGACCGATGTTTATCATCGAGAAAATGTCCACACACCATTCAACATTAACTACCCGGTCCATCCAACACCAAACTGCTGTCAACAACTACTATTGTTTCACTTAGATACTCTATGTATATTTTGTAAGTACATTTTTCTTCTCAAAAAATGGAAAAAGGAAGTGACGTTTTACATCCCGGCTTGCACAGGATCGTTCATAACCATTTCCAACCCTCACCCGTAGATGTGCAGTTAAAATGCACTGAAACCAAGTGGCATCTTTGTTGTGAGTAAAATAGTTTTGTCTATATGATAAAATTATAATATATATATATATATATATATATATATATATATATATATATATATATATATATATATATATCAGTAATAAACATCAATTCCTCAAATGTCTGTCCCGTAATTCACAGTCTTCTTTACCTGCAAAAGATTCACTAGTGTTATTGATTAAAAGTAAAAATATAAATTAAAATAAATGTATTTTAATAAGAAAAAAATTATGAAAATACAAATATTAAAAATGATTTTAATAAATTAAATGAATTCTATCACTAAATGTATCCTTGAACCACTGTTATAATATTATTATAATACTTACTATATACCTACTTTTGCAAATCCCTGTTTTAGCTGAAAACCTTGTTTTATAAACAGATTAGATTAATACAATTCTAACCACATATTTTCCAGCGAATAAAAATCCTGCGGTGGATATTTGACGACCCTGGTAGAAATTGAATCAACCGTATTTATTTTCCATGTATCGTGATCACCTCGAGTGTAATGGTTAGCAAACTTGTCTCGTTAGAACAATTACGACTGAAGAGTGAGTTCGATCCTCACTGGGTGCCACATACTTTCGGCCATGTGCTACATCTAAGCAACGCTTAGAAAATCCTTATACTCATGTACTGTGCGTGCTTTTATGATATTTTTTCCCGCAGAAAAAGAGGGTGTCGCACTATACACAGGTAAATACTTAACAGAGAGTAAAAATCATGCAATTTCGGTGACACCGGTATTTTTTCTGGAGTTGTTAATATCAGTTCAAAGATAAATCTCAGGACTATAAATGAAGTCGGTTTATACACGAGTATATACGGTAAATCCATCTGTCTGTTAATTCTTTTGTTCCTTTTCGTCCAATAATAACCCAGCAAGCACACAAATGGTCTGGATTTTAACTAAAAGCCGTCCTTGACAAACAGAAAACAGTTAAGCGGGTTGATGTTTTGAAAATACGAGGATCGTCCGATTGAGACATAGTAACCGAATCAAGTTATTGTCCCTTTGCTTTTTTTTATCATTTCATCACAAGCAAGGGACTAGGACGCCATCGGTTACTCAGTATTAGAAAATATGTGAACAACTACTATTAAGGAGAGAGAGAACAATAAATGAACAATAGTTAATTAGACCGAAGATAAAGATTGACATTGCATTTAAATGTGTGAAGATCAGAGCTGAATTGGAAGCAAGAAGACGCAAGAGTTCCACAAGCAAGGAGTACGAGAGAAGAAGCTGTTAGCATAGAACCTACGGTTAAATCTAGTCATTTCAATCTAGCAGTCTGTTTAAATTCATAAAGCGAAAAATTGATCAAAACAATTTCCATGAAAGTAATTATAGAAAAGACACGGGGAATCTACGTTACGGCAATTAAAAAGAGACTGAATCCGAGATACCAGCTCAGGACCAATGACATTGATATTTGAATTTTATCACGAATCCCTAAATACGAGGGTCATTCAATAAATAAGGTATAAGGACTTCTAATACAGATAGAAGCTTACTCTTTTTTATTTTTTTGTTTTTTTGTTTTACTTATTTTTCACATGGATTTACTTTCTTTTGCAGATTAAAAAAAACTTTGAGAGCTTTGGCGATTAACAAAAATGCCCGACCAAGAAGCATGCTCCAGGATTGAACAGCGGTCAGTTATCAAGTTTTGGTTGCTGAAGGGTGCAAACCAGTTGAAATTCATAGGAGAATGTCAACTGTGTATGGTGCCACATGTCTCAGCAAAAAAAATGACTACAAGTGGGCTGAATTGTTTAAAGAAGGACGGAGCAGTGTTGAGGATGAAGACAGGCCTGGGAGGCCTACAGAAGTGAAGTCTCCTGAGGTGATCGAATCAGTCAATGACCTCATTCAGTCTCACAGAAGGGTGACAGTGGATGACATTGCAAGGACGTTGAGCTTATCTGTTGAGACAAACGCAGGGGTCATCGGTCAGAAGGGGTCATTTTGCATCATGACAATGCAAGGCCTCACACAGCAGCCCAAACGGTGCAGATCATCAACGAGCTGGGCTGGGAACTGCTCCCTCATCCCCCTTACAGCCCAGACCTTGACCCTTCAGACTTTCACCTGTTTGGTCCCTTGAAAGCGTTCACGAGAGGCACGAAGTTTAAAAGTGACGATGAAGTCAAAAGTGTTGTGAGCGACTGGTTGAGACATCAGACCAAAGATTTTTACGCCGAGGGAATAAGGAAGCTTGTGCACAGATGGGAAAAGTGTGTGAGAGTGCTTGGAGACTACGTTGAAAAATATTTTTAAAAAAGTAAGCTTCTATCTGTATTAGAAGTCCTTATACCGAAAAATTCACCTTATTTATTGAATGACCCTCGTATAAATCGGGAGCATCAGATCAGATGTGGCTTCAATATTCAAAGCAAGGACTTGCAAATATGTAATATACATTCTGGCGAGGAAAATTGTCTAGCTCGACATAGTGAACCAACTTTCTTAGCTGCAAACTAAGAAATTGATTTAATATATACTTTCCACTTCATGTCTGTTGAACACTTTGGTCCGAGATGCCGCAATGAGTCATTCTCTTGGAGGTTAGCATCAGCCATTGTGATGGAAGCTAACAATAATTCACTCAGTCGATTATATGCACTAATTAGTTTGGGTAGTACCAACATTGAATTGACATGTGATTTAATGATGGTTCCTCTTCGTACAGTGTTTATCATTCCTATCAATAGTCGTTTTTTTCGATCTTGAATCATCTGTAGACACCAATCGATTTTAGCTGCTGTTCGCGACTGGCCCAAAACTCATAAACCATAAATCTTTTAAGTATCAAGTAATTTCATGTCGTACGAAATCCTACTTCTGCACAGATTCCTACGTGCATCGAATATTACTGCCACATATGATCTGGTGCTTATAAGTGTCTCATTCGTCTGGGCATCGAATATTGCCGTAACATCTGGCCCTTGCCGCAATATATGACTCGCTGATTCTGATAATTTTGTTCTTTTATTATCGTCTTCTCTGTTTCTTTCCTCTCCCTGTATTATCTTGCGTCTTTACCTGTATTGCTTGGTTTAAATTATGAAACAAAATATTGTTTCTTTATTATCTGTAAACTGTCATACATCTCGCGAAAGATAGTTGTGCTGTTTCCCGTTCTCTTGTCCGTGATTTGGAGTTCAGAATTAGACTTCCCTTAGATCGGTTACCACACAAGGTAGAGAGCGCAGTCTACTCTGCTATTTAACACATATAATGAGGAAAAGAAACGGATTCCTACCTTTTATTATGGATGCTTTACGAAAGTAAACGCAAGAAACTAACCTGTAAATTAAACTGTGACTGCCGATAAGATTTCCCGCGCTGATAACCGTTATGTTACAAATGTATCCTTCCATACCCTTACTAATACTGCTGGTGAATAGCCTGGAATAGTTGCCATTAAACTGATTTTTTTTTATCTATCAACCGAATCCGATAAATGCTGTGTCCATTCAAAACGCGGTCGGTCATATTTCACCACAAATTAATTTCCTTTTTCGCTCTTAGTAAACTTTGCCTTTTTACCCATAATTCCAACTCCCTAATCTGTCATACATTTATATTAAATTGTTAGATAGGTTATCCGCTGGTCATCTCTTCCCTCTTGCTTTCATTGTTTCCGGTGAGTGACCAAAACTTCTTTCCATATATTGTGTCTCAGGTCTTTATGATTCTAAATAGAAACATTTTTCTTTCCATTTCCTTAAGCCGTCCTCGTTGGACATTATTTAGTTCATGGTAATCTCATCATCCTTCTGTAGAACCACATTTCTCTTACCTCAAATCCCTTCTTCATCTGTGTGGGGATTTACTGCATTCAATGGCATAGAAGAGGACTGATACAAAGCTCGAGCTGTAGCTCTAGATATTTCGAATGGGTTTGACAGGGTTTGGCAAGGTGGTCTTCTAACCAAGCTCCATGACTACGGTATCACAGGACGTATGTTTGATTTAATGGAATCGTTCCTATGAAATCCTGAAATGAACCGTGCTTTGAGCGAGCTCGCTTCCAGATTTTTTCACACGAATGCGGGTGTCATGCAAGGGTCTATACTGGGTCCTACGCTGTTTCTAATCTTCATCAATTATCTTCCTGATGTCATCAGTTGGTAACTAGGTATTTATGCAGATGACGCTATTATTTACACATGTCTCAATAGCAAATCTGTTAGAGCTGACAAAGTAAACTTGACGGCTGCTCTTCAAAATGACCTCAAATCAGTTGTTAACTGGGACAAAAAATGTCCTGTAAACTTCTATGTCTCCAAATCAAAACTGCTCTCATTTAACCAAAAAACAGAAACTTTTCTGTCTAACGCTAGACTCCTTGCAACACATTTTCTGCAGTGAAATGACCACATCGAACATAGCTGCATCTACTGCAAGGAAAGTTGAGCCACAGTGTCGTGCCAGAAAGTTTTTTTTTCTCCTCAGAGTCCATCTTGCACATTTACAAGTCTACAATTGGCCCGTGCATTGAATACTGCTGCCATATCTGGTCTAGTACTTCTGCTATTCATCTCGAGGTTCTTGACAAAATCCAAAGAAGGATCTGTAACGTAATCAATCCTGACTTGACATCTTCTCACCGACGTGGCGTGGCACCCCTTTGACGTTTCCACAAATACTTTCATGGCAACTGCTCCGACGAGACTTTTTCCCTGGTGCCCCTACTACATGAATTTAAGTGTGAAATATTTAAATGCAAATATCACTTCTATTCCAACAGTTTCTTTTCTTGCACAACCCGCCAGTTTTCTTGCTTGAAGGGGAAATCTTTCCCAAGCCTGCGACAGGCGTATACCCGATTTTCAATAACGCATCCGAGCGATCTTCCACCTCCTATTATAGACCTGTTCCTCTCCTCAATATCATCAGTAAATTTTGTGAAGCTTTAATCAAAAAGAAGATCGTTGATAACCTAGATAGTAGTAACCTCCTGTGCAACGAGCCGTATGCTTCGATCAGCCAGATCCGATGCTGACGCCCTAACTACCATTGAACACAGACTCAATGTGGCCCTTGACGACAAACGCACGATTCTCTTCAAAAGCGTCTTGTTGGAGAAGAATTCTTTCCTACACTGCAACATCTCTATTACAGGCGGGATGTGGCGAGTCTCACGTTACTCGATCGCTACTCCCATAGAAAGTGCCCGGAAGAACTACACTCATTGGTTCCGCTATTTCTAACTTTCAGGGCCAGGAACCACCTTACATACTAACAACTCACCCACATTCCCTCTGTATTGCATCGGCGAGAAGTTTCACTCAGTTTCTTCTCGCGAACCACTGCTTTGTAGAATCGTCTCTCAAGAAGATTAATCCTTGATCACTACAATCTTAACCTGTTCAAGTCTAGAGTTAACCGTTATCTTCCACTCCTTTCGATATAAACTATACCATAATGTAACCCTCTACCTCGTGTGTTTCCCGGGCCGTATACAGAGTGAACCTTACTGTACAAACAAAGAGCATAGAAGATGTCGATTGCCGTTGCATTTAAATCTTTGAAGATTGTCGTTATCAGGGGAAGCAATTAAACAGAAACAACGGTTAAATAACATGGCTGGGTTCGGACATATTGATATTCTTAACCCATTAAATGCTAAATTTTTTAATGCGCATTTTTGGCCCAGACCTGTGTCTTAGGAGTTTATTTATTCCTTATGTTTAATTTTCAGTAGTTACCATTGTCGTTTTTATAGAAACTAGAACATCAGATATATACGAGTATAAAGCATCAAAAAATAATATTGATTAGAAATAATAAAATATACTTTAAAAAATAGTCATTATTTTTCTACTCGTGAAATGTAAAATTACGACAGAAACTGTCTTCTTACGGCTAATAATAAAAACTTTAAACGTTAAGTGTTGTAAAATATACGTCTGCAAATGCAATATATGTAAGCCAATGTAAATACAAGGAATAACATTTAGTGAGTTTAATTTTAAGAGATCCCCAAATGGAGTTCATGGCAAGTAATGGGTTAAGGACAACCACTTTAATATTGTCTGGTCCAGTGGCTTTTTTCGGGTCGAGGCTTTTTATGTCTAGATACTTCTCTAGCTGAAATTAGTATATTACTGAGTTTGTGCTCAGTGAGAGGTGGGAAGATGTGGAGGGGTGGCTTTTTCATCTAACGTTGAGTTTAAGGCAAGGATCGAGGCGAAGAGTTTCGCCTTGTCTGTCGAGGAAGCCGCGTTGCTTCTCTTCATTATTTGGTTGGGGATGATCCAGAATTCGCGAGATCCAATTTGTGTCTTTCCAACCTTGACCTGGACAGCTTTTGAATTCTGTTCATCATTTGCCCTTTCTTCAATCCTCCGTATACTTAGTCTTTTCTCGCATTTTTACCCTATGTGCCCACCACCTCAGCGTATTAGTGACATTTGTATTTCTGGCCCTAGATGCCCCGCTGACCAAACAATATATCCAGTTATTATCTTCAAAATGTACAGCTGTATTAAAAAAAAACCTGATTTTCATAAAACTGATTTTTTTTACTTAAATCTATCCAGTAATAATGCATGTAATATTCACATATTAGTATCGTATTATAAAATACAAACATAACGAATTTGCATCTTTTCCATTGTTTACGTTTATGAGGTAGCTGTTTCACCACCGGTTCTTCATGGCTGTACGCGTTTACAGAACGAGTATAGCGTTACTATCGATACTTTTATCATTCACCTTTACTTTAACTTATTTAACTAGACTAGATAGAGGAAAAGAGGTTAATCTATTGCAATTTTGTATCTCAAAAAAGGAACTTGACTGATACACGTGATATATTATAAAATCTTTTATTACAAGTGAAAATGTGGGACTCGCACAATACGCTAGATCGCGCGTTACACGGTTATACACGGTAAATAGAAAACATGACATTTCGACACTGTTCGTTGGTTGCGTCTGATTGCTGGCCCTCTTACCACTACTTTTCTTCCTATTATGTCAAACGCAATTTACCTAGTGGAGTTCATTTGAACAAGTTGCAGAGGGGGAAAATAATTTGCTCTGCTACTATTTTTTAATTTTTCACCACTTCATCAGTTGTAAAGAATATTGCAAATATGATTATTATATCTATACCACAAAGCCCTTATATATATATTTCCTTTCCTCAATTTTGAATCTAATAAATCATCTACCTAAAATAATTTTCGTTGCTGAATATATAATCATGTACCGTTACGCATTTTTTCTCTTTCGACGACATGTCAAGGATATCTATATAAATGGAACAATAATAGATTGTTTGGCAAGTCATCGTTAGAATTGCATCAGTTAATTCCGATATTAAAAATCAGTTAAAATTATCTTTTTTGCATCAATGGCGATAAAAAATATTGTTCACTTCACAGAGTTAGCTCGGTAGAAATTTGAATATAGTTCATATTGTTTATAATACAAAGCAGTCAAAAAAGTTAACAGCTGAAAATGGCTTTTCAACAAAAGAAGTTTCATGGATATATTAAATAACTATAATCCTCGAATTATTACAGTCTTCTTTACTTCTCGTAGCAATAAGAGTTCCTGACTGCGATCATCTCCTAAACCTAGAAGATTGCAGCAGGTCGTAGGATTGTAGCAAAAAAGAAGTTGCTGTGTCTTTATTGCGACGAGACAAGCATTCGGCTGCGTCCGACGACCGCCAGATATGAAACGAGGGTTTGATTTGGCAGCCGATAAAAAATTTACTTTGCTTTCTGGGACGTCTGATTGCAAGATGTGTTCACGCTATGAATTTTTTTTAAAGTTTGTGCATGAGAGCCGTTCTTGTGTTCGCGACTCTCAGTGATTTTGTCCACTTTTGACGGAAGTCTTCAGACGATAATGGTGGAAAAGCATACATAAAGAAAATAGGAAAGATTGATTGTTGCATTTCCAATCCTTACCAACGAAAACAAATTAACTTTAATTTAGGTAAAATCTAAACCCAATTCTGTGATTTAATTTTCTGCAGCTCCGCATTAGTCGTTAAAATCACGCAATATTATATTCTAAATTATTCTCCTATATTTTCCTTGGGAGAAAACAGTTTGAAATAAAACCGTACTTAAGAATATGTCCAAGATTACGAATACAGAAATATCAGTGTTCATCTAATGTATTTTTGTATTTTAGAAATATATACATCAATATATACTTTTGAAAAAATCATTTCACCCCAAGCAAAGCGGGGAAGCCAATAGTGCGCAGGGGGTTACAGGGAGTGAAAGGGAAGCTTGAGAATAGGGAGGGCTGAAGAAGGAACAAAAATAAATGCGATTCAAGAAAAAAGAAAATGGCGATTGATTTTGCTTTTAAATTTTTATATTTATCAAGGAAGCAAGTAAACGGGAGTTCCCTAGGTGGGAAGTCCCAGAAAAGAAACTGCTGGAGTAATAGCGGCTGTTGCGCTTAGCCGGTGGAACCTAAATGCCAATCTAGTAGCATGTTTAAATTCTTGTATTCGGTGCACGAGGGAAGAAAAAAAGTCCTCAGAGCAGTTGCCATGAAAATATTTGTAAAAAAAATAAAGTGAAGCCAATTCATTATTGGTGAGAAAGTGACTGAAGTCGGGATGCTTGATCAGGTTCGATTACATTACATATCTTTCTTTATATTTCTGTATACATGATGAGTCAAATTCAGCGCCCAATACGTTTTCTATGGCTAACAGTTATTTCTTTACCATTTATATTACAGTATAAAAGAAGGAAGAAATCAGGGAAATACATTTTCATCTAAACATTTATACGGGAGAAATTTATTAAAGCACTTCAATAAGCTGTTTTACGTGAAAGGTTCCATGAGCCCACCCCTTTGATCAAAGCACAATTGCAGGTTTAAAAGGCACAAATGGGACACACATGCCAATTTTCTCAAAGATTGTAATGATGTTAGCCTCCAGTTTCTGATAATCACCTTAATCATAAACAATAAATGTCTTTACCTTAGGGTATTGATAGGCTTCCGGCTATAGCACGTTAAAACACTGGTTTTCCTACGATCCACGAAGTAAAAAAAAACTAGTCGACTCTAGTTGAGGAATATCAGTAGCTGTAAGCTTTGATGTACATGAGGTATAATGGATATTGATGGTTGGTTTGTTTTTATTTATTTTGTTTTGGGCATATCAATCTCAATTGTTTATTTAATGTCGACAAGATTGTAAGGATATGTCGTATGAATAGAATATATATTCTTTATATCAAATCATTTAGTAGATTAGGTTTCATTGCAGTGTATTTTTAGAGAGGGTTTTTGTCGAGAGTCAAATATATTACTGGTAATATTTTTAAAAAAATCTATTTCTGTTTTTTTTTTACTATAAAACTGTTTCATAGTATTTTGAATACATTTTGAGGGGTAACTATTTGTACATAGCTGGTACCCTAAGACGTGCTACCACCGTAAGCCCGGGTGGATCAGGGAAGAACAACAGTTAAGGAGGTTAGAGAGCCGAATTCCAGTATCAGTATTTCTAATAAGATATTTTCTAGATTTAAATAACAAAATTAATCAACAGGGAATTGAGATTAAGTTACATCTAAACATGACGACGTACACTTTGATCTTCATTTTGATGGCTAATTCGTTCTAATTTGCATATTATACATGTTTTTCCAACAGCATAATATTTCGCCATTGGAATCAAATGCTATCATTGCGTTTCAAAATCAATGAAATGCTTGCTTACAATGAAAGATTATTGCTTATTGATTGAAAATGTCTTTGTTGTAACCTAGAAAAAGTTATTAAATGAGGAATAACCAAAACGGAGGTTGGAAATGAAATGGTAATCAATTTAACCTCAACAAATTAAATACTCGCCACCGTCGTGAAGTAGATAAACCCACTGCTAGTGTTGAACTATTTAGATAGATTATCATTATTTACAATAATGTCCAGCGTATTTATGAGGATTGAAATATAGCCATTAGTCTTCATAGTCACGGTATATAACAGTCTTGTTCTTGTTAATATATAGTAAATAAAAAAAGAAATTCAGTATAAAATTGGTCAGAATATTTAATAAATCTCAACTAATATTTTTCCAGATTTGTTTAACCCTAGAACACTAACCATGGGTACATAGTACCTGGCGCAAATTTTCCTATTTTTAATTACAATTTTCAGTACCTGATTTTCTTACGTAAATAATGTTTTTCAGTTCCTATTAATGTTAACTCAAAGTACAAAGTTTAAAGTGCCTGCATGTAAAATATTTCAAATAAAATTTATATATTTTTTTTGTTGATATTTTCAAAATCGGTTATGACATACCCATGGTTAGTAGTGTAACTTTCATTGATGGTAGTGTTCTAGGGTTAAGAACGATAGTATTATGAATTATAAAAAAGAGATCGGATTTTTTTTTTATCCAACCTCAATTGAAGTCAAAGAATTCACAATCCTAACACAAAGTTAATCATAAACTCCATTATGGTTTCACTCGTTGTGTAGTATAACCCTCGCCGGGGAGGGAAATCAGCTTTATCTTTCCCCTAGACTGGTTGACAATCACGGCTACAGAGTCCAGTTTGTCAAACTCTTTAACACATAACTAGAGCGTAAAGTGAATGCATTGAACTCGTCCATAATTCGAACACGACTCGACGATTTTTCAAACAGAACCGCTAACCATGCTATTGGGCACACATCTTAACATAAAGAACAGAGTCGTTCATGATTCTTTATTTAACATGTATATGAAAACTGCTTTGGTTTAGAATCAATGCTTTTGCTCGTTGATTCGAGTTAAACTCAGCTCAAATATCTTAGTTGGAAGGAAAATCGACAAGACAAAACTAGATAATTAGAGATGTTCCAGCTTCGAAAATCCATAATGTCCCAATTTGAAATTCTATTTAATTAAAAGGTAGATGCAAGAAATGTTAGTTAAAGTGACATCCGGCAATCGAGTCTTAGCTCGCGTCCTGCCTTGAGCTGTTGGCCAGCTTCTGTTAAAAGCGGCCTTCGTGAGTGATGCCATTGACAACGACTCTAAATGAAATGAGACAGGGTCTTATCACTCACCCTCACACTGAACACTGGCAAACCGATACCATTTACTTACATGTAATGAAATCGAATAATTTATTTAGACGGTAAAGATTCGATC
Source organism: Acanthosepion esculentum (assembly GCA_964036315.1). Lineage (NCBI taxonomy): Eukaryota > Metazoa > Mollusca > Cephalopoda > Sepiida > Sepiidae > Acanthosepion > Acanthosepion esculentum. Next base: position 28,111,117 of record OZ038488.1, read on the forward strand.
TGAGTATTTCGTGATGAGGATTGCGCTTTCAGTGTCTTTGACTATAATGAGATAAAGAAAGGATTCTCTTAGGAAAACCAAGTTTCGGTAACAAATTTAGCGTGGTAGTGTAACGGTTAATAGTTCTTAAAATCGAACAAAAGAATGGATTTCGATATTCTAATTAAAAGACTTCGTGAATATGTACATAACGTCTACATATACAGGGTGCGTCTGAAATATCTCATATATAGGGTTAAGACATTAGTGGAAATGGAATCGTCATCCAGCAAATGTTTTACCATTATGGGAAGATATTTCTGTCCCAACGTGTATAAATGACAAATTTATATATATATATATATATATATATATATATATATATATATATATATATATATATATATTACGAAACTAATATATATATATATATATATATATATATATATATATATTAGTTTCGTAATATACATATATATATATATATATATATATATATATATATATATATATTAAGCATTCTACCCCAAGCAAGGAGGGAAGCTACTAGCACGCAAGGGGTTACAGAGACCTGGAGTGAGAGCAAAGAGGAGTGATAGAGGAAAGGATGAAGAGAAAGATAGGGGATAGATCAAGGCATATGGAGAGGCCAATTGACATTACATTTGCATAGTTGGAAATTATAGCTATCAGAGAATAGTGGGGAGGGGGTTCCACAAGCGAGAAGTGCGAGATATGAAGCTATTGGAGTAGAAGAGACGGCTACATTTAATAGTTTCGACAGTGAAAATGGTGAGAGCGAGATGCCAGCCTCGTTGGTCGCTTAAATTCATGAAGTCTGGGAACCAGCGAAAGCAGCTCAATGGAGCAGTTACCATGGAAATATTTGTAAAAAAGACAGAGGGAGGTAACGGCACGTCAATGAGAGCGCGACTGCAGACGAGATGCCAGATCAGGGCCAATTACATTGCATATCCGTCTCTGGATTTTATCAAGGACATTAAGAGAAACGGAAGGGTCACCAGACGATATATATGGCAGCAATACTCCATGCAAGGTCGTATGGTTGATTTGTAGATTTGAAGGATTGACTCCGGCGAGACAAATTTCCTGGCGCGTCATAGCGAGCCGACTTTCCTTGCGGTGGACGAAGCTATTGACTCAATGTATTCATTCCATCTCAGGTCAGCAGACAATGTGAGACCGAGCAGTATATATATATATATATATATATATATATATATATATCTTCTTTTATGTGCCGTGTCTTTTCAGGATGTAGGTGATCATCACTCTCCACCTCATTCTGTCCTTTCTAGATGTCAATAGGTGTTGTCTTCTTATTCTCCTCCACCTTGTTATGTTATCCACTTGTTTAAGCCCGTTATGTATATTACGCATTGCTTTTTTTTTGCCATCTATCCACATTGTGAGTATCAGATTTTCCCAACCTTTCTTTCTCATTACATATCCCAGAATTTTAATCTGCCTCTTCTGGATGTTATGTATTCTTCTCCTCGTCTGCATCCTCTGCAAAACCTCATCGTTGCTCACATGTTCAGTCCATGCCATTCTTAGAATCCTTCTGTAGCTCCACACCTCTGTTGCCTCGTGTCTCTTCTTTATCTTTGAGGAGGTAGTCCAACATTCGTTACCGAAGAAATTAACAGCTATCAGGTAGCAGTTTAGTACTCTTTCCTTGGAATGAATCCATGGTTATCCCAATGCATCTTTGGATCTCAACGTAGCACTTTTCGTTCTCTGTCAGAACACTTAAATTAAATTTCCGTACCTGCGTGATGTCGCCGACTTGTAAATTGAATTTTGGGCTCATTTTTTTGTTGATGATCATGCATTATGTTTTTATTCTCGGTCTACTTCGCTACCTTCTGTAGGAGGTCTTGTAGTTTCCTTTCACTATCTGCTATCAGCACTGTGTTATCTGCGTATCTTATGTTGTTGCGATTGTGGCAACCAATGGTAGGGTTTTTAGTTCTCTCAGAATTACATCGCTGTATAGGTTGAATAAGTCCGGTGAGAAGACATATTCTTGACTTACGACCCCTTCTATTTATGTATATCTGCTGAGGTCATTTTTTATCTTAAATCAGGTGGTTTGCTGCCAGTAGGGGCTTTTGATTATTCTAATGTCTTTCCTGAGCTCAAGGTTGATGAGCATCTCTAATAGGTCTTTGTGGCGTTCCTTGTCGTGGAGTTTGTTGCATTGCAATTTGGGTGCTGCGTTAGGCTTCTTCAGTTTCCGTAGTTTCAATTTTAGTTTACATATAACCGGCCAATGGTCGCTTCAAGAGTTTTTCAGTGAACCATAGTATTTCTGAAACATCTGTTGATAGGTATGTAGTCGATTTGGTTTTTAGTTTTCGCCTCCAGGCCTTCTCAATGTTCATAATCGTCTCGGATGTTCTTGAAACCATGTGTTACTTATTAGCTGGCCATTGGCTGTGCACAATTAGACACATTTTTTGCCGCGTTCGTTACGAGTTCCACGTGCGAATTTGCCAGTTATCTCCTCTGACCTCTCCTTGCATACTTTGGCGTTCAGGTCTGCTGTGATAATTATGATTTCTTGTTTTGTTAAAAATAAAAGCTGACAAAAAAATAAAGCTGACTGCGGCTAATATTTTCATTTAATTTTCCTTGTGTTTTTTCTTATATATTTATACTTTTCTAGACCTAAAAGATGTATTGCTTATCCAATACGCAATCTGGCATCCCGTTCCCAACCCTTCACCGTTGAAACTGTTAGATGTAGACGTCTCTTCTACTCCAATAGCTTCATGTCTCTCACATCTCACCTGTGGATCTCCCTTCCCTATTCCTGTTTCCCTGACAAATACAATCTCCAACTATTTATGTGTAACGTCAATCGACATCTCCAGTTGCCTTGATCTATCCACTTCCCTTCTCCACATCCTTTCATCTTTCATTCCTATCTGCTCTCGCTCCAAATCTTCTGTAACCCCCTTGCCTTGATTGACCCACTGTCTTTCTCTTTCTCCATATCCTCTCCTTTACCACTCCTATCTGCTCTTCCTCCAACTCTTCTATAACCCCTTGCCTGATAGTGGCCTCCAGCCTTGCTTGGAGTGATACGCAAAATTTAGTCAATGAAAGTTATTTATGAAATTCAAATCTCTTCTTCAGATCGGTCGCATCCCATATCTGGTAATTTTATATTATTATTTGAAAGGTATTTATTCATATATATATATATATATATATATATATATATATATATATATATATATATATATGTGTGTGTGTATGTGTGTGTGTGTGTGTGTGCGTGTGTGTGTGTATTCTCTCACTATTCTTTCAAATTGAAGCTGATGAAATAATACAAATCTATTCAAGACTTATGGGAACTTTTCGAGGCAGTTGGCCCAAAAGATCGACCTCCTCTCAATACCTATAACAATATTCTAACAATAGAAATCGAAACAGCAGCAAAACGTTTACAAGATCAATGCTAATGCCGACATTATACTAGCTGATAATGGTATAACAAATGTAATTTTGGGTAAAGTGGATTATTTAGAAATATTACCACACATCATTGATGACTGATCTAAATTTACCAAATTAAATTAAAAGACCACGGAAATTTTTAAAAGATATTAAAATATAATATAGTATCGAATTAGGCAGACATAAGTTCTTCGAAAATCAGCAAAATCATTGAAGATTAGCAACCAGGATACACACACATATATATATATGTGTATATATATATATATATATATATATATATATATATATATATATATATATATATATATATATATATATATATATATATATATATATATGCATGTTTAATTAAAAACGACAGACAAGGTACTACGGTTAAGCATTTTTATGTAATTTTCTGGACAAAGTGTTTGTAAAAACTGTCCAAATGTTTTATAGTTCCGAGCGCTTTCAGCTATACCTATAGCCATTATCAAGGATGATTCAATTTTTCAGCTTCATTGAGTGTGTGGATTATGTGTATGTTTTATTGTGTTGTACAGTTATTTTAAATTTCCGAATACTACAAGCATGCACAACCAAAGTTCTATGACCATAATGGCAATATTTACACCCAAACTAATGGTGTTAGTATGGGAAAACCACTCAGTCCCTGTTTTACCAACTATAACATGTCCCATGTAGAATATGCTATATTTACACAGGTCCATAAACTGAAAATATATGTCCGCTACGTAGATGATATTTTTATTTTATCAAATAACATTAAAGAAATAGATATACTTAAGATCACATTTGAGAAAAATCCGTCGATAATTTTACCTATGAACTTAGTAAAAAACAAAAACATTCTTAGATAATCTCGTAGAATATAGCAATAATAGTTTTATCACCTAATACAAAAAAAAACACTGGCAAAAACTGTTGCCACCTTAACTTTAAAAGCGAATGCCCACTCAGGTACAAAATAGCAGTAATAAAAAACTTCCCCAAAAAAGCACACCAGAATTCATCTTCTCGACTACTCTTCTTCAAAGAACTTAATAATGTAAAACAAACACTAATCAAGAACGGCTTCCCTAACAACCATATAGACCACCAAATTAGACTATTTCTCCCCAAAGTAATTAATAACGATACTCAACACACAGTCAGAAATTACATAAACATTTATTACATAACCAAATGCACATTAACTACAAACAACGCGAATCTTCACTAAGACATATAAAGAAATACACTACCCCAATTGACCCGAAAAAAAAATTCAAATTAATTATCTATTATAAAAAATTTAAGACAGATAACCCTATCCTCAAAAATTACAACACACCAGTTAATCAAAATTACAAGGAACGAACATTATCTATGAGTTCAAATGTCCCTTAAGAAACTGTGTTCCTGGTCAAACCGGATTCATAAATAATTACATCGGTTACACAACTACATGCTTATCCAGACGCCTTACGTTACACCTACCTGATCCATTACAACCCATTTAAACACACACACAAACTTACCAGACTCCATTAGAAACATGCTAGTAGAAATCACAAATATAATAACTTCATCCACTTGTAAAAGAAGATTAAAAATAATGGAAGATTTAATAATAAAAAGAAAAAGCCAACTCTTAACAATATTAACTACGAATAGGCCACAATATGCTAACCGTATTCGGAAATTAAAAACATCCCTACAACACACTAAAACATATACATAATGCACACAGTTAATTAAGCTGACAAATTGTATCCCCCTTGATAATTGCTAAAGTTATAGCCGAAAGCGCGCGGAACTATAAATTATTTGGACAGTTTTTACACACACTTTGTCCAGAAAAGAAAGCTCTTGTTCGAAGACAAGAAAAATTAAATAAAAAGCTTAACCATAGTACCTTGTCTGTCGTTTTTATTGAAACATGCATAAATGAAGGACTGCTGCCTAAATATATATATATATATATATATATATATATATATATATATATATATATATATATATATATGCATTTTGTTCACTGGGGAATTAAGTTAATTGGGACAAGAAGACACCGACCCTTTGCAACATAATCATCTCAAAGGTTATATAGGAAATAAAAAACAAAATCCAAGCAACACCAACAGCTCTATTTTACAGCAACCCTTCAATGCGATGTAACCTTTCTATAGGCACATAATTACATTGCAAGAAAGTTCAAGAACGTCGTTTCCAAATAAAATAAATTCTTCCTCCGCTACCCACAGCCAAATTAGGAGCAAAAAAGCCAAAGTAAAATCCTCTAATAAACTGATTGTAGCTAACTTTATTCCAATTACCAAAATTTTCGAATACATGAAAGAAACAAAAGATATACACTACACTACACACACACACACACATTTATATATATATATATATATATATATATATATATATATATATATATAAAGTGAACGTTGAAGTCAACACTTACATGCGACAGTCTGTTTCATGCTAGACGCAATCGACAGACCACAAGTGCTGTTATTTTTCTCGGCTATTCATATATACAGGTCAGTGGTGCATGGTTGGTAGTCTATTTTGGTGGTTATTTTACCGGAAATCGTTTATTTATTTATTTGTGTTAAATTATTTTGCTTGCCATTATTTATTTTTTTATTTTATTACTTTTATTTTTATTTTTATTTCTTATCTTATATGTTGTTTTTTTATTTTAATCGGTGTTTTTATTAAAGTAGTAATAATTTGTTTATATAGCTTGTTTAATAGTTTTGTTTTGGTTTGGGAAGATAATTAAAGCTATTTATTCAATTTTGGGGTTGATTGTTGTAGCTTATTCTAACTATTATTTTGGCGGAAACAGTTTTTTAATTTTTTTAACCGATATATATATAATATTATATATCGGTTATGTGAAGTACATTGGGAAAACCAATCATTCGTTTATTCAATTAGTAAAAGGGAACTTCCATCCAAACAACCTCTTCCTAAGAACTGTTGCTTTGTTAAAAAGACAGACGAAAATATTTTTCTGATCACCACAATCTTAATCTCTTTGGGTCTAATGTTAATCGTTATCTACATAAACTACACCTTTTACCTCATTTTCTTATGCTTATACATCATTAAGTAACCCTCTATCTTGTGTTGGTTTTTGGCCTTATACTCGGTGAACATTACAAAAATAAAAATAAAACAAGCAAAGCCACAAAAGTGGATCGCCATGTCAGAATGAAAAACTATGCCCGAAAAACGGGTTTGCAAGAATCCTCGCGCCACTGTGGGGAACATTAGGCTGTTCATATTTTAGCATTGTCTCTCAAGAGTCGAACTGCAAGTCAAGATCGAAAGTTGAAATAAGACTATAGCGAATTCGATGATTGTGCCTGATTTACGAAACTTGGAATATGGTAATAATTCATTTTCTGTAATGTGAAAATATCGTCAGATGGATGCAAAACTGACTGGCAAAAATGAAATCGATCAAGTGTTGCGATGTGTATCGTCATAAAATTAAAATAAATCTGATCAGAAATGAATGCATATAGGAAATGATAAAAAAAATTTCAAAAACTATAAATCCTAAAAAAAATAGTTAAAAGATAGTGACTCATGTTTTAATTAGATTTCGCCTACATCAAACGCTTGTTCTGTGAACGTTGTAATCGGCCGGACATTTTCTTTAGTTCGGTACAATAAACGGAAAATTGTGCCTAAAATTGCAAAGTATATTAGCACGTAAGCAAGAAATTGTATATAAGAGCGACCTAATTTTATTAAACATAAGATAATCGTGCTCGCGAAGTCGTCAACAAAACGCTTTCGTTTATTTTGACAGACATCTACTTATAAATGTTGCTGTTTCTATGCACCTTCTCGCTGTTTATACTTTTTTTTAAATGTCCTAGGCATCTGAAGTGTCACATTCGATTAAGCGTGTCTCAATTTCATAAAAAGAAAGGTTTTTGAAGGGAATCCGTAGACACACTTCTAGTCGCTTTTAATTAATACATTTATTCTCAATCAATACAAACAAAAACATGTACCGAAATAAGACAGACAAACGCTTACGCAGCGCATTGATTTAGTTTATACTGTTACAAGAGAAGTACAACTACTTTCTGACGTCTATAATCCGATACATTTAGCACCACACCACTGCCGGGCCAGAAATCCGGATTAGAGGAAACAACTCAAAAAATTTGTCAGCTAATTTCCATATTTATATTGCAGTGTGATCAAAGACAGAAAAAAAAAGTTTGAAACAGGATATAAAATGTGCTTTGTATTATTTCCCGCAATCATGAGACCTGTAACGATTAGAACCGTAGGGGTACCACTTGTTCTACAGCCGTGTTTCCTGGGCAACATAATCTGACGGACCCCAACTCTGTCCAGGCTGGTTTTTGAAATCGGAGCTTTTACTTCTCCTAAACCTGTTGCCGCCCATATATATAGAACTAAGTTTTCTTTCTATTTAATCACAGCTAGGTAGAGAGAAAGATGGATTCATGTCTTATCCAAGGATATTAGAACGATAGTGAATGTAACAAATTCGACTGTAATTCGAACTCGGCTCTCCGATTCTTCAGTTCTGCGATGCATTACTCCACCGTACCTCACGCAATGCAAAGGCTATATAATAATAAGAAAATAATATAAACTTACTTTCCTGAGTCGGTAAATAGGTAGCTATATATATAAAAAAAGAAAATACTACTGTCACAGAAAGTTGAATCAAACGCCGTTCACTAAAGCCGACGTCTCGAAGCCGCTGAAAAACTAATGGCGGGTGATTAAAGAAAAAGTAACAGATCCCATGACGTGCTGGATTAAAGACTTCGCAGCGTACCAGGATTTAATATTGAACGGGTTAAACATAATATAAGCGGGTTATAATTTGTTGTTTTCAGTCACGTAAGCGAAATGAAAGAACTACTAAAAATAATACCAAAGAGAGAAGGAAGAAAGGACTTATCACCAACTGCAAGAAGGTAGAACCAGTATTAAAGAGTACCAGAGAAATGAGATAATAATAACAACAAACATTGCAATATGAGCTATGGTAAAAAAATGTATTGATAACAGCAAAGTGTTCAATATGAGCACTGGTAAAAAAAAATATGATGGAGACATTAGGTTTATAATACCCAGGAATTCATACACAGATGTTTTCAAGGACACATGGCACAGTGGATAAAGGTGTTAGTTAGATCCAGTGACAGTATCCAAGAGTGTGGGTTCACAACCTGGTTAAGGTGTTCCTAGGAGGTGCTCTCCTTAGGGTTCCAGCTATGGACAGATTGTAAAACCCATACAAACACTATGAAAGTATAAAATATTGTTTTTATAGGAAAAATACAAGCAATACATTATGAAAAGCAGAATGGCCAACAATACATTTTATCTTTAGTTGAAGGCATACAATTGTCGCTCAATATATATTTAGTTGGAAAAACAAATCTCGGATTAAATGACCCATAAGAAGTTGATATGCTATTAAACAAACAAATAAATCAATCTGTACATTCCAAGAATAAGTTGTCCTGGGTAAGACGTTAAAATACGTCCAGCAGCAAGGCCTCTGATCAGGAGGTTTTGAGGAGCGTGGAACCACGTCTTAATTGCTGGTGTTACCCGGTCCACCCTGAGCCGAGGTGGTAGCACCTGTTAGGGTCCCAGCTATGGACAAATAGTTAACTATTACCAGCAATACTTTATTGGAAACAAATATTACCAGCAATACAATTTTGAAGGAAATATATTACCAGAAACAGATTTTTGACAAAACAAAATATTACCAGCAATAAAAAATTGTCGGCATTAAATAACCCATTGAGTTTGATATGCCATAAAACCAAACGAAAGCAAGAATAAGAACAATAAAACATCAATCTGTACATTACCAAGAATAAGAACAATAAACACATGCCAAGAACTAAACCAAGTAAAACATAAAGATTTGTAGCGACTTCACCCAAATCTGTAGTTGAAGTAACAACCATACACAAAACGATAACTATGGAACAGCTCCCCAAATAACAAATTGTACAACATGAAACCTACTATAGAAGAATGTTCAAATCCAAGGAAAGATGTAGTAATAATGTCCAGATATATCAGACACTCCATGATAACATATTCGTATATTCTAAAACAAGAATCGCTTACAATATATACGGGATGTCAAGAACTATATACACTAAAACACATACTGTCAAATTGTACCAACTTAGCCAAATTCCATTTAAAATACTACTAAACAACGAACATGAAAGAACACTTTCATGACATTAATCTATATAATGTACAAAAATCTTTTAAAGAAATTAAACTGTATTCCAAAATATAACTTCAACAAAACTACAAAATAAAACACACATATCACCATCTCCAGTAATTAAGTCAACACAAACATATATATGCACAAAAGCTGAGTATAATCTACCATGTATTCAAATGAGAAAGCGGAATAACATATATCATACTTTTTATTAATTCAAAGCTCTCAAGATATAGTATTTCGGCATTAAACAATACATAATTACTTGATGAGCTGCTGAACAAACAAAGCAATCATATTAATCGATAATTTCAAGAGGTAATTTCAGTTTTAAAGAAAAATAAAAGCTTGCTTAAAATATTTTACCCGTATTAAAGTGTAACTGTATTATCGAATCTGCTATAAGGCAGTGGAAGCTGTCAATCTCTTCAGATGATGAAGAGAATTTGAAGCAACACGCATTTTTTGCACGACGAATTCTAAAAATACTGAAGGGAGAACATGATCTAGAATGTTGCTTTAATAAAAATAGGAACTGCAAGGAAACATTTACAATCAGAATGAGATCATTGTGGGACAGTATTCCGTATAGAATGCTTAGAAAATCTAACACTCACAAGACATAATTTACACAAGGGAAACAGTGCAAAATATGAAATAACCGAACTAATGCGTTTTTGGGAATATATGAGAGAAAAAAGTAATGAGAAAGCGTCAAAACTAGGAACAAAAGAGGAGTTATGGCGGGCTATGGCCGTCACCGCCCTGAGAGGATACGGCACACAAAACAAACGGAAAACATATTTGAATTTCTGGACTGAGGGATTATTTACACGATTTATATTGGAACTATTGTCCTCATCTTTGTTGTTATTATCACAAGGTTCGGTTGTTGCACTCTTCGGCCTTCCCCCGGTGTATATAAATCTAGAAAACCTCCAGGGATTTCTGAAGTGGACAATTTATTTAATCTAAGTGGGTAGACTCTTCTAATTCTAGTGCTCGTGTCTAGGGATATCATCTAGTTCTTATTTTTTTTATGTGGCACTGTTCAGTTATTACTCGCCCATTTCCACTGTGTCCAAGTAAGTCCTGCTCGTCCCAGGGATTGAACTCTCGATTACAATGTCTCCAAATTCGCAAGCGTTCTTTCACGCCCTGAAAGAATACAACGCATAAAAGAATAAACCAATGGACTGCAGAACAAGGTCAAAAACAGATGGCAGAATGTCAAAATACATAGAGCAACAAAACGAAGAAAGTTGTGGAGGGCCATTATCTCTAACATCCAGAAGAAACAAGGCACATAACAGAAATGAATGAATAATGTAACAATGGAAAATGAGATGGCAATGAATACAATATTACTTAGAGTAACAAAAGAGATATAGATCTGGCGAGCCTTGATAGCTACGATATTAAAGGAACAGGGATAAAAAAACAAAAACAAAAAAAGAACAGTTTACCATAAATCAGGCACACTAATAGGAGTGTATGCCATTATCTTCTCCAGAAATGTGTGGAAATTAAATTTATATTTACGGGTGTATTCCAAATTAAAGTTTGCATAATTAACAAGGAAATGAATTCTGATTGGTTGATAAATCAATATTTAGTGTAGACGATAATTACTCTATGTCTATATTTCTAAGATTAGGTATTGTAATTATTTACACTATTTACATTGTTCAGACAGTTGTCCTAATTTTTGTTGCCATATTCTCGACGTTTCGGCCGTTGAACATCCCGGCCTTCTTCAATTGATTGTAATTTCGAACTGAAAAATTTATTTCATCCACCAGGATGAATTGTTCTAGTTCCACGTGCCATTTCTCTTTCGGATGCCTCAGTATCAGTTACCTCCCTTTAAATTAACACTCCCAGTTTTATAGACTGACATCCGCAAAGACACATGGCCCCCATGGATTAAAGCGTTGGTTGATTACAGTGACTTTGTGACACCCAACCCTCCTTTGTCCTGGTCAGGGCACCATTTGTGACACCCGGTCCTTTGTGACGGGCTAACCCTGGGACATCGGTTGAAGTCTGGTTGGGTTCTAGCACCAACTTGTCGTACTCGGCTCGCTTCCAACGCCTGGTCACCGAAGCAACTGCTTTGATCTCGATTCAACCTACCCACGTTGTGATTTGATCTTAGGTTGACGAGATCAATCAGACGTCGGGCCGTAGTGCCAGCCGAATCCGGGTCAAGGTGATACTGCACAATAATTGTAGACAAAAAAACAAAAGCACAAACAACAACTTCAAGGCGAGCTACTGGTTAGGAATAGTGATTAATTTTATGTCGGTTTGTTGAGTTACAGGAGTGCGTCTCTCTCTTTCTCTCCCAGCCCGAAGAAAAAAAATGTGGATTGTAACACTTTTGCGTTCCTTAACTAGTTCTGGATATCGGGATGGCGAATATAAGTCAGACTTCTATAATTTGTTCTTGGTTAGAAGTCTAGTCGGAAACTTGTTTTGGTGGGAAATCTAAAGTTGGTCTTCAACAAATCTGTTCTTGGTTAGAAGTCTATGTCGGAAGGCATGGAATCGTGCGGTCACCTGTGAGAGGCGCGTCTCCCTGTCTCGACTTTCCTCGACGAACTCAGCTCTACTCTGCGAACTCTCCTCGACAAACTCTCCTCGACGAACTCTACTGAAACACCCGTAGATGTTTGCTTATATGGACGCCGATCAAAACCTGGCGTGGGGTCGGACGTGGTGTGGCCACCACGTTGATTTCAAATCCCCAATAAGGATTTTCTTTGTTTTCGGCCAAAAATAATTATCATTTTCCGTATTTGGAAATCTTATTCCACTCCCGCCCTCTTCTGCTCTCATATGGGTATCTCACCATACTTTAGAGGGCGTCAACGGTTTTCCCACTTCCTCGCAGTAACATCTCATACCGATCCTCTCAATGGGCGGTGGCGGCCTCCTCTCTGCGTCACATGATCATCTCCGCCTGGCTATTCGGCCAATAGGCGTCAACTGATAATCTCAATTTTTATCCAACTTCACGGGATATGTTTTTTTTTCAACCAGGTTTATCCGTCAACATTAAGTGGAAGATTCTTTTTTGGCGAAATTGGGTTAATTAAAATACCCTAACATAGCCTTCGTTATCACAAACGAACCCAAAACAAAATGCAGATGTCCTGTCCAGGCGGTCTCATTCTAGGGCTCTGCGTGCGGTTGGCAGACGACCCATCAACTACTGATAACAGCCAATGTTTTATCTGCCCAGAGCTCTGGTATCCCTCAACTAATTTTCACGACAATGACCATCAGAACTTTCGTGGGTGGTCTTTCCTTCTCTTATATTCTAAGTTGTTAAGTCTTGTCCGTCTGTTTCTTTCTCTTTTTCCTTCCTTTGTCCCCGAAGAGAATTTGGCATATCTCAGCATCAAACTTCAGCGAGAAAGTAAAGTGGTTATCTTGAATTCGCACTTCAAAATAAAAAAAAAAAGTCCTTTTTTTTCTTTTTTTTTCACCGATACTCTGTTTGGGAAAACAAAAAACAAAAAGAAAATCGCTCAGTATGTCTTTCGTTATATCTATCGGTGTAAGTAATCGCTCAGTATGTCTTTCGTTATATCTATCGGTGTAAGTAATCGCTCAGTATGTCTTTCGTTATATCTATCGGTGTAAGTAATCGCTCAGTATGTCTTTCGTTATATCTATCGGTGTAATTTATCGCTCAGGATGTCTTTCGTTATATCTATCGGTTTAAGTATCCCCGTAATTAACTTCTGTGGTTAATTAATTGATTAATTAACCCTTCCGTTCCTAAATAGTGTTACAATCTTCCCTAACCTATTCGTGTCATTTACTTGTAAATGGCATTCAAATCCAACTACACTATTTAGCATGCATCATGCACCTGTCCCATGCAGTCGTATTCTTTTCATTTCTTTTTTTTTTCTTCTTCTGTTTTATATGCAATATAAAGTTCTTTTATCTTCTTCTGTTTTTCATGCAATATAAAATTTTTTTATCTTCTTCTGTTTTTCATGCAATATAAAGTTCTTTTATCTTCTTCTGTTTTTCATGCAATATAAAGTTCTTTTATCTTCTGTTTTTCATGCAATATAAAGTTCTTTTATCTTCTTCTGTTTTTCATGCAATATAAAGTTCTTTTCAAGCAATTTTTTCATTTTTAAAGTGTGCCGGTGGGTGTATGTGTGTGGTCATTATGGCTTGATTTTTTTTGGTTAGTGTTCTTCTCTCCTCTGTAGGAGGTTTTTCCGCCGCGCGTGTCGGTTCTGCGTTGGCTTCTTCCGTCGGCTTTTCTGCAATTCTCTCGTTGATTCTGTATGGGTAAAGAACACTGCTCGGCATCTCCCTCTCGAGCTGCTGCACGCTCATTTGATTACTGCGAATTAATTTCGTGCTACTTCTAACCTTCCATACTGCTACACCGCCTATGGCGATAATTATGAATGTACCCATCATTGCTAACCAACTTATCTGTTTATCACCTTTCCAAGCCATATCCTCCCTACCCAGATCACTTAGCTTATTACTCAACTGATCCATATCGATCGTTTCTATCGGCTTCATCAGCGCCGGTATTTTATTCAAGGTAACATTGGGGAATCCCATCAATATCGGTTCCCATAACTCTGTACAATTGACTAAGATTCTGCCAATCATTTCTATGATGGAATCTCCCGCTTCATATTTTTCTTCTATGGTTCTATCTTGCTTAATTCTTTACTCAGCTATTCCATAACTTTTTCTAAACTCGTAACTCTTCAGCTCTCTCCTCCCCTAACTAACCCTAGCAGATCGAATGGCCCGGACAGGTTCGCGCGGTCCCCTCCAAGTATCGTACTCAATGGCACTATAGCTGGCCAGTTAACCATGCCACTAACTTTCTTCCGTCCTCCGTGAGGTGCAATTCGCGCCCTCATCCCCTCCATCCACATCCACCACAGTCAGACAGTAGGTTTTGGATGAGCCAGGGTCGTTATCTGACGACACCTAATTATTCAATTGAGATTTGGACTTCTCCATTCCTCTCAATCTCATCTTCCGAGTTAATTCCTCTAACCTTCCCTTAATGTTTTAATTTCTCTTCAGGGTGTGTTTCGCCTATTCTCTTTCCACCTGATTCTTCCTTTCCCTTCGAGTCCTTGCTCTGGTCTTTAATACCTCTTGACTCTAGGTCTAAATTTTCTCCTATCTCTTACTCTCTCTCTCTGAGTTGGGAGGGGGCGTCTGATCCTCTTCCTCCCACTCACTGAGCTCTTCGACTCGGTTCACTATTCTAATGGCACTAATTCAGCTGCCTCTGTTACTACCTCACATAGAGTTACCTCATTTTCTTCTAGGCCCTTCCCTTCTACAGGGACCAATTGCAGGGTTCCTTTTCTTATTTTCTTCCCTGACATTAACCTACCCATTCCCGACACCGCCGTTCTGGGGGGTGGCTCTACATCTTCCTCCACCACTATTGTCATATCTTCTTCCGGTGGGCATCCCAATGGCGTTCTCTCGCCATTCACTATCAGCACAGTGGGGTTGAACTCTATTCGAGCCTTCTGGCTCCGAAGCCAATCTTCTCCTAAGATTGCTTCCGTACACAAGTTGGGGGTTACGTAAAAATTTTGGGTGCTTCTTAATTTCTCAATCCTCACAGGGAGCCTCGCCATCCCTTTTATCTCCAGGGGGGCTCCATCTGCATGCGTGACCTCTATGTCCGCTTCCCGTAATCTACTCTTCTGTTTCCCCCGCCTGTATGCTTTCTCTTTCAGTAATGAAACAGATGTTCCTGTGTCTATCAGGGCATTCACTGCCCTACCCCCTATCTCTGCCCCACACAACAGCTCCTTCTCTTGAGTCAGCGAAGAGAATACCTTGGCTTTCCTTTTTCTGGGTTCCCACCTCTGGGCCATCCCAGCCATAGGCGCCGGTAGCAACAAACTACTTTCACTATTCTCCCGTGGGGGATTTCTGCGTTTTCTGCACCTGGGCGGTCCCGGCTGGACCTCTCCCAGTTTCTTGTGGCTGTTTCTAAAGGCACAATTCCTCTTCAGGTGCCCTGGTCTTCTGCAAAACCAGCACCTTCTCGTTGGGCAGTTAACCGCAAAGTGGCCAACCTGACCACACAACCAACACTTCACGCTTCTTTTCTTTAACTGGGCCACCCACCCTCTGGGTTCTGGGGGGGACCTGTCCTCTACCTGGGTGGCTCCCCCGGCCACATGTGCAGTGTTTTATATTTACTCTTTTCAACTGGGCCACCCTCCCTCTTATTTCCGGTGTGGCCCGCTGGCTTTTCCCTGGTTCTGTCTTACGGGCTCAGTCTCCTTCTTAATCCTGGGGTGATCTTTTCTTAATCCACACCACTTGGATAGGTGTCCCTTCTTCCCACACCTAGTACACTTATCCTGTTCGAAGTCTGGGGGCAATCACCACTTCGTCGGACATTCCGCTGCACTGTGGTCCTCATGCCCACAAGTTCAGCAGACTAGTCCGTATCGACCCGGCGTGGGCTTATAAAACCCATGCCTTGTCGACCAAGCCCTTCTTGTGGGATCCTCTTCCCACACCTCAGGCTCTTCCACCTCTAGGCTGACCCCACGACTCCACGCGGGGGCTCTACTTCTTACCCCCTTTCTTCCAACCCCTCGACTTATTTCCTGTATTTTCCCACCTCTTTTTACCTTCTCCAAGACTTCCCGGCTCTCTTTGGCCAGCGCTACTGCTGCCGACAATCTTAACGGTCCTTCCTTTAAGACATCGTGGCGAATACGCTCGTCACCGAGTGCCTCAACATACAGATCAGCCAGCTGTGCCTGCATGACCGCGTTATTTCTCACAACCTCTGGGAAGGCTAATGACGACAGCTTTTCCGCTCGGGTCCCCAATTCTCCAGGGGTCTCATCCCGCAGCTGCGTCAACTTCAAGAGGGCCCTCATGGCCTCTATCGCTGACCCTTCGTCAGCGAATTCGCTAGTTAATTGTTCCTTCAACCTTTCCCATGGTAAGTGGGGCTCACTGGTCAAGAGTCCCTCTACGAACTCAGACGCCTTCCCTGTCGTGGCACTGTATGCCAGATAAAGGGTCTCTACGTCCGAGAGTCTGTAAATTACTCGGCTCTTCTCTAGAATTGCTAGCCAGTTTTTAAAATCTCTCTTACTACCATTAAACGACGGGACCCTTGGTCCACCCAATAATCCTCTCAAGTCTGCTGGTAACTCCTGTCTAGCCCCATCCTCCCCTACGTCTACTCTATCCGACTCATAGTCAGACATTTTTAAAATGACAAGTAAACGGAATCAAAGTTAGAGCAGCAACAATCGAAAATGGGAGATAAACCGAAAGAAGTGTCCTACCTGACAGACGATTTCCAATTCGTTCTTCTCGGCTTTTGGGCTGTCGTACTAGAGGGTCTGGAACCGTATGGTTACAATTAACCAAAGTCCTTTGGCTCCCACTCTAGTTTTCCTCAGTTTGTGTCCTTAAGACGCCGAGCGTTGTTCACTTCGAAGCTTTCTGCAACTCCTGTGGCGGTGGTCGCTCTAGGGTTTGTCCTGGTCAGGGCACCATTTGTGACACCCGGTACTTTGTGACGGGCTAACCCTGGGACATCGGTTGAAGTCTGGTTGGGTTCTAGCACCAACTTGTCGTACTCGGCTCGCTTCCAACGCCTGGTCACCGAAGCAACTGCTTTGATCTCGATTCAACCTACCCACGTTGTGATTTGATGTTAGGTTGACGAGATCAATCAGACGTCGGGCCGTAGTGCCAGCCGAATCCGGGTCAAGGTGATACAATAATTGTAGACAAAAATTGTGCACAATAATTGTAGACAAAAAATTGTAGACAAAAATTGTGCACAATAATTGTAGACAAAAAAACAAAAGCACAAACAACAACTTCAAGGCGAGCGACTGGTTAGGAATAGTGATTAATTTTATGTCGGTTTGTTGAGTTACAGGAGTGCGTCTCTCTCTTTCTCTCCCAGCCCGAAGAAAAAAAATTGTGGATTGTAACACTTTTGCGTTCCTTAACTAATTCTGGATATCGGGATGGCGAATATAAGTCAGACTTCTATAATTTGTTCTTGGTTAGAAGTCTAGTCGGAAACTTGTTTTGGTGGGAAATCTAAAGTCGGTCTTCAACAAATCTGTTCTTGGTTAGAAGTCTAAGTCGGAAGGCATGGAATCGTGCGGTCACCTGTGCGAGGCGCGTCTCCCTGTCTCGACTTTCCTCGACGAACTCAGCTCTACTCTGCGAACTCTCCTCGACGAACTCTCCTCGACGAACTCTACTGAAACACCCGTAGATGTTTGCTTATATGGACGCCGATCAAAACCTGGCGTGGGGTCGGACGTGGTGTGGCCACCACGTTGATTTCAAATCCCCAATAAGGATTTTCTTTGTTTTCGGCCAAAAATAATTATCATTTTCCGTATTTGGAAAAATATTCCACTCCCACCCTCTTCTGCTCTCATATGGGTATCTCACCATACTTTAGAGGGCGTCAACGGTTTTCCCACTTCCTCGCAGTAACATCTCATACCTATCCTCTCAATGGGCGGTGGCGGCCTCCTCTCTGCGTCACATGATCATCTCCGCCTGGCTATTCGGCCAATAGGCGTCAACTGATAATCTCAATTTTTATCCAACTTCACGGGATATGTTTTTTTTTCAACCAGGTTTATCCGTCAACATTAAGTGGAAGATTCTTTTTTGGCGAAATTGGGTTAATTAAAATACCCTAACATAGCCTTCGTTATCACAAACGAACCCAAAACAAAATGCAGATGTCCTGTCCAGGCGGTCTCATTCTAGGGCTCTGCGTGCGGTTGGCAGACGACCCATCAACTACTGATAACAGCCAATGTTTTATCTGCCCAGAGCTCTGGTATCCCTCAACTAATTTTCACGACAATGACCATCAGAATTTTCGTGGGTGGTCTTTCCTTCTCTTATCATCTAAGTTGTTAAGTCTTGTCCGTCTGTTTCTTTCTCTTTTTCCTTCCTTTATCCTCGAAGAGAATTTGGCATATCTCAGCATCAAACTTCAGCGAGAAAGTAAAGTGGTTATCTTGAATTCGCACTTGAAAATAACAAAACAAAAAATCCTTTTTTTTCTTTTTTTTTTCACCGATACTCTGTTTGGGAAAACAAAAAAACAAAAAGAAAATCGCTCAGTATGTCTTTCGTTATATCTATCGGTGTAAGTAATCGCTCAGTATGTCTTTCGTTATATCTATCGGTGTAAGTAATCGCTCAGTATGTCTTTCGTTATATCTATCGGTGTAAGTAATCGCTCAGTATGTCTTTCGTTATATCTATCGGTGTAAGTAATCGCTCAGTATGTCTTTCGTTATATCTATCGGTCTAAGTAATCGCTCAGTATGTCTTTCGTTATATCTATCGGTTTAAGTATCCCCGTAATTAACTTCTGTGGTTAATTAATTGATTAATTAACCCTTCCGTTCCTAAATAGTGTTACAACTTAACCCAAAGAGTTGTGAGTTCAATACCTGGCTACAACTGAGGTAAAAAAAAATCTTTTTAGAGAGTAGAGTTAAAGGGCGATAACTGTTATTGTTATATCTAGAAGAGGAATGGCACGTGGAACGAGAACAGTCTACTTCGGCGGATGAAATAAAGGGTTCAGTACTAAATTCCAGTACTATGGAAACAGAGATGAGGACAATAATTAGAAAATGTAAATAGGGTAAATAATTATAATGAATTATTAAAATCCGCCCGTAATTACGAGGGTGGGCTGACGCTGGATAATAATTTAGCAGGGGGGGGGAAAACGCACAAAATTAAAAAGAAAGACGTATAATCAATGTGAGTGATTTTGCACTTGCAGTCAGAGAAGGCGGGTAATGAATATCTGCTTGAAGTTATCCAGAGAAGCACCTGTAAATAAAAAGGAGTGAAGACACAGAAGAAGAAGATACATTGATTGACGAGCAAACTCCGAGACCTACTGACTCTCTACGCAGGCATAAATCAATGATCATTACCAGGAGACATTGGTCAAAGCAAACACTTTAATCTCCTCACTGCGCCCGACGTATATATACGGCAACCCTTGTATATCTTACCAGCTATATTTATAAAGTTATTTTTGCTTTAAGTACACAGCAGGTTATTTAATGCCAGAAAACATTTTATATATATATACATATATATATATATATATATATATATATATATATATATATATATATATATATATATATATGAATGAAGAAATATAGTCTTAAAGTGTGCTATATTTATGGGATAAAGTGCTGAATATCAGAGATAGAGCGTGTGTAAATATAAAAGTGAACATAGAAGTCAAAACTTAGAGGCGACAGTCTGTTTCATGCTAAATGCAATCGTCAGGCCTGACGATTACATCTAGCATGAAACAGACTGTCGCCTCTAAGTGTTGACTTCTATGTTCACTT
>OZ038488.1:28133785-28141285 GCA_964036315.1 Acanthosepion esculentum
TGTGAGCAGTTCCCTCCCTTTGGAAACGGTATAATATACTGCATCACATTCGCGCCGGTAGCTTCAATACGAACATTTTTGGATATCAGTCTGAGAATAGTACAAAGGATTCGGAAAGAGATGGATTTTGATAATGGTGATTATGAAGGTGTTTAGTGTGATCACTAATGATGACGAGGTTATGCCCCAATTCATCTTCGCACATGGCCTCAAACTAAACACGTTGTCCTACATCAAGTGCCTTGAGGAGGTATTAATGCCCAGGGTAAAGAGGGTATCTGATTGAAGATCCTATGTCAGGCAACAGGATTCTGTAACATGCCACACAAGCACCCTGTCATGACTGTCAGGCAATATCTGTGACCACATCACCACTTACATCTGGCCAACTAACTCGCCAGACTGCAGCCCCCTTAATTATTAAGTGTGGGGCGCAGTTTAGCGGGAGACCAACAAAACTCCTTGTAACACCAACGATAAATCGAATTCAAGGATTATGAGAGCATTCACCAACTGAAGAAAGGAGACCATCCAGAAGAGTTACAAGAGATTCTGAAGTCATCTGGAGTCGTGGTTGTAGACAAGGGCGATTTTATTGAATAAATTTACTCCTTCGTATTTCGAGATATTTTTGTGTAATTTTGGCAAATATATCTGTTAAAATGAGATGTCAGTGTTATTTTCATTTTTGCGTATATATACACGACAGTTCATCCATTGCGCGCTGTATATAGCAAATAATTTTAAAATGAAAATATATGATCACCAAAAAAAAGTAATGACTGATAACTCGATTAACCCTTTTGCCGCTGTAGAGGTATTTATGAAATTTACCTTGCCTGTCATTGACGTATATGTAAATTTCTAATAAAATATATATGTAAATTTTCTAATATAATTTCTGATATAAATTCTCATACAATTTCAATTAATTTCTAATATAATATATATAATGGACGCCCCGCGTCGGTTTCGACGTATGAGGATCTGGCAGCATAATTGCTTCAGTTATGAAATTTTATGCGATAATCTTAAGTGGCACTTAAAACCCATTACTGATTTACAAAGTAGCCCACATATGGAGCAAGAGTAAGGATTGTGGGAGGTAATGACTGCTAGATTGTTTCACCTTTTAGATCTTGCTCTCGCTTCTTGAAGACGATTCAGACAAGCAGATTGAAAAGTGCTGAGTCCACTAAAACAAGTTGATCTCCATTCTACCCGAGGCAAAGCTAAGCGTTCAAAGTTTTCATGTGGTATATTGACAACTGACAAGTTGCTCTTATATATATATATATATATATATATATATATATATATATATATATATATATATATATATATATATATATTGGCTCCTGAAAAGTTAATTTCGGTTGGGCTCTTTGGTTTGAGGTGTGAGTTTGTAAACAGTGACTATTTAAGCTAATACTGCACGACTCTTCGGCAGAATTGAGACACTGTGTGTTTATCTAAATCTAAAAATAAACACGCTAAAATTCACCTTCATCCCTCACCGTGCGCTGACGGCTTAGTGGGAGATGTTCGGACTGAAGCAAATTCAGTCGGGTTTCGATCCTAGCTAGCGCTAGAGGCAACCGGACGTCTAGCCACACTGATGAGCGGTGAAACAGCGAAACAGTTTGTATGTGGATGACAAATATATATATATATATATATATATATATATATATATATATATATATATATATATATATATAAGAGTGATCATTGAAGTCAACACTCAGAGGCGACACGCTGTTTCATGTAAGGCGCAATCGTCAAGTGGCCTGACGTTTGCGTCCAGCATGAAACAGCCTGTCGCATCTGAGTGTTGACTTCAATGTTCACTTTCATATTTATATTTACATACGCACTATCTCTGATATTGACCACTTTATCCCTTAAATATAGCACACGTTAAAACTATATTTCTTCAGATATATTTATATATATATATATATATATATATATATATATATATATGCATATAATTATATAATATATATATGTATATGCATATATATATACATATTATATATACATTATTATATATATATTATTTATATATGATATATATTATTATATATATACATATATATATATGTGTATATACATTATATATTATTATATATTGCAATATATTTTATATATATATATATGTATATATATATATATATATATATATATATATATATATATATATATATATATATATATATTATAATTTCTAATGATTTCTAATATAATTTCTAATATAAATATATGTAAATTTTCAGGACAAAGTGTAATATCGATACTTAGCGTCCGAATTGTAATTTAATTCGAATCTCTTTCTACTTAGAAGACGACGTAGATGTACTTTAACGGAAAAATACGATCGGTTTCCTGATACATGTTTATTGTGTTTGGCAGTGTCGTTTAGTTTCATCTGTACTGCCGAGCATCCGATTAAAAACAAAAAAGCAAGGCAGCTGAGACATCGGTATCAGCGTCTTTATAGTAATTTATTTCTAGTAAATGTCAATTTCTCACTTTACCCGAAACCGACAAGCAGAGACAGAATTCAAATCAGGACTAGCGTTAAAATCGTAATGTTTCTATTAACAAAGGCGTCATCGATATCAATGACCTCTTCCAATTTCCTAAATATTTGACTCGTTAGAATATTTCTTTGTCGTTGAAACTCAGTCATAATTAGTGTGGCTCTTGACGACAAACACACCACGATGACAGTAGCATTAGATATTTCGAAGGCATTTAACAAGGTGTGGTAATAAGATATGCTGCACAAGGTCTCCAGCTATGGAATTAATTATAAAGTTCTTCAAAACAAGTAGGTGCATCAAAGCTGTTATTAACGGCGAGTCCGCTGGGGACCTGGCAGTCAACGCAGGCGTACCTGAGAGGTCACTTCTCGGACCAACCCACTTTTTGATTTAAATAAATGATTTGCCTAAGATTATTCTTAGATTATTTGTAAACATCTATGCAGTCGTAAACGTCTATGATAGGACGATATACAGATGCACCTAAAATACTTGATGATCGCAGAGTGGTATCTGATCGCTCATCCGTTCTCGCAGCAAATTCGCAGTGGGGTAGGGAGACTGGCTGGTTACATTCAATGCTTCGAAAACCAAACAAGTTACAGTCCATCATTGCCGATGGGACTCTAACCTACTGCTAGACACGTTCAACAGTTGTTCCCTTGGGAAGGCTCTCTGCCTTGAGAGACTATTGTGCCTTAAACTTATACCTGACCTCAAATGGAACTCACTAAAGATGAACGAAAAATGGTCGACTCATTTACCGTTCCAGTAAATACCTGACTCCTCATGCTATCTTCTATGTTTGTAAGAGCCAGATCAGGCCGGAAAGGAGTGTAGGTCGGGGGCTGAACAGCCCTCACTTTGCGGTCTTGATTAAAGCGTATCCGTTTCCTTGTTGGAGAATAATTATGTCTCTCATAGGCAGGATGTGAAAGCCCTCTCTTTGCTCTGACGCTACTTCCATGGAAAGTAAACAACATTAATTGGTTCCGTCAAGACTAAAACTTGACGGCTAGGATCCACCATGCCATTGTAGCAAATCACCCACATTCCCTCCGTATTCCATCAATGAAAAGTAAGTTCCACTCTAACAGCTTCTTCCCGCCACCAACTGCTCTATGAAACCCCCAAGATGTTTCCCCGATCACAAAAATCTTAACTCGTTCACGCCTAGTGTTAACCGTTATCTTCCACACCGTTCCCCATAAACTGTCCGTTATGTAACCTTTTACAAGGACTGAGCCCCGTAATTGTATAATGTGGAACTTACTGGAAAAAATCAAAGTCGGTTTCCTTTGTTTTCTTCTGTCGTCATTGTCTCCTGTGAGTCTTACATTGTATAGGCCCTGGTTAGTTATTAGGTTTCCCAGAATATTTAGATGTTTCTTTCTTTTTTTAAGTTTCAGCTTCCCTATCCAGACATTCTGTCTACGGTATTCTCAGAACTAATATTTTTAGAACTACATCTGTCATTCTGTAAACGCTCGTGTTAGAGAAAACTATTACAGTAACAATAGTTTATATGCCTTAATAATTATTAATAATTATTTAATAATGATAACTTCAAAAACACAGCAATATGTGGTAATCGGATTAAAGAAGTTAAGGAGAATAATGATAATGTGGAATATTTTAAAGCCGTGGTCTTCAATTTATTTTCAGAATTCTTCTTCGACATATCGCTCTTCTTGCATTATGGCGGAATACTGTACTTTTTGGTTAATCAGATTAAAACCATTTTTCTATTTAAAGTTCTTGCGCGCATGCGTTAATCTAAATACAGGCGATAAATATCAGCTCTAATAGTCAGATTCCCTAATAGTAAATGGAAGTGAAGCACCCAAAATAATCGAAGTAAACCCGTAGATAAATATGAATTTCAAAATGCTTATAACGTCATCTGTTATTTGGATTACAGTCACATCCCATTTGAACACCGAATCTTCAAAAATTAATATATCATTGCGAGAAATATATTTAAATTTGCGTATTAAATAATCCATAGAGGTTGATATGTCACTAAAAAAAGCAATTGACCAACTACATCTATTTATATATAATATTTGAGGAATATTATTTATTTTCACCACTCACTAATCCGTAAAAAAAATACAGCGAGTTCCTTTAAACGACTGTGCTTAGAATGGCGAATGCCCACTTGACGCATTACAGGTAACGTCTGTGAAAACAGAGGGAACACAACCCAAGTACACTCTTGACGGCAACGACATTGACCTTTATGACAGGTTGTAAAACCGAACCCATGTATATTTTTTACGCTTAAGGCCATGACATGTCGAAACAGCGGTTCTTACAGAAAACAACCATCAACTGATGGATGTCCTAAATAAAAATTTAAGTTAGATTTTCAACCGCAAAAGCTGTAAAGTCAACTACGAGCCAGAAACAAAATCTCATCTAAATGTCTTGTTTATTCACCACTTGACTTCGTATTGGTGTAATGGTGGGAGGCTTAGCACCTTTCTCTTAACATGGATGTTCTCTCAAGGATTTCTCCTGTTACCAGGTTGTCCTACGTTTACACATACTAAGGGCAGCTGGATCAACAACCTATTCACATGTTGAGGGGAGACGTTTGAGAACTGATTCTACATCTTGTAGTTCCGAAAAACCTCTGAGATCGGATGAGAGATTTACTTTGGTACATATACTGGTTAATCAGCTCCTCTTAGAGAAAAGATTGCGTTTTAACATCTAATTCAATTCATATGATTTATTTCCGATGAGAATCAAATAATTTCATTATTTTTATATTGTCTTCAGAAGAAAACATAGTTAAATTTTAAAAAAAACAGCTTTTTGAACTTGAATTCACATTTTACACGTTTCGACTATTCTTAGGCAAATCTCCGTTTGCACCCTCCCTGAATTGTAAAGTAGATTTCGGTCTGGCTTTCTTGCCTTATTTTTTTTCTTTACTCGCTAAGCATTATATAATTTATTCATTCTATAGATGTGTCATTTCGGTTGTTTGTAAATTAGTTGAAACGAAATGTGACGAGGTAAACATATTTAAATCTGTATAAAAACATACTAGCTGAAAATGTTTTCAATGACACACTATAAATCAACAAAAATAACATCGATACTATCGCTATCAAATTGATGATATTACTTTTTTTATTTTTTAAGAATTTCACCCCAAGCAATGAAAGACTGCCACTACCACAGTTAGTGAAAATAAGAGTAAAGAGGGGTTTGTGTGCTTTTAGGTGTTTTAAGGATATATTAAATCGTTTTGGGTTATTTAATGTTGAATAGCAGTTCTATAGGATGAATTAAGAGAAAGGTAAGCAGAGATTCAGTTTTACATGAGAATAAAAAACTCTTAAAGTTTTGAAATGTATAATTTATGAATTAATTTTTATCGTAGTTATCTATATGCAATAAAAGCAGGGTACATAAATTTCGGTACTATGCGCTGTTTTAGGTATCCATATTGATTGAGTCGTTTTTTTACGGTTTATCAACCCTTTTCAGGTTATTCAAAGGCAGAATATAATTTTAGATTGTGAGGATTTTTTGTTTAGGTTATCGTTTCGCGATACAAATCTTACTAATCAAATTATAGTTGAAGTTGCGTGGGATAGAATTCATAACTTTTGAAAGAGAGCATCTCGTTAGAACAATTAATACTCAGTAGTGAATTCGATCCCCACTAAGTGCAACATACTTCTGTCCTTGTGCCACACCTAAGTCAAGCTTCGAAAATCATACCTTTCTAAAGTGAACTTGCGCTTAAGTGATTATTACGAAACCAACTGGAATTGGAACTCAGTTCTCCGATTAGCAATACCGAGACATTATAGATTACACCATCCGCACATCCAAGCTTACAACGCCTGTTATTCCCAAGTGATTGCTCATTTAGGTACTAACGAGCCTCACCGTCGCTTAACTACGGTGATCTTAGGGAAAGTAAGTACATTCCTAAAGGACAAACTGCTGGAGCAACATTGATGTTATATCGTGTATAAACGTCAAACAAATACCTCCACTTACGCTTAAGCTTAGCTGAGTTTAATCTCAGAAATCTATTGATATATCTATGGTGAAATGATTCTTGTCTTCGTCATTTGTATCAACTCTATTTAATCTTGTTCGCTAAAACGAGATGAAAACATCTGTTCGGAACGTGAACTATACATCAACGTAAAAGCATCGCCTGATTTTGGAAATATGTCCACTCTTTTGATGAGCAATGACATAAGCGACAAAGTTGTTTGTTAATGACATTTCTCGTTTGTGATGTCGACTTTAGAATTGTTCTTGATATGATGTTAGTTGACATTACCTTCAACCTGTACTCAGCGGTTTATGATACCTATTATCTCTATCTATAAAAGGCAGGATGTGTCTGTGTGTGTGTAACAAATGCACGGCCGAAATTTACATGCACATGCTCCAAGTTAGCGGAAAAAGGCCAAGACCGACTTTGTATTTCCCAACTCCCATCGATAGTGGAAATAAGCGATTTTTTTCATGCGTCTACGGCAGTTTTCATGCAGTTTGTGGCCTGAGTGAGAGCCACGATTAGGCAGGAAGATTCTATTAGTTAGCGTGAGAGCCAACAGCTGACAAACACGAATGTTAACTAGCATGCTAGCATGCAAAAAAATCGATAGCTGCATTCGTCAAAAGTGGGAAAAATTTAAAACTGCATGGCACTTTACTCCAATTAGCTCATTCGCTTGCTTAAACCCAACGTTGATTCTGATTCCTCAGAACTGGGTTTGGTGTGAAAAAGTATTTGTTGTTAACATTCTTTTGTCTTTCGGTTTTTCCAGTTACGAGTCCTTTTTTAAAGCTGATCGTTTTGTGTTCATTTTGTATAGTTCTTTTTTCGTAACAGATTTAATGTTTAGTATCGAACTTAGAAAAAATTCGCAGGCAAGAAGTAAGGCATGTAGCAACATCAGCACAGCAA
>OZ038488.1:28146285-28171285 GCA_964036315.1 Acanthosepion esculentum
CATGCATTCTGTCATGACTACGCCTTCACAATAAAAAAGAAACAGAAGCGATCACCGTGCCAAGGGACGCTAACTGCTTGACCTTCTTTGGTTTGGAGAACCAGTGTGTTTCCATTGTTTGCTTTGCATCTTTGATTCAGACCCGAAGTGCTGAATCCAGGTTTAAACTTGAGTTGCTTTTCAGAGGTGGAAACTTTCAGGGTCAGCCAGAAAGCGTGTCAGAAGTGTCCTGGAAATGTAAACACTTTTCAGCTTCTGTACTGGTGTCAATATTCTTGGGCCCCATCTCGCAGACAGAAAATATCAAGGAAAACAGTATAAACCGAACCAGAATTAATGCTTACGGACTTGCCTATCTGCTGGACATTGTCATCCAAAACCATACGATGACTGTCATTAACTTGTTCGTCAGTAGTTGTGTCATCTCCTGTGCTGTCACAGCTTGAATTCCACAGCGTACTTCTTCACAGGTGCACAGCAAGAGGAGTTTTTTATCAAGTGTCTGTACCATGGCTTCATAGATTTTCTTGAATGTCATACATTTTTGCAGATACTTTATGACTACTCGATCCTCTATTTCGTCCAGTTTTAGATTCGCGGCACACCTCTCACATGCATGGGCCTCACCACCACAGACGTTAAGAGAGTAATCAGAATTAGTTTTTATAAGAAGTGATATGCTAAGGCTTAGACTATTTTGAACGACTTACGTAAAGTATCTTACCGTTTACATCCCTGGTTATTTTTTGAAATTAAACTTTTTTTTTCGAAATTTCCATGAGATTCCACCGTTTCTATACTGGACATGTAAATACCTGCTGTAAAATGTAAATAAAAAGTCCCCTCTCTTCATGTGCCGGAAGAATATTTGACATGCACGTTCCATATTGGCAAACGTCATTTCCGATGTGGTTAACGATGATAATTAGACAATTTTCTCCCTCATGTTACGTTACAATAATATGTATTCATGTAAGCAATCTTGGAGTTCAATTTCCATCTAAATATGTAGTTTTATTCCAATGGCACGGAGGTATCCATCAGTACACTCGTGCGATTCACGTTTTAATCTTCAAAGTACCCATGCGTTGAAACTGTGCCAGTTATCATATAAGAATACCCGATTTATTTTATCAACATGCAATTCAAATCCATTATCTGAGCTGAATTCTTATAAAAAACAAATTCTCAAAGGCAATGGATCTAGCTCAACTATTCTTGGATAAGTTTATGTGTATAGCATTGGAAAATATTCCTTAAGGCGAGCCAGTGTAGAAAATCCATAGTTCAAGATCTTTTTTCCGACATTCATATTCTATTCTCTGTACGGCAAACGTTAGAGAATTTATACTGCATTTGGTGGCAATATATAACAAAACCCAGAAGGAACAAGAACTGTGGTTGAATTCAGTATCCTGAGACAAACAAATCACTGTTGTTCGTGAAAGCCTTTTTTTTATCGGTCAATGAAACAGTGCTTATTAGATTAAAAGTATGAAACGAAAATCCACCATCGCTATTTGTTCATTCGCCATCAAGGTATGGATATAGAAAACAAAGAATTATGAATAAACTTCTGATTCTATGCGAAATGTGAAAAATGATGTGTTGGTACGTTTTCTATAAAAAGACAACATTGTCAGTTTTGAAAGATTTTGTCGGTGTTTTATATGGACTATTCTAATTGATTTTTAATTAAACTTAGACTAAAATACAGGATGTTCCCCCAAAATTGATATCATTTAAAAAGTGAATATCTGAGTAAGACCATGCGCCAACCAATTGAAATTAATTAGGCTTCATGTTGAACAATAAAGTGATTTTCTACTCGAGGTTATCTGGGATGTAGGAAGAGAGCGGTATAGACCTGTCCTTTCACAGTCCTATAGAAAAACATCAGAAGGTGTCAAGTTAGGTGTTATGGTGAAACACACCTATTCTATAGTTATTAGACTCTCCCACCTGATATAAGTAGGAGTAGTAAGAGAAATGAGGGTCAGTCGACGTCAGTCGACAGCCTGAACGGTTGAACTCTCTGCCTCCGGGCGGAGAGGAACCCGAGCGGGGCTACGCCGAAGGGCGGAGTCTCGTTCGGGAAGGTAAACCGGCCCTGAACCCGTTTATACGGGTTCAAAGGGTATATATTTTTGGCCGGTCCCACGAGCTCGGGGATCCCACGTTAAATCGGCCTTGTGCCACATGATACCACGTGGGGGATGACTAAATATTAGTCGATGTCGGACGACAGTAGTCGACAGTTAGTCGAATACGAAAGTAGTCAGCGACCGCAACAAGATTACTCCGCGTAATACATATTATATCAAGTTCCTAACGTTTGTTACGTCGACCAATATTAGTACAAATGCAAGCCTCCACTGCGAAATAACTCCACACCAACTTTGGCGAAGAGGATTCGCACTCATACGGAGGAAGACAAAATTCGCTCGCCACAATAACTTCGGCGACAAAGTTTCAGATTCACACTTAAAAAAAAAAAAATTGGCAAAGTTTGTCGCAAGCCAAAATGTCAACTTAGTGACGAAAAAATCTGTCGAGAAAAGAAATATTTTTCTCGATAATACAATTTGCTCAAATAGGTCAAGAACTGCAAATTCCTATGACACCTCCTCTACAGTATTTAGACATTGTGTAAACTTTTTGTGAAGATAGAGGAATGCAAAAGTCTATTCCGGGAATTCTTTAAGTTCCAGTTGGAATAACAGACGAAAATATTAGAGCAACGAACAACATTCCATATGCAGCTACAGGAGGAAACTTTCAATAGACAAATGCAATTCCAACAAAAATGGAACAGATGGATAGGGAGTTTCAAAACAAAATTCTGGAAATAAGTGAGAAGAGGAAAGAGAAAAATCTACAAAATGATTCTTTCCCAGAGAATACAATATGGAATTCAACTGAAATATTCACGTACCGTCCAGATGAAGAGATAACTTTTGCGGAGTATTATAAAAAATATACGGGCGTGTATAACGAGGACTGCCACTCGTGGTCTGAGGGAAAGAATGTTAGGCTTCTTTTAAGCAAATTAGGAACTGCTGAGCATAACAAATTGGTAACTTCGCATTAGGCTCTTCATCCTAGTGCTGCCCGGATGACCAGTATGAAAATCCGTTAGTATTTGCTTTTGCAGTGTGTATGGAATCACCACAAGTTCTCTGTATAACAATACTGTATCGCAAAGCGAAAGAACATTTGTTGTGTACTGGTACCTCTCGGCTATTTTTTTCTTTTACTTTCAAGATATACTTGTCCCTGGTGGCTTCTTCTTTTATTTTTTCTAGAGTTACCGGAATTTCCCAAGCTGCATTAAACACAGTAAATTTCAGCTCTTCTTCTGACTTCAGTGAGGCAATTACCGTGTCTTCTAATGGTTCGCTCATTTTAGGAATTAACCTGGACAGCCCATCAACGTAGCCAAATTTATTCGATGGTATGTACTCCATGTTGAAGTTATAATTTAGCAGTATTATACCCCATCTCTGTAGTCGGTTGGCTGTATGCGTCTGCAAACCCTTTTTCGATTCAAAAATCGAAATTAGAGGCTTATGATCAGTTTGTAGCTTAAAATGTCGACCGTGGACAAAACGGTGAATTTTCGCTACTGGAAATATTATTCCTAGCGCCTCTTTCTATATCTGAAAGTAATTCTTCTCAGCCGGAAGTAATGATATAGAAGCATGAGCAATTGGTTTTACTTGACCAACTGTCATTTTGTGTAAGATGCATACTCCTACTCCATACGCACTTGCATCTACTAAATCTAGTAGAAGTTTTCTCGAAATGGCCTGAGATACAAAGGATAAGAAAACCGACGACGCAAAGTACTAAAAACTTCCTGCTGGAATTGTTCGCAAGTTTTGTTGTAGTAGACAAAATTATGACGGACAACGGAATTCAATTTACGTCGGAACAATTTAAAGATTTCTGCAACGAATACAACGTCGAACATGTTACCACAGCTCCATATCACCCAAGATCGAACGGGTTAGCTGAAAAATTTGTGGATACCCTAAAAAGCGCTCTAAAGAAAGCAACAGAAATACCTGCAGACGAAGCCCTACAGAAGTTTCTACAGGTATACAGAATTACCCCAAATAACGGAACACCAGCCTCACAATCGCCAGCCGAGGTGATGTTGCACGTAGGGTAAGATCTGTCTTCGACAAATGACTAACAAAAACGACAAAGCCAGGTAGAAAAAAATTTATTCAAGTAAAAAAATACAATCCTGGTGAAAAAGTATACTTTAAGGCCTGTAAACAGAATAAATCATTCTGGGAGATTGGAAAAATAGAAAAGCGGATTGGCAACATGATGTACTTGGTGAAAGGCGAAAACTTCATGTGCATTAACCAGATCTGACGACGCTCTTCAGACGTGGTTGAAAGCGATCCCGCGGAAGAAACGGCTATGGAGGTGATTTTCGATACGTTTGATCTAACAACGCCAGCAACGATTTTACCTGAGGTACGCCGATCCAGGAGAAAATAAAGGCAACTGATCTTTTAAATGTGGATCCAAAACGTAGGAGATACGCTACGATGTTGCTAAAAAAATGAAGTTTTTTCTTTGTTTTTTTCTTCATATATCCTGTTTTAATCCTACGGAGTAAAGTTTTAGGAGGGGGTGTTATGGTGAAACACACCTATTCTATAGTTATTAGACTCTCCCACCTAATAAGTAGGAGTAGTAAGAGGAACGAGGGTCAGTCGATGTCGGACGACAGTAGTGGACAGTTAGTCGAATACGAAAGTAGTCAGCGACCGCACCAAGATTACTCTGCGTAATACCTATTATATCAAGTTCCTAACGTTGGTACGTCGAACTTATTTAGGACCGATTTTAGTACAAATACAAGCCTCCACTGCGAAATAACTCCACAACATTAGGTGAACCGGGTGGGTTTAATTCAACATCATATTGTCATTACCTCTGAAACGCCTTATCCATCTTTCAGGTAGGGTCTCATTGAGATAAGTCCGCAGTGAGGCTCTGGAGAGTACTACGCATGACATACTACAGTGTGTTTGGCAGGAGCTGTACCATCGATTTGACGCGTGTCGTGTCACAGGTGGTGCGCATATTGAACATTTGAGTATCTTTCGCTTATAAAAACTACATCTCTTTATCTTGTTAGCAATTTGATAAACACATATTTTATTGTTAGACATGAAACATATATATTTCATTTGCCTGGGACATGTAGTACTTCAGATAATCATATTTTAAATGATGTCAATTTTGGGGAACACTCTGTATATTCTTTGTTTGATTTTCGTGTGGAAACACAAGAGCTAGCTCCAAAAGTATTGAAAATATCTTTAAAATTTCATTTGTAAGATGAACATGCTTATACAATTCCTTAGTATAATTACTAATAAGACTAAATAATCCATATTAAACATGCATTTTTAAGTGGCAAAAATACATTCGTGAAGTAATACATTAAAATCAACGTATTTATCCATTCAGAGAAATATTTACCTAGTATTTTTAATTTTACATTTTACAAATAATGAATCGATTAACTCACCAAATTGTTACTTTTGCATTGCTGTCAATGTTAATTGATTTTAAATAATATTAAATCTATGTATACTGGTATCTATTTTCTTCATCTACTGCAAAACAAAGGCAGGTATATGTGGACACGAAAAAAAATCACAGAATAGAATTTAAAAAGTCTATGCAAATTACAGCGTGAAATTCATTGCGAAATTATTAAAGTATTTTAAACTTTGTTGATACACGATTTTGGAAAATGTTTAGTTCGTTTTCCGATTTTATTCAATTAGTATAAATAAATCTACCTATTATTTCTGCGATATCATCTAATATGTTCCTAATTTATGTTGAACAGTGATTTTATGCATTTAATTAGTAGAAGACATTAGTTTTGTTCTTTCTTTAGTACATTTGTATTCATGATCACTAATAATTTAGATTCCGAGATGTCTGCTCCAGGCCATGGACTACGGTTTCATGCCTTCCAATTGTATTATACTTATTGCATTGAACTCATATTGTGTACCACAATATTTTCACTGCCATGCATACTTTTTAATCAAACACTTTTCCTTGTACATTTGCCATGACACTGCCAAATACGTTCGATGCTATCATTAAAATATAGCTTCATTTTTATTTGATCTAACCAGAATATGGCATCTAATATATGTGGATTGTTATAGTTATTTTTTCTGTAAAAATCTTTGAACGAATCTCCGTGCGTCTCGAATTCAGTAGTTTTCCTTGAACGTCGTCGGCCAAGTAAGCGTAACTTTTTCAGTGACTGTCTAATATTTTATTTCGCCTCTCAGTGAACAAGGCCGTTCAGCAGAGGTAATCCATTTTTTAAATTTTACTGCAAAGTACTTTCCTACATGTGATTCAAGGAATATTATGAAATGCACTATTGCAACATTTAAAATTTAAAATACAGGGTGGTTGGAAAGCCTTGTCATCCCTATACAATATAATCTAACAAAAATGATGGCGTTCATACAGACGGTATCGATGTGTAACAGTGCCAGTGAAAGTTAATAAACTGAATCCAGTACATGTGCTTTGTATTATTGTATTTATGAAGCTATTGCCAGCTTCCTTGAGGCTCGAAACAACAGAAACGTGGTTCTACAGAAGGATGCTGAGGATACCATGCACCGAACATGTGAACAACGAAGAAGTACTGAATAAATTTCCCAGAATAAGTGAAGCAAAGATAAAAGACGACACCTTTGTTGGTCCGCAGATTCAAAAACCTTTTTTTGGGGGGTGAATATTTCGACAGCCTACTGACCGGGTAAGAAGAGACGATCTGCATGGAAAGCTCTCAAGCCAGCGATAACTCACTTGCTGGGTAAGGGAAGAACAGAAAATGAAAGAAAACCGGTGGAAGGACATCCGGAAAACATGCAACACCATTGGTTGTAACATGTCGTTGAAAATTTACTTCTTAGACTCACATCCTAAGGTTTTAGCGACAACTGGTCGGAGGACATACTGAAGATATACAAACACTTTGGCTGTAACGTGTTGTTGAAGGTTTACTTATTAGATTAACATCCTGAGATTTAACGGAAAACTGTGGTGATGTGAGTGACTAAGTAAACGATTTCATCAACACAGACTGATTATTGTTGGACTGTGGCCAGAGAGGATGCTCCTACAGTTTATAAAAAAGAAAATCTAAGAAGCGATGTGTGCTTGTTGAATAACTGCGTATGCATATATTACCGAAGAAACATTTCCGGTTGTATTTTATTCAACAAGCACATATGTTGCCATCTTCATGTTTTTTTTGTATTGTTCTTGTAGCCTACATCGAACAGAAAAGAACGACAAAGCAGATTCTGCAAAGCGACATTGTTTTTCTAGGAGAAATATCACGTGTACCACATATCTGACTAAATATATCGAAATCTAGAGCAGTGCTTCTCAACCTTTTTTGACTACTCCCCACCATTCCCATTTTTTACAAAAAGTGAACTATTCAGGTGGAGGGAGTCTAAAAGTCGATTAACTTAACTTACTGTAAGAACTTTGAGACTGCATATATGGAATAGTATTATCATTTATTTTAAAAATGTTTTACAATATTTAGAAAATAGTGCGTTACTAATATAAATATAGATATATCATATACATTACACACGTAATTACACATGTACATACATAAAGATCAAATATTTGTATGCATGCATACTGTATATGCAACTTATCTACTAACTGGAATACATACACATACTCACAGAGAATCACAAGAAAAATCACTCATAATAACTCATTCTTGAATTAGACCCGTTAAATATCAAATTGCCACTCTGTGGGGCACGCTCCCCATTTTGGGAACTGCTGATCTAGAGCTAATCTTCTGATTTGAAGGTCATTTTCGAATTAAGCATGAAAAAATGTTTAAGAATTGGCACATTTCATTTCTGATGCAGTCAACTTTTGAAGAATTATAAAGCAGTATTTCTTTAAAACATTTCCCGTCAAATCAATGTGGGTTATGATGATTTTGGTTCTTATTTGTAATTTCTTTTTGAGGACCTCTGTTTCAACCAGCAGACACTAATATTCAGCTCAAAACGCGTTTTATATAAAATAAATACTTATTTATTCATGACGAAATATCGCAGACTTCTCGCTGTCCTTTCGATATTTCAATGGAAAGTGATCAGACGAACTACATTCCATCGTCCAACCAGTTCTAACTTTCACAGATAAGACCCGCCATTCTACGTACATTGTAGCGAACCACCTTCATTCCATTCGTAATCCATGGTGAAATGTATGATCCACTCGAGTTTCTTCCCATGGACCGCGGCTTTTTAGAACCGACTCCCATAGGATACTTCCCCGGTCACTACAATCTTAACCTGTTCAGCTATAGGGTTAACCGTTAACTTATCACTTATCTGCAAAAAATGTTCTAATCCTCTACCTAGAGCGTCTCTTAGGATGTGTACAGAGTGAACATCATTTTTTTTTAAATCGCATTTTACATGGATCCCATTCAGAAACACAAACTTTGATTAAATATTAAGATATAAAGAATTTAAAATTCTTCCGATTAACAACCATACCCTAGGGACGGCTAACCAATTAAGAAGAAAATGACACCGAGGTATTTCTTCAAGTGACATTATGCACAATGTCCATCTGTTTATTAAATGTAGTTATTTCAAATTTCAGCTCATTTAAACAAGTAATACGAAATCATTGCTTACTGTGGGCTTTTGTGAAACTAACAGCGAACACTAGACTTGTCGCTGTTTTCAGATAATACGTTGATTTTTATCGGGATGTATTATCCGAGGAATGCGTCCCTCAGCGCCAGATATGTCGGCATTGGGATTTTAAACCTGAATTCCGGAAAATTGTAGTTTATTATATGAAAAGGCACTATTCTCAGTTGGCATTCGTCTCTTCAGCGATGACACGATCTTTGGAAGTGTTTTGAAAGATTTTATAAGTGTATAGACCACCAGACATTTTCAGGAGCATTATATGTGAAATAAATGTTAAATTATTTGTTAACTGTCTCTTAATTATGAGTACATTTTTCGCTGGTGGGCGAGTACACATGTGAGGCCCTGATATGGATATATCAATATGCAGAATGCGCCCAGTAACTGGGACCATATTATATTATCAAGAAATCGAAGACGGGAAATAAAGAAAGAAGGATATTGTTTTTAAATTGTACATTGGACAACTTAGATACTAACAAAAAAAAATTGAACAGCGATCAGGGTTTCAAATTCAAATATTAAATCTGATTTTCTCGCAATTATTTAATCGACACCCCAAAGCACAGGGCCGACTTAATGTGAGGAGCCCATGCGTGTACACGTGGGCTAAGGCCTTAAATTTACCGATCCCCACAACCAATATCGTGCTGGTGTCGACACTCCTATTTGCCGCAATGGAGGAAGTGTTAATCCCCAGGAACATGCGAGTTTCAAACTACGTGATCGTGACTCAACATGAACTTTTTATCTGACGATAGCATAGTTTGAAACTCAGAATTACCATTTGGATCAGATTGCTGGTTGTTTTGTTAATATTATGGTTATGTCTTAGCATGATTTATGAATAATTTATGTTTTTCTGTAGGTAGGGGTCTATCTTATGCATTCTTCTTTAGACATACTTTATTTTTATATCATTTGCATTCAGCATCTGTATTCGCTTTTATCTGATTTGATCTTATGCTTGAATCTCTATTAATTTCTCGCCTAATGCGTCTGTCCGGAGATGGTGAGATTTTATTGGGGTGACCGCTTGATTTTTTAGAAGCATACGCATCCGGATTTTTAATGAAGTTAGCAATGACAGTCCTGCTACGGCCAATTTTATTAGCAATGTCTCTTTGCGAAAGACCACGGCTTTGAAGTTCAACAATCCTGACCTGTTCAAACTTTGTTAGAATTTTACCCTTGGATATTTTAAATTTAATACTGGAAATGACCTACATAGATGGCTACACGCCTGAAGCTATGAGCACACTGACTATTTCTAAAATTTTTGTCCAGTAATTTGTTTATTTCACACATGGTCTTATCTTTATGACCAACCAAGACATCGTTTTTTCATTGTTTGTTTAAATTAATCAATTAAAAGCTTTATATATTCACGTGTTTGCTGATAAACTACATTTTCTAATTTATTGTAAATGTTTCACAAATGTATTTGATTAAAGCAACAGTATTTTATATTTTTTTAACAGTTTCCTATCTGGTCTTAAGATTTTTGACCAGTGGTGTATATATACATTTTATATATATTAATATTTGGCCATCATCAAAGAGTGTTTTTTTTCTCTGTTAGTTATATTTTTTTTCTTGCGTTTGTCCATTTTTCCATTTGGTGAAATTAGTAATGGTAGTCTTGGTAATTGACACCTTAGTAATGACTTGAATGTGTGTCCGCTACCCCATGCAGCTGAGGAAAGAAATATAAAGAGAAGACAGGCCGCCCCCTTAAGGTAAGGCTTCAAGAACACCAGAAAACTGTAACACCAGGGGAAGTGGAAAAATCAAGCGTGGCTGACCACATATGGAGAGAAAAGGAAGATTACTGACCTCTGTGGGATCAGGTTGAGTTCAGAGACAAGGAACACCGAAATCTTAAGGAATCTGCACATATGCTAGGCCACAAAAAGTTCCTGCGCCGACCAAGCATAAAAATAAATACAGTATGGAAACCAGTAATAAGGAGTGCCAGAGAAACGCGATAACAACAATAAAAGTTGCAATATGAGCCCTGGTAAAAATCATAAATTGATAACAGCAAAAATTGCAATATGAGCACTGGTAAAAAAGGGTTGCTGAAGATATTAAGTTTTTAATAGGCAGAAATTCATACACAGATGTTTTCAAGGACACATGGCACAGTGGATAAAGGCGTTGGTTGGATCCAGTGACAGGACCCAAAGAGTGTGAGTTCAATACCCGGTTAAAGCAGTGGAGAACTTTCAGAGGGAAATTAACAGGAGATAACTGATAACTGACATCCATTAAACATGGCATGTGGAACTAGAACAGTCTACCTCAGTGAGCGAAATAAAGGGTTCAGTTCGACATACCAACCATCTGAAGAAGGACGGAGCGTACCACGGCCGAAATGTTGTAATAAATATGGCGACAAATATAATGTAAATAATGTACATACTACCTCATCTCAGAAATATAGACAAATACTAAAGTATTTGTCCTTGCAAAATTAATTATTATTCTCCTAATAACCTCATTATACACAATTATTCTCCTAATGAATAAATTATTATTCTCCTTTCCGGCAGGTCTTCACACATTTAAATGATCTGTAAATAATTACCCGTGAATGTTTGACCAAAGTAGTTAATTACTGCTATGTATATTCCGAAGTGACATTTACATCTCAAAAAGGAAATACAACGCCTGTTGTGAAAAACGCTTATCGACTATATTTTGGACGCAAAATTGGAGACAGAGACAAGAGGTGGGCAGCACAAACATGGTGTAATACATAGATGGAAGCGACAAGTGAGTAACTGTTGATATCTCAGTAGAGTCCACGTAAAGCAATGCATTGTCCTTCCTGCTCTTTTGATCCAAGTAGGTGCCATAGGTGCCTACTGAGATATGCTTTTCTTTTAAAGTGTTATTCAAAGTTTTAATGGATAAGGAAATGAAAATTAAAACATAAGAAAGGAATCACAGTCAAGTTTTATTTGACATTATATTTGGTGGGCAAGAGAGAAAGAACACTCCAAGATTAGAACTACGAATTGGTGATACCAAAATCAATTATTTATGAATATTTAAGTACCTGAAAATTTTTTTAAGAGAAGGTAGAAACATGTGTTGCCGAGAAATTAAGGCCTGTTTGTATAACATAAACTGCTTCCCCCCCCAAAAAAAAAAGAAAAAGAAAAGTATGAATAAGCAAGGTATTTGGTTAGAAACAAATATCGAATTGCTATAATGTGTACTTTGCTATATGGCAGTGAATGCTGAAAAAGTTTCGTCACATTGTTTTGGGTGTATTTTGTTTTAGAGTATATCAACATAAATTAGTTATTTAATGGCGACAAGATTAATAGAATAGATTCGTATGAATAGAATATGTATTCTTTGTAAGAAATCGGTTTGTAGTTCTTGCTTCTTTGACGTATTTTTATAAGCGTTTTTGTCAAGGGTCAAATCTATTGCTGTTAATATTTCTTCATTTTTTCCTTCAAAAATGTATTGCTGGTAATTTAAAAAAAAATGTATTGATTGAATTTTTAATAGACGGTTCCACGCTCTTAAAAACCTCGCAATCAAAGGCCTTTCAGCCGGATGTAGTTTATCGTCCTTCCCAGGAGGACCTCACAGAGGAAGAAGGAAATTTCAATCATGCGAATCTACTGACGAATGCCAAGAAATCTATAACCCGATCGCGAGAACAACGAAGAAATCTGAAGGAACGTTGAAACTACAAAGAATCTACTCTTTACAATCAGAAAAAAACAGGCTTGGAATTTCTGGGACACATAAAGGTATAAGAAGACGCAGATAATTTAACCTCCGCAGGGTGAATGGAAGACAAAAAAGAAGTGAAAATGGCTTATAACTGACTAAACTTGATTGTCTTTGGGAGAAACTTTGAATAACCAAGATCGCGAACGTCCTGAAGCGATCAATACATGAAACAGCTATCTTGCAAAGCAATGTCGCTACTTTTATTGTTTGCGTTATTTATGTAGAGATGCGGTATACTCAGTTAAATGCTATACTTGACCTTCGACCTTGCCGCCAACGGTAGCAGTACCAAGAGATTAGAACTCCCGAAGGCTTCGTTCTCAGAGACATTAGATCACGCAAGCCCCTCCATCACGATAAGGAGGTACGCACATAAAAACATACATGCATAGACACATAGATATATGTGTCACCGTATGTTGGTGTAAACATTTCCACATCAATTTTTACTTTAATGGCAATATTAGAAACAAAGCAATATATATGAGAAGAATTAAAAATATCAAATCATTATCAAGTATATGTGAACATATTTTTTATTATTCGTGTTGAAAAATAATTGAAAGATAAATAACAGAGAACGGGATTGACTTCTGAAACAATAGTGTTGTGAAAGCCTGGTCGTCTAGTGCGGTTACCTTTTGTATGGCCTTGTGTCAGACTATCAGACTCCCACCTGCACGTGGAACTAAAATAATCTACTCCGGTGGACGAAATTAAGGGTTCAGTTCGAAATTCTAATCACATGAAAAAGGTCGTAACATACAACGGCCGAGACGCCGTGAATATGGAAACAAAGATGAGGACAGCAGAACGGACAATGTAAATAGTGTCAATAATTAAAATACGTCATCTCAGAAATATAGACAGATAATATGAAAGGGTTTGTTTATATACGCGGATTTATGTGTATCGAAAACAAATCGTGAATTTTCTATTAAAAATGATGAAAAACAAAAGAAAAAACTGTCCTTGCTCAAGAACCTCATGTCTAATTTTAATTGATTTCGGTAGTGCACTCGACAGGATTTCGGGGTGCAATTAGCTTTTAAATTTGTTAGGGTATTATATATTGTTTACACAGTATCTCCGGTATACAGATATTGGGTTGGTGCATAATTATCAGGCGTTTTTTAAATAATATTTATTATGAAAAAAGAAACATAACAATTTAACAATAACATTTTTAAATGATTATTCCAGAGCGTAGGATTATCGACATGCTTCTTAATAACCTGAAAACAAAATAATGTTCTTATTAAAAGTAAACAAAACAGCAATTCTTATTAACAAATGACACGCCTACAAAAACGCCTGATAATTATGCTCCAAGTTTAGTTGATACACTTTTAGAATATTAACGGTTCTTGACAAATTTAGCATCGCTAGAGAATAGGCAAACACGAATGGTGTATGAAAGGCATGACAAATATGAGTTTATTTAATAACAAACTGGCAAGATGAAGAAGGAAAGACTGCGGTGTTGAGTTCCTGGTTTCTGGAAAGTAGAACTGACGAATCTTTGAAGCGTGCGGTTGATTTTGAGGTTGAACGTTATTGCGCGCCAAATTGTAATGGCTGGTGCCAAAGAGTAAAGGACCCGGAAACGTGGGAAATCTCCTTTATTTATTTATTTATTTTTTGGAATAAATGGTACAAGGGAGGTCAACTTGTCTATGAATGTTCCTGAAGAGTAAAGGACCCGGAAACGTGGAAATTTCATTTTTTTTAATAAACGGTACAAGGAATGTCAACTTGTCTACGAATGTTCCTTAAGAGTAAAGGACCCGGAAACGTGGGAAATCTCCTTTCTTTTATTTGAATAAACGGTACGAGGGAGGTAAACTTGTCTATGAATGTTTTTTATAGGATATATATTTAATGAATAGCACTTTCTAGTTTAGTAGCGGAGAATAGTAGAAGAATCAGTGGTGACTTAGAAGCAGATTAACTCGGTATGTTATGAAACTCCGATATGAATTCGACCAGGAAAGAATCACAGAGTTTATAAGTTGCAAAAGAAATGTTCATCAACATAGAATGAAGTACAAACCAAGGGAAAGATCCAGAAAATAACACGTGTGGATGCTCGTGGGTTCTTAACTTGTTGCTTTGAATGAGAGGTAAGTTTCGCTTGATACTGTTGTTTAAAAGATGCTAGGTTGCCTGCCGCCGATGGGTTAACGGTAAAAGAACAGTTAAGTGTTGATAGAAAAATGAATTATCTTACGTGCGACCATCCTTCGACGGAGATGGATATAAGTACGTAGAACTTGGACTCGTATTACGTAGAAAATTCGGAAGGTTGGGCTAGAATCGAATCAAGGATGTTAAAGGTAGCTTCAGACAAAGACGTTGAGTATAAAATGTCTATTACCGAAGTCTAGGTGCTTGAGCCGTATAGTGAAGAGAGAGAGAGAGAGAGACAAAGAGGGAGAGAGAGAGACGTCTTCTCGACTCGATACCCACAGATCGTTTGCCCGGACGTGGATACTTATTGGCGGAGATACGATAGGTCACGTGGCAAATGCCAAACGTCAAACCACTTTGAATGGGCGTCCATTCAAAACGGTCACGTGCCTCAACGTTGGAAGCATTTGGGTCCTTGGTCAAAGTTTAGCGACGACGATGAAGAAAAGAGGAAGAGAGAAAAGGTTTGAGGCAACCTTTGACGGAAGGAAGGATGTGCCGATAATAGTAAAAAGAAGAAAAAACGGAATATGTTGACGACTCGATGTCCTCGTGTATATAAAAGTTACGTTACATAATTTAGCCTTCATAAATATGAAATGGGTCAAAGAATAAACTTATCGGAAAATGTTGTTAAAAATGTTTGAATGATAAATGATAGAGAAAGAAATCTACGATACTGAAACAATAGTCAAAGATAAACAAAACAAACATTACAACTCGAGAACGAAGACTAAGCATGAA
The DNA here is from genome assembly GCA_964036315.1 of Acanthosepion esculentum. Taxonomy (NCBI): domain Eukaryota; kingdom Metazoa; phylum Mollusca; class Cephalopoda; order Sepiida; family Sepiidae; genus Acanthosepion; species Acanthosepion esculentum. Next base: position 28,161,756 of record OZ038488.1, read on the forward strand.
TGACCTCAAAGACCCCGAGATGGAACAAGCGGATAATGATTACAACAGATTTCAACAGTTGCACTAGCGGAAAGGGGCTACGCATGAAGAACATGCTACAGAAGGCGTCACTAGAAATGATACCATAGTCAACGGCAGTCTGTTGCAGTTTCATAACTGTATTCTGCAAGTCTCAGTCCATATGTGCGCAGAGGAAGGTTATCACATCATGTGCGAGGGTCACTTCCTGGTAAGCTGAGTCCACCTTAAGACATTTCACTTATCAGCACTTTCTTCTACTCTGCATTCTTTCACCTTCAACCAACACTTCGAAAGCTTAATGGCTGTAGAGGATAGATGACGGGTACAGGCTGTAGTGAAACTGTAAGCTTATAGTCACGACCCTGCAATTGGCGGTTAATAAAGTCATCAAAACTATCATCATAAAGGAGGCGATCGGCAAAGATGAAACTATATTCCCGAATACGAGATAAAGCAGACGCCGGTGGCTATACTTGATACACACTTGGGCGATATTGCCTCGTTCCATTCATGATTGCCTAGGCTGAAGTATTTCCCGCAGTAGGTCACCTCTTCCTTCTCTAACGGTAATATGAGCCGTTTCCTTATAAGCAAACATTCTGTATTCATTGACACGCATCCCATGTTCATCACGGTGTGATCAAAGTGTAGTATCTGTTCTCGTCTCTAATGGTCAATCAAATAACTTACGCTTGGGTGACCGGGTCTATTTCGATTCATGACTAACTTGGCAGATGATTTGCCGCAGTAGTTCACCTCTTCCTTCTCTAATGGTAATATTAGCTGTTTCCTTATAAGCAAACATTCGGCATTCATTGACACTTCAACTCCTGTTCATCAGGTTGTGATCAAAGTGTAGCATCCGTTCTCGTCTCTAATGGTCAGTCAGTTAAATACCTTACGCTTGGGGGATCGGGTTTATTTCGATTCATGACTGACTAAGCAGAAGATCTTCCCGCAGTACGTTGCCGTTTCTTTCTACGACAGACTGGCTGCCAAGCAAGGCTATAGAACTCAATCTGTCCTGGTATTCAATGCATTGGTTGTCGGTGTGAGAAGAGAAACATTAATAGCTTTCCAGAGGATAATTGTACGTATGCGAATGTAATGATCTCGTCTTCCGCTTTCTCGTTTAGAGTTATGTTTAGTTAACTGTTTAAATTACTTGATATAAACTTGCAAAGTTAGGATTAGGTATATATTGAATATTGTTTAGCTATGATTTAGAGATAATAATATGGAAGATATCTATGCTATTTAAACATCGCATTCACAGAATGACACCAGACAATATTCGTAGGTACCAATAAAAACAGAATTCGGTTATATGCTTGTTCGCGTCTGGCATGTTTCACTTGAGGCCATTCCAGAATTCAAACGGGGGTCTTACGTACTTTTTCGTTTACATCACGGCAGATAACATGATTTGACTGTACAGAAACTCTTACCTGCTAACCATGCCGGCAGTTAGTTTCCAACTTCCACAGACTTTTTGGAATTAATGTAAATAATCAGTATACGCATATGTGCGAACGTCAGTAAGTGTACGTTTTGCCTGCACGTGTTACAATCTATCATATATGACTCTATTTCTTTCTCTGCTTCCCTCTGTCTGTCCGTCTCTATCTATATCTATCCATATATATATATATATATATATATATATATAATATTTTTTATATATACAGAAGAATTACGTTACTGTAATTGTATCCGACTCTGCAGTTTGGTGGTACTCTGTCCACTTTTCAAGGGATTATTCCGTATATTAAATATTTCCAATTTTAATGAATATCCGTTTTTTGTTTGTTTGCAGTTTTCATATTTGAAGGCCTCACCCCTAAAAAAAGCGGATATTCAATACGATTAATTAATAAATTATATTATTTAATATACAGATTAAACACTTGCGAAATGAACAACGTAGCACGAAAGTGCGGTGGCGGAGACAAAGACAGTTAAGTAAATATTCTGTATATATATATAAAAAAAAAAATATCAATGTTGTATTTTTAATATTGAGTACGATATAAAAATATCTGCTTCACTTTTAAATCTTAAATTTATATATATATATATATATATATATATATATATATATATATATATATATATCTACAGGGGTTGAACAAAATAATTGGAACAGTTGCAAATTACACTCATATATTTCAAAGACCTATTATATTATGAACTTTAACTAAAACTTCGTAATTGGTGGTTATATCTATTGTAAATACGTTTTTTTATCTAATTTACTCTCTTTGTCTTATTTATTCTTAGAATTTAGTAAAAATTAACCTAAATGCGTGCCCTCTTCGAGTTAGAAAAAGGGCAAATTGTTGGAGCTCGCATGGCAGAAGTCTTGAACACTAAGGTTGCTGAACTGTTTGGTTTTTCAATAGCTACCATATCAAGAACTATGATGCAATTTGATAAACAGGGCAAAACCTTCAGCAACCGTAGCAATTTGAACCGGACAGGGACACACATGCATTGAAACAATGTGGCAAAAAATCAACGGACTACTGCGGCGAAAGTGACTGCTGAGTTGAATAATCATCTCAATAGTCCAGTTTCCACTAAAACTGTTCGTCGTGAGCTCCATCAGGCTGCATATCATGGAAGAGCCGCCGTAAGGAAACCTCTTCTTCCCACTTGCAACATTCAGAAGAGGTTGAAGTGCTGCAGAGATCACAATACTTGATCTTCAGACTAATGGAAACAAGTCATATTCGCTGACGAGTCCAGTTTTTCTCTTTTCCCAACTTCAGAGTGAGTTTATGTGTGGAGGCAGCCCAAAGAAGCTTACAACCCTGAGTGCCTTCTTCCAACAGTGAAGCATGGAGGTGGATCAGTGATAGTTCGGGCAGTCATATCATGGAAATGACTCAGTCCAATAGTTGCCCTGCATGGTAGAATCAACAGCAAAGATTACCGAAACATTTTGGGAAATCATTTTCATCCAATTGCCCAGACTTTATTCCCTGATGCATCTTCCAAGGCGATAAGGCTCCAATACATACCACTCGAGTGGTTGAGAATTGGTATGAAGAGCAGGAAAGTGAGCGAGATCACCAATCTCCAAATATCAATATTATTGAACATTTGTGGTGCATTTTGGAGCGACAAGTTAGGAGTCGCTATCCTCCACCGTCGTGTCTTTAAGAGCTAGAGCAGGTGTTAATGTAAGAATGGCTGAAAATTCCTCTGGATGAAGTCAGGAAGCTGTATGATTGCATTTCTAGACACATTAAAGCTGTCTGTGAGGCTAAAGGAGGACCAACTCCATATTAAATAAATTTTCTTTGAATTTAACAAGTGTTTCAACTATTTTGTCCAACACCTGTATATATATATATATATATATATATATATATATATATGTGTGTGTGTGTGTGTGTGTGTGTACCAAATGAAAAACCTTAACACACAATATATTGATCTGTCTTTATGGATCTATCTTTTTAATATTTTATATTAAAATACGTACTCGAAATTTCCTTCCCACGTACGGATTTGATATATATATATATATATATATATATATATATATATATATATATATATATATATATATGTGTGTGTGTGTGTGTGTGTGTGTGTGTGTATGTGTCTGTGTGTGTGTGTGTGTGTAAAGAGAGAGTGAGGACAGACAGATAAAGATAGATAAATAGAAAGAGATGATGAATTGTAAATATTGCTATAATTATGGTGAGCGTTTGTAGATATAGATATATAGATATGGTCTCAGCACTGCATTTCACGTTTCACTGCGACGATCTTCAGACCATGTGCCACGACACTTTTCACTAGTTATCTGTATATAGTTTACTGCTGGATTAATGAAAGTAGTGGAAGGAGGAAACCGGTCCACCGGTCCACCGTGTTCATTTGTTATGGGCCAATGCATAGCGTTATTTATGTCTAAGGTTTCTAGGTTTTTATTTTGATGTTTATTCATTTAATATTTTTTATTCATTTAAATTGAAAACATGTTTACGTCTCAACAACTTACACAGAATTTTGAACAAGAGGAAAAGCTTTATCCTTTATTTCCTGTTTAAGATTGAGTTTCCTCTTCCTTTTAAAGACTACTTCAAACAACTCCACTTAAACTCTGTAATTTTGTTATTTATTTTTTCCTCAAAAGGATTTGATTTTGAGTCACAAAACTTCCCTGTCTTTTGAAAAAGGGTAGAGGTTTATTTCATTATTTTCATTATTCGGACTATTGTCCTCATCTTAGTTGCCGTATTTATTACAACGTTTCGGCCATTGTACGCTCCGGCCTTCTTTATGTGGTTGCAATGTCGAACTGTACCCTTTATTTCGCTCACTGGGGTAGTGTTCTAGTTCCACGTGAGATGTTTAATGGATGTCAGTTATCAGTTATCACCTGTTAATTCCCCTCTGAAAATTCTCCACTGCTTTAACTGGGTATTGAACTCGCACTCATTGGGTCCTGTCACTGGATTTAACCAACGCATTTATCCACTGAAGGCCGGAGCTTACAACGGCCGAAACATTGTAATAAATATGGCGACAATGATAAGGACAATAGTTCGGATAACGTAAATAATGTACATAATACCTCATCTCAGAAATATAGACTGAGGATTATTTCATGTTTCATGCTTATGATTGGTTTTCCGGTTCCTTCTAAATTATTTTCATCCCCTTTCACTCCCAGTAACGCTTGGCGTCTTAGTGACTCTATCTCTTTGCGTGGGGTGAAACGATTATGACAAATTCCAATAGCACTCAAAGAAAACACAATAAAACTTAATAATACATTGCCAGTTATTTTTAATGCAACACTAATTCCACCCAGAAACATGCTGGGTTCGTTTTGAAAGCACTTCATGATACATAAAATATGACGTAACAATATTATCAATGTTATAATTAATTACAAATATTTCAATTTGCATTTGCAGTACAAGCTATTTTAAATATTATTACTCATATTATACAATATTAATTAGATCACAAGCAATAATAAAATAATAATAATTATATTTTTATTATACTTACTTATTTCTTCCTCATATTTATTTCAAAATACGTAACGCTGGCAATCCAGTGAGCATCTATGCATTTATTTTCCAGCCATACAGATTACATTTTGCAATGACACACCCATATTGTCTCTTTACCTATCAATAATTTCCCAAATATCCGAGATATTTGCTTATAAAAATAAACATCTAATGTCGTGTTGTGAATTGTATGAACATATGTTATAAATTTATTTTATAATGTTCATTATTTTTCTCACACATAACTGTAATATATGAAAGTTTTTACACGATTTGCATTGTTCGGACTGTTGTCTTAATCTTTGTTGCCATATTCACGACCTTTCGGAAGTCTTCAGGTGATTGGAATTTTAAACTGAACACATTATTTCATCCACTGGGGTAGATTGTTCTAGTGCCATGCCTCTTCGAGATGTCTCAGTTATCTTTCATCAACTGAACTCTCCATTTTTTTGTTTACCACTCTTCAAGATGTCTCAGTTAGCTCCCTTTAAATCCCTTTAACTCAGCTCTCCATTGAATTCACAACTCTTTGGGTGAAGTAACTGGATCCAAGCAACGCTTTTGTCCACTGTGCCATGTGTCATAAAGGACATCAGTATGAGAATTTTGGGGACTAATAAAATTAATATCTCAGTAACCATTTATTTACCAAAGCTCATATTGCAATTTTTATTGTTATTAGTGCTTTTCTTTAGCACTCCGTATCACTGATTCTCTCATTGTATTCATTTCTGTTTGGTCGTATTATGAGATATTTGTGGTCGAGCATATGTGCTGATTACTTAAGTTTTCTTTTTTTCAAGTGATACTCTCTGTCTAGTAATTCAACCTCATCCCACAATTGGGGGGCGGGGGGTTGCTTACCTTTTCTATCTATATGTGGTCAGCTATGCCTGATTTTCTATTTCCCCTCGTGATAACTGAGACATCCGGGAGAGGCGTGGCATGTGGAACTAGAACAATCTACTCCCGGTGGACGAAATTAAGGGTTCAATTCGAAATTCTAATCACCTGAAAAAGGCCAGAGCATACAACGGCCGAGACGCCGTGAATATGGCAACAAAGATGAGGACAGCAGCCCCCACAATGTAGATAGTGTAAATAATTAAATACCTCCTCTCAGAAATATAGACAGATAATATGAATGTGTTTGTTTATATACGCGGATTGATATAACAATGTGTATCGAAAACAAATCGTGATTTTTTTTTATTAAAATGATGAAAAACAGAAGAACAAACTGTCCTTGCTCAAGAACCCCTTGTTTAATTTTAATTGTTTTCGGTACTGCACTTGACAGAATGTCGAGGTGCAATATGCTCTTAAATTTGTTAGGGTATTATGTATTATTTAGACTGTATCTCCGCATACACATATTGGGTTGGTGCATAATTATCAGGCGTTTTTTAAATAATATTTATTATGAAAAAAGAAACATAACAATTTAACAATAACATTTTTAAATGATTATTCAAGAGCGTAGGATTATCGACATGCTTCTTAATAACCTGAAAATAAAATAATGTTCTTATTAAAAATAAACAAAACAGCAATTTTTATTAACAAATGACACGCCTAAAAAAACGCCTGATAATTATGCTCCAAGTTTAGTTGATACACTTTTAGAATATTAACGGTTCTTGACAAATTTAGCATCGCTAGAGAATAGGCAAACACGAATGGTGTATGAAAGGCATGACAAATATAAGTTTATTTAATAACAAAAAACATAAAAATTTAACAATAACCTTTTTAAATGATTATTCCAGAGCGTATGATTATCGACATGCTTTTTTATAACCTGAAAATAAAATAATAGTTTTATTAAAAAGTAAACAAAACAGCAATTTTTATTAAAAGTAACTCGCCCACTGAAAATTATGCACTAATCCAATGCATACATACATACATACAACATTACGTTTAGTATATATAAATGTAGCAGAGAATGAATGTTGTCGTTATGCACAACTATTGGTTATTAAAAGATATATGATTGAAATTTGTACTTCCTATACACGGTTAGGTAAAATGATCTGATATATTTGTAGATCTAATAAAACAAAATAGAGTTAAGAACGACAATTGTGTTTTTATTTTCGACATGTACATGTAATGCCATTTTGTTTGCATTTTTAGTTGCCAACATAAATTGGATGGGCGAGCATCGTGCTTTCATTGTGGAAACGTTTACCAAGAACGATGAATCGGTAACCGCAACCCAAGTAGCGTTCCGTGTGCACTTTACGCTTGTAAGACATGATCCTTTACCTACTCGAAACACGATTTTCTTATGTGTTACCAAAGTCAGAGCGAGTGAAACTGTATTGAAACGAAAATCATCTAGCCCGCTAGAACTCCGGAAAATGTGGCTGCCGTAAGAGCTTCAGCTAAACAGTCCCCACGACGTTTACGTTCTGCGAGCACGTACCGAATTCTCTGACTCACTGACTCTTTGGCCATCATCGTCGCATCTTCAAAATTTTTAATTTATATATATATATATATATATATATATATATATATATATATATATATATATATATATATATATATATATATAAATGGTGTGGCAAAATGATCTGATACATTTGTAGATCTAATAAAAACAAAATAGAGTAAAGAACGACAATTGTGTTATTATTTTCGAAATTCATGGTGGAAACGTTTATCAAAAACAATGAATCGGTAACTGCAACACAAAGAACGTTCCGTGTGCACATCAGCCTTGCTAGACATGATCTCGTACCTACTCGAAACACGATTGTCTTGTGGGTTACCAAATTCAGAGCTATCGATCAGTATTGCGACGAAAATCAACCAGCTGATCTCGGACCCCCAGAACTCTGAAAAATGTGGCAGCGGTAAGAGCTTCATATTAAAAGTCTCCATGATGTTCTGTATGAAACACGCTGATTTAATTTTTAAAACGAAGTGAAACAAAATATATATACTATAGTGGGTTATCAGTTATAGTGAAATGTATCAGTGTTTAAACAAATTAGTCTGATTTCGCCTTGTTAGATAGCCCACCATAAGAGGGGTATAAAACAAGAAAATCAAACTGTAAAGTGAAACAACCAATTTATATACATATAAAACAATTATGGTCTCTACAAATAAGATTAATATATTTTGTTTGATACAAGGTCGTCAAAATGTTCGTAGTAGTCCTTGCAAGAATGAGTTCAAATGTACGTAAGCAAGAACGTATATGTGGGTGTATGTATGTATGAGCGTTATCGTCGGATGGGAATGTGTTTGAAGTAATTGCTCAGTCTTAAAATGTTCCGTTCGTTTATCAAGTATAAAAGAGGTGAGAGAGAAAGGTAAAGATAATGATAACGATCGCTTGATGTTTGTCAAGGGACGTGTTAATACGCTCGTCCACTTCTCTCTGGTGACAAGCGAACTTGTCTGACTTTTTTTTTGTGGGGCTTGAAATTTGGGAATTCACTCCCGGATATGATTCGGAACTTTCCAGTGGACAATGAACAAACTTCGCGTCGGCTCGTGAAAAGGTCCGTAAAAGAAATTGTTTCTGAAGATTATTTGAATTTTGTTTTTTAAATGTTTCCTAATTTTCTATTGGCCGAAAAACATTTCGCATCAAGGTGTGAAATTTCACGTGTTTTATTTTGGATTCGCTTTTGCGTGTGTGTTAAGCAAAGTTTGTAAATTCGAGTCTTTTTAATGTCTAACAAAATCAATGAGTCGGTGCTTAGCATTTGAATTTTAAATCTAGATCTTGTTTTGTTCACTACAATACAGTTCGTAAATAAAATCATTTTTCGCTCAGTACTCTGGTTTGTTTTTATTAAATTTACAGTCATTTTGCCGCACCCTGTATTTCCTTTTTAGCCTATATCTCAAGGAAAATAAAGATAAATCACTATGAACATCTCTTATAAAAGTTTTGATATTAAAAAAAGAAGAAATCATTTGCACTAGGAAACATCAGACATCGATTACTTTTTTTTCTGAAAATGAACAAAGAAATCGTTTAAAACGTGATTTCCTCTTCTGTCATTATCTTTTCAATATTAGATTGAATAGTTTAAAGTACTCGTCTAAAGCAAAGATGGCGTGCTTTAGGCCATTAACACCAATCATTCTTACCATCATTTTTATTATTAGTTATCGGGTATCCATTCGTTGTTGTTTTCTAGAAACCTGAGACATGAAACAAGTCGGCCACGTTGACAGATAAAGTTCTTCGGCTGGTCTAGTGGGTGGTTCCATCCAGTTATCTCTGTTCTTTCCTCGTGTTTTCTTTTTCTTTTACAGCGCTTACTCTACGACCTCTATTACAATCTCAGCTCATGTGTATAGCTGACTTTAACCTTTATAGCCAAACGACTCTTTACTTCATCTCCTCTAATCCGGGTAATGAAGGCTAATCACGGAAATAGGCGTCTAATTTTAGAAATTCATTAAGACGAGCTAAACTTGATCCTCCCATCAAAC
>OZ038488.1:28176285-28206285 GCA_964036315.1 Acanthosepion esculentum
TTTATATAGTCGGTAGTCACCTATGCAGATTAGGTGGATCCTACCACAACAGAATATAATAAGGTACCTATAATAAAAGGTAAAGGTACCTATAATAAAAGAATAATTTTAAATATTTAACCAAACCTAGATAGAAATGAGAAATTGGAGAGCCAAGTTCTTTACATTCACTTACGCACAACTACCCTTGGGAAAGCTAAGAATACATCACTCCCCATCCCCAGCTATTACCTTGGTTTGCAACCGGTCTATTATGGAAAGAAACAGCAAATTACTGCTGGTAAATATTCTGCCTTGTTACTCAGGAATCCAAAGAGACATGCTCGTCTAATCGTGTATCACGTATGGCACTTGACTCACTGCATATAATTTTCCATATATTGTTTTCATGTCTCATAATATAGACCTGGAACTTTTACTGAACACATTTGCAGACTAATTAGAAATGACGGATATTACTCAGGATCTCTCAAAGTTTTGCCAGTTTTAAGACTATTTTTGTCTGTTTAATTCTGCACGACTTAATAGCGTGTTGGTCGTCACTGTCAGTAATCAGCGATCCAAAAATAAGTGTTACTTCTGAAAAGAGTTGGCAAATGTTTACAAAAAAGAAAAAACAACGTTCGACATTGTTTAGTCAGACGATTGAAAATTACTCAACCGATGAACAAAAGACATACATATCGACAAGTATATCGACGCAATTTCATCCACATTGACGTGACTGTGTTAAATGTACAAATCATGCCATCTAACAGAAGACCTATCTCCGACGAGAATTTAATGAATTGTAGAAAGAAAAACGATAGATTTAGTTTTAAATTATTTTCTATCTCTTGAAACTAGGATGTTTGAAATACACTTCCGTTGGTTCTTTGTGAGGACAAGATAGAAAGAAAATGATTGTGAAATTGTAAATGGTAAATTTTTTATCCAATGAGAACCGATGATAAAACCGCAAGAATTCAACGAAGGTCTTAAGAGTTTGTGATTTAAAAATTGATAGGGGATTATAAAAATTTGAACAATTTCAACAATTCATAACAAAAAGAAGAAACGGAAGTTTCATTTTTATTCAAACAATCTCTCTCTCTCTCTCTATATATATATATATATACATATACATATATATATATATATATATGGGTTTGTAAACAGTGACTATTACGGCTAATAATGCAAGACTCTTCGCTAAATCGAATCGAGTTCTCTCAGTCACTCTGTGTTTATCTAAAAATAAATACGCTTAAATTCACATTCATCCCTGTCGTATACCAACGGCTTTGTGGCAGAATCCCCGACTGACGCCAATTCAGTCGGGTTTCGATACTAGCTAGAGGCAACCGGACGTGATACAGCGAAACAGTCTGTCTGTGGATGACTACACATACACACGCACATATATATATATATATATATATATGTATGTATGTATAGAAGCGTAAATTTGTAAACAGTCACTATTCGTGCTGATAATGCAAGACTAAAAATTGAATTGGGTCACTCGCTTGTTTATGAAAAAGTAAATGCGTAAAAATTCGTCCTGGCTTGTAGCGATCGGATATTTGGCCACACTGAGGAGCTGTGTCAGACCGTAACAGTCTGTCTGTATCTCTCTCTCTCTCTCTCTCTCTCTATATATATATATATATATATATATATATATATATATATATATACGAGGGCTGTCAGAAATTTCACGGGACTGGTGTCGAAAATAACTTATTTCAATTCCAAAGAACAAACTACATGGTTTCCCCTTCAAACTTATTGCCTTCCAATTTAATGCACTTTTACATCCTATTCTGCCAGTCTTCAAATTCCATCATTATTTCACCTGGCTTTCGAGCATACGACGTTGGGAAATATACTAATCAACATCTTCTCAATCCCCACATGTATGGATTAAATAGTGTAAACTTGCCGAACTACCATTAAGGCATCTTCTCTAATAAAAGGAAAATTACTTTAACCGTGGGAGGAGGCAAAGGGAAACCATTCACTTATATTTTCCATGATGACATCTGATAATTCATAGATAATACGAAAAGGATTTTCTCTCTGGGGCAATAATACAGTGGTTTAAAATTATGGTTCTTGAATTTGGTGCAAGGCTAATTTTAAGATTAATTCCTAGTCTGAGTATTATAGACTTAAACGCAATGAAAAACAGGGTGAACAATAGCATTGAAGTAAAATAAAAAAAATGGTATCCATATACATTGACATCAGAAAAACAACAAACAATACCCCTGGTATTAAAAAAACGGTTCATTTCGAACTAGTCTGGAGTTTATCGAAATGTGTGAAGAAGTTCAGATAACAGAAAGGCCGAAACGTTCTCATAATAACAACAAGGATGAAGATATTAAGCCAATGTAAATAGTGTAAGTAATTACTGACTATGACGTAAATGTGAAATAAATATTTTCGTAGGTTAATTATAATTCATGCATATATTTTTGGCAATGTAAACGAAAAGGACAATTATACTTAACATCAGAAAGAGACAGTTATAATTTCTAGGGTATATAATTAGGAAAGTTTGACACTCACTAGAGAGAATGAAAACAGTACGGGTAGAGATAAATAACGCATAACCTACTGAACGAGCTTTTCTAAGTGAATGACAGAACAGGGTTTTGGAGAGATAACAAAAAGTTAAAATGTATTAAGAGTTACAAAGCATCGATAATTCTGGAGAGCCATGATTGCTAAAGTCCTGAAGGGACACGGTATATAAAAAATAGAATTTTCGGCAAAGTACACATCTTCCAATATAGACCACAAGAAATACGAGAGTTAAAAATATATCTACTGACTATACGCAGGCATAAGCCGATCCGTGTATAAGCTTAAGCTGCCCTAATTTATGTATGAGAAATGGAAAAAAAATCCAGACTAGTTTTATTAGACGAGGCAGCTAATCAGTTTTTCTAACTTTGTGTGTTGATTATTTTCATAAAGATTTTATATTTTGATATAGAAAATGTTTTTTTAAGTTTTGTTTAGCATATGTTTTTTGCTTCACAACTCAATTACACAATGATTTTTCTTTTACAATTCCTTCAGTTTTTATAAGATTCCAACACTTTTCTCGAATTTTTATTTACTTCCGTTTAGCAGACAACAATAGCACCATCTTACAAACGTAACGAGATGTTATTTTAACACAGAAAGCGAATGAAACACGTGTCTTAAAAAAATTATAAACCATTTCGCGTTCAAGAGTTAGATACATTTTTGCGTAGTCATTTACAATATTTATATTGTTCGGACTTTAGTCCTCATCTTTCTTGCCATATTCACGATTTCCCGGCCGTTGTACGCTCCGGCCAACTCTTTTCAGAAGTAACAATTCATTTTGGATCACTGATTACTGACATTGGCGACCAACATGCTATTATGCCGTGAAGAATTTAATAGACAAAAATAATCTTAAAACTGGGATAAAGAGAGATGTGATATAAGTCAATTCTAATTAGTCTGCAAATGTATTCTGTAAAAGTTTCCAGACTGTATTATGAGACATGAAAACAATAATATATAAAAAAAATTATATAATGAATTAGATGCCATACGTGATACACGCTTGGACGACCATGTCGCTTTAGATTCCTGACTGAAAAGGCAGACAATTTACCAGCAGTAATTTGCTGTTACTTTCTATGATAGACAGCTTGCAAACCAGGGTTAGAGGGCCCAGTCTTTCCTGGTATTCAACCCATAGCTGAGGAGGGGCAGTGGCGTATCCTACCTTTCCTAACGGTAGTTGTGCATAAAGGAATATAATGAATTAGGATCTCCGATTTATCATTCTGATCGAGATTTAGTTAAATTTTTAAAATCATTTTTTTATTTTTAAACGAAAACGGTAAAAATCAGCATACCGAGATGAAAAGAGGACTTCAAATATAATGTAAACATAGTTTTATCTTCAAAATCGTTAACAAGAGGAAGGTTTATAGCATTTCTTTATTATTTAATTAAACTTTTACTCATTTTTATAAGATGCGAATTTTGATAAGAAAAAAAAACTTGTTTTTCTTGCGTCAGCGTTTGTACTAACTTAGCATAACAAACTTTCGCCTTTTTTTGTAGTGACAGACATATTAATATGATAATTCTTGCAAAAATCAAATAATACATAAGATATAATCTCGAGAATTTTCCAACACTGTCTGGGTTCTTCCGTTTACCAAACATATGGCCTTCTAGCAGCCACCCTCTTCACCCAGAGCAGCACTACCACTTCACGACAATCCGCGTTGAGTCTGAGGCCCTATCCAACAAATTCAGTTCTTTTCTTATAATATAAGTGATCACTGAAGTCGATAGCCAGAGGCACAATCGTCAGTCCATGTGTGTTGTGTTTTATGCGTTTAATGTGAAATTAAATTTCCAAATTAATGTGTCATTAATTTGGAAAATCTTGCAAAAATCAAATAATTGTGGGATTTTAATAAAATGTCCAGGACTTATTCATAAATCATGCAAAATTAAACAGACAAAAATAGTCTTAAAATGGCAATAAATATGAGGACAATAACCCAAACGAATTAAATCGAACTACCATTAGGGCCTCTTCTCTAATAAAAGGGAAATTACTTTACCCGTGGGAGGAGGCAAAGGGAAACCATTCAATTATATTTTCCATGATGACATCTGATAATTCATAGATAATACGAAAAGGAATATATAAAAGGTTATGCGTCCTGAATTCCTTAAAGTGACAGAATCTAAACTAAATTATATTGATATTCTCGTCACAGATCTCTTATATATAAACGACGATTTTTCTGCGAGGCTCTCGTGGCAGATACTTTTGTGCTAGTCCTTACTCATCAATATATTTTTCATACTATAATCAACATAAAATACTTAATCAAATTTAATCAATATATTATAAAACAATTAGGTATTTTTTCTCTGGGATAATAATCTAGTAAATTAAAATTATTGAGGACAGTATTGGACACGAAGGAAAATTTTCGGAAAAAAAAAGAGCGTCTGAAGAAACTATTAGCATTACAATTAAATCTAGCAAGTTCAACAGCAAAATTCTGATATCTAACCGCCAATCCGATAAGTCGATGTACCAAAGAAGTAAGTTCATCAGAATAGTTATCGTGAAAATTCTTACAAAAATAGTTATCGTGAAAATTCTTACAGAAATGGCTTTGGGAAAAGACGTTACGTCGGTGGGAAAGTCACCGAAGCCGATATGCCAGATCAGGGACGATAATATTGTCACTGATTTATAGATATTGCTAAGTTAGCTATATATATAGCCGAAGAACCAGAACTAATATGGCAGTAATAGTCGATGCACGGACAAGTATATATATATATAGCTGCGTGATAGATATTGGCGAAAAAATGGTAAACCGATATTTTCTAGCAGTAAACATAACAATTGGTTGAAGACAATCGGTCCGCTTCATGTTCTTGGAAAATGCGAGTTCACATAGATGCGAGGATTTACTTTCTTCTAGGTTAACATCTGCCATGTTGGTTGAATGCGAAAAAAATCTTCTCTAAGATTATTGATACAGAACAGTCTCGTTCTAGAGGTGTTAAGATTAACAAGCCGTTACTTCCCGCAGTTTATTCTTCGGCATGATATTTTCTTATTTTCAAAATTGTTTTATGTAATAGCAAAATTATAGTCGAATATAATCAACGCAAGCAGAGTTCAAATTCTGGCAGGGATTCGTTAATTTAACTTTCGCACACGAAAATGATGAATTAATCTCTTTTTTTACACCAGGTATGGGTAAAATAATAGACCAGAATAGTTTTGGTAGCGTTGGTTATCAACAGGTCTAGGAGAGAGAAGCAGAATTCTAAACAGGAAAGAGAGAGAGAAAAATAGAGAGAGAAAGAGAGAAAAAGAGAGCGAGAAAGAGAGAGGAAGAAAGAAAGAAAGAGAGAATGAGAGAGAAAAAGAGAATATTTGATCACAAATAGATCCGCTTACGTATGCATGTACAGAGTGCGATGGATAAATTGTCGTCTAAATTACGCAAAAAAAAAAAAATGTAAACAATACTGATATCTCATTTTAACAGATATATTTACGAAAATTATACAAAAATATCTTGAAATACTTGAAATAACGAGTATATTTATACCATGGAATTGTTATTGGCTTCCACTACGGCCTCCAGAAGACTTCAGAATCTCCTGTAACTCTTCTGGACGTTATCCTTATTTATGTTGGTGAAGGCTGCCATACTCCTTGACTTCAGTTCATCTTCGGTGTTACAATTAGTTTTGTTCGTCTTTCGCTTAACTGCGCCCCACACATAATAATCAAGGGGTTTTCAGTCTGGGTAGTTCGGTTGCCAGATGTAAGTAGTGATGTGGTCGCAGAAATTTTCTGACAGCCGTCACTAGGTTCCTTTGCTTGTATAGAATGGTGCAGAGTCCTGTTGCCAAGTATTGGGTCATCCAGCAGCCACCATCTTGATCAAAGGCAGCACTAACTCCTCAAGGCACTTGATATAGGCCTCCGCGTTGTGTCTGGGGATCTGTGGGAAGATGAATGGTGGCATCACTAATGATCTCTCCAAAGATCTTCGTAATCACCATTAGACACATTCAAATTATTCCGAATCCTCTTTAAAATGTTCGTATTGAAGCTTCCGGTACGACTGTCAACCAGTACTGCATACCGTTTCCTAAATTCTTGCGGAGTGAATTGCATCATGGTTCACTTTTTCTCACAGACGGTGACAAACGGATGCTACTATAATGTGCAGTCGACAAAGTAAAAAAACAAACAAACGCCCATACGCAACATTAAAATATAAAATGGTGAAAATTTACCCATTGCATCCAGTATTTTTTTTGTTTCTTTTCCTGAGTATGTATCTCTGTGCATGTAGTGTTTACGTGGCACCAGTTAAAGAAAGGCATTTATAAAATGTTAAATCTTCACTCGACTATTAAGAAATATATCCTTACGTCAGCTAAATACTTACAACTTATCTATCTGATCTGATTAGAGAATTTTTCTTTGGTGTCCACACTTGATGTTCCGATCGAAGGGAATCATTGAGAAGGCTTACTGGCACGGCGAAACAATTCTGCGATATAGGTATTCACTCATCATAGCATTAAGACTACAACATAAGGCATGCACGTATGATGCACCAGGGGTGGTTAAGGAAGTCATTGAGCGAGAGTGGGTATTATCCATCTGTATACACACGAATAGATTCATCTGCGCATGCGTGAATATCAATTAACCTTTTTTGCTTCTGTAGCTGGGGACTTCAAAACATCTTTATTTATCAGAGGTAATATATAAATTATTATAAAATTAATTTCGGTCCTCATCGGAAGAAATTCCTCTTTGTCTATATTTATTGGGGTCCTATCACCGTATCTTCAACATATATTTCGACATAATTATAATTTTGCATGGATTTCTAATATAAATTATTTCATTATTGTAATTCTTTTATTATTTATTCCAATTTTCATTTCGTTTTCATAGAAACATTCAACGCGATTTAAATCGTAAAACAGTTGAGTAAACTGAAAAAATAATTAAAACTTTGAATCGGAGAATTAAAAAAAAATAACTCGGAAATAGCAACCCGTATCTAAGAACGATTTGTAGCAGATTAAACTAATGTGAAATACCAACATACGAAATTCAAATTTAGTCACAAATGCTCTCTCTCCATTATCAGATTTTATCGTCGCCATCTTATGTTTTGTTTTGATATAATCAAAATAGAAAGAAAAATAACGTTTATACTCAGTGTCAGCTGAAATTTCTTGAACATATATTTAGGAAGGTGGCTTGTGTGATTAGCACAAGCTTGTCATTTGGCAGGTTTGGAAAAATGACAAACGTTACCAATTATTACAAGGGATTGGAAGATGTGGAGAACCATGATTTTCTACGTGCTGAAGGGACACAGAACACATAGGAAGAATGAGAGAGCAAGTACATAAAAGGAAAATGATGTTAGACAAGGTCTGATTTTCTCACCCTATCTATTTAACCTATACAAGAGGTTTAAGAAGTATTTATTATTCGTGAGCAGAAATTTAACAATATAAATGATGCAGATGATATCGTCTTGATGGCGGACTCAGAATAAAATCTGCAGCTGCTTCTGGACAAGTTTGTAAAGCAAATCAAGTAGCAAGACTTAAACACATATTGTAGAAATTGGCGACCTTAAAATAAAACAAGCAGATAAAATTCTCTGACATGTTTTAGCAGATGATGAAAGATTTGAGACAGACACTCAAAGTCGTATTTGGAAAAGAATAAAATTAAAATAAAAACAAACAAAATAATAAAAACACGTTAGAAAAGAAAAATGTGCATAATTTATGTGATATTCATGATGCTTTATGGCAGTGAAATCAGGACGATTCGGTTCTACAGAAGAATGCTGAGAATATCATGGGCAAAATATATGAGCAACACGGCTTTTATACAGAAAAGAAACAACACACGGACACTTGTAGTTTAAATCAGAATGAGACAAAAAAATCTATACGTTTCATATGAAGATTCATTTTCTTTGTTTTTTTTTGCTTTCGCAAGCATTATTTACAGACTTTGCGGAGGGGTGCCTGACACCAAAACAAGGCAAAATAACCATATAAACATACAGTGCCGTTCGATAAATGTGACTCACCTGACTTTTTTTTTTTACTGAATGTTCTCTTCTCCGTGGAAACGAAAGTTAAGCTAAATTCAAAGGATAAGCGGTCTAAAATCCGAAGAAGAAGCTTTGAAAGTTCTTTGAATTTAGCAGTAAGTACTGTCAAGCATCCGTTCAGTATAATGTTCTGGGGATGCTTTTCTTTTCATGGAACTGGTTTCTTAAAATCTATTGAAAAGACCCCCAAGAGCGAGCAGTACAAGGGAATTTTAGAGTCTTGTCTGCTCCCTTCTGCTGAAAGGGTGCAAATCGACCCCACCAAGCTCATTTTTATGCAAGATAATGCTCCCTGTCACAAATCAAAATTGATGAAGGAATACTTTGATGAGAAGCAGGTGAGTGTTATGACATGACTGCCCCAATCTCCTGACTTCAACCCCATAGAAAACTTATGGAGGATTATAAAGTACAGTCTCTCGAGAAAGCAGTTGAGCAGCAAAGATTATGATTTTCATATCCGAATGGAATTCAGTGATTGGAGATGAGATTTGCCCGAACCTAATCAAGCCAATGCCATAAAGGGTTGAAAAGGTTATTCAAATAAAGGAGGACCCATAGATTATTAAATATTTCGAACTATATTATCTATTATAAATAAATTATACCCCTATTATTCTTTATTTAAAGGTGTTCGGTTATGTTTCTATTGATTACTAGTTGCAGGAAATAAGTGAGTCACTTCTTTTGCACATAGTTTTTACCCCTAAATCTTATTTATATCCAAAATTATAATTATCAATAGAATACCTTAGTGTGAGTAAAGTTTTTTTCACTAGGTGGTCGGGATGGGTTCTTTATATTAGTAAGATTAAAAATTAGTTTGACCCCAAAAACAATAGGCGAAAAAAAGTCACTTTTATCGAACATCCCTGTATGTTCAAAAGGCCTTCGTTGTATGTCAACAGAACAAGTCATAACAAATATTTAAAATGTCCGATTGCTTTACATTTTCCAGCATTCACTGCTATACGGGAAGATTGATATCAAATAGCTTATCAATAATCTTTTCTTGGTTTTTAATGAGAATTCATATTTTTTAATATTTAGGATGGGATTTGGAAGGTATAATAACAAATTCTCACTTCAGAAATAGCTGAAACGCATCAATAAAGATGATGACAGGTTAGAATTGACCAGTCGTCATTTAATTTCAATCTTATCGTCATTATCAGCATTGTCTCAGTTTTACTCTATATTATATTGTTTGCGTATATCGAGATGGCAAAACCAAAAAGTTCTTAGTTCTCAGAAATAATCTAAATGTTTGTGTAATAAATTTGAGGGATTTATGACTGCTTGATCTACCTTTGTATGCAAGCGTTATAAAGGTTTCCATATTTGACTTACGTAACTGCGAAGGCTAAAAGTTAAATGAAAAAAAAAACGTCTTTGATATTTATGTTCGCTCGAAATGCAACCATTAACGAATGAAGATTGGGAAATGAAGAACATATTATAAATCAAACAGCACGTTATTTAACGGCATAGATTAATTGAAATCGAATCAAGAGAGAAGGAGTTTTGGGATATCGATAGAATGCTAGTTGGAGCCAATAGAAGAAGGAAACTTTAACTGAGACATTGCTCATCATTTATTGTATATTTTTCTGATGAATGGCTACCGAGACTGTATAAACATTTCGTATCACTAGAGGATAATTGTTTCGCTGCCCCGTTTAAGAATCCAAGCGGCAGTGTTGGAGATCACGCATATCATTAATTCGTTGCGATTAATGGTTTTGGTCAGACCTTAATGCTAGTGATTACAATGTCTGAAAACGCCGTCAGTATTCCATTATTTCGTAGATTCGGGATTAAATTGAAAATTATAAGGTACACGTTATTCAAGTGATCTGCTTGATTTATCTACCTAACTAACTAGATGCCTAGCTGACGTGGTATCTATCTATCTATCTATCTATCTATCTATCTATCTATCTATCTATCTATCTATCTATCTATCTATCTAAGCCTGTTCTTTAATCATCTATCTATATATCTATCTAAGCCTGTTCTTTAATCTATCTATCTATCTATCTATCTATCTATCTATCTATCTATCTATCTATCTATCTATCTATCTATCTATCTATCTATCTATCTAAGCCTGTTCTTTAATCTATCTATCTATCTATCTATCTATCTATCTATCTATCTATCTATCTATCTATCTAAGCCTGTTCTTTAATCTATCTATCTATCTATCTAAGCCTGTTCTTTAATCATCTATCTATCTATCTATCTATCTATCTATCTATCTATCTATCTATCTATCTATCTATCTAAGCCTGTTCTTTAATCATCTATCTATCTATCTATCTATCTATCTATCTATCTATCTATCTATCTATCTATCTATCTATCTAAGCCTGTTCTTTAATCATCTATCTATCTATCTATCTATCTATCTATCTATCTATCTATCTATCTATCTATCTATCTATCTATCTAAGCCTGTTCTTTAATCCTATATCTATCTATCTATCTATCTATCTATCTATCTATCTATCTATCTAAGCCTGTTCTTTAATCATCTATCTATCTATCTATCTATCTATCTATCTATCTATCTATCTATCTATCTATCTATCTAAGCCTGTTCTTTAATCATCTATCTATCTATCTATCTATCTATCTATCTATCTATCTATCTAAGCCAGTTCTTTAATCATCTATCTATCTATCTAAGCCTGTTCTTTAATCATCTATCTATCTATCTATCTATCTATCTATCTATCTATCTATCTATCTATCTATCTATCTATCTATCTATCAACCAACCTACCTATCTATATCAGTCTGTTCTATAATCATCTATCTATCTATCTATCTATCTATCTATCTATCTATCTATCTATCTATCTATCTCAGCCGCTTTTGTAGTAATATATTTCACACCTCTTTCTCTCTCTCTCACTCTCTCTATCTATCTAGCTCTGCCTGTTCATTAATAATCTATTTCCTATGTATCAATCTACCTATCTATCTTAGCCTGACTGTAATCATCCATTTCACATCTATGTATCTTTTGTCTATCTCTTTGTCTCTCTGTCTCTGTCTGTCTGTCTCTCTCTCTCCCTCTCTCTCTCTCTCTCTCTCTCTCTCTATATATATATATATATATATATATATATATATATATATATATGTATAGTGGTTATGCATTTAAGTCACTTGTTTAAGAAAGACATTAATAAAATGTTCAATCTCCACTCGACAGTTAAGAAATGTAGCCATGCGTCAGATAAAGAGGTTCAACTTATCTATTTGATCTGATTAGACAATTTCTCTTTGGTGTCCACAGTTGATTTTACAATCGAAGAGAAAGATTTCCAAGGCTTATTTGCCCAGCACATCCATTCAATCAATATAGGTATTTACTCATCACAGCTTATATATTGCACAAGAGTATAACATAAGGCACCTAGTGAGGCTCGATCTCAGTAGTAATTCACCATCGAGAATTAAAAGGTACTAAAACGAAAGGCGCAATTATAGAAATAACTTGGAATCACACTAATTTTAATTAAAACGTAAGGTCTCCAGAGACAGAAAAATAACTAAAAGTGAATAATTATACTGCTATCAAAATTAAGTAACTTTATTAATGTATCAATATCTAAACTTATACCGTTTTTGCTCTCTTTTTTCTATAGCTAGAAATCTGAAACAACCATGTTTATATCAGTTGCTCTTGTCAAAATCTTCCACGAGGTAACAACAGAATTATATTTTTACTACAATGATTTATACATATGCATTTTTACAAGTCTATTTGTGCAACTTCCTTTTTTAAATTGATCAAGCAACGATGTCTGACCTGTCCTGGGTATGACGATAAACTACATCCGCGTCCAGGGTAAGACGATAAACTAGGTCCAACAGCAAGGCCTCTGATCAGGAGGCTTTGAGGAGCGTGGAACCACATCTTAATTGTTGGTGTTCCCAGGCCCACCCTGACCCGGGGTGGTAGCACCTGTTAGGGCTCCAGCTATGGGTAAATAGTTAACATTGAAGCTGAGGTAAAAAGCATCATGAAACTGTAAAAAATAGGTTTTAAAACCAGAATTAAATTTTTGAAGAAGAAAACCTATTACCAACAATACGTTTTTGAAAAAAAAAGATATTACCAGCAATACATTTTTTTAAAAATTATATTACCAGCTACACATTTTTGAGGAAAATATATTACCAGAAATAGATTTTTGATAAAACAAAAATATTACCAGGAAAAAAATTGTCGACATTAAATGACCCATTGAAGTTGATATGCCGTAAAACAAAACAAACCAAACCAAACCAAACATGTTTCCAGAACTGGCAACATGTACAACTAACTCAAGATTAATTTTTTATTATGTGCACGAAACCCCCTTCACCACCAACCACTTTTGGTACATGGACATCCATTCGTCTGTGTATCGAATATTACAGCCAAGACTATTTTGGAGATTCTGCTATATATCTAGAAATTTTGGACAAAATTCAAAGAGGAATTTGCAACATTATCGGTCCTCAACTGGCATCCCAGCTTTAGTAACGTAGCTTCTCTGTGCATTTTCCATTAACGTTTTTTTTTTTCACAGTAGTGTTGCAATGTAAGCAAATAATCTGTTGTGATTGGGGACGGAAAAAAACAATTGCTCTCCCAGCAACTACGGGGATAATATGGAAGGAGGGGAAATAATGATAAATAACAAAAATAACACTTCCTCGGAAAACACAGCAACTTGAGGAAAAAAATAGCCACGTAACTGACTTCACAAAATACCGTATCTTGCAAACTGCCGACTGCTGTATTATCCGAATTTTTATCGGTACATTGCATCTTAGAGAGACCCGGATTTGACCAGTTACAGAGAGATCCATATCTAGCTAGACATGCCAAACTGTCCCGCTTCTAACTGAAAAAAAAAAACGAATGTAACTGGTGTTGACAAACATGTCTCTATGCGATCCGAGGCTTCTTTTGCGCCTGCACTGACGCGCGTTGTCCACAAGTAATTGTTCCGATGAACTTTCTTCTTTGATTCATCAACTTTACGATTTTAAGGGCAGTACTCAATTGTCAGCTAGGTTTGATAATTTCTCTGTTGAACTTCTGAATTATATATGTAAATTTTATCGTAATAATTTATGTTACCGCATCTCTCTTTTGCGGAAATTTCTTTCGGTTTCCGGCTTTCCTGTCAACTATGATCTTCAAAACTTTAATTTCAATTTCAATCGCCTTGAATCCTGTGTTTTGTTCACTCTCAGTAACCCTTTGTGTCGTAGTGGCTTTTATGGATTTTGTTTTGGATGCAATGATTAAAACAATGTGTACGAGTCAAAGCAATTCTCTGTACTTATTTTGATAACTTATCTCTACCAAGAAGAATAGGAGATCTGAAAGTTTGACAAATACTTTTTGTTTCTGAATATTTTATTTTCTGTCTCCTCTTTGATATTTTTATATTTTAAGCCTCTTTGTTTTTTTACTGTAGGTTAACATAATATCATTAGCATTTGCAACATTCAAGATTTTCATCGAATAAGATGCACGTATGTGTTGGAATGTAAATCAAAAAATTATATTGTTGAAGCTTAATATAACGGCAAATATAGGGATTTCCAACCTCACCGGGCTAATCATTTCTGTATTATGGCGATAAACAATATATTACTTCTTATATTTTATATTTCACCTGAATCACGATTCGGCATTAACTTAACGTGGGTGTGCACGGATTTTTGCAACCGTCTATTTTTCGATGCTATAAGTAATGCTTAACGCGTGTCAAGCCTTTTTTTCTTTATGTCACAGATTTACTCAAACTAACGTTATATTGTCATTGTTTCTCACATATCTTCCTGCCTGTAACTCGCGTTATTGCTAAATCGTTTAGACACTCTATTCCCATAATGTGTTCGTGACCTTTCAGAAAGCTTCATTCTGTCTAGTTAATAATTTGCGTAAAACCTCCTCTTTAGGGTGCAATCGTACAACAACCTCCACGGTCATCCAAGATTTCCAACACCGCTGCTGGTCTCTGAAGTGACCGATTCAATCCAGAGCTAACAGTATCCTATGTTGTGATTTAAACTTGATCACAAGGCAGCCAAGATCAAATCGTCGCAGGTATCTTCGTGCTGGGCTTGTCCAAGAATGGCGTTGACGGACAGAAAAACAATAACACTCGAATAAATCGAACAAAAATAAATACCTTTTTATATCAGTCTTTCGTACAAAAGTGAGATACATTAGAGTTCACAATATTTCCATGTCAGTTACCAGTTATCTCCTGTTAATTCCCCTCTCCAAGTTATCCACTGCCTTAACCAGGTATTGAACTCACACTCTTTGGTTCCTGTCAATGGAGCTAACTAACGACATTATCCACTGTGCCATGTGTCCTCAGTGGATAAAAGCGTTAGTTAGATCCAATGACCGGACCCGAAGAGTGTGAATTCAATACCTGATCAAGGCAGTGGAGAAATTTCCGAAGGGAATAAACAGGAGATAACTGACATCGATTAGTCATGGCACGTGTAACTAGAACAGTCTACCCCAGTGAGCGAAATAAAGGGTTCAGTTCGACATTCCAACCACCTGAAGAAAGCTGAAGTGTACAACGGCTGAAACGTTGTGATAAACATGGCCGAAAGATGAGGACAATAGTCCGAATAATGTAAATAGTGTACATAATACGTAGTCTCAGAAATATACACAGATATTAGAGTTCACGTGCAATTATTTTCAGCCCGACCTGCGTCTAAATCGGAAGTGATACTATCGTTGTTGACTTGGCAAGGTTTAGTTTGCTTCTTTGGTAAAGATTGGCACAAGTCTGAAGTCGGAGGATTTCGTAGGCAGATAATCACGCGGACCTCTCTCCTGCCTCTTCTCCTCTCCTCTCTCTTCTGCGACATGTCTGCCGAATTCGCTTCACGCATTCGTATTTATGGACATTCACTCAAACTGGCATCGGAGGATGTTCGTTAAATCTCCTCCAGCTTACGTGATAATTTTGGAAAATTCCTTCACTCCAACCTCTCATACCTCACACTAAATCTCCTCAGTGAACGTGAGTAGCATATCCACCCACTCAACTTTTGACTAGGAGAATCAACTCCAAATTCGTTATTTACGAAAAAGGACATTTTCGCTTTACAGCTTGCATTTGCAGCTGTGTGTCAATCAACATTGCCCCCTAAATCTGGGTCAATTTTCCATTGTTTAAAATACTCGACATACAATTCAAGTTGTTTATGTGTGAATCAAAACTTTAATTCTTCCCACGGGTTTTTGGTATTAACCCTTCCCATTTCAATGTCACTCATCCCATAACACTTTCTATAGATAAGGTTTCATTTTACCGCTGTAAAAATAAATAATATTACAACGGTCCATTGCATTACGAACATTTATCAGTAGAATCACCTCTCCGTCTCTTTTTCTTCATGTCCAAGAATATGATCCGACATTAACTGTTTTATAGAATATTATATAGCAGATAGGCGTTCAGTAATGTTTCCTTTTCGTCAAATCATTGCATTCCCGTGTCTCATAATAGTCATAATCTGAACGTAAGTAATGATTTTAAGATTTTTCCACAAATATTTATTCTCGTAATTATTTTTCTTTTGTATTTTGATTATTATCAAATATTAACAGTATATGTTTCCAGGTTTATTTTATTTGTGTATTAAAAACGCTAGCGAATTTCTGAAAAATTAATCTTCAAATAATTTTTGCTATTACGTTTTCATTCTTTGTTTATATTAGCAGATATTCCTTTCTAAGATTGCAGCGTATTTTGATCGTCGAAAAAATTATGCTGATTGTGTGTTGGATATGGTCTGAAATAGCTAATGCGATAAATGTAAGAACGTGTGAAATGAAATGGCATTAGGTGATTATTTATTGCTTGGCACGAATCTCATCCAACCGAAGACCTCATAAGGCACACATCTCTAAGACGAAACAATGTCCAATAAATCTAAAAGATAAAAAGAGAGAGAAGTTGAAAAATTCAAACGTCAATAATAAGATTCGAAGAAAATATAAAGTCAGTCAATTCATAGAAGTTGAAAACACTGAAAAATGATAGAACAGGGAAAACGATTTAAGAATTGTAAGAGATTATGTGTTTTCCTTGTGGTAGCCACCGAAAATGCAGGCACTCCAACAGATGATAGTAAAGGAAAATCAGAAGAAAGACTAAATATTAATTGTAATTAGACACAAAGTTTGGTATCTGTCTATATTTCTGAGATGAGGTATTATGTACACTATTTACATTATTCGGACAGTGGATAAAGCCGTTGGTTAGATCCGGTGACAGGACATAAAAAGTGTGATTTCAATACCCGGTTAAGGCAGTGGAGAACTTTCAAAGGGAAATTCACAGACGATAACTGATAACTGACATCCATTAGACCTGGCACGTGGAACTAGAACAGTCTACCCCAGTGAGCGAAATAAAGGTCTCAGTTCGCCATTCCAACCACCTGAAGGAGGTCGGACTGTACAACGGCCTAAACGTTGTAATAAATATCGCGATACAGATATTATACAAGAATATGGCGATACAGATATTATAGCAAGAATACCTGAGTTTTTAACTCAGGTATTCTTGCTATAATATCTGTATGTAATATATTGTGCCTTTTTTGCTATCCTTTTATATTACATGTGAGGGGCGCCGTTGAGCGAGAAACCAAGAAAACACCTTGTAACATCAAAGATGAACTGAAGATAAGGATTATGGCAGCATTAACCAGCTGAAACGAGGGGACCGTCTAGAAGAGTCGGAGTAGATTCCGAAGTCGTCTGGAGGCCGTGGTTGAAGCCGATGGCGATTTTATTGAATACGCGGGCGCGAGAAAAGAAACCCATTGGAAGAGAAATTACAGTAGCAGTTAGCCATCTGAACAGAAATACGAATCTAGAGGCCGAAATGACACTCTAGTACTACGCTTAACGTCTTATGATCGAGGTACGAAAGAGGAAAGATCATTAGAACGATTGTCATGAGAATATTTATAAAGACACGGGGGAAGCCATATTTACGACGTGGGTAGGAAATGACTGAAACTAAAATGCCAGGTCGGTACCTATAACATCATCGACCTTTGTTTGGATTTATTTTAAAGAAGAATCTCGAGGTATATAGCATGAGCACCAGACAACATAGCAATATTGAAAAGCACAGACGAAATTTAATCTTACAAATCTTGAAGATCGAGTGTGACGAGAATCATCTGGCTATACAAAGTCAACCCACAACATCCTGACAGCAGACGTAGCAATTGTTTTAATCATTTCAACCCAAATCTGGCAACCAAGTCCCTAACACCCAGCGTGTTATTCAGTAAGAAAGAATAAGAGAAAACCATTATTAAGAAGTGAGAACAATAAAAAAACATACATTCAGAAAACATAAGGTGAATATTTATATTACATTTAAATGTTTGAAGTTGATTGATAAAGCAAGAAGTCGGACGAGATTTCCATAAACGAGAAGTATAGGGAAGGAAACGGTTTGCATAGAACTTACGGTTGCATCTAACCGTTTCAACTGCAAAATGATGAGCTCTTCCAGCCATTTTACAGTTGAAATAGTTAGATGCACCCTTAAGTTCTATGCTAACAGTTTTTCTTCTCATACTAATTGTTCTGATTAACTCTCCTCAAGTGTAGATTATTGTTGTTAAATTCATAAATTCTACCACTGAGTAAAGTTAATCAGCAGATTTACCATGAAAGTATTTATAGAAAAGGTAAACGAGGGCTACGTTACAGGGAAAGTTACTTAAGATTCAACATAATCATCCCCCTTCATGTCAGTGGAAAACGTGAAACCCAAAATGTGCAATCCGTTGTTCTTCAGGTGGTCTCCTGATAGAAGGTAAAATGGTTATCTAAGTAGACTAAAAGACATACGATTCTTTTTGAAGGCATTACAATTTATAAATAATTTATGGCCGCAGTTAACAACTGATTGAGGATCATTTTCGAAATAAGTTGCTAGTTTCGCTCTATCGGACAAAACGGACCCCACGGATCCCTTAAGGCAGGAGTAAATATTTATGCATATAAAAATATCTGGATTTTTTGCCAATCTATATTTTTGGTAATATATATATAAACTTATATGACTTCTGTTAGTCTGTCCGTCACTTCGGCTAAAATAGCCATAAAACAGCTGAATATTCACCGATCGAAACCCAATTTTGGGGGTAAGTGCAAAAAGGTAAGGGGGGTACAAAGAAGAGTTAGTTTTAATCGGGGGCGCAGTTTAGTACAATAAATCTTCATTAATTCTTTGGAAAAATTAAAAGTTTAATTAAGATAAAAATAGTCACACTATTTTAACAATTTAATGTTTAAAATAACAAATACTTTAATAAAAATGAAATACAATCTTTGGCATTTCATTCCTTTAAGTTTTTTTATATACAAGAATCCAGTTTCCAGTTTGTCCTACGTTTGCGACAACAATAAACTAATCATAAGGCCAAAGAAAGAAATATTTACGTATGGCCATTTATATGTTGCATGCTCAAGTGTAAGAAATCCTAAGATTTTATTCTTCGCTAATAAAAAGGGAATTATCTTAAAAACATTTTTCTCAGAGTAAAATGAATAAAATTAAATAAATTATTATACGGCTAAGTAGTTTTCGTTTTCCAAAGCATATTTTCCAAATAAATCAGCTTATTCAAATTCCATCAATTGGTTTGCGAAATTGAACGAAACCTAGAGTTTGAAAATCTCGATAAAACATGTTAGCGATAACTTCAACAATACTATTTACTGTGAGGATTGCAACGTGTGTCGTCGTGTTTCCAAAACCTTCTAGTTATATCAATTTTAGAAGCTTTTGTAAAATGCTTGAAATTCTAAAATGTCAGTATTTTTTTAAAAATTTCTTTCATGTCCTGTTTGGAAGGTTTTTTTGTGATATTTCTTCTGAGATAAGGTATTTTTAGCTCAGATATTCTTGCTATAATATTTGTTTGTAATATATTGTGCCTCATTGCTATGCTTTTATATTACATGTTCCCTTGTGGAGGGGGGCGTTCATGACTCTCTCTCCAATTTCCTCTCTTCTTTTTCTCGAAATATCCTACTTGTCCTTATTTTGCGATCTGTTCAACTAAATTGCTTCAGTTACTCGCCGTTGTTTATTCTTGCTTCTCATGCGTTTACTATCTCCTTTGAGTGTTAGATTTTCTAAGCTCTCTTTCACCTCCTCATTATACTTAGAGTTTTCAGCATTGTCGTTTAGCTTACACGTATTAGTTTCTTTGTGGTACCTATTGGCAATGTCATTCCCAGTATTTGTCAATATCCTTTTCATCCATGGAGAAATTGTTCAGCATTCACTACCATATAGATATAGGCTAGATATCGCATAGAACTGAAGCGTTCTTTTCTCGTTTCTAAGGATAGTCTCTTACATCTTAATGGGCTGCGTTGTCGTTTATAATTTTTTTTCTATTCTGTTTTTGTTCTGGTGATTATTTGATGAGCTTTCTTTTCTACTTCATGTAGATATTGGGGGTGGCTGAAGATTTTAAAAGCTCTTAAGTAAAAACTTTTAAGTTCTAGTATTTATCTTATTACTGGGATGCGATTACATAATTTTGAGGTCGCTTTTATTCGTGGGCATGATACAAATTTAGTTTTAACCCGTTCTGAGTTTGAATGGTGGTAGTCTCAACAAAAGCTCCTGATGCTTCTTCCTTTGTGAATTCAGTTGTATGTTCAATTTTGGTTTATTTTACCTATAAGATCTAATTTTTTTTTTAAAGTTTTACACTAAGGCGAACTGATTAATTTTCTTTTTTTTAATTTTTAATTGGTAAGGTTGTAAGCATTGCTAATGCATTACTGGGAGAATAAACCATAAGTTGATCGCTTTATTATATGTAAAAAAAAAAAACAAAGAAACAGTTACGGAATTTGACAAAAAAAAATCAAAAATTTTATGATCTCTTATCTTTTATTTACAACCTGGTGCCATATAAAATATTTTGTTTTCTCTGAGTTTGTTTGATTTTGTGGCTTATCAACCTTTTGTAGGTTATTTAAAGCTAGTAATATATTTTTGCTTAGGTTAAGATTCTTGAGGTAATAATTATTTACTGATACAAGTCCTACTGATTAACCCATAGCTAAGTGAAAGAAGAGGTGGATTCCTACCTTTTCCAAGGGCATTTCTACGTAAGTGAATATAAAGAACCCGACTGGAATTGGAACTCAGCTCTCCTATTTCCAATTCTGAACCGTTATCCATGACATCTGCTGCACATACAACAATTGGTATTCACAATCAGTCGCCATCTAGGTATTGACCTGGCTCATCGTTGCTTAACTTGGTGATCATACGAACACCAAAACATATTGGCATGTTATTATATAATCAGTTATGTAATCAGTTATGTAATCAGTTATGTAATCAGTTATGTAAATAAGCTGTAGTTACATTTTTATTTCCATGAATATTTTTAAATTTTCTGATGAGAGAACCACAACATTCAACGTAAAAGGAGGAAAACTTCCGAAAAAAATCGGCCTAAAATTTGCAATAAAGGGGGTGAACACTTCCTAAATTAAGGGTATTTAAAGGTTTAGCTAGAGGTTTTGCTAATTTGAGAGAAACCCTGCCTATAATCGAGATAAAATTCCGCATTTGAATGTTCGGTTTGTTTCTGTTTACTAAACCATAGAATTTAGTTCTGTTTGAATTTTTGTTTAACCATTTCCCTCTAAGAAATGAAATGAATCCACGAAGACACAAGATATTGTTTAGGGTGAAATAAGAATAAGAAACGTTATTAAGGGACAACATCAATAAAAGAAGATGAACCAAGAAGACAGTAGATAATAATTGAACTTGCATTTAAATTTTTGAAGATCATAGATGCATGAAAATCAAGAATCCGAAAAAGAGTTCCACAGTCGAGAATTGAGAGAAAAAAAAGTAAGCAAAAACCGTACAGTTGCATCTCGTCAATTCAAGAGTAAAACGATTAGACCTTGCTACCAATCTAGTCCAGTTAAGTACCATATTTGATACACGGTTGTGCGATCATGCCTGACTAGGAAGAATGTCTTCTCGCATTTGGTTGGCATTTTCTTTAAACGAAAAACCGGTTAACAACCAAAGAAACAGAACCTAATCAGTCTTACTATTCAAACCATAGTTTTGGGAAAAGTGCGCCTAAGTGAATGTAAAAACCCGACTGGAATTCGAACTCTTTTCTCCAATTCCTTATTCCGAGCCGGTATCCATTACTCCACACCACCAAACTAATACAGCGCTTAAATTCATAAAGTCTAGGTACCACAGAGCAAAGGTAATCATAACAATTACCATAAACGTATTTACAGAAAATATTCAAAGCAAATTATGGAGGCACAATGGAGTAAAGGATAGCGGATGGGATTGAGGAATTAGAGAGCCGAGTTCGAATTCTAGTCGAATCCATTGCATTCACTTATGTGCTAATACACTTGGAAAAGGTACTATATCCTCTTAGCCCCACCAAATACGGGTAGATAGCCGTACATATCGGGTTCTATAGCCTTGGATGGCAACTGGTCTACGGCAGAAAGAAATGGCAAACGGCTGCGGAAAAAATCTGCATCGTCAGTCATGTTCGAAAGATACATGATCGCCTAAGCGTGTATCAGGCATGGCGCGAAACTGTCAGTCGTAAATGTCGTTTAACTATGTTTTTAGAGTGAATTGTTGAATTTATATTTCCACATTAATTTCGCCATCATCAGTTTTTCACAACATTTTTCGTCTTTTAGACTTAATACTGAATGCGTTTTATTCTTGTAAGAATTAGCAGCCATAGTTACAATTCCTTCTCCTCATGGATAAATCATTTTAATAGATAATATCTTTATTTGAATTGGCGTATCATCTTAGTAATATTATATCATTTTTACGTTGTTTTTAAAGCGGACGTTCAAATCGCTTGCACAAAATCATTGTTGAAATCTTTAACGAGTGAACTTCAAATGTATTTATCTCATCACAGTATAAAAAATGCATTAATCATTTCGCATGTAGTTAATGTATAGGTTGCTGAGAAAGTATCTCATTATTAACAGTGGCAGCTAATCGAAATGATGGAGAATGAAGAGGGTAAAATGACCAAATTAGATACATTTTGTTTAAGTAAATTTTATTTCTTGATTAAAACATTTCTTTAATGTTTTCATGTGTAAATTAGCAATTGGTAGATTTTCCAAGAGGCGATATTTAAAGATTTTAATTTTTCAGTCATCGAAGATGCCATATTTACCATTTGGAATTTTAACAAACTATTGTGTGTTCTTTTTTCCTGTAGTAAACTTGTTGTTATTTGGTATGTCACAGAATATTAAAAAAAACTCATACAACTGCATAGTAAAAAAAAGTGGCATAACAAAGAAACCTATGAATTTATAAAGATAGATTAATGTTATTTCAAATTAAACATATTACTGCTTTTATATTAAGGTATATACATATTAATGGGCTGCATTGTCGTTTATATTTTTTCTATTCTGTTTTTGTTCTGGTGATTTGCTGAGCTTTCTTTTCGTATTGTACATGGTGTAACTGGGATAGCGGGTCGTTTGCAATTATTTACAATTACTTTTCTCCTTCATGTAGATATTGGTGACTGAAGATTCTAAAAGTTCTTATGTAAATACTTTTAAGTTCTAGTTCTTATCTTATTACTGGGATGCGATTAATTAATTTTGTGGTCGCTTTTATTCATAGGCAAGGCAGTAAAGACACTGTGACACAAGGGTTAATGGGTACGGAATAGTTAGAAACAAGAACATTGCTAAACAGTAAGAACAAAAGAAGAGAAGGGAGAACAGTATGTTACGATTGATATAGCATTTAAATTTTTGTAGATTAAAGTCGATTGAGAAGCAAGGAGTCGGAAGAATTTCACCAACGGGAAGTGCGAAAAAAGAAACTGTTAGCATAGAACTTACGGTAATATATTGCAAAATCAACTATAAATCGATGAGAACTTGTCGCCAGTCTAGTAAAACACTTAAATTCAGAGAAACTAGGCATTATAGCGACGAACACATCTGAACAATCACCATAAAAGTACTTATAGAAAATGCCGTGGGAGGCAACATTACAGTAGTGGGAAAAAAAAATGAAGATGTGTCGTCAGAACAACGCCAATAATATTACCGATTTTTCTTAGGATTTTATCAAAGACCACAACGTAAGTAGCAGGTTACACCGGTCCAAATGTGGTAACACTATTCTAAGCATGGACGAAATGTAGACATAGCTATGTAAAATAGATTCTGAAGAGAAATATTGTCTACCACGATACAGTGAAACGGCCTTCTTAGCAGCTGACCTAGAGATGGATTAAATATAGTCTTTCAACCTCATGTCAACCGGGAACGTTATCCCGAGAAGTGCAACGAGATATTCCCCTGGAGGTCAGTATCAGCCATGCTGATGTGGGGCAGAAAGGGGACTGTATGATGATTAATAGAGAGCCTAGGGATAGATAATATTTTAAGACATTTTTATGTTTATACATTTTTTTTATAGATACAAATATTTAAGTAAATGCTCTGTTTATAATAAACAGTATTAATGACATTTACCGGCCTGAATGTCCGAGAAATTTTCATAAAATATAAAAATAATGTATAAACATAAAAATGTCTCAAAATCATTGTCAGACTTTGTCCATTTCATAATGTATGACGTCATTTCTTTATTTTGGATACGCTTTGAGCAGATATGAATGTACGTGAGAGATTCAGGCCGGTAAATGTAATTAATACGGTTTAAAAGCACTAAAATGGCGCTTGCCAATCGAACGATCCTCCGTGGCTCGATTTTTAAGGCACGTCAGGCTAAATGACGGTTCCGTATAGGAGACAGGTTCGATTCCTGTCGGAGGACGAATATTTTCTATAAAAATTTCTCGGACATTCAGGCCGTAAAAATGTTATTAATACTGTTTATTATAAAACAGAGCATTTACTTAAATATTTGTATATATAAACATAAAAATGACTTAAAATAATTGTCGGACTTTGTCCATTTCATAATTTATAGATAATAATGCAATTAGAAATTTAAGTTGTATTATTTCTTTATTATCTGTAACTTACACTAGTTATTTCTTTGTTACAATGTTTAGAAGATAACGTTATAAACGTGAAACTTTAAACATAGTCCGGATTCATTTTAATTGCATCATTACTTACTGGCCAAATCGGATTGCATTTTCTTGTATATTTCTGTGGATTTGCTAACTTCCATTTCCGTAGATGTGAATTGTGCTTTCGTCGCGGAGGGTTACGAAGCGTTTGTCATTTTTCCCTTTTAATCAAGTGGGCTAAAAGGGTTTAGGGAAACGGTCAATATTCTTTTTCGGGATCTTGATAAAATACGAAACATCAAGGGAAAATGGATTTATAAAACAAAGACCAGATAAGTAAAACAAAGAAAAATTGCTGTATCGGATAACATTTCAATATAGGAAAAAAGAATAAGGAATTTAACTTATTTATAAAGATATATATATATATATATATATATATATATATATATATATATATATATATATATATATATATTGTATTGGTAGTTCTTTTAAAGAATGGGTGCATATTTATATGTATGTATTTGCAATTGCGTAAATCATATGTTTGTGTATATGGATATCTATGATATCATTATATTACGTGTGTATAAAATAAAGTTAAGATATATACATTAGATTTATTGAGAGTTTTATATATACATATATATATGTGGGTGTATATACATATATATATATATATATATATACATATATGAATAAATACGTTTCTATTTGCGTGTGTATATACTTATATGTATTTGTATGTGTGTACATATATATATATATATATATATATATATATATATATATATATATATATATATATATATATATTATGAATGTATAAATGTGCATTTACCTGTTTGCATTTATTTAAATTCTTGTATAAAAATAGTTAACATGTTAATACACAGATTTTGTAAATAAATATCTTTATGTGCGTCCGTATAGCTAAGTAAATGCATACACACACACGTGTGCGTGCGTGCGCGCGCGCGTGTGTGTGTGTGTGTGTGTGTGTGTGTGTGTGTGTGTGTAGAACCCTGTTAAAAATAGAACAAATGTTATAGATTTAAGTACTTATTTTTTGTATAAAACTGGCTCACAGTGAAATTTACTCATTTTTGTGCATGGGCCGGTTGAATTTTGAATTTATTTATTTATATATATTAACCAATCAGCGATGTCATATGAGACGCGCGGAATTCTTTGAATTTGCAGACAATTAAGATTTGTTGTGTACTACAAAATTTTGGAAGATCACTTCAGAATATAATCAACAATATTTTCCATTTTTAAAATATATAT
This sequence comes from Acanthosepion esculentum, assembly GCA_964036315.1. Taxonomy (NCBI): domain Eukaryota; kingdom Metazoa; phylum Mollusca; class Cephalopoda; order Sepiida; family Sepiidae; genus Acanthosepion; species Acanthosepion esculentum. Next base: position 28,202,421 of record OZ038488.1, read on the forward strand.
TTCAAAATTGGGGAAAGATTTTTTTCCCAATAAACTTATGAGTTTTGTAAAATCCAACTTAGATTATGTCAAGATAGTAAATTAGTTTTTCAGTTAACCTTTGGCCAAGGTCGTTGTTCGTTTTTTGTACGAACTGAAATTCTCAAAATATAATCACCTACATTTTCGCATATTTATTCGAGTATACTATATTACAAAAATCTTAAAGATATTGACACATAAAAACATACGGACCGAATTATTTGTCAACAACAAATATTAGTAGAATTATCAATAATGCTATTTTGTTTGCTGTCTTTTTTACTTACGCTATCAGCTGTCGGCTGCAACAATTATACGCATTCATAAAACAACGTAATTACAAGACACACATTCTCACTTGCTGTTTCTATACGGACGTATTTGATTGGGGTGTATCGTAAAGCCGACTACATAAAATATATTTTGCGTTAAGTTGTTTCGCAAAGAATCTTTGTAACTCATTTCTTTCAATTTGATAGAAAATAATGCTTAATAATAAAACATTATCTAAATATGTAGAGCCGTATTGCAGATGGCTTATTTCTTCGATTTATCCACGCCTATTCTTCTACATGTATATATACACAATATTAAAGTATTATAGATATGTTAGTAATTTTATTTTAATTTCGATATAATTAATACTTTTGTGCATTAATTTCAGATATATTATAGTGTTCTCTGAGTCGTCAGAAAGATCCAAAGTGTAAATTCTTCTTCTAAAGTTATCGAGTTATTCGAATACAAAATTCCAAATGTAAAAAATCTTGAATAAAAATTGTAGAAAAATCAAAGAATAAACTGAAAACGTTTTCCACTATATAAAAAATGAGAGCAGAAAATATTCTTGTAAAAGTATAAACAGAATAAAGTTGAACAAAATCAATGGTTCAATAAATTGATGAATGCTATAGAATGCCAAGGAGCCAGTCAATCAGTGATTAACTGGGGCAGGAAATGGCTTGTAAAGTTTAACGCCTCCAACATATAAGGACTCATTTAAACAACACAGAAAAAACATTTCTGCCTGCCATCAACATGGTTGTCGCTTGGGTCCTGGAGAGCAACATTATGCACCTTCTTGGCTCCACGTTTTCAACTGTCTTGAAGTTGAGCAACTACATCGAATCGATAGCTCTATCTATTGCAAGTAAAGATGGGTCACTGTATCGTGCCAGAAATCTTTTCTCGTCAGAGCCCATCTAGCTCATTTTCAAATGTACCATTCGTCCGTGCATTTAATCCTGCTGCTATATCTGGTTTACTGCTCCTGCTATTCTCAAGGTTCTTAACAATGTCCAAAGAAGAATCTGAATTGTAATCGATTCTAATTTGGCATCCCGACTTCAGTTACTTTCTCACCGACGTGACGTGGCTTTCCTATGTCTTTTCTACAAATACTTTCATGGCAACTCCTCTAACAAGATTATTTGGTGTCCCGACTGCATGAATTTAAGCGTGTCACTAGATTGGCATCTAGGTCCCACCCGCTTACTGTTGAAATAGAAAAATACCACTTCTGCACCAACAGTTTCTTTTCACGCACATACCAACTGTGTGGTTTACTTTCTTCCCTGATAACGACAATCTTCAAAAAATAAATGCGACGCCAATCGCCCTTATTATCTTTTAATATATTCCGTTCGTCTTTTGTACTTTTAACAATATTCCCTATACTCAGTCTTTTTTATCACCTCCAGTCCCTATAAACCCCTGCGTACTAGTGGCATTCATGCCTTGCTAGAGGTGAAATGATTAAAAAAATAAAAAATAAAAAACATAGGATAATGTATTTTTAACGCTGTATAGAATATTGTATTGAGGAAATATATGATTTGGGATTTATTCATGAATAAAAATATTCACTGATGGTAGAAAATAATAATTGATTATGATTGATCTTCATTGATGGCATGAAATATTATTGATGAATAAATCATTATGTTGCGCTTAGTTTGAAAAATAGAGCAGGCACACTCAAAACACATTATCAATTTTTCGAAAGGAAGTCCAGACTTAAAAGCTGAAATGGTGTATTGCTCATTTAAATTTAAGCATATTATGCAATTGTAAGGACGTCGATGATGACTAGCATTGTAAAATCTGATATTGTGTATTTAAAATCGTGATCACTTTTTAATTGTAATACGTGCAGATAATTTGCTATAACGGTTGTAACTGTTACATTGTACCATTCTTTAAGAGGGAAAAATTCAACTCGTGAATCCAGGTCGCGGTACCAAATAGACAATGGTCGGCATACAATGATATTGTTACTTTGCATTCTCTCTTGAGGCGATACAAAGCAAGATATATTGTAGAATTGTCCCCTTTTTATACATATCTCTTTCTACGTGCGGTGTCCTATCAGGACGTTAGCGATCATGACTCTCCACTATTGCTTGTCATTTGCAGCTCGTAATAAATCACTCCTAAACCCTGTTCCGCCATCCAATTACACAAGCTCGCCACGCAGGTTATGCGTTGGTTTCCTCTGTCTCTCTTGATATCAATCTGTCCGGTGTGTATCAAATTTTCTAAGACCGCTTTCCTCATTCTATCTTCCTGATGCTAAGTATAATTCTTCTTTTTGTTTCAATTTTCTCTAAGACATCATCTTTTCTCACATGATCGCTCCATGGCACTCTCTGCATCCCTCAAGTCTCTTCTTCATCTGTTTGGAGATTGTTTAGCAGTCACTGTCATATAGGTGGATTTGTATTAACTAACAGGCGGGTACTTTTTTTCTTTGTTTCTAGTGAAATTGGCCACTTTCTTAATGATTTGGTAAATATTTAGAAAGCATCTTTCGCTATGCTTATGCGCCTTTGGATATCGTCGTCGCGCTTTTCGTCTTCCAGCACAGTGGATAAAGGCGTTAGATAGATCCAGTGACAGGACCCAAAGAGTGTGAGTTCACAACCCGGTTAAGGCAGGGGAGAACTTGAAGAGGGGAATTAACAGGAGATAACTGACAACTGACATCCATTAAACATGGCACGTGGAACTAGAACAGTCTACCCCAGTGAGCGAAATAAAGTATTCAGTTCGACATTCAAGCCACCTTAAGAAGGCCGGAGCGTACAACGGCCGAAACGTTGTAATAAATATGGCGACAAAGATGAGCACAATAATCCGAATAATGTAAATAGTGTACTTCCCAGATATTTAAATTATTGTGTTTGGCTGTTCCTTTCACTAAAAACTATGTATTTTGTCTTCTTACAATTAAATAGTTATTCCTTTCTTCATGCTTTTCTTCACTAACTCATGCAGGAGTTCTGGTTTCCTTTCTGAATCTGTTATCAGCACTGTGTTATCCGTATCTCTTATGTTGCTAATACGGTGCCGACTAATAATTAATCCTCGTATGACATTTAATTCTCTGGAAATCGCTTCCCTCTATAGGTTAAATAATTGCAGTGAGAATATACATCATTGTCTTACACAGTTCTCTATTTTTGTATATTTACCACAATTTATTCGTATGCAGTCCGGTTGGCTGCCAGTATAGTTTCTGGAGTATACTAGTATCATTCCCAAATATAACAAGGTTACTTAGCAGTTCCATCAGTAATTTGTGATGACTTTTCCATCAGTTAAATGACTTCTAAGAACAACTGGTTTATAAAAGTTTAATGCTTGATCTGCCTAACCTAGTAAAAATAAAAAGAAGATTTTGTCCAGTATTGTATATGTTAGTTCAGATAGCATCACTGTATAGCCCACAAAATGTCTCTTTTTCCATCTCTTACTTTATGTACGCAAGTCTCACCTTCCTTTCTCACGTAGGTTATGACCGATGTGTCAGTTTCGAAATAGTCGATACTCTATCGCGCACTGT
>OZ038488.1:28216285-28228785 GCA_964036315.1 Acanthosepion esculentum
CTTTAACTCTACATCGAGTGTACTCCAGGCCTTGTGAAGACTGAACCTTACTGTAAAAAAACAATTTAAAACATAGATACGAATTGAATTTGTTGACTTGTTAGTAAAGGTGGTTATACAAAAATGTAAATCTTTGTATCATAAACAAATTCTTATTTTCATCATTCGAATTTATTGATGTCCTTTCTTCTACAATTATTACTTTAAAAACAAACATTTCTCTCGAGGCATCGTGATAATTATTTCTGAAAATCAGTTGCCTTCCTTCCTTTCCACCTTAAATCGAAGTACGTTACACCCACCTTCTACTGGCCAAAAGCACCGCCGTTTTAAGATGGCCAGACAGTCTTCTGTCTCTGGCTCTGTTTGCTATGTAAATGAGACCAAGTGCATGTGATTCAAGTCTCGCTATCCCGGTGTCTCCCGTTGTTACGACATTCCGGTTTGGCGAAATCTTGCTAATGAAAGGGAAGTATTCCTGGGGAAGTGGCTCGAAACAACTGCGCATGTCAGTAAGCTGCGCAAAGAACTTTTGTTTTCTTTATTTAATAACGTTACAACAAATCTTAAGTTATCCGAATATCTCTAGACTGGAATTCTCATAATTTATTCTCGTTCAGTATTTCTATTATCACATCGTTGCAACGTCTAATCTGATAAGTGACCGCTTGAGAATATCAGGTGCTGTAAAGATTGGATGTGCGGGTGGTGTAATAGATAATGTTTCAGAATTGTTAATCGGAGAGCCGAGTTCCAATTCAAGTTGGGTTCGTAAGATTTACTCACACGGAAATACACTTAGCAAAGTTATGAATCCAGATAATCTCCGGCTTTGGGTTAATTAGTAATACTTTAGTACTAGATCATTATTATCAAAAAAATATATATTATAATCTAAAAAAACCTATTGGCTTTAAATAAACTACGAGTTGTTGATAACCTGTTGAAAATGAATAAAATTAAATGAGGAGTACAACGGCCGAAACGTTGTAATAAATATGGCTAGAAAGATGAAGACAATAGTCCGAATAATGTAAATAATGTATATAATGTATATATATATATCTCTACTTTCCCGTCCAAAGGCGTCTCCGTGTCTTATGGCTAATAACTTGTGGACCATTCTCACTACCTTCATATTCCATTAGTGAGATATAAGTTCCACATGTAGAGTTTCTTACGCGAAATACTATTTTCCGGGACCTGCTCCCAAGAGAATGTTTCCCCGATAACTATCTTAACCTGTTCAAATCTAGATTTAACTAGTATCTATCCCACATTTTCCCATAAACTGTGCCTGTAACTCCTTAATCTTCTACGTCGATTGGCTCTAGGTCCATGGGCCGGAAAAGCATTTAAAGGATCAAAAAGTATAAATATAATAAACGGGGAGTTCAGAACAAACTTGGGGCATCGGAATATGTTTAAAATATAAACATCTCCACTTACGTTAGGTAGCTAAATGTCAGTGTATATGTTTTGCTATTCGAAACAGCTCGCTTATCTTGGTTTGTTATACGCTCAAATAACTTGCCGTTATACTTTCTAAGCTATATCAGTTGCTCAAACTATGTTTAATGCATACATGATCTCCTAGTAGTTGTAATGTTGCAATGGTTACTTAAATTAAAGATGTAAAAATGAACAAATGCTTTCTTTGTAGTTTTCTGACGTGCCAGAGAATCCTTTTACTTTAATGTCAAGTGTGGGTTCTTATTTATTTTCTTTTAAGGCATATCAATATCTATTATTTAATTCCGAAAAGACATTTAGAATAGATTCGTATTAATAGAATATGTATCCTTTGTTAGAAATCGGTTTGCAGATTAGTTTTCATTGATGTATTTATATAAAAAGGTATTTTGTCGAGAGTCAAATGGATTGCTAGTATATTGTTTTCAAAAATATATGGCTGGTATTTTAACTTTAAGAATCTATTTTCTTATACTTTCTTTGCATTTTGATCCCAGTTTGCGGGGGGTAACTATATACTCATAGATGAGTACTAGCCAGAGTCAGGGGTGGCAGCACCTGTTAGGGGTCCCAAATAAATGAAAAATTTGTAAGTATAAGTAGTAAATTGCTGATACCACCTTACGAGTGGACGGTGTAATTCTTTTATCTATGAAACTCTGGAATCGAGTTACTGAAGGTAACATCAATCATATCAATGATACATTTACATATATATATATATATATATATATATATATATATATATATATATATATATACATATATACATACATATGTGTGTGTGTGTGTGTGATATATCAATTATTTGGTGTAGTTTAATTCATATTACAATGGAACATTCATACAGAAAGTAAATTAGTAAAATTAATGAGATAGTATGACGAAAGTACTTGCGTATTTAAGAAAGACCTCATACGGTTTATAATTTAAAAAAACAAGGATCATAACTTTCATCGTGTGGTTAGTAGGTTAATGCATTTTTTAAAAATTTGTTAGATAAGTGAATTCGCCATTTTATCTCACTGACTTTACTAATTTTCTTTCTTTATGAATGATTCATTTATATATATATATATATATATATATATATATATATATATATATATATATTTATACATGAGCACACACACGCGCACACAGAAAGTGAGAGAGAGGGAGAAAGAAAATCAATGTGTATTTATATATTTTCTGTCACAATGTGTAGTGAAATGGGCAGAAAATCAACTTAAATATTAAACATTCGTGGGGATTACTTCCCTTAGTTATTTTATTAATCTATGCAAAAAATATTTGTCTGAATTTAGACAAAATTGTTTCCTGTATAAAAAGAACCCTTTATTAATCAGTTCCTTTTCTCTACATTTTCTTAGATTGCAGTCTCATCTGTGCAAAAAAACAAAAAAAACATCATTTACAATATATTGTATCGGAACATCTGAATTATGGTATCCTACGTTCAATATACGTTTACCCTCTAATTGAATAACTATTAGGATATAAATTTCGTATTAATACTGTAATGTAAGCACAAGTTACCATGTTATTTAAATAAATTTGCTTTTACATTGGTATCCAAGATTCAACACTAACTTGCTCTATAAATATAGAATTAAAATAAGTCCCGATGTTTTATATTGTTTTGTGAATTTAAGAAAATGTTGTCCAGTGAAAATCACAAAATGTAAAATTCTCTTGAAGAAAGGGAGAGATTAAAACGAGATTGAAAAGGAAAGCAGATATTATGCTTATCTTAGAATCAACTGCAGGCACGGCCTGTGGCGGATGGGCATTGATATTCACAGTCACGCTGCGATGCAATAATTGGACAAGCCAGGAGAGGCGTAGCTGGGAGGCGAACTAATGAGTAAGAATATAATTGTAATAGGAGGAAAGCAAATCTGCGAAAAAGAGAAAGAGAGGGATCAGTGCAAAGACGACAACATGAAAACTGATACAAGAGCTGCTATGAAAGAATGTGTAGCTGAAAGGATTGAAAATGAAACAGAGGAAAAAAAACTAACGCGTGAAGTGAACATATGACAATGCGAATGGAATAACGTGTTCGTCAAGAAACTGAAAAGCAATGCAAAAGAAGGAGCGATGAAAAATACCGATTGCATGAGAAATCCAAGAAATGCACAAAAGAGAGTTCATACAGTAAATAATCTTCTGTTCACCGAGGCCAATTCCTTCAGTGTTACTGCGGCGGATATAAACAGCCCTCAATTTTTGACGTCAAGGGTACGGACACTCGTGCATGAATAATCTACGATAAATTTCCGAAATCTTTTTGGCTCGACGGTCGAACTCTCTGCCTCTGAGCAGAGGGGAACCCGGACGAGGCTCAGCCGAAGGGCAGAATCTCGTTCGGGGAGGTTGACCAACACGATCCCGTTATGGGGGTTCTACGAGCACTTTTATCCGAGACTACGGGCTCGGAGAACCAACGTTAAACCCGGCCTTGTGCCACATTCAACACTCGTGTGTGTGTGTGTGTGGGGGGGGCTAAATATAATCTACGATACATTTCGCAAAATGTTTATAGCCCTTAATAGACCGTATTTAATAATGGTGCATTGGATGCATGGTGTATTATTTATTGTACAATGTACAAATGTGGCCGAAAAAGGGGAGAGAGGAAAAGGATGGTCATCTTTTGTCTTAACTTTAAACTTAGCTAGCCACAAACACTGACCCAAACATACAAACTATATTCCTTTCACCAAAACAACACATCCATTACATACCATTCTTACTACATCCACCATAATGCCTCAGAGACTCTATGAAGTCCTAACTAGTCCCCATATATAAAATTCATCGTCTGTAGGAGGAGAGGAATAAAATAACACTTTAAAAAATCTAAAATCCCCAATGAATATTTACAATGAGTACAAATATATACAAGAAACTAAACAAAAAAATTTTGTTAGTAGTAAAACCCCCCACAGCCCTAACTATGGCAGAAACATCAGTTAACTGGGCGAAATCAATGCGGGACTTTAAAAAATGTGAAACATTCTTACAATCCAAGCACTCGCTACAAACACGCACTCATTCACACACAACAAATACGAAAGACACACTCGAAACGAAAGGCGCTCTGCACCCACCAGAGAAATTATATCACTAACCACCTAACGATGGGAGGAATGGGGAATTAAACAAAAGAAAAAATAAGGCCAGAAAGAAAAGGGGCCAATGAGCATACACACCATAGCTAAGTTAACATGAAAAAAGAAAAGAAAAGGTAACTAAAACAAAACCGACCTAAACTAACCTATACACGGGAAGGGTTGCCAATGTTCAACCCAGCAATCCTAAAATTCTTAATGCCTAACCGGCATCAAAATGCCACTCCAAGTCAGCATCTTTCACTCTGCAGAGACCCGCAAGACTCATCCACCTTTCACCAAATTCCAATGGATGGAGTCGCTTCCTTTCCGTCCTATTCTTGACTTTAAGCTGATGCATAAAGAACATGATCAGTTGGGAAGAGGTAAACTTCTCGTTTCCATTGTCGCGTCGTCCATATCACGACTCGCATAACCCCCAGTAAGCAAAGGAACAGATAGTGCTCAGCCTTAGTCAACGGCGGTACTATATTGCTACAGAGGGAACTGGCCTCGAGGACAAAAAACTTTCCGCGCAGCATGCAAACCATGATGTCTTCAACAAAATTTCACAACGGAACTACGACACTACAATGAAAGAAGGCGTGACCTAGGGTCTCCACCTCTTGGATGTATGGTGTTACGCAAGCCTTTTCTCTTGTTCCTTTATACACCTAAAAGGAGACCTGCTAAAACCATCCATTGGAAAGTAGTGTGACAATTTAAACTTCGGTATTATCCTATTAGCAGTGTGCTTGTTCTTCCGTTAGTTATTGGCTTTACGCCCTGATTAAACCTCTATAAATATTAGACAATTCCGTTTTGATACTGTGGCAAATAGGGAAAATAAAATGCTAGGTTTCATTGAGAAAATGAAAGAAAGAAAAGAAAGAAGGGAAGATAGAAGTGGGGAGAGAGAGAATCAGATTAGGCTGATAAAAACAGATACAACACTTTGATTAAAAAAAAACGAGATGCAATGGTGACGGCGAAAATAGGGCCATTTTGTCAAACGGAAAATATCGGATGACGGAAACCCAGAAAGGCAATCAGCAAAAAACAGTTTTAAAATTATTATTCAGAGAAATCTATGTAAGACGGGGATAGTTGTTGTTGTTGTTGTTATAATAATAATAATAATGATAATAATACAACATGGAACACAATTACACTTTTTAGATAGAAAGAGACCATCTGCTTAACATAATTTTTCTAAATGGTTATCACCGCTGTTTATGCAATTCCAACACTACATTTTAAGAGTTCATAGGGCCGCCCACGATATGGCTTGTCACACGACTAACTATTGCCACTGCATATACGTTAAACACTATCTAATTTTTAATAAAAGTTCAGCAAAATCTGTGAAATGTCAGTGGGTGATTTATTTAGCGGCATAGATGGATTTGGTGACACAGCTCTCATTCCTATGCACTTTACTACTGTACGCCATATTGCCAGCCGGTAACGAAACAAGTAAAAAGGTACGTTTTCCCCTATACTATCGTACAAACAACGTTCATCTCTACCATTGTGAACTAACATATTAAAATGGTAATGTTAATATTAGTCGTTTCATTATAAAGAAACATTCAGCATTCTTTGACCAATCAGGTAGCATCGCTTTACATCTTGAATTTATAAAATCTAATTAAAACTATTTCAGAAAAACGTTTACACCACTTACGTCACTCGGACTGTTGTCTTTGTCTTTATTGCCAAAATTCACGACGTTTCGGCTGTGGTACACTCAGACATTCTTCAGGTGTTGTACGTTTTGAATTTAGTTCACGGGTGTTGAATCTTCTAATTTCACGTGACATGCTTTTTTTTTGGGGGGGGCGGATATCTGAGTATTAATTTATTCCTTGTTGTAACTCAGTTTTCCAAAGTTATTGTTTCCACTGCTGTGGCTGGGTATTGAACACAAAACTCTTTGTGTCAAGTCTCTTTTACGATTAATCAACCAATGCTGTTATCCACTAGGCCATGTGGCACATTTCGAAATTCCGACACACAAGGTCGGTGTGAAAAAAAAGCGGAAGCGTCGTGAACATGGCAATACAAATTATGTAAATAATGTAAATACTTACAATACCTCAGCTCAGAAATATGAACGGATAATTAAGACAGTATGTTTCTCAATCTAGTAACTGTTATGCAGTATCGATGGAGGTTCCTTTCCTAACCTTTTGTCTGAAGTCGTGTGGAACGTCAACAGTTTCAATATGTTATTTGAATATGTTGTCAAGTTACATCTGCTATCCATTTTGATTTTTACTGCTGTAAAAAGTCATCAAGTAATTTGGCTTCTATTATTTTTACAGTTCTTTAAATGTTTCGAAGAAGGGCGGTCCTCATGAAGTCCTACAGGCTTCATTTGCCTGAAGGTATTTTAACAATTGATCAGAGAAAGCGGTTTTATTCAGCTTACATATCTCTAAATAAGTTTAGCTTCATGCGTGCTGTCCACATGAAAGTTCTGTAGCTATTTGCGGTGTTGAGCGAAACTTCTCCTAGCGCAACACATTCTATGTTCAAGTTCGTTATCTTTTATACGATATTTGTTATAAGTGATCAATAAAATGATGTAATTGAAGTGTTTATTATTTACTAATTCCGGATACTGAGTAAGAGGTGTTATTTCCGGGTAACTCTCCGGCATACTGCTGTATATATATAGATTTATACGTGTATACTCGTATTGAAATATATATGAGATCTGCATCGGGGTGGTTTCCTGTGGAGCCCTCCCCTTGATAGGTTAGACAAGCTTTGTGTATCTAGTTAATGTGAGTAAGTGTTGTTCCTGGCCTGTTTCCGGCTGCATATTTGGATATGATCCAAGAAGAGATTCCAAACATTACCAGTTTGTTTTGGCCCCCATTTTCATCTCGACTGGGTCAGCTTTTATATTTCCCATGCCCGTATATATTTTCTCCTGACCCACTCCCTTAGCGAGAGGGCTTCTTGATTTTGTCCAATGGGCAGAATACAGCGGCCTGTCTGTTTTGAGTGTTGGACGGGCCCTACTAACATCAGTTATGTTTAATTTACTTAGTGTTCGTGTTTAGTTTGTGTTGGGGTTCATTCCCTCCCCTCTCATTTTATTCGTTCAAAAATGTTTATGTATAAATTTTATAATCATTAAATTTTTATAGCATGGGGCGCGTTTTGTAGGACCCTCTTGAGAGGATGCGGTATTTTGGTGTATGGAGGATTGATTTGTGACGGGCGAGTTTTTATGGTGAATGTGGAAATTGTAATGAGTGAATGGGTCGTGAATCAGATTAGCTAAGTATAAGATAATGACGACCAGTCTCAACCCCTCCCCATTTTGGCCTTGTACCGTAATTTTATTTTATATACAATAAATCTCAATATATATATGAGATCTGAGGAGTGTGCTGTACGTAACATAATGGGATATAGAAAACCAAACGTTGTATTCGGTGGGTTGAATTTCATATATTCATATATTTTGCTCATTTTAAGATGAAAAATAGATATACGGTACAAAATGGCGCTAGAAAATATGTTGATCTACGAAAACCGAATGGAATTTATTTAAACAAAATCAATCTTAAGTATTTGTTACATTGTTATATTATTCGTGCACATTTTGGATTTTTTTAAATTATTAAAACTATTTCCAGATAGCTAACGAATATCCTCATTGAATCTCATTGAATGAATCAGATTGTATTACGTGTCAAGTTCGGCTAAACTCTGTAACAATATATATAAAAAAAATACCAATTCCCAGGCCAACTCCACTTAGAAATCTAATAAGAAACTCGACGAAAACATTCCAAACGACCAGTTCCATTACTGATAAAACTTGAAGACCGAAAATGAATAACCAGATTGTGATGTCTGAAGCGCAAGTCTTTATCAACAGTCCACGAAAATTAAATAAATGAGTGAATTTGCTTTCATTTGCATTTTTCTTATATTTATATCTTGAACAGACAAAAAAGTATAGAAAAAGAAAAATTATTTTACTGAATATGGCAGCTAGATGATAATTCAATTCTTAATGGCAGTATGATTGGAAAAGTCATACCCGGCGGTGAAAAGGCTAATTCAATTCCTCAACATTCTTCTTTTGCTAACCCAATTGAATGTGCGTTAACCTCTTTATAGACTGGCACAATAAGTATTAACACATTTGCAAAATTTTACCAGTGGGCAGAATCGACTCTGATACACTTGCCTTGGTGAAGCGAACCTCGATGATAGCATAACCAGTATAAAACATGTTATTCATTATTAACTCTTAAATTTGGCAACTGACTTCATTTCATTTTTTATGAGCTGTGTATTTCTATGATCTTTCCTATTTCCAAAACTTTAATACATTTCGGTTGCTTTAAGAAAAGTTAAGCTTTACTTCTCCCAACTTTGGTCTGCAAATGTTTTCAAATCGAACATGCAAAAGAAAGCATCTCCGGTAAAAGCCATTAAGTTATTGTCGATGTTTTTTAAAACCCCTTTCTATTGCATGTGTTATAATGAATCAGGCACGACTGAATAACGTTTCAAATAAGAATATTAGTTTGTGGAATAAATGAGACATGGACTACGCACAAAAGCGAATGAAAGAGGGGAAGTAGGATACAGGGAGAAAGTAATTTCAACTTGGAGGAAAAGAAAGAAGAGTGACGGCTTGACTTTTCAGTTGAGCATTCAGAAGTGATGTGGGCACCTTTGAGTAGATACGTGAAGATGACGAAAGCATCCATTTTTTTCATTTTAGTTTAAGCTGAATCTGTATCTACCATTTTTGTATCTGATGTATACCAGAGCTATGGCTACCTTCCTTACAATTCACTGTGATTTGGGCCATATTAGATACGATTTTAAATAGCCCCAAAGTATTGATACGTCATTAAATCTCACACCTCACCAATACAAATCGGGAAAATAACAAAATAAATTCCAGAAATAAACACTTCACATATATACATGAGATAATACAATAAAATCTTAAAACATATTCTATAATAAAATTATGTGAATATTGAAAGTTACGGTTTTAAATTTAGTTGTGATATTATATACGAGAAAAATATATTTGCCAAGTTCTTAATCAGTTTTTGCAATGTTGGGACTAACTTCCTGAGAACGACTGAGAAACACAGACGAAAATATTAGCGGATAGTTATTAAGTCAAGGGAAGATTAGTTGCCTCGAAGGCGGCTGCTATTAAATGATTTGCGTAACGGACCTTCCAACAGCTCCACTTTATTCTTTTTTTTCTTCTCTAAGGATTTAGTCAGAAACAAGGCAGTAATGTGTGAGAATATAAGTAAAAACACTATTGAGGAGAGGAACAATAAAATAACAGGAGTTAAGACAGAAGACGATTGACATTGCAATGATGATCGAAGTTGACTGGGAAGCAAGAACTCGGAAGAGTGATTCACTTATTCCAATATGCTCGCTGATCGTTGTTTTTTATTCGATTTTATTCCTAATAACCATATTCTTCTTCTTCTTCTTCTTCTTCTTCTTCTTCTTCTTCTTCTTCTTCTTCTTCTTCTTCTTCTTATTATTATTATTATTATTATTATTATTATTATTATTATTAGTAGTAGTAGTAGTAGTAGTAGTAGTAGTAGTAGTAGTAGTATTTCCTTGGGTGAGTGTTATATACACATTTTCTTTCGGGTCCCACCCAAAGCCTTTAGGTCAGAAACGGCTTCATGACATCTTGCACTGGTCATTTTAAAAACAATAAATAAAACAAACAAAAAATAAAATCACCCACATTTTACATAGATACATTTTTTCGTAATCTTCATTATTATTATTATTATTATTATTATTATTATTTCCTTTGATTTGTGGTGTATACTCATTTCTTTCTGGGTTCCAATCAGAGACCTCAGGTCAGAAATGGCTTCATGACATTTTCTCCTAATCCTTTTTGTAAACAAGAAAACGAGAAGCAAAGTTAAGATTACACATGTTTTACATGAATAAAGTTCTTCGTCATGTGCAAGTTTACATGTGATTACATTTTTTTCTGTATTTCGTTAAGTCATGGGCTAGCTGGAATCCCTTCAATGAGCCAATTTGAATCCTTCCGATCAATCGAAGGGCTCCAAACACAACACGAATTATTGATGTCCTCATGTGCCACATTTTTTAGATTTACATTTCAAGATCCTTGTATTTTGATATTTTTTGAAGATACATTGCAATCTGCACGGACTGCTAAATGAATACGAAACTGCATTCTGTTCTTGTTTTCTTTGATCATATCTGGGCGATTAACTTTGATATTAATATTATTTCAGATTTATGATTTTTTGAGTGAGTATTTTAAATTGGTTATTGGTGTCTCATTTACTTGACATATACTGCACTTTCCATGCACTGCGTTCATGATTATGACTGTTATTGCAATATATTGATAAATTTACGATCAAACATTTAACGATACAACAGCTGAATTTCTACGTGTATTTTATAGCTTGGAAATCGCAAGTAATTTATTCAATCATTAAATTAAAACCACAAGAATCATGCGAAAAATTAGAATAGGCAAACCGTGAAATGTTCTCAGGTACTACTAATTTTAATATATATATATATATATATATATATATATATATATATATATATATATATATATATATGAATATATATATATACACATATATATATATATGTATGTATATATATATATATATACATATATATATATATAAATATATATATATATATACACACATATATATATGTATGTATGTATATATATATATATATATATACATATATATATATATACATATATATATATATATATATATATATATATATATGTATGTATGTATGTATGTATGTATGTGAAAGATTTAAATAAAGAGATAAGATCAACCATATATATGAGCAATTGCTTACATACAGTTGAGTAAACAAATAACTATTTAATGAATGGTGTAGAGAAAAGTGTGCTCAGTGTAGTTAAACAGAGCTATAAAGCATTTATTAATGCTATATACTGTACCTATGAACACTAATGGGTATATCACAATCATCATAAATACGTGGGCCACTATTGTAAGTGGTCGGGGTGGGGGTAATATGCTGTCTAAGTAATTTACAACTAGCAGTGGTTTACATACTTCACGCTGCTGGCGATTATTGTATTTTGTTGACGTTACAAAGATTACCATTTCATTTCCAACCGCTGTTTAGGTCATTCCTTCATTCAGTAACCCTTTCTAGGTACAACAATTAATAATTACACATATATCTGTGTTTGCCATGAATTTACTAACTGTTCAATACGGTTTTTTTTTTAATTATTTCTGCGTCTCATGGGAGCAACGATGCATTGTGCATGGATTTAAAGTTCAAGATTGTAATAAACAGAATGTACTATTTGTGTATATGTTCAAAACATAGGAAGTTGGTAGGTATGTATCGAAAAAGTATTCAATAGTAATTTCAACAGGGATATTGATCCATTAATATGCATAGTTATTTTCTAAGCGTTTTCCTTAGATACGGAACAAGGCCGAAAGTATGGAGCACCCAGTGAGGATAGAACTCACTCGTAATATTTCTAGGGAACAAGCTTGTTAACCATTACATCACGTCGAGGTGCCCCCATTAATATGTATATATATAGTAAGTTTAATAGGGATATTGATCCGTTAATATTGAATCATGGAACCTTTTATTCTGGACTATTCCACAAAAAAAAGACATTATCGTCTCACAAAAGTAAACTATTATAAACTCAATCTTTTACATAAAATCGAGAGTGTCATTAATGGAAGGAGATGGAAAAGGTTCTGTGCCATAAAGACCAGAGCAATGCATATGAACCTATTTATTCGTTATGGTTTAAGTCCCATGAAACCCCACCTAGTGATGACCTACTCTTTGGTTTCG
>OZ038488.1:28233785-28238785 GCA_964036315.1 Acanthosepion esculentum
TCCTTGTAACAACTAAGATGAACTGAAGGCAAGGATTATGGTAATATTCACCAAGTTAAAGACCGTCCAGAAGTGTTGCGTGAGATTCCAAATCAGTCTGGAGGCCGAGGCGATTTTACTGAATAAATTTGCTCTTTAGTATTTCAAGATATTTTTAGGTAAGTTTGGTAAATATATCTGTTAAAATGAGATCCCATGATATTTTCATTTGTGCGTAAATTAGTCGACGATTTACCCATTACTTTATCTCTCTCTCTAACTCTCTCTCTTTATATATATATATATATATATATATATATGTGTGTGTGTGTGTGTGTGTGTGTGTGTGTGCACATTTCATTGAAAACGATAGACAAGGTGCTTTTATTTAGTTTTTTATACAATTTCTCATGCGATCTAATAATTGTTTTTTTTTTTTCGGATAATAAATTATATAGAAACTGTCCGAATGTTCTTTTTATCAGAGCGCTTTCGGCTATACATTTAGTCAACAAGTATATTACGAATAGTGTCCGATGGGTCTCCGTGAAGATTGAAATGAGATCTAATTGAGCTATGGTCAGAAAGGTTGAGAGTGAGTCTGCGTGTCACACATGTTTTAGTTTGGCCTATATAATTATTTACGAATTTTGATTGAAATTATTAGATCTCGTGAGAAATTGTATGAAAAACTAAATAAAACCACCTTGTCTGTCGTTTTCAATGAAATGTGCATGAGAGAAGGATTGGTGCCCACACACACACACACACACACACACACACACACACACACACACATATATATATATATATTTATATATATATATATATGTATGTATACTGCCCCCCTTATTTAGACATTTTCCCTTATTTCAAATTCTGCATATTTTTCCTCTTCAAGTATATCGTCCTACCTATGCATCCACTTTACTCTTCTACCATCAGCGTCATAAATATAATTCGTTAACTCATTGAATTTTTCTCCTGCATTGTTGGCTAAGATGTGGTTAACGTTGGCATGATTTTTCTTTCTTACGGGTTGGCCTTCATTTCGTTTTCAATCCGGGTCACCTACAGGTAATTTTGAACTGTACCTTTTATTTAATCTATGAGTTTAGAACAGTCTACTTCCGGAGATCAAATAATGGGTTCAGTCTCCAATTCCCTGTAGTCTAGGGTTGACCATTATATTCTCCACATATCTGCATAAGCTGTGCGTTTTACACTTGTAAGCAACTAACTCGAGTGGCCATTGTGCTTTGTACTCGGTGAACATCACTGTAAATAAAATAATAAAATAATTTGAATATGAAACGATGATTACTTCAGTTATAACTGCCGTTGATTAACGTAATCTTAGTATATTATTACTCTCCATGTAAGAAACAGGCCTGCCAATTGTTATTATTCCAGATTGAAAGGGCCGGTTGTAAAAGCCTGTTAAACACCTCGTATGAAAAACTGCTTCTCACATCTGACTAGTTTGAAGAATGCGGTGGAGATGTGAAGACAATTTGGACGTTAGCTATGTAATTCCTGGTCATGTTTTTACCACTTGTTAAGTTTTACTAAGCAGAGATTTCTAAATAGAGACTTCTTCTGGGACGGGAGGTGTGCACTTGTACTCAGTGGAAACTGGCGATCATTAACTGAACAGTACTAAATAAATTAAGAAGTAGACGATAACACTAGACATGGATAGCGGAACGAGAACAGTCTACCCCAGTAAATTAAATAAAGGGTTCAATTCGGAATTCCCTGTAGGTTACCCAAATCGATATACATATGATGAAGACAGGAGGACACAATGGCCGAAACGTTATGAGAACAACTATGATGACTATATTCCGCATATAAATAGTGGGAATATTGTTACATGAGTGTCTGTGTAGAGTAGCGGATATCAGCGTGGCAAGTAGGATCGGCATTCCGAGATCAAATTCCGCTCAGAGTCGTTGGTTTCACTTTTGTAAAAACTCTATTGGAAAAGGTATGGTTCCATCTCTTCTTTCCTCGAAACCTCGCTTTTCACTCCAAGCAAATCAACAAAGCCACTATGGAGAAGGTGGTTACTGAATGTGAAAGTATATAAGAAAAAGACGAATATTATTAAAGAGCAAGAAAAACAAAAGAACAGGAATTAAGACGACAGAAGATGATGATTGACATTACATTTATATGTTTTGATTCGGAAGCAAGAAGCCGGAAGAGTGTTCCACAAGTGACGATTGCGAAAGAAGAAACTATTAGCATAGAACTTAGGTTACTTCTAGACATTACACACACATACACACACACATTATATATATTATAAAACAACAAATATTTTTCTTACCTGAAGATATCTGTAGAAACAGATGAAAGCTCGTAAATATATCAAAAAACCTTATTCAACTGGGATTTGTAAACAGGAATCATAAAATTCATTTACAGGTTTGGGGTTAATGTCTTTTAGTAAATTTGTTTGCGATGATGTATTCCCACCATTTATAATATTAACTTCTATATTTGTTTTCTGTATGAATGATTCATTGTAATATATATATATATATATATATATATATATATATATATATATATATATATATATATAGAGAGAGAGAGAGAGAGAGAGAGAGAGAGAGAGAGAATGATGGGATCTTGCCGCAAATATAATACTCCGCTTGAATTCAAAAATTCTAGGTACCATAGAAGAGAGCCCATAAGGAGAATTACTATGGAAGTATTTATAGAAAAAGCACATGTTACGGCGGTTGGAAAGTTACTGAAGCCGAGATGCTATGTCAGGACCAATGACATTGCAGTTACTCATTTAGACTTTATCAAGACTGTAAATATATAGCAGAAGCGGAAGGCAATATGTGATGGTAATATTCTAAGCATGAAAGTATCGTAGACTTATAAATATGTAATATAGATTCTAGTGTGAAAAATTGTCTAGTACGATACAAGGAAACAACTTTCTTTGGACCAGACGTAACAGTTGATTCAATATAATCTTTCCACTTCATGCCCGTAGCGTTGACATTGCTCTCTAGCAACGGTTAGTATATAGTGGAGAAAAACA
Organism: Acanthosepion esculentum; assembly: GCA_964036315.1. Taxonomy (NCBI): domain Eukaryota; kingdom Metazoa; phylum Mollusca; class Cephalopoda; order Sepiida; family Sepiidae; genus Acanthosepion; species Acanthosepion esculentum. The sequence goes on from OZ038488.1 coordinate 28,236,832, forward strand.
CTTTAAAGAAGCAAACTCAGTTCAGTGTTGTTACTGACCTAATCACCTGACCACACAGCCTGATTAGTGGGGATATCTAATAGCTAAAACAAAAACAATTTGGTGATCAGCTGGAACAAATCGAGACCTAATAATACAATAAAACCTGGCAATCAATTTGAAGATGAAATTTTTATCTTTATTTTGATTTAATAATTACTTTTAATATGCGCAAGGTTAATGTTATTCATCTATTTCTGATTGGTCATTAATCTTTCTGTTTATCAATATTTATATTTATATTTTTTTATCAGCGTTTTTTCTTTGTAATTATCTCCCTTTATTTTGTATATTTCCTTCCACCTTTTTATCGTTTATCATGATTTCTTTAACAACCGCATCGTTTTCACCGTGTACCAATTCGCCATTGTATTCATTACAGGGGGAAAGATAAAGTAGAGCGCACCTATACTGGAATATGAATAACCTTTTTCAAAGAATAAACATGAAAAAGAGAATAAAAGAAAGAACAGAAGCAGAGAAATATAGTATTTTATCCGTCATTCTTGTAGAGATAAACCTATTCTATTCCAGTATATGTATTATATACTGTGCACATTTTTAAAAATCTCAGCTTCTCCTAACGAGACCTGGGCTCAGCAATTAATCAAAATCCACCCGTAAGCTGCGCTGAATGCAAACAGATTTTCACAATCATTGGATCAACTTATTTTCCTGTCACCCCGACCAGTCTTCCTCTTTATTTTGTGAGAGATGAATACCGGGGACGTGAAATCCCTTTGTACGCACGGACGCACGGTTAGGAATTCTTGGAGCTCGTTACTCACTGATTACTGCATACGACATCGTGTTTACGTTTCTCGCGCTGGTCGTGTTCACGAATGCGTCTCGTTTGCTCGAGCGACTGATTCCCTCGGACGTCATTTCACATGGAATCCTTTCTGCCGCCAACCCGATTGTTGCAAACACCATTATTACATCGTGCTGTCTTTCTTGATTTCTTTCAGAGAAAAAAAAAATTGTAAATGACTTTCATTATTTCTTTTCCATATTCCACTCAATTTCCTTCACTTTCCACCTCTCTTTCTCTTTCTCGATATCCATATATATATATATATATATATATATATATATATATATATATATATATATATATATATGTGTGTGTGTGTGGGGGGGTGTATTTAGGAAGCATGTCTTCATTCAAGCATGTTTGGTTGAATAATCTGAACATATGTATCTTTTTATTTTTTTGTCCTCGAATTCTCTGATCGAAATTTTAATGTAGCTATTAAATTCATTAAAGAAGGCACCAGAGTTTTTTTTTTATTTCATTTTATATTCATTTTTAATTTTCCAAGTACTTTCAATTTCTTCATGGTTGCATTGCTAAGGCAAAAATGAATGTAACTGACATAAAAAAAACGGGAACATTTTAACAATCCAATAAAACCAACAGTGATGGAAGAAAAATATTTAATTCATAGTAATTGAAACCTTAAAACATGTCATTTAAGAAAGAATGATGGCAATTTCATTTTTTTTAATTACGTCCTGTAGATGGCGTCCTCCTGTACGAATGCATTCTTCAAATCTGCTGTTGAGATTCCTCATTGACTGCTGCAACATCGCAGCTGGGATACTGGCGAAATGGCGAAATGTTTACTTGCTCAAGGTCACTGTCTCGCAGTGTTGCCACTTGCTCATGTCTGGTAATACGCACTTCAAATATTCCCGTTTTTTGTGTCACCCTATATATATATATATATATATATATATATATATATATATATATATATATATATATATATATATATATATGTGTGTGTGTGTGTGTGTGTGTGTGTGTGTGTGTGTGTGTGTGTGTGTGTGTGCTAATGATAGATCAATATCGCGTACACTCTAAAAATTACTATTATAGAAATTACATATTAAGTCATGTTGGAATATGCAA
>OZ038488.1:28243785-28256285 GCA_964036315.1 Acanthosepion esculentum
GACAGAGAAAGGAAAATCTTACAGAACGAAATCTAAAAGCGTAGTAATATATTATAGACGAATCCTCGTTAAATAATGAAGTTGTTCCTGGGGAAAGAAGTGAGTGTTTGTGGAAAAGACCTACAACGTCATTAAAACAAATTCGCTAAGCCGCACTTTTTTTCGCGATTTGATTAATATTTGATATTCTTGAAATCTTTTCTATTAAGCCATTGATTTAAATATTGATTTTTTCTTATTATTTATATTGCTACAATTTTAATATATTTTTTCTGTTCGTTTAGAGGTGGCTTTGTTTCTCCATTCTTGATGAACGATTCAGGCTCCTTGGCTAGTACCCGCACCAGACCTCACGTAGAACTCGAATCTACAACCCATCGGTAACGACGTTACGGAATGGCCGCCGTACCCAGTACCGTCCGGGAAAATACAGGGTGACCCAAAAAAAACGGATTTTTTTTAAGTGCGTATTGACAGACATGAGCAAATGGCAATACTGCCAGACAATGACCTTGAGCAAGTAAACATTTCGCCATTTTAGTAACGAGAATGAAATTCACAGTATCCCAGTTTAGATGTTAATGAGGAATCTCAACATCAGATTTGAAGAATGCATTCGTACAGGAGGACGCCATCTGCAAGACGTAATTTAAAAAAAATGAAATTTCCATCATTGCTTCTTAAATGGCATGTTTTAAGGTTTCAGTTACTATGAGTTAAATATTTTTCTTCCATCACTCTTGGTTTTATTGGATTGTTAAACAATGTTAAACGTTTTTTTTGTTCATCCTGTACATGACTCCTATACCAGACCAATGATTTGCTGAAACATCTAAGCGTTATGGGCACAATCGACCCTCTCCAATGGAGCTTTCTTACCATCATTCCACCCCTATCCCCCATTGACGGAATATTTCTATCTTTGCGCTGCTCTACCGCTACTTTAATGTCATATGCCCGGGCGAACTAATTTGTGGGTCCCCCATTTCTCACCTTGGCAGAAAGGATCCGCCACGCTACTGAGTCGATTCATCTCATTCCCTTCATAATTCATTGGTAATCAACAGACTGAGATACATAGATATATAGATAATGAACACCCTCAGAAAGATAGACAAATAATGAACAGACTGAGATAGATAGATAGATAGATAGATAGATAGATAGATAGATAGATAGATAGATAATGAACAGACTGAGATAGATAGATAGATAGATAGATAGATAGATAGATAGAAAATGAATAGAATGGAATAGATAGATAGATAGATATATAGATAGAAAATGAATAGAAAGGGATATATATATATATATATATATATATATATAGATAGATAGATAGATAGATAGATAGATTGAAAGAAAGAAAGAAAATGAATAGAATGGAATAGATAGATAGATAGATAGATAGATAGATAGATAGATAGAAAATGAATAGAATGGAATAGATAGATAGATAGATAGATAGATAGATAGATAGAAAATGAATAGAATGGAATAGATAGATATATAGATAGATAGATAGATAGATAGATAGATAGATAGATAGATAGATAGATAGATAGAAAATTAATAGAATGGAATAGATAGATAGATAGATAGATAGATAGATAGATAGATCGAAAATTAATAGAATGGAATATATAGATAGATAGATAGATAGATAGATAGATAGATAGATAGATAGGAACAAATTGAGATAGATAGATAGATAGATAGATAGGAACAAAATGAGATAGATAGATAGATAGATAGATAGATAGATAGATAGATAGATAGATAGATAGATAGATAGATAGATAGATAAGTATGACAATCAATAGCAACATTTCATTTGGAAACAAACCGGCATAAAAAACAACTAGTCAGCAAACTATGCTACAAAATATGACTGGAGAGGTGAAGTACATTTCGGTAAATAAATTATTCGATGTGTCTTCATCGTGCCTTTGTCTTACCATTATATGGGCGGTATATGAAGCAGGTATTTCTTCCACACCTCTATACAGTTAAAAATATAATTATAAGAAACACGAAAAATGCGGGGAAGCTCAGCTCTAAATCTTCATTTTCAAATTCTAGCATCCAATGTGTCTACAATAATTAATTGATTTGTTTTTATGGCTTGTGTAGATTATTTAAAGCCAGGAAAAATTTTCAGAGCATACGAGTTTTCTTTTTTAAGAGATGAAAATTATTTACCAAAAGAAATCCTACTAATTAATCCATATCTGATGGTGAATAGCTGGATTAGTACCTTTCTAAGTGCATTTGCACAAAAGTTAATAGAATGGATCCAGTTGGAATTTGAACACAAATCTCCGATTTCTAATTCCAAGCCATTATCTATTCAACCACCCACACATGCAGGCTTACAGCATCTGGTATTCCCAAGTGGTCATCCATCTAGGTACTGACCAGGGTTGTTTTTGCTTAACTTCAGTTATCATATGAGAACCAATGATATACCCTCGAGCTCTGATTTGACTAGAGCAACCCATCCCAAAACTAGGCTAGTTTAGGTTTTATTTTTGATGTTTTTAGTTTCTTTTTCCAGTTAACTTAGCTAGGGTATGTATGCTCATTTGGCCCCTTTTATTTATGTCCCTATTTTTCTTTAAGTTTAATTCCCCATCCCTAGACAATCTTATTCAGTTTCCTAACACTAGTGTTTTTATTGCTGTTGTTTTTAAATATCCAACATTGTAAATACAAATATTTATGATTTTAACCGATGTGGCCTGCAATAATAATAAATTATGCTACAAAAATATGACGGGAGAGTTGACGTACTTTTTGGTAAATAAATAAATTATCCGATGTGTGTGTAAAGAGGCGTTTATTCCCGTGGAAATTGGGAATTTTAAATTCCTGGAATTACAATAGTACGTATCCATTTTTCCGCTCATGAGCTAGCGTTTAATAACAGGCAAGACGAGAAACTGTTTTAACGTTTTTGACGACTCCACTCCATACCTAAAACCTTTTGCTACGGAAAACGCAACAGCAATACTGATGTGGACCCGAAGTAGGGGCCACGGATGGAAAACACGGAACACGTGTTAGAGGTAAGAAAGATATATTAAACAGAAAAGTTACAAAGAATAGTGTAAGAGTAAGCAGAGCTTACTATCCAGTGGTGTCCGATATTGGTATCGTACGCGGCAGCGCATTACTGGTGCTACTCCCATGATACTATCATTCACATAATAATATAGTACTGGGAGAGTCCATGATGTAGGAAAGTATCGGTCTCACAACAAATGCCAATACTGATAAGGCTCTGTTTCTGTTCTATACAGAGGAGTCTGTGATTGCTGCTGATGAGTAAACCGATTATAACCATCGCTGACAAGTTTGATCCGTGGGGTTAGTTCTCATGAGAATAAAAATTACTCTTGAAGCCTGATATTAAGTTCAGCTTGAATAGATTTCTCCCCAGGATTTTTCAATGCAGAAAGAACTCCTCAAATCTCTTCGAAAGGAACGAAATGATTAATGTTAGTGCTCTTACCATTTTGTTTTCCGCTATCCGTGTATATATGTATCTACGTGATATCGAACGATCAATATTTGTGAATGGCCGCAAACTGAAGGTGACAGACATTTTGTCATATCTTGAGAGCAGAATAAAGAGTCATACCCTGTTGTGGATTCCGGGAATGGAATCCTGCACAAATAATTAAACAACGCCAGTAATTGAGATAGAAAAATAAGCGTATTAAACGTAAGAATACAGACTTGAAGTTAAGATTAGTAGTCCAGGAATGCGGATTAGTAGAAAGTATATGTACAAGTCTCTGTAGGTGAAGCCGTAATTATCTTTCTCTCTCTGGATTCTCGTATAACTCTCTGTGGACACCCTGTGTACTGTTTCCGTATCTCTCACCTTGACTCAACGTATCTCCTCCGCAGGTATTCTCTCTGTCAGTATAAGTATAAATTTGGACGAGTCCATCTTGTGTAAAAGGATCTGCCCAACAACATACCCTATTGACGATGAAATAGCTGTTCTTAGGAAAAACCAGCAAATGCATTTACAGCTCTGGAAAATCGGGTCTGGTTTCAAAGATGACAGAACTACAATGTCTGTGTGCTGACAGACATGCTATATTCCTGAGGAAAACAAACGGATTGTGTACCGCAGCCATAAAGACACTGTTTACGATCGAATCTTTGTATCCATACACTGACACTGCACTCCTGGAAATAGCAAATACTATTCGTATCGACGCGCAGAATACCCAAACAGAAAACTAGTGTTTTCGATCGAAATTAAATTCATAACGGCACAAAGATCGTCCAAGATCCTGCAATCAGTTGGGCAAATGTAAAGCATGCAGATACGAAGGGGGAACCCATTCATCTCACAATCAATCAATGTATATTGGATCAATGTAACAGAGTATATCTCTCCAATGCAGGCATCGTTAGCCACAAGAATAACAATATTGGTAAAGCTTTGATAAATTACGAGAATAACTTAACATACGAGGTATGAACAGAGGTTAAAAAACAGATCAGGCTCTGTATAACACTAGTTTTCTGCGTCTGTAGTAAGCATTGCAAGTTATCAGCTGAATTAAGAATCATTGTCATCTTCAACGGAACTAAAACGTGGATCAAACATGTCAGCGATGGTGATACCCGTTTATCTAGTCAGCAGCAATTACAGACATTTAACAAGATTAGTATTGCTGTTGTGTTTTTTTCCGTAGCAATAAGTTTTAGGTATGGAGTGGAGCTGTTTGTGTTCCAGAGGTACTGCAAAATGTTCGTGTCCAGCTTGGCATCAAACGCTACCTTGTGGGCACCGAGACGGATATATAATAATGTAATTGTTGTAATCTAAAACGCCAATTTCCGCGTAAATAACCCCTCCTCTACGCCGATTATTTTATTTACTTCCCAAACAGTACTTCATTTCTCCAATAATATTTTAATATCATGATTTGTTGACCAGTTGCTTTATATGGTGATTTGTTTCCAAATGCGATGTTCCTATTTACTTCTATTCATCTCTCTCTCTTTCTCTCTCTCTGTATATATATATATATATATATATATATATATATATATATATATATATATATATATATATATATATATATATATATATATATAACAATTATTCGTAAACAATTATTCGAATAGTGAATTGTTTCAAAGATAATTCATCCAAACGGCAAATATATTAAATGATAATTATTTGAAATAACTATGTTTCAAATAATTATGTGGTCTTGCTTTGAGAGAGTTAATGCTGGTTTACCTAGAACTAATAACGCCCTTGATGGATAGCATAGGGCATTTTTGCAGCAAGTGGCATCCCACAATATGGAAGTTCTTAGACGCTCTTAAAAGAGAACTGGACTTGCAAGAAACTCATATTGCATAAGAGCAGTTTCCCAAATTATCAAGAGCGCCAAGAAATACCGTTACTTAAATGGAAAACTTAAAACATTAGTGGCATCTTTTAACGAGTACTTTTCAGTAGATGACTATCTGCGTGTAGTATTATATAAATTAAGGTCATAAGGTTTACTAAATTGTTTTATTAACGATATTTGTAATTCCAATAATTATCATTTGTGTATTTTCCCTTTTAATTTTTATATTTTTGTTGCAATAGAGAATTTCGCATTTCGAATAAGTATCATTTAGTATCATATATTGACTATTTACTTACCAAATATTACTTCATCTCACCAATCGTATGTTTATAGCATGATTTGTTGACCAGTTGCTTTATATGGTGATTTGTTTCCATATACCATGTTTCTATTCATTTTTATACATAGCTATATGCCTGTTTATGAACAATTATTCGAAGAACAATTATTCGAAGTGTGATTTTGTCAATAAAAATCCACCGAAATGCAAAATTCTTTATTACAATAGAAACGTAAAAATTAAAAGAGAAAATACAGAAATGAAAATTATTCGAAATACAAATGACGTTAATAAAACAATTTAGTAAGAAAAAAACATTATAACCGTAATTTATATGATACTGAACGCAAATAGTCAACTACTGCAGAAGACTCGTTATAGGAAACGACTAATTTTTACGTTTTCCATTTACACCGCGGTATTTCATGGTGGAATTGATATTTTGGCAACCTATTCTTACTTCTTTTCAATATCAATTTCTTCAAAGTCCTTGTCTCTTTTAAAAGCCTCTCAGAAGTACTGTATTGTGGAATGCCACTTGCAGCAAAAAAGCCCTATGCCATCATTCAAGGGCTTTATTATATCTATGAAAAAAAGCATTGTCTCTCTCAAAGCAAGTCTACATACGCATTACAAACACAGGTATGTAGAATAATTATCATTTAGTCTAACTGTTCTTTCGATTCATTTTTATTCAAACAATTTACAATTGGAATAAATGTTTCGCGAATAATTTTAAAAATAATTATTTTCGAAAAATATTCTCGATACGATCCTAGAATGTTCATTATGCATCTATCCCAGTCCTTTCATCATATCTATCAGTCTATCTCAGTTTGTTCATTATCTCTCTGTCTCTCTCTCTCTCTCTCTCTCTATATATATATATATATATATATTCTATATATATTATATATTATATATATATTATATATATACTATATATTATATATATATTATATATTATATATACTATATCTTATATATATATATTACATATATATATATATATATATATATATATATATATATATATATATATATATATATATATATATATATATATATATATATTATATATATATAAATTGTATACCACCAACGAACACGATCTCAAATCAGAAAATATCAGATAATCTATTATCATTAATGACAAGAAGCATTGACCATAAAACCAAAGCAACATATACAAACTTTATCTATTTTGGGAACAAACCTACTAAGTAGTTTTATATTTTTAACCCCATATCGTGTTCAGTATCATTTTACGTATGGTGTTACATATTTTATGAAATTTTATTCTCTCATTTTATTTCGGCTTCCTCCAGTGTTGACTGCTGCATCCAAGCGCTATTGTTAATGATTCGCAAATATTTTTTTCACCATTCCAGTAATAAAATATCGCAGTACGTTTATGGTATTATATTTTCAATTAATTCCAATTATCTTTTGATATATAGAATTTATTTAGTGGTTAGATTCCAAATAAACTTATCAATGTTATTTTTTACTTTATTCAAATAGTCTTAGTCAGATCAGTAAGCAAATTATTTAGAAATACTAATCCCTTATTATAAATATCAACTGACTACATTCGTCCATTCTAACTTCCCCATATATCATCGTAGGTGTTTCGGTTGCTCATATATTAGGACCCACAAGATTTAAAATTGGAATTAATAGGTATAATTCATTGTCCAATATAAAGGTCTTTTTCATGTTCAATGCAAAATTTGGTCTCTTAGATTTTGCCATTAACTGCATCCAACATCATGCAACCGATGTATTCAACGTAAACCCTAACAATGATGGCTTCCTAATGCTATGCTTTGTCAAGTATCAACCCGTGGTTTAGTCCGAAGGCCATGTGCGATTATGAAGCGTAATGTAAAATATATTTTTCTGATTTCTGACAAAGATCAAAGTTAAATTATTTTTGTTCTTATTTTAGTGGAATATTTATTTACATCGCACTAACGTTTTACAGTTCTTTCAAAGAACATCTCTTATTTTTGCACCTGGATTTTTTAGTAATCAAATTATTTCCTCTTTTCTATTAATATAAACGTTTCCATAACATTTCTTTTTATTATTTCACCTCAAACAAGGCGATAATGTCACTAAATCGCAAAAAAAATGAATAATAATTTAGAAGGAACCGGAAATCCAGTCCTGAACAGCAAACAATGATAAACCTCATCACCTGATCATAAAATTGGAGAGGAGTATGAACCGGACGATAGGGGAACCTGTCTAATCCTATTGCGAAAGAGATAAACAAAAAATAAATATTATACAAAATTTCAGAATTTAAGTGGAGACTTTAGAAGTGTTGATTTGATGTAGACTTTAGAAGCAACCGGAAGCTGAATCCTAAACAGGAAACAGAGAATATATCTCTACACTTGTTCAAAATACCGGAGAGGAGTATGAACCGGATGATAGGTAAACTTATTTTGTCCTATTTACTCATATACATTCATGCCTCTTTCATTTATGCATTTTCATCGCATTCATATTGAATAATCAACGAGTTTTTTTTATTTCGTAAATTGCTGCTATCTTTCCGGTAAATTGTGCCGATAAGGACGAAACCAGTTTCATTGGAATAATTTTCGGAGAATCCTTCGTTCTATTGCAATTAATGAAATCCTTGAGAGTAGAAAGAATGCAGCAGAGGCAAGTGCTATTCTGAGAGTAAACGTGATTAGTGAATACACGTATGTGGGATAATTTGTAATCCAAATTAAATGATTGCCTGCGGATACACATTTGCAAAACGAGGGATAGATAGGTGTCATATAGCAAACTCACCATTTGACTTCGTTGCTGGGGTAAATCTAATCTACTGACTCATTCACACAGATTATTTATCACACTCGGCTTACACGGGACCTTCTAGACAAGGCAATAAATCAAAGAGCGAAGAAATAACTATCAATTGTAAGAAGACAGAATGTATGGTTGTCAGCAAGTGAAACAGCCGAAAATGAGAGCAAACAATTTGAAGACGTAACAGTCAAACAAGTACGACAATACTGGGAAGGGCTATAACAGACGACAGAACATGTGACACGAATATCTGAAAGGACATTGAAATATTGAAATATAACTGCAAAAATCTGAACAAACTATTAAGAAACGAGAAAATATCGATCCTCGTCTATTGCAATAAATTTTAGACAATTTAAGCACAGATGAAGAAGAGATTTCAAATAACAGATATGGTTCCACAGAAGGAAGCTGAGAATACTATGCACAGGTTGTGTGAGAAACGAGAACGCTTCACCCGTAGGTGAGGACAAGACCGTTCCATCGTCCGAAAACTCGAATGACGACGCAGACGACTTAGCAGATCCGGCGGTTTGGTAATACTAGATTAGCCGACCGGTCTTCGTACTAGCCAATCAGATTGCTTCTCGGATTTCTTGCAGATCTGGGTCTTTCAATGGTGGTTTCTATGACAGTTTGCTGTGTTCTGTGATTTTACATCGATTCTTTACTCTAGTGTTCCAAATAAGGGGATGTGAAAAGGGCTCCATCTTGACAATGAAACTCCAAATGAGGCTACGTTCTCAATAGGATTATGTAAAATGGAAACACAAAGGAGGCTTATCCTTAAAATGCGAACGAGACTGGGGTCACATCATGAGGAACATTGTCTCGGAGAACTTGTATTTCACAGGATATTTTGAATATAAAAGATGTCGAGGAAAGAAATATTTTACCTATCTACCTGTATAAATCGATGGCAAATCACAGACAGGGTTTGACATTAAGGAGAAAAATCATTACTTAGAGGTATAAAGATTGGAAAATGTGGAGATCCATGATCGCTCGTGCTCTGAATGCGCACTGTACATAAAAGAATACGTCAGGATGATTAACCTGGAAAAATGACTTAGCTGGCATTTTACACATTTTTTATTTTTATTTCATGTCTTTACGTTATGCATTAGCAAGAAAAGGAACACGTGAAAGCTAAGTGATTTCAAAATGGTTTCTTTCTCTTTTTAGTGAAGTTGTTTTCCAGCTATACGCCAGCCAAAAGTTACTTTTGTAATCATAAGAATTTAATTAGAATAATGGAGCTACTGAAATCACCAAAAAATACTTGTAAAAGACGAGTGAATATTCAGAATTTAATAGATGTCAAGAACAGGAAGATCAAACGCTAAAACATGCAAAGTTGGAAATAATTCAAATGGACATCAATTTCGATTCAGACAGAAAAGACGCGAACTTAGAATTATGAGTCGATAGAGAAAATACTAAATTTTAATCAGCTTCACAGAGGTGTCACTGTCTTTTGTCTTTTTTAAATCGGTTTCACCCCATGTAAGGTAGTAAAGACACTAAGACAGAAGGGGTTACTGGGTGTGGAAGAATGAGGAACGTAAACATTAATAATGATTGCGAAGAGAAAATTGTAATCTGGAGGACAGTAGATAGTAATTGACGTTACATTTAACCTTTTGCCGATAAAAGCTAACTGGTAATTATGGAGCCGGAAGAGAGTTCCACAAGTGAAAAGTGCGAGAAAAGAAACTGTTAGCATAGAACATACGGCTAAATCTAGCCAGCTCAACTGGGAAATCTCGACGTCATCTAGTACTGCGCTTAAATCCCAAAATCTAGGCCCCATAGCAAAGAGCTAACCGGAACAATTACCATGAAAGTATTTTTGGAAACGACACAGAGAGACAAACTTACGACGCCGGGAAAGTGAGTAGAGCCAATCAGGTCCGATACTAATATGGCTAATTCTTTTTTGAATTTTATTAAGGAGGTCTAGGTAAATAGCAGGAGTACATAAATATTCTAAGCATGAATGAATGGTAAACTTATAGATATGAATGAGAGATTCTGGAGAGAGAAAGTGTCTCGCACGTCACAGTGAACCAACTATCTAGGAAGTGGATTCAATATAGTCTATTATATTATTTTCATTCTGAGTAAGCTAGAATTATGTTTCACTTATATTTTTCTAAAACACCGTGATAGAAAAACAAGAAGCAAAATCACTCTGTAGTTCGATAAAAATGTCATTTAGAGTAAAGAAAATTGTTTACTTTAAATAAAAAAATAACTACCTTTCTCTTCCGTGTCCTTTTGAAAATAAATAATTTGAGCCGGAATTGAACCGAGGTCTTTTATTCACAATCGCATAAAACAAAGGGACAAAATGGAATCTTAATACCAACTGTCAAGCACAACTGTAGAATGCCCACGCATGTGCAGTGAAGTAACTTCTGATTGGTTGCCAAGATATGAGAAAATTGCAAAAGACTGTTATTGAAATCTCCCCAATGTTCTGAAACATGCCGGAAACACATAGCACATTACTTCTACTGAATATACACAATTTTGGAATATAATCGAAATGGCCTCGTTTTCCTAACGACATGAACATTAATGAACGACAGAAAACGATCAGGTTGTTGGTGAAAATTTGTACAAAATAATAATTTGTGATCAATATATACTGCATGATTATCCAGCTCAGTTAACTTTCAGAATTTTAGATAACTTAGCTAAATATCTGCTTTTATCGAAGAGAAAATCTCCCGTGATTTCTTCATCCGTAAAATATATGGTTTTCCGTTGTGAAAAATTATATTTTCATAGCATCAATCAGATTACATTAATTTTTATTCGGTTTTATAGATAACTGAGTCCTTTCGTTTACTACTTATTTTCCCATCTGCAACTTCTCTATCACAGACTCTCGCTGTTCAATCGCCATTTGCATAGAAATTTCTCAGCCGAACTACATTCCTTAGTTTCCACCAGCTCTAACCTTCACAGCTAGGACCGGCCATGCCAGGCACATTCTAGAAATAAAAAAAACACCATCATTGTCTCTGTATTCAATTGGTAAGATTTAAGTTCTACTTGAGCAGATTCTATCCAAAAACCGCTATTTTGTGGAAATGTCTCAAAAAACAATCCTTCCGCGATGGCTACAATTTTTACCTGATAACGGTTAGCTCGAGAGTTAACCGTTATATTCCCCTCATATTCGTATAAGTCGTGCTTCTTATTCAGTAACCCTCTACCTCCAGTGGCACTCGAACCTTGTACAGGGCGAAAATCTTGTAGAAAATAAAAAGTAATAATTGACCAATTTTCAGGTTTATCAAGGTGAGATAAGGTAACATTATAATTACATTTGCATATTTAGACCAGAATAAGTTTTGTAAAATCCGATAAGTAATAAACTAACTCACCTGGATCTATGCACTATCTAAATCTACAGTTTGTTAAAATTAATAACACATTTAATGAAACTTTACACCATTTAAAAAGAAAACAATACAGTCTTAAACTTAATGGCAATATTAGCGGTTCCCTTATAAGGTAATATTCGGCATTCATTGACCGTGCCGCCAGTGCTACTGTCGGTTTAAATTAAGAAAATATTTATATTCAAAATATTTTTCAGAAAATTAGTTTTCTCAAGTTCCGTAACTTATTTCTTTTCCAGTGTTGATGGCGGGGAGCACCTTAAGAACATTTTGTCCAAAATATTGTTGAACGCTCATATCTCGATTATGTCACTTTTGTTTTTTTTGGGGAGGGGGTAACACATTCTGTCTATTTAATTAATAATATTATTTAAAGTCCCCAAGTTGGGTGGTTCCTCTTATTTGGTACAGCACTTTGTTTGTGATCATGTAGCGCCAGTCCACGCTGTTCAAAGAAATCTAGTCCATGTTTAGAAATACAACCTTCATTCTTCCGAAACCATATTTTATCATTGGTCTAAGAAAGTGGAAACTGACTATATAGAAATAGCTCTTAACGAGTTTAGCGCCATGTTGGAA
>OZ038488.1:28261285-28333785 GCA_964036315.1 Acanthosepion esculentum
GTCTTTTCCAAACAATCCGAGGGCTCCAACTACAACAGGGATTGTTGATGTTCCCATGTGCCACATTTTTTAAATTTGGATTTCACGGTCCTTGTATTTTGACAGATTTTTGAATATCTTCAAAGATACATTGCAGTCTGCAGGGATACCATATCAATGAGGTACTTTTTTTGTTTGTGGTCTTTAATAACAATGTCTGGGCGGTTAGCTTTTATTGTTTTCTCAGTGTGTATTGTGTAGTCCTATAGAATTGTTCAGGTCCTATCTCCGTAACCGGGCCTGGGTGCTGTTCATACCACTTTCTTTCAGTTTCTTCCCATAGAAGTTGCAAATTTTGCAGTGTAGATATTGGCCCACTCTGTCGTGCCGAGTTTTATACTGAGTGGGTGAAAATATCGTGCAACCTGATACAAGATGATCAATTGTTTCTGGATATTTATCACGGAATCTGCATTTTGGGATAACACAATATTTTATTATATGTGCTTGATAATTTCTAGTTAACAAGCACTGGTCCTGTGCAGCAAGGATAAAACCTTCAGTTTCAGCTTTCAACCCTGCATTACGTTGCCACTTTTGTGTACGGGTTTTGTCTACGTCACCTTGTTATTATTACAGAGTGCGGTTGGTATTTGAGGACAGATTTCATGGATTAGTAAAAAACTTGTTGAACAAATGAATATAATTATATTTGATTACAAACAAGTAAACATGAAATTTAGCTAACTATTATTTAATTTTATTCAATAAAATTACTGCTAGCATCAATAATTGCCTCTACACGAGATCGAAATCGGCTGCATGTTCTGATTAATTAGTCCTTGTTTATGTCATACATTATTCGAAATATTGCAGCTTTAAGAGAGTCTTTGGTGTTATGAGGCTGTTTATTAACTTCCTTCTCAACAACGCCCCACACATAATAGTCTTAATGGGCTGAGATCTGGAGAGTTAGGAGGCCAAATGTTGGGTGTGAGGTTGTCGTACAAATGGTCAGCCATCCATTCTTGCAACTCTGAGAAAACGTGCAATATCCAAATCGCTATGATCAGCCTTTAACGCCACAATCACAGCATGATTTTTCATTTCATTTGTTATCATAGGGTTTGCCATTCTTGATTTCAGAAGAATAAAAGCATTAGAAGTTAGTGGGAAGCAGTATTAATCTTAAATCTGTATGTCCTCAAATACCAGCCGCACCCTGAATTATTATTATTATTATTATTATTATTATTATTATTATTATTATTATTATTATTATTATTATTATTATCTGCATTATACAAATATTCTTCTCTTAGTGCCTTCATTTACCTCTTAATGCTTTTATTTGTTTTCATTTTCATTCATTCATTCTTTATAGGATTTCTTCATTGTTCTTTCCTTCATTTACTCATTTGATCATTTATTCATCTATTCCATTTGTATCTCTTCATTTTTGTTCTTTTTTCCTTCTTTGTTTATTTAAATTCTTTTATATATTACTTCATTCATACTTATTCCTTATAGTCTTTCTTCATTCTTCTCCGTTTTTTTTACATTTCATACATTCATTGTATTTCATACATTCATTGTATCATTCTTGGTCATCTTCCTTTCCTTCATTGTTCATTTAAATTATGCATGCATCTTTCTCTTTGTGTTTCTTTATTTTTAGTCATTTCTCTTTTTCTGTATTTGTTCATTAATTATTTGTTGTTGTTCTTTGTGTCGTGTTCTTCAGGATTGAGACATCATTGATCGTCACAATTCCTTGCCTTTGTGGCATTTTGTAAGGTGTTTCCTAATTCCAATAATCCCTGTTCTGACAACCAGTTACACAAGGTTATTCGATGCTTTCCTCTTCCTATCTTGACTTCAGTGCCTAATTCTCCAAGCCTTCTTTCCTCATTAGGTTCTCTAGAAATATTAATAATTGTTTATGTTTAAGTATAAGCGTCATTTTTGCTTTCATTTTCCTTAAATTTATATTACGAATGACACATATTGAATGTAATATTTCAATCATTTATAATAAAGTATTTAATATTATCAACCATTTTTATAAACACTGGTAAAGACCTGGCCGTCAACTTTCAAACAGATTAATAACAATAATAATAATAATAATAATAATAATAATAATAATAAATAGGGCAATATTTACACTGGACAATGTGCAAATACTTTGGAAAAGATGTTAAACGCTGGTAAAAATATCATATAGAAAAGGTTAGAGAAATAGAAGACATCACAATTTTATGGGATTAGGCCATATTTACAGACAGGATTACAGTTGTGTTGTCCTCCATCTAAAGACGTCATTCCTGCCTGCTATGATTAGTAGAGTTAAAAGCTTCGGGGAACAGGCCAATAGATCTGTTCCAGCTGTGCTAATCAAACTCTCTGCCTCCGGGCAGAGAGGATCCCCAGACGAGGCTATGTCGAAGGGCAGAGTATCATCTCGGGGAAACAGCTACTAGACCCCGTTTTTTGCCCCATATTAAACTCGGCTTTGTCATGCATTCTACCTCGTGGGGAGGCTGGTAAATATAACAGTCGAACAGATCTGTTCGCACTGTATTGGTCAAACTCTCTGCCAGCGGCAGAGAGGATACGCAGACGAGGCTATGCAAACCTCGTTTTGTTATTACTTAAACATTTACTTGGTCACAAAAAATACTGTAACAAATGGGCCGGACATAATTGTTAAAAGCAGATAAGAAAAACAAAACATATCTCCGAATTGATAGAGCTTGCCCAGTAGACAGTAACATAGTAACCAAAGAATTTGAAAAAGTATCGACGTATAAAGAATTGGAAATCGAAATCGAAAATACAAAAATGTGGAAATTGAAAACAAGAATAGTAGGAGAGCTTTGATTGATAAAAGAGAAACACAACAACACAGTGAAAAAAATCCCTGGAAATCACAGATTAAGAGAAATATAAAAAGTCGTCTTGATAATTACAACCGAAACACTAAGAACTTTTTAAATGTAACGCTAGTAATAATATGGGAGTTATAAAAACAAACCATAAAATGTAGCCATAAAAAACACACCACTACCTATCTTGGGTCTTCCCACAGCCTTGGTAGGTAGTGTAATAATAATAATAATAATAATAATAATAATAATAATAATAATAATAATAATAAATGCCAGTAATTCTCGACGCATCGGGCAAGGCCAAAAACCGTATCATTCAGACGATATTATTTATCTTGGTTTCCGCACTTGGTGACCCATAGCAATTCTTGATTAAATAACCCAACAGTGTTATTTTGTTTATATAAAATCAACGAAACTACCTAACGTTATTGATAACATCTAAAAACCCGTGGAAAGTGATATAGTATTGAGGATTTATTATAATTTTATCTGCGTTATAGGCTACCAGTTACTACGGAAGGAAACACTCTATAGGCGAAATAATAATAATAATAATAATAATAATAATAATAATAATAATAATAATAATAATAATAATAATAATAATTAGTTTTAAACCTTGAAAATTTCCCGGTATTTCTATTTGAAATTGGTGAATCTTAATTCTTCAGTTAATGGGGAGTTCAACGACAGTAACATATCCGTAGAAATTTTCTCCTCTCGGATCGCATCGCATCGTTAAATATTTGAGTTTAACATCTTTTACAAAATATTGCAATAATAGTCATAATTATAAATGCTGGTCGTTATTTTAAGAAGTGGGTACAAATGAAAATATTTGAAATTGACAAATTATACCATTTCACTGAAACAGTCGTTAAGCACTTCTATCTTCCCTTCTTCCTCTCCTTTTCTCAATGAAACCGATTAGCGTCTTTGCCATGTATTGTCATATATATATATATATATATATATATATATATATATATATATATATATATATATATATGTGTGTGTGTGTGTGTGTGTGTGTGTGTTCTGACTGCAGAATTAATATATAAAGCTGATAAATGCTTGCATATAGATCGAGCATAAAACCGACCACTGTGTGCGTATATGCAGCCATTCTCGAGCATAGTATATCTAAGAGATAATAGCATAGAATCGCGCTTAATCCCGACCAATGATTGCGTTTAGACTTGAGAATTAAGGCGACCAATGATTGCGTACTGGCTCAAGCGCCAGTTGATGCATACGAAAACCAGCAGAAAAACCTCTAATATTTGCCTAACGTGTCAAACATAAAGCAATTACCTAATTAATTAAAGTTAAAACGTCAACACATCGTTAATTTAACCAACCGAAAATATACACAAGTAGATCAGTAAATCCATACCCTAACTGGTAGATAACAAGCAGAATTTTAATCTGAAATTATCATTGTATAATTTCGATCAATATGATTAATCTTTACCGTTGCATTATGGCGAATTATAAAAAAAAGAACGTGTTGCGTAAAAGCAAAGCACGTGTTCATAGGTACGTACTTATTTATATATTATGTATTTAAGTTATGTCATCTTGTGTTTCTATATCTACTTGTGTGTAAATCATTCAACATCTTTAACTACATCTCAATACGCGCATTCGGACTAAATGTCCACAAATCTGAATATATTTGAAGTTCTCTCTTGGTAAGACCAACAAGCACAACCTGAAATATATGTGCATATATTTACGTCTGTGTGTGTATGTGTACATAACATATATATTATCGTATACGTTCATATATTTTATCGTATATGTTCATATATGTTTGAGTGGGTATCATATGCCATTGTTCCGGGTTCGGGCAACGACACGAGAGACGCTCCACTTAAAGTCAGTGTACCTTTGATTATCTGTCCCGGCGTATCGACCTAAGCAATCCACAAC
This sequence comes from Acanthosepion esculentum, assembly GCA_964036315.1. Taxonomy (NCBI): domain Eukaryota; kingdom Metazoa; phylum Mollusca; class Cephalopoda; order Sepiida; family Sepiidae; genus Acanthosepion; species Acanthosepion esculentum. The sequence continues at coordinate 28,266,094 of OZ038488.1, forward strand.
ACATATCAGAAAATGAAACCAATACTGTAGAAGGCACCCGGATCAAATTGTCCTCTGCATGCCTGAGGCCAGTCCGGCCATAATTATGAAAGTATAGAGGCGTGCAAAATGGCCACCGTGATTTCTCACGCGCGCCAAAGCCGGATGCAATGGCTACGATTCGGCGCGCAAACTGTCAGCTTGCCAAAAGACATTATCCATTATAAGAACTGCTGATATTAACTGTATTCAAAAACAATGAATTACTGGATAGGCATTGCGTTGGTGACCGATGTCAGGTATATGATTAATTTTGATTAAATGACATTATTATGTATACATGCCTGTGTAATTTACAGTGTATGCAGAGCTTGATGGTTATAATCCGAATATTACTTAAAAATTCCGAAAATGCTATTAGGATCCTTTCTAACGTTTGGTGAGTTTAACAGAATAAAAATAAAATAGTTAAAAAATTGGTTTACATCCAGATCACTTTACATTTTTTTAGTTATAGTTATATAGAGTAAAGGAAGATGATTACGGTTTAATTGTCTGTGTTAATACGTACTTTATTCAGTGGCGGACCTAAATAGATTCGATTCTCCAACTGCTAAAATGTAGGCTATGAATAGATTCTGGGGAGTTCAATGATTATCTGCAAGCTACCAATAAAATGTTGAAATTTGAACTATTAAAATGGTATTTTGATGATTATTGGAGCATATTCTAAGGCCAACATTAGCTATTTCATCCTTGTGAATTAAATCATTAAATGGTCTTATTTTAATAAAAAAAGACTAATAAACACCATCGATTTTTTTAACAATCTTATCATTACAAATATTGAGTCAGGCGATTCTCTTGCATTATAGGCCCTGAAGGACACATGTCCCAAGTGGATATAAGCGTTGGTCGATTGATCCAGAAAGTGAATTGACCCTAAAAGTTGTGAATTCAATCCCTGGCCACAGCGGAGAGAATAAAAACTTAGAGAGTTATCGAGAGGAATTAACTAAAACTGAGATATCCAAAGACATGATATTGAAATTAGGATTCAGATCGAAATTCCAACAAATATGAACTGATGAATGTCGGCGTGTACATCTGTCGAAACGTCGTGAATGTGACAGTAAAGATGAGGACAATATTGCGAACAATGTAAATAGAAAAATTCATATACAGCAAGTGTGACATATATATACAGCAGGTGTGACAGTGGTTCTGGATACCGATAGAAATTATTTTCCGTTACTTTGCGTAGTGACATGGCGGTAAAATTTGGTGTATTGGATTCAAATAAATTTGCGAGTGCCTGCCACAAAACTGCGTTATTTGTGAAGGATTTCTCACGAAAAATGAGATAACCTAGTGGTGCCAGTTCCGTGTAGTAATGTGGAGGACAATGTCTTCCGCCCAAGTCACCGTATTGTAGCCCTGTCTACCTGCGACACATGTGGCCTGGCATTGCAAGGAAGGAACAGTAAACCTTTGTGCCTCCTTCCACTTCAGTACCTGCTGCACACGTTCCAACTGAACCTGTACGCAGCAATGGTTTATCACGTTGGAGCAACTCATAGTGCATCACTTGTCGACTAATCCACCAAATACAGAGCTTGGTCTGGCGTGGTGGGGTAGAAATGGTCACGTAGTATGGAGCAGAGTGTCACGTTGTAGCATCTCGCACGCTTGAGAGCAATAAAGAACTCACATATCATCATTACTCGAAATTATGGATACGTTATGGTGGCGTGAAAGCAAAAGGAACGGGATGATTCACGTTGTTTCTTGTTCGATTCCGACAGTATGTGGCGTATACACTTGCTCAACTTGTACGCCTTCTGCATGCGGTTCAGGGGAAGTCTGACTGTTTCATCAGAAATACTTTTTTTTAAAGCTTATCACCCCCAAGCAAGGCTGGAAGCCACTAGCACGCAAGGGGTTACAGAAGATTTGGAGGAAGAGCAGATAGGAGTGGCAAAGGAGAGGATGTGGAGAAAGATAGTGGATCGTTCAAGGCAAGGGGGTTACAGAAGATTTGGAGCGAGAGCAGATAGGAAAGAAAGGGGGGAAAGGATGTGGAGAAGGGAAGTGGATAGATCAAGGCAACTGGAGATGTCGATTGACGTTACACTTAAATAGTTGGAGATTATATTTGTCAAGGAAACAGGAATAAGGAAGGGAGTTCCAAAGGCGATATGTGCGAGACATGAAGCTATTGGAGTAGAAGAGACGTCTACATCTAACAGTTTCAACGGTGAAGGGGTGGAAACGTGATGCCAGCCTCTGGAAGCGTTTAGTAAACGCACCACAGGTTTGGCTGTTGTCCTCCGTTATAGTCACAATCAATGCCTCCTCATACAGGATAGATGACCAGCTACTCCGAAGTTCATCACAAAGGGAAGTTCCTCACCGAAGTTAAGCAACGTTGAGTCTGGGAATACCGGGTGCTGTAAGCTTGGATGTGTGCGTGGTATAAAAGATAACAGTTCGAAATCGGGGAGAAGAGTTCCAGTTCCAGTCGGTTTCGTTCTATTCACTTACGATTAAATTTCACTGGGAAAGGTATGAATCCACCTCTTCTTCCCCCAGCTATAGGTTAATTAGTGACACGTTTATCAAAAACTATTTTAAAATATATCCGAAAAGTTCTTACGATCTAAAAATATTTTCTGGCTTCAAATTACATGCCAAAGATTGATTAGCTGTAAATAAACAAAATCATTCTTAGATTTAAAACTTTGAAATCTTTAGAAGAACTTAATTTTTTTGCATATTTGTTTATTGAATCTTAGCCGTGACATGCTGTAAACTGCTACTAAAAACAATATTTAATGAAAGGAATAGCGTGTCTATTTTAATAGAATATTGTTAATCATTGAATGTTTTTATGAAGATTATTCATCCAGGAGTTAATAGTATTTAACATAGTAAAACTGGTTTCTGACAGTGGCAGTCAGGTAAATGTCTACCCTTTTCAACAGAAGGTATTAAATCAGCATGTATATCCGTATATATTAGGTATAAAATCACTCCCACGCGAAAAGTGCACAAGGGAAAATACAGTGAAATCTTGCAGATAAGAAATGTCACATTGACAGTGAAATAAAGCGAATAAGAAAAATGTCGCTCTTATGCCCAACGATCTCTCAGATGAGGACAATGAAGCCCTTTTTCACGGTGATAATTATTTACAATAGAATAAGATTGTACCACTCTATTGCTGTGGTTTATGAGGCAACTAAAGATAGCGAGAATTATGCCACTTCCATTGCCGTAGTGATTTCTCTGTAATCGATTGAACGTATAGTGGCAGTATCCCGCCCGATAAAGTTTGATAATTTATACTTAACATTGCCTGGATTTAGCTGGAAAATCTCTTATGAAAGAAGAAATTAGTTGCAGAAAACGTACCATATATACTCGAGTATAATGCGATATTTTATGAACAGTTTTGTTGCGCAAAGAAGGGTTTAGCACGATACACAGGTAATACTTTTGAAGAGCTTTAAAATCAGGCATTTTCGATGACTGGTTGCACTATACACAGGTAATTTTTTCTGGGGGAGATAAAATGCAGGCAAAAATATTCAGTTTCAAAATATAAATGAAGTCGGCGTATACATGAGCATATACGGTAACTACTATTCATCTTTAATAAGGAGCAAGCACAATAGAAATGAATTTATTAAACAAGGAATGCGCAGAAGCAAATATAAAAAGTAAAATTTCGTTTTACAATGAGACGATAGCGAAGGATTTTTTAAAAATCAGTTTAATTTAGGATTTCTACTTCCTTTTACCTTTTTTCAGCGTCGACCCTTTGCTGATCTGTGCAACATTTATTAGAATAATGCGGATTCCGGATATACTAAATGTTGTGGATTCCGGGTATGGAATCCTGTACAAATAAATAAACAACGCCAGTAATTGAAATAGGAAAATAAGTGTATTGAACGTAAGAATACAAACTTGAAATGAAGATTAGTGGTCCTAGAATGCGGGTTAGTAGAAAGTATATGTACAAGTCTCTGTAAGTGAAGCTGCAATTATCTCTCTCTCTATCTCTCTCTCTCTCTCTCTCTCTCTCTCTGGACTCTCGTATAACTCTCAGTGAACACCCTGTGTCTGTCTCCTTGTCCCTCACCCTGTCTCAACGTATCTCAACCTTGTATCAACATATCTCCATCTTGTCTCCAACTCTGTCAGTATAAGTATACTTTAGACGAGTCCGTCTTGTGTAAAAGTGGAGAGACCCACAACACTAAATAATATCGCTATAAACCCGCAAACAAAAAAGAAAGCCGCGCGGAAAACAAAATGAAGTCAAAGCGCGTATTTCAAAAAGGGAGACGTTAATTAATATTGTTTAGTGCTTAATAGGTAAAGTAAAAATACCATAATTAACGTCGTTTGACGGTGACCCTATTTTAAAAGAAAGGGGAAGTTTAATTGTATTTACTTAAAAATATAAAATAATTTGTATATAGTTGATAATAGTAACAGTTGACGCTCTCTAAACAAGGAGGTCGATTAAGGAAACTTAATGTATGTATATGTAGCCGTTAAACGCCAGAGTTGATTAATGATGTATCAACTTCACATAAGATTTTATTAAAAAAGTATCCGAGAAGTTACGCTCCTTTCATCCCATCTGTCAGCTACACTTATCGGGAAATATTTCTCCGTGTTTATATTACGCCTACTTGTTGCTACAGCAATTTAGAGTCATTTTGACGCCAACTTTCTAACCTATCCCTGAAGCAACTTCTTCAAAGTTTTCTCGCGTAGATAACGAAGCGCATAGTTTATGCCATCAGGGCCAAAATAATTTATTTACTTGACAAGGGCTCGGTCGTTAGCGTGCTAGAAATAGGAAAGTACGTGTCTTTTTATTTTAATCATTTCACTCCAAGCAAAGCGAAGGGGCCACTTCGACGCAAGGACTTACTGAGAATGGGGATGTCGCTGTTGGACGAACCCCACAAATATTAAGCTTGAAGAAGTCACACAGGGCAAGGCAAGGATAACAAGAACAAGGGGTTTAGATAAAATATGCTAAGATTTATTATTGGCACGAAAATAGAATCGAAAAATACGGATGTTTCAAATGCCCAGGGTAGTTGTGCTGGTAGCTATCTGTTGGTTTTGTATGTGTCGACATATGATCATCGGAGCAACTTGTGTTGTGCCGAAGTTTGATAAAAAGTTGACGAGTATTAAGATGGTACTAGCTGGCAATCGTAGCACAGTGCAGACGGTTGTTGGTAAACAGAAGACGAAGACGAAACAACTTGGGTTATATAGAAGGACGATAGGCAGTCAACAAAGATCGATAGACAGTTGGCGTGTTGAGCTGGTACTAGCAGACAGTCTTAGCCGAGGGTAGGCGTTTGAAACCACGGTGTTCCACGAGATTATCTGCTCAAGGAGTGGAACCGGAATCGCCGAGTGGATTGGTAGAAGGCGTAGACGGCTGGAGATAGTTGGTCGCTAGTGATCGTTGCTGGTCGCTGGTTGTGGTTGCTGGTCCGGATAATATTCCGGATCATTATCATCATTTCCCATCCCCGGTCCTCTTTTGGAGTAAATGGTCGCTGCCGGTTTTATGGCGTAGGAGTGTTACAACAGCGCAGCTTTTTGACGCTACTTCCGGTTATAAATGAAAGTCATAAAAATAACTCTAGGTTATGAAATATAATGTAATTGGTCATAGTAAAACTAGGAATAGGAAAGAAACAGTATTGGTTTTGGATAACCAGCGTAAAATGTCTCCAAACAAACCGTTCAAGGTTAAATTGAAAGTTCGTTTGCTGAAACAAAAATAATAGAATAGCATGTCGCTACGATAAGGAGAAAAGGACAATAAAAGAACAGGAGTCAAAGTGACAGAAGATGACGGTCGACGTTGCAATTGAGATTTCGAAGATAGTAGCTGGCAATCAAGCAATAATCTAGAATAGAATTTCACAGCCGAAAAGTGTAAGAGAAGAAATTATTAGAATAGAAATGACAGTTATAATCTAACAATTTTAACAGTAATATTATGATACCTAACTGCCAATCTAGTACTACTATTCATATGGTCCACGTATCAAATAAGACAACGTATCAGAACGATTGCCATAAAAATATTTATAGAAAAAGCTTAGGGAAAGTACGTTATGGAATATCATTGAAGCATAGATGCCAGGTGAGTAGTAACGCTGCAATTTTATCAAGAATCTCTAGATATATAGCAGCAGCACCAGACCAGATCTGTCATTAATATTCAATTTACGGACGAATGATATAGTTAAAAAACAGATTTGGGGGAGATTAATTGTCTTGCGGTACATATGAATACACTTTCCAGGGGCATACTAGTTGACACTATACAATCTTTTTTTTGCAGACCTAGCAATTGTTTTAATATAACCATTCAACTTCCTGTCTGTGGAAGATGTTAGAGAGGGAATTAATCTCCTGGGGAATAGCATCCTCCATTTTGAGGGAAGGCAAAGAAAATGTTCTCTAAAACGTGTTAAAAAAAACAGCTTTCTTTTGGACGCTTCGAAATTGTCTGCTGTAGTTAACAATCAGCTGCCAATTTGACGTTAACCTATCAAACTTATCATTATGACAGAAATGAATAGTTGTGTCATCGGTATAGATACCGTGTCGTGAGCCAAACACATCGCGATGGTCATTGTCAAAAATTAGGAACAAGAATATGCCCGAATATAGAACTATGGGCGATATTCGTAAACTTATAGCAATATCTAAGTGAGTGGCTTTTGAAAACGACCATAATTTCACGATCTGATGAGTAAGATTGTCTCAGATCAAGCATTTTTCAGAAATATTCATACTTGATTTTGCCTGTACACATTGCATAAATTCTTGGATCTAGCTTACTGTGTGATCTAAATGTCAGTTTTTACTTTGTTTTATTTCACACTTGACAAAGTTTATAGTCCCGCAATATGGCTTCATAGTTGAAATCAAAGTTAATGCCATCAAATGTAACTAATTGATTTTGATTGCATTAATTGTTTCCACCTCTCGCCTATGACAATATGTAAACGAATCTTTCAGAAAATATATATCAGAAAAATGCACTTAACGAATGAACAAAAAGAGTAAATGGATTGAAAATATCGGTTTGAGAGGGACCCTGGTTTGGCTTGCTTTGTTTTGTGGCATATCAACCTCAAAGAGAGAAACCCTAAAAAGAAAAGATTTCTAATCAATCTTATATGAATAAATTTATTTCTCTTCTGTGATCGCACATGGGAAAATAATTCGAATGAATCTTTGATTGGAAACGGCAATAAACTTTAAATATAAGAGATAACGTTTCACTGTGTTCTTCTTCCACGCTGAGCAGGATCTCTAAATTGAAACCATGACAACAAACATTTTCTTTTACTGTTGTCTTTCTAAATATTTTTGTGTTGTGCTCTTACAAAAATAGTGATAAGCATTTGACATTTCGAAAAAAAAAAGACTTCAGTGTCTGTTTTGCCATTTCAATCAAGCAATATTTTATATGATATCAAAATTACCCTTGGGATATTTCATTATTAATGAAAAAAAGGATAACGATAACAAGTAAAAAGTACAATCAAGTGCGCATATTATGTTTATTTTAAAGTGTATCAAATCAAATTTGCTTTTATTTTCTGCTGCGCATGTCTTACGTACGATTCTGTGAAGTCTGCTAAAATAACAATTGGTCTGTCATAGCCTTTATTGTTTGTGATATATCAATTCGGATATCACAATGGAAAAAGTCACCGTAGTCAAAAACATAAGCCAAGAAAATACTTGTACGGCAATTTTATAAACGGTGTTTCTTTTTCTATTGAATCAGGTCTAATAATCACAGATACAACATTGCACTCACTGAGATAGTAAAAATGCCTTTATAATATGCGAGCAATATTTAAATACAAAGGTCTCCATATATGAACGCAGTACCTGTCAGAATTTAATTAAAAATTTACAAGTATCGCTTCAATCTAATAGTACTAGATTAAAATGTAAACAGAGAAGGCCGCTCGGCGTGTTGACATTCCGGGAAGTTAAAAATATAGCTGTATGGTTAAGTTTTTATAAGCCTATATTTGGTAATTGTCGCCTAATCAGTAAGTTGATGCCACGGAAAATCAGGTTCTAAAGAACAAGAGTTTTTGAAGTCAAATCTCGCTTGGATATTGTTAAATATTTCTGTTAGGACATGTTTACATAACGGTCATATAATAACATTCTAATATTGGTAACAATAAGAAATAAACATGAATAAAATAGAAAATACTAATAATTATTTAAAGGGTTTTAAGAAGCTCAAAAACAGTTCGATATGGTAAATTGCACTTGATCTAAAAAAATGACCTACAATCTCTTGTTAAATGGAGTAAGCAGTGGCTTATTAATTTTAACGAGTCAAAAACGAATTTTTAAATTGCATCATCATGGCTGCTGCTAACCTACAGGAGAGTGATTAATTGCGCCATATCTAAGTTTTTCAGCTGACATAAAGTGGGAAGATGATATGGAGCCAGCACCTATTAATGCCGGTTCCCTGTATCTTGCTAGATAATTTTCCATCCAGAATCTATCTTACATCTTTACAAATCTACCATTCGTCATTTCTTTGAATATTGCTACCAAATCTGATCTGGTGCCCCAGACTATTGATAAAATACAAGGAGGAATCTGCAATATTATTGGTCCCGATTTGGCACCTAGGCACAGTCAATTTCACATGACTGTAATGTAGCTTCCTCGTGCCTTTTCTTTAAATCCTTTATTGGTAATTGTTCTGAGGAAAATCCTGCTATTACACCTAGACTTTATGGATTGAATCCAATACTAGATTGGCAATAAAGTTTCATCATTTTACAGTTGAAATGGCTAAATGTAACCGTAGGTTATATGCTAGCAGTTTCTTCTACCGTATTTCTCGCTTGTGCAACTTTCTTCCGGTTTTTCTGCTTCCCAGACAACTTAGATTTTCAAAAATTTAAATGTAATGTCAATCGTTATCTTCTTTCTTCTAAATGTTTTTTTTTTCTTTTACCGTCCTCTCGCTTTACTGGTAGTTTCTGTCGCATATTCTTTAACACTCAGAAAGTCCTTGCGTCCTAGTGGCTTTATTGCCTTGCTTAGTGCGAAATGAACATCCAAGGTAGTCTGCTGCGTTATCTTTTCGCACGAATGTCATCGGGGAAGGCATGAATCCATTTCTTCTCAACCCTCCACCAGCTATGATTTAAACAGCACTGCACACTGTGTTTTCAAGATTTGGTGGCAATTAGTCTAAGAAAATGAACATTTTGAATTTCAAACCGTGGAGGACGCCACGAGAAACCACGCCAATATCATTCCCAAGAAAGATGGTCATTCTCAGATAATTAAGTAACAAAACCCGTGGAGAGCAATGATTGTCTACGGCCTGAAGGGACATGGCGTCAGAAATAAAATAAAAAAATCTATCAGACGCCAATCTGCTTCGCGTGTGATTAAAAGTGAATTGGATTTTATGCTTACCAATTCCTCGGCTTTTACATAATTCATGCATCTCTAAGAAAGCCATCGCGCGTCTGTCAGAAATCCAATTATAAAAAGCAATGTTAAATACCAACTAGTCATGACCGGAAGCTTCGGCATGTAAAAAAGCGATTTTCAATTATTTCGGACCCCTGTACGTTTTATGACATTCACTGCATGGTGGTGTGTTTCAAAGTAATCTAATACCGCACCCACATTTTATAGCCTGTGTTTGTATCGTTTCGTTTCCTTTCTGTAGCTTTCGCAGTGAATGCTGCTAAAATATTAATAGCAACATTATTACACAGCTACTAGTCATAATTCTGCAAAGCAGAATGTTTTAATAAAATAGGAGAAAAAGGTTAGAAGTAACAGCTCAATGTATTTCGAAGCCACAAATACTATGACCTAACGAAAAATAATGGTTGCTTGTGTGGAAATGAAATAGTAGATCATATATGTATATATCAAATTAAGTATTAGAAAAACCTTGCTGGGCAGGAACGGAGATAAAGTAGGTACGGTGCAAATAACATAGACATGATTAATTTGAATAAACGTAAGCACTACTCCCTTAGGGCCACTCATCGTGATAAAGTCGAAGAAGAAGGGCCAAACACAACGCGACCAACTCCCGAAGACTCCAACAGCGGGATAGTCAAAGATCTACAAGATCTCAACGGTCAACCGGGCGGCACAGGGAAACAACAGTTGGGCTGGCGTTACCAAGACAGACCATGACAAAACATGCATCCGACGTAACCAGGTTTACCATTATCTCGCCTGTCTCAGTCGCCTTTGAGATGCGAGACAGCCGCTTCGGCTGAAGCTTGTGGGCTTATGCGTCGCGCAGAGTTGTCCACCAAAATCAATTTCACGCGAATGGCCTCGTCAAACTCTCTTTGATTCACTGCCATCATCGCCACTTCCACTAGGGGAGAGAAAAGAAATAGGGAGAGAGGATGACGATCCCGATGCGAGCAGCCGTCGGCAACAACAAAAATCTATAGGTTTCAATCATTTTACGATGCTAGGATTTCTGTCTTCATATTTACTATACTTCAGAGCTATTTGAAAATTTCAGAAGTCTCACCGTTTTCAGTAAGCTTTTCATTTAATTAAATCGTTTTTTGTTATTGATTCATTCCTTCTTAAATTTCAGTTGAAACATTCCGTAGGTTCATCCGTGTTTTCTACGAAGTTTCAAGCGTGGTCCTTTGTCAAATATTCTGATCGCATGATTAGCAGTTCCATTGCAAGCAACTCATGCAGCAATATTTATTTCATATCTTCTTATACACAAGATTGTCTAGAATATTTTTCTTTATCTACAGATGTGTCCATATATTAACTTCAATAATACACTTGACTATTCGACTAACTGATTAAGTGGATGTGTCTCAACGTCGCTTGATGTTCGCTATTATTTGAAGCTAAGCAGAGTATATGATTAATAGCATCTTCGAATGTTATCTTTCAAGTCAAACTTCTCCATTTCAATCTTGGACATAGGCATTTGTTTGAGGCTAAATTTAAGAGGACAAATGATTGCGCCTTCATATTCTGTGGTATATCGTCAAGCTAAGTTATACATATACTAATGTTGTCACATGAAGAACCAAATTTAGTACGGTCGAATATCCTTTTGCCGAAAACAACCTAGATGTCAAAAATAATTTGTTTTCAGTCAGACGCACCTCTTACCGTCGCAACATGTTTGACATCTCTCGGGTTCTTACTCCGGCTTTGTATCTAAGAAAATATTTAGGATTCATAGATTTTTGTTTGCTAGATAATATTGATTAGGTTTTTCTTTGCTAGTCAATATACGTCGTTCTTCGTGAAGAAGTTAGCAACGACGACTCTTGTCAGTACTTAGATGGGTTACCGATTGGAAAGCTTGTATATGTGGTTGGTGTAATAAATAATGGCATGGGATTGTGAATCGTAGAGTCTAGTTCCAATTCCAGGTGTGTTCAATGTATTCCCCTACGCTCAAAATAACATTGGAAAACTTATTAATCCTCTAATTCTCCTCCAAGATATGAGTTAATCAGTAAGAATTATATCACTAAAATAATTATTATTTAAAATATTCGGGCTTTAAATAAATTTCAAGAGGTTGGTAACCATAGAAAACGAATCAATCAATCAATTACTATTGATGAATTTTATCGCGGCCATATTGAAAGTTTCACCAAAGTAAGATCAGTTATTCAACCAATTTAATTAAGCATCGCTATGATAAATAACCACATTGAGAGACGCTTTCTTGACATCTCTGACAAGAACGAAATATGGAACAGAGAGGGAAAATGTTACTAGTTCTAATAGAATGTTTATATATATATTTACCGTTCTTAAGAAAAAAGAACTTAAACCAATTTACGCCGCATAAAGTCAAAAATAATAAATTAATAACCGGTTGTAAATCTCCGATTGTGTTAAATAATGATAACAGATAGATCTTTCCAAGTAGCTTTTAAGGCCATCACCCTTGGAATGATTGCCGAAGAAAGTTTCTCATGAGGCACAAACATTGCGATGTGTTGTAAACAAAAGATAAACAAAGGACAATCAATTTTATGCAGAAAGTAATAAGAACAGAGTCAATTGACTTAGCATTAAAACTTTTTTGTTCCATATCCTATTTCTGAGTAATGTACTCTCGAGTCTTGAGTAAAAAGTGGGTGAGAATAGCCTTGGTTTGGAAGAATCTGAGGATAGGGAAATGATCAGTCTGTAATATAGTTTATTTTACTGAAGCAATCTGATGCAAATATTAATGAGAATTAAAACAAATCTTTTTCCTATCAGAATGTTTTACCGTTAATGTATATGAATCTTGCAAAACTTTTCTAAGGTCATTAATTTGTTCTTCTTGACTTCACGGAATTTCTTGTATACAGCCATGATCTGATTGCGAAGAGGCATGAATAATGGTAACATTTCAAAAGCATTGAACCGCATTTTATCACGGAAGAAGCCATCTTTGTTTATTTCTTTGTTATCGTAATTTCATACAAAGGCAACAGCGTTTTCAGTTATTGTGTGTGACTTCCTGTTCTATTTCATTTAAAATCTCATTTGGAGTTTAACAGCTGTTGTTATTTAATAGAATACTGCTCATAAGATATTCTTTACATGTTATTTTTCCAGCCATGTGTTATTAATTATTTTTAAAACAACGAGAAATGATCACAAAATAATATTTTGATATAATTCGGATGACTTTTCAGAACAGAATGAATTAAAATCTGAACGACTGATTCATTTCCTATAGCTTATCAAAATTTTACATTTTATTTAAATCAAAAAATACATTTTCATATCATAATAATTCTTTTTGTTTTCAGATACAAAAGTCTTCCTAATTAACCCATAGCTGGCGTAAGAGGATGTGGAATTTATACATCTCCAAATGCTATTTGCGCGTAAGTGAATATAACCTACCTAAATGGCTTTAGATTAAAGATTACCCTAGCCCCATGTACAAACTTACAGAAACTGCTTTTATCCCCCCGAGCGGTCACCCATTTAGATACTGACCATGCTCTAAGTTGCTTAACTTCAGTGATTATACGGGAACCCATGTCTCAACATGATATGGCCGTAAGCCCTAAATATGAACGAGATTTTAAATAAGTATAAAGCCAGTTGCAGATTTCTAAATTATTCTTTTTTTAGAGATGAAATGTTTCTAGAAGGTTTCCATGAAAAGATATAAACGTTGAGGGAGTTGGAATAAGAGCGGGGTGATTTTTTCTTCAAAAACTAATATCTGGTAGGCTAAAAAAGAATCTTTGTTTCCTACACCACTTTTCAGAAGAACCTTTGTGGTTTCAATAGTTCTCGGGTTAATAAAATTTTGTGCAAAATTTAGTGCTCATGTTGCATATATGGCAGATTAATTTTTATATTTTTAGGCTTAGGTCTATAAAATAGAATAGGAAGATATTTCAATGGAATTAAACTACAAGAAATGGTAGTATTATTAAAATAAAATAACTTATTTTCTAACTCTTTCTTTAATTTCAGTGGGTCAAAACAAAAATTCGTGGAGATTTTCAAGTGAATTTCAGAGACAGTATTTAACTTTCTGCTAATCGTTCTGATGAAATTCTTTCTGTGGTATCCAGACTCTACGAATTAGAGCGTAGTACTAGATTGGCGGCAAGGTCTCATCATTTTACATTTGAAATAGCTAGATGCAGCCGTAAGTTTTATACTAACAGTATTTTTTTTCTATCAAACTTCTCGCTTCTGGATCTTTCTTCAGGCTTCTTGATTCCCAGTCAACTATGATTTTCTAAAATGTAAATGTCAATCTTTCTCTTCTGTCTTCTTCATTTTTGTTCTTTTATGGTTCTATCTCTTTCATAACGTTTTTTTTTTCTTTTTCTGCTACTTTTAGTAATCCCTTGCGTCTTAGTGTCTTTATTGTCTTGCTTGAGATGGAACGACTAATAAAATAGCAGAAGGAAATACGATCGACGAATCGTTTTTCGATAAACCGTAAAATACACTGATGAAGTTTTTCACATTTAGCTGATCTCAAATGATATATAATATTTTGTTAACTGGGGCAAGGAATGGCTTGTTAATTTTAACGCCTGCAAAATTAAACTGTCCCATTTACTCATCTAAGAGAACCTTTTATACCTTCTATCATCATGACCGATGCTAACACCCAAGAGAGTGACTCATTGTAACTTCTCGGGCAAACATTTTCCGCTGACATGGAGTGGGAAGATTATTTTCAATCAGTTGATAAGTCAACTGCTAGAAATGATGTTTCACTGTGTCGTACTAGACCAAGTTTTCCCGGCATAATCTATCATATATAAGATCTACCATTCGTCCATGCTTTGAATATAGCAACAACATCTGGGCAGGCGCTTCTGCTACGTATTTAGAGATTGTTTTTAAAATACAATGAATAATCTGCAATCTTAGTGGTCCTAACTTGGCACCTGGCCTTCATTCGCTTTCCCGCCGCCGTAACGTAATTTCTATGTGCCTAGACTTTATGAATTTAAGCGCAGTACTAGATTGGCTGAACAGTCTCAGCATTTTAAAGTTGAATTGGCAAGATATAACTGTATATTTTATGCTAACAATTTCTTCCATCACACTTTTCGCTTGTGGAACTCTCTCTAAGAGTTTTGCTTTCCAGTCAACTTTTATATTCAAAAATGTAAATACAATGCCAACTGTTATTTTCCGTCTTGGAAATTCCTGCTTTTGTTTTTTTGCTTTTTTTTTCTTTCGTATCAAAAATGTATTTTTCTCATATTCTCTCACACTTAGTAAGACCTTGCATCTTGGTAGCATTTTGCTTTACTTGCGGTAAAATTATTAAAAACAATTCCAGTAAGGCGCACAAACATCGTAGTGATACCCATGCACTAATCATATGAGATGGAGAATTTCTGCTGTCGCCCATGTCGTATGACCATGATAATGTTCAACCAGATTCGTTTTAGGTATCATCTACTGTAGCAGCCCTGCCAGAATGTTCTCTGTCTAGTAGGTGAAAATTTGCGCTTCTCAACTTTGCGAACCACTTAAAAGCATTACTCTTTGTTATAGTAACGTAGCCATAAACGGGCGCCGACTTTCTGATGTTTGTAAAGTGTATTGTTTTCTTTTCCGGAATTAAAAGAACAGAAAAAAAAGCGAAAATGCATTTGATTTTCTCCCTTTTCACTAAACTATTTATACTTCAAAATCTAACAAAAGAAACAGACAGTAAAATGCGTTGAAATATCACCTTTCAGGATATATATAGAGGTGTCATAAATTCCAGAAAAAACTGTCATAAATTCCTGAAAACTGCTACGAATATTTGTTCAAAACCATTGCGTTTTTTTTATTTTCTTTCTAGTTCCCCTTTTTTAAGCTACCCAAAACCCACTGATTTCAGTAGCGGAATTACTTAAGATTTAGTCAAATGTTTTTACTGTTACTAATAAACGAGTTACATCATCAAATACGGCTTAATAAGGACACAGAATTTGAGGATTTGGTTAAGTGTGGGTTGGTACTTGTTTTAAAGTTTACACCGACTGTATTTGACTGAGTGCATTTATCTGTACTTTTTTGCTCTCATTCGCTGGATTGGTGGCATTTATAAATCTCTCTTTTCCTTCTCTCGTTCTCTGTGCTCAGCTTCGTTCTATGGGAGAGGTTATGACATTGAGTAAACACTAACATTTATATATGCAAAAATATACTTGTAAATTGAGTAACAGCAAGGCGTGAAAACAACACAGCGAGTATAATTTATTACCAGGTTATTATGTAGGCAGTAATACCGTGTGTATAAAATATGGATCGGAATCCAAGAGAAGGATAAGACAAAGAATAAGCAAAATGTATCCAGTACGTTTATTTTATTTTATTCTATAAACGTATATAATGAATGTCCAGGTAATTTAGTTGGAAAAATACAAGAAGTGTTTGTGATTTACTTACCTCGAATGTTTTTGAGTGCCAAACGACAAATGTTACTATTATGGCCTGAAAAAAGAAAATGGGAATGTCTTGTCCAATAGTGAGAATGACACGAGTTTTTTTGTATATAGAAGAAAAGTGGGTTCGATTCTCATTGGTGTGGAATTAGTAAATTACTGATAATTATAGTGTAGTTAACTTGATTTACCAGTCAGATATAAAACTAACTATATTAAAGTAAAGCTGTTTATTAAATCAGTTTTGATATTTTCATAATGGCTGGACTGACTTTTGTTTAATAATAAGTGTTTAAAACATGAAATATAATTTGTTTCAGAATAATTCTCTTGTATTTCAGTGTCTGGTTAATCACAGAAACCAGGCTTGCCTTGAGAACAGTCCATTATAATATAGTGTTCAAGCAAAGCAACAGAGATAACTTCATTATTAATAGTTAAATTAACTAAAGTTATTAAATAACGTATGATAAGTAAATGTTTGAGCATTTTTGTCATTAATTCAAAATTACTGTATTAACTAATTAATGTTCACCATAAAATCAGCTATTAATTTTGAAACTTAAAATAAAATTTGGTATTCTTTAACCCCATAATACTAACCATGGGTATATAGTACACAGCGCACATTTTCCTATTTTTAATTACAATTTTCAGTACCCGATTTTCTTAGCTAAATAATATGTTTTTCAGTTCCTATTAATGTTAACTCAAAGTACAATGTTTGAAGTGTGTGCATGCAAAATATTTCAAATAAAGATGTATATTTAATTTTGTTTTGATATTTTCAAAATCGGGTATGATATACCCATGGTTAGTAGTGGTGTAACTTTAATTGATGGTTAGTGTTCTAGGGTTAAAAGATCCTTTTTTTAATTCTGGTAGTAAGTATCAGTTTCGTCAGTAACAAAGAATATATTGCCGAATAGCTATGTGATATTAGTTTTCCAATTTAACAGTTAAAATAAGTAACTTCTTCAATGATGAAGAGGAGACTTGAGCGAACAGTGATGAGTTTCTACAGAAAACATCTGAGAATACCACAGTGTAAGGATAATTACACATTTTTAACCAGATACCCCCTTTTGTTTCTCATCCTCCCCCAGCGACTTCCATTTAAAATATCTTTGAACTGTAAAAACTAGCACTGATGTTGTCGATTAAAATGTTAAGTATAATGTATCAAAAGTTAAGAAATTTAGATCAGGATCAAAATTTTACCCCCAGCGTCATCAGGTTCAGACCCCACCCCAAGAATAGAACAATTAAAAAAACAGCAAGTAATGGTCCATGTAGCATTAAATAAGTCTCATCAAAATAAGTTCAAATCTACTTCGATAGATATAAATAAGGTTTTTGATTCTATTGATCGTCGAGCTTAGTGCCTTTCTTTCATCTTCACTGAGGAATGCAACATACATGTACACTAACTAAAAGTTAGTTAAATGTCATTCGCACACAAATGCCCATTAGGCGCCTTGACAGGCATCGGCCACCTAGAACTTCACAGCACCCTTAAGGAGTTCGCTTGGACCACGTCTGATGGGCGTATTAAGGATGATGGAAATAAAATCGCACAAAATTAAAATAGTTACAAATTCAGGCAGATATAATGAGAAAAGAGGACATTTTACAATGATGTTCACTCTGTACAAGGCACACGAGCCATCGGAAGTAGAGAATTACGAATTAAGAGGTAGAGTTTATGGGGATATGTGGGGAAGATAACGGTTAAAGCTAGATGGCTTGAACAGGTTAAGATTGTAATGATCAGGAAGCGTCCTCTTTGGGTAGAAACTGCATGAGTAGTACTTATATCTCAACAGTACAGTTGTTCGTTATAATGAGCGGAGTATAGAGGGTCTTAGCTTTGAGTGTTAGAACTAAGAACTAAAGAATGAACACGTTCTATGTAAATAGCGATAGAGCAGCGAGAGGCTTACGTATTTTGGGGAAAAACGATTGTAGGGGAGAAAATAATTCACCGCCCACACGCACACGGATGAGCTTTGGGTGTCTTTCAAGACTGGGCGGTAATGACTGGGCAGTTCCTGCCCACCTATGGCGGGATCTTGTAAATGTAGATGATGAGTTGGTTGGTTGATTTTGCTTAGGGGCATATAAACCTTTATGGGTTATTTAATGCCGAGATCTAAATATTTGCTACGGAATTTTATACTTTCAGGGTAGTTTGCAGATCATAAAATGTATAGCTGGTAAATTCCCTAGAAAAATGTATTGTTGGTAATATTTTCTATAAAAATGTATTGCTTGTATTTTTATACTTTTAGTGTTGTTTTGTTAGTCATTTTGCTATAAAAATGGGGGTACTATTTCTTCAAAAACTATCATAATACAAGGAATTTGAAGTGGAAATCTAAATAAATCTAGCACATGAGAACATCAATAATTTCAGTTGTAGCTGGAGCCCTCAGATTGATCGGAAAATGTTTCGATAGTTATTCCTATTAGGCAATGTCTAGAAAAATATAAAAAATTGTACTCGCAAGTACAGCTCACTCATTACGTTGAGCTTTATCGCTGTAAAATGAGTGCGATCTTTGTTTATATCTTTCTTTTACAAAACTAATCAGTGGAAAATATCATGAAGCCATTTCTGACTTTAGATCTCTGGTTGGGACCCAGAAGGAAATGTATATAAAACAAAAATCAAAGGAAATAAAAATAATATAAATATTAGAACATTATTCATATTTTTCTCTCGTTGTCAATATTATTTAGTTAAGTTAAGAGTTGAAAATTCTAGATGACTTAGGGTAATTACAAAAAAGAAATTCTTATCATATAGATTTCTTCCTGAAAATGATTATACAAAGATTTCAGAAAAGTAAAAGAACTTCCAAGACAATTTAGTTTCTCTGTTCGCAGAACGAGTAATTAGATAGTTGGAGAAAAATTCTCTCGGTGCCAACCGTTTGTATTATGAATAGAAAATGAATTGCGCAAACATGCACAAATACAAAGTGAACTGGGAAAAGAATGAATATTCTAGCTGAATTTTAGAACCTAGAATAGGCTGAGTAGCTTTGTCAAACATCGCAAATTGACACAATAACAAAACATTATTTTACAATGACCGTGAAGTGTTTCATCGGATCGAAGCATTCGTCAAGATGACCTGCATGGTGCTAGAAACATTCAAAAATATCTAAACTGTCAGCTGAATAGATCCGCTTTCTCAGATCAATGGTTAAAATGGCTTCGAGCAAAAAAATCACGTGACAGCGAGTTCCATTCTAATTCGAAGCTTGTGTGCTGGCGCAAAGGAATCAGAGACAAAGAACTGTACCATATGTTAAAAGCCACATCACTTGAGGAATTTTAACAACAACTAAAATGTATAGCACATCTAATTCGAAGAGAAAATAATGAGATAATTACCCAATTGACGTTCCACACTACTTCAAACATATGGTTAGGAAGGAAACCGCTATCAATACTGGAAAGAACAATGATATCTCTTGGACGTGAAAAACCTAAATAAAAATAGTTTTAAAATAAAGATTTTATTAATTTGCACCAAAAATAGCACTGGATACAAGAAACATTTATTTATACAATTATGAATATAGCGATACTAAAAGATCTATTATCAGTTGGCACAATCTTCACAATATAAGATAAGCAGTGGAGCGCATCCAATTGCCTGTGAACACAGAAAAGGCGCAGGTTCCCGTAAACAAGCTAGTCAAGTCGGAATAAATGGCTAAGCATCACCTGTAAGAAAATACGAAATATGGTCGTTAGAAAGAGGATCAGCCTAAAATGAATTACGAATGAAATGTCAAAATCAAACAAAGGAGACATTTAACTGTCTTGGAATTGTTTTAACAGAGTTAGAAAACGAGACATCGAAATCCGAAGGGCACTGGAATAGCGAGAATTCCTTACAAAAGATAAACAGAAAAAATTCGTTAGAAGATAAAGATGCTATGTAATATAACCCCACCATTACAGTAGTAAATATTAGATAGAGTTCAACCAGAGGAGGACCGGACATAGTACAGCAGATATATAGCGCTATAGAAGGATGCTGAGAATACCATGGGCAGAGTACGTTAACAACGATAGCATTTTCGAGAAAACGGGAAAGAAAAGGAGACACAGTTTTAATAAGAAAGAGACATTTAAACTTTCTGAGTCATGTCATGAGGAAGGAAGGACTCTTGGAAAACTGACACAGAACACTCTAAAAGCAAGAGGGATAGAGAAATGCACCGAATAAAACAAAGAAATTAAGAGTGGTAGATAGAAACGGCGGCAAACGTACCTTTCAGTCATCTGTAAATGAATAGCGTTCTGGGTGTGACTATAAACTACATCCAGCAACAAGACTAGATCGCTAGGTTTTCAGGAGCATGGAACAACCTCTTAATTGTTGTCGTTTCCAGATCCACCCTTAATCGATATGGAAGCACCTTTTAGGGTCTCAACTATGGGCAGATATTTAACCCCCAAACCTGGGACAAAACGATGTGAAAGTATAAAAAAATATATCTTTATATTAAAATATGAGTAATACATTTTCGTATCAAATAATAATTATCAGCAATACAAATAAAAAAGTACCACAATTTTTGTAAGAGATATTACTAATGCTCTCAAGAAAATTAAATTCCGGCATTAAATAACCGACAAGCAGTTGATATGACGCCAAACCAACAAAAATCAGGAACAAAGAAGAATGCTATGACGACAAAAAAATAGATTGGAAGTTGTGGAAAACCATAATCGTTCACGTACCGAAAGGACACGGCATATAACAGAAAAGGACGCTACTTTTAAAATAATTATAATCGTCTGGGTCATGAAGGGTCACGGTATATAGGCGATAAAAGATTCTACTTTTAAAATGATGCTAATCGTCCACGTCCAGAAAGGACAGGGTATATAAGAGAAAAAATATTCTACTTTGAAAATTATGATAATCGTCCACGTCCAGAAGGGACAAGACATATGACAGAAAAAAATATTTTAAAATAATGATAAATCGTCCACGTTCCGAAAGGACACGGCATATAAGATAGAAAAAAATCTACTTTTAAAATAATCATAATCGTCTACGTCCAGGAGGGACACGGTATAGAGGCGAAAAAAGATTCTGCTTTTAAAATTATCCTAATCGTCCACGTTCAGAAAGGACAGGGCATATCAAAGAAAAAAAGATTCTACTTTTAAAATAAGGATAATCGTCCACGTCCAGAAGGGACAAGACATATGACATAAATAAATTCTATTTTAAAATAATGATAAATCGTCCACGTCCCGAAAGGACACGGCATATAAGATAGAGAAATCTACATTTAAAATAATCATAATCGTCTACGTCCAGCAAGGTCATGGTATATAGGCGAAAAAAGATTATGTTTTTAAAATGATGCTAATCGTCCACGTCCAGAAAGGACAGGGCATATCAAAGAAAAAAAGATTCTACTTTTAAAATAAGGATAATCGTCCACGTCAAGAAGGGACAAGGCGTATGACATAAATAAATTCTATTTTAAAATAATGATAAATCGTCCACGTCCCGAAAGGACACGGCATATAACATAGAGAAATCTACTTTTAAAATAATCATATCGTCTACGTCCAGAAGGGACACGGTATATAGCCGAAAAAAGATTCTACTTTTAAAATGATCCTAATCGTCCACGTCCAGAAAGGACACGGTATATAAGAGATAAAAAATTCTACTTTTAAAATAAGGATAATCGTCCACGTCCAAAAGGGACACAGTATATAAAAGAAAATGATTCTACTTTTAAAATAATAATTTAGATTTCGAGATTTTACCTATATTTTTTTATATATACTTTGAAACAAATGTGAACAACGGGTCTTGTTGAGTCACAATGAAAATGTAATTATTATCCTTGTCATTAAATCCTAAAACCATCAAAACATATTTGTCGTTATTATTATTGCAGATAGAATTGCTATGATTGTGACAATCCAAGTGTTGGTGACAAATTAAATAACGTTTACTTTCATATTTATTGAAAATAATGACACAGATGTTGGGGTTTCGCTGTGCAGAGATGAGATTATTAATAATCAGCGTAAGAGAAGCGATGGCACATGTTAATGATAATGCAATTTATATTGACATAATCAATAAAGAACGGAAGAGCATTAACATCATACGGTGTCAGTGCGAGGATCAATACGCACCAAGGCAGGGGGAAATGCAAATAAATACAAAAGACAAATGCAATAATAGCATCATCGGGACTTGTAATGAGAGCGAGAATAATGAGAGGAAGCAAAACCACTTGAAAAGGTCGACAATTGTCCTGAATTCTGCTATGCAGTTATTGTATCGGAAAATATTTGGATGCGAATATATCCAGGGGAGATTAGACACATACAATGAAATACACATACGCATTTATTTGTAATGAACTCTCGAAAATTAGAGACGGCTATGTACCGACGTATCACGGGGGCCTAAAATATATTGGAGAAATTTTATATATATATATATATATGTATATATATATATATATATATATATATATATATAATTTCTCCAACATATTTTATGTATATATATATATATATATATATATATATATATATATAATTTCTCCAGCATATATTAGGCCTTCGTGATACATCGGTATAAAAATACATCTGTATATTAAAATAACAGTAATACATTTATATATATATATATATATATATATATATATATATATATATATATATATATATATATATATATATATATATATATATATATATATATACATATATATATATATACACACACATACAGGGTGTCCATAAAGTTCGTGTGCACTTTAAAAAAAATTATGACTTTCTTTGTTTTTGCGATAGAATTAATTTGCAAAAAGGCTTAGAAAGTAGTAAATCTATATTTTGTGAGGTTTTACTGAAATTTTATTTAAGTTTCCACATGTCCTCCATCGTTAGCAATACAAAGGATAATGCGATTTTGCAGTTCACGGAAAACATTTGCCAACTGATTCACAGTAATGCCTAAAGTCACATTATTTTAGTTAAACGGTGTCAATACATAAAGTAGAGCCGGAAATATGTAATATTTTTGTTTCAACGTCAAAAAAGGGCAAAAACTTTTTCAGACGTCTCTTCAGGTTGGGATTTACAGTGTTACTCTTTCAGCATTATTCTCCACCTGATGAGACGTCTAAAAAAGGTTTTCCCCTTTTTTGACGTTGAAACAAAAATGTACAATTTTGTAGTGGATATGTGCATGTCCTAATGTAACATTACATAATATATATACATATACATATATATATATATATATATATATATATATATATATATATATATATATATATATATATATATATAGGGTCTGGAGGGAGACGATATCAGCGTGCGGCACCTTTGGAAAGTATCTCAAAATCATACGCAAGACTTTTGAGTGAAATTGGGTAGACGGAATACTTGGGGCCGGATTTGAACCTGCATTTCGGTAGATGTGAATAAATAAATAAATTATTATAATCTTTAATAAATAAATAAAATCAGAATATCTACTCAAATATCAGTATCCATTAAAATGACATTTAACCAAATATATATATATATATTTATATATATATATATATATTTATATATGTATATATATATATATATATATATATATATATATATATATATATATATATATATACTTTAAAAATCAGAAGATCAATTGAATTCACTATATATTTCGTGCTAATTTGGAAGATTGTTTTGAAGACAAAATTTGCTGGTTTTTTCCGTCGTTTGCTGATAAAGGCATTTAAAGCAAGCAGACGCTGCGATAGAGCTCTCAATATTGAAGACAGTGATACAGCGCTAATATAATTAATGAAAAATATTTTCATTTAAATCATTTTTACTTCAAAGTTTCAGGGTTACATAGGTGCAATCTATCTTCGGCATGAATTCAAACTGTTAAAATTGCTCAATTTCTTTGTAATGTTATTTTGGTTTGAGTGCGTTACTTTCCTTTTTTACTCGATCGGTGTTGCTTAGTTGCTGATTTTCACTTTTTCCCCCTTTCTTTTTCTTTTATTTTTTATTCTTTCATTCATTCCTCACCTAACCAAACATAATAAAAATAATAAAAAAACAAAAGACAATAAGAACATAAATCAACAACACTACAACAAATCCAATTCTCGAAACCAAACACAATAAAAATAATAAAAAACCAAAAGACAACAAGAACATAAATCTACAACAATTCCAATTGTTGAAACCAAACACAATAAAAATAATAAAAAAAACAAAAGACAATAAGAACATAAATCAACAACATTACAACAAATCCAATTGTCGAAATAAAAACAAGTGCCCACTTAACAACAAATGTATAACAACATAATATCTAAAGCCACCGCAAGAAACAAGACAATCGCTGAAGAAAGATAGGAGCTACAGGAGGCACCTTTAAAGAAAGATTTAATAATTACCAAACTCCACTTAAAACAGAAAAATATAGAAACAACACAACATTATCGATATATATATATATGGAGCCAAAAACAAAGTAACATCACTACCAAGATTAAACGGGAAAATAAAATAAATGCAGTCCCACACAGTAGCAACAGCATAAAAGCTAGCAATCATTACATTTAAAAATTAAAGCAACTTATGGAACAAGAAGAATGAAATAATGGGGAATGCAGACATTTAAACAAACATCTACTTTATCAACTACAACACAAAACACAATCTTTTCACAATCGCAAACCATCGTACCTAATATCTAATAGATACCAATCTCAAACACAATCCACCCCAAAAAGATTAACCACAATATCGACAAATAATAGCCTACAAAATTTACCACAACTTCACTCTTTACAAAACGCAAAAATACACACCCACTAAATACAAAAACGTGCGTGTAAAAAAAAACTAATAATAAAAAAACGAGAACGCATATAGGGGCGTAAATATGCACCCACATAAATGCAAATATGATCACAAACGCATAGACATGCAAACAGAACACACAAACATATACGGGCGAGTGTATATATTTGTGTATACATGCATGCGTGCACATGCACAGACACATCTAAACACACTGCCACACAAAATAGTAATATAAAAAGAAAAGAAAGAATTACAACACAAGACGTAATCCCATCACAAACATAAACCATCATAATCCACACTAATCTCAAACACAATAAACCAAGAAAAGAGTAACCACAATATCAACAAATAATAATAGACAACACAATTTATCAAAACTAAACGCTTTACAAAGCACACACACACACTAAACACACACACACACACACACACACACACACACACACACACACACTAAATACAAAAATGGCAGTAGAAAAATAAATAAACGACAACGCATATAAGGGCGCGAAAGTACACCCACATAAACGCAAGAATAAACACAAAGACACACATAAACGCACACACAAGAATACACAAACATATAGGAGGGAGTACGTATATGTTTGTATACGCAAATACACGCAAGCGTGAACACGCACTGACAAACACATAAACACACACACGCACAAAAATACACACAACCGCACATAAATCCATATACACATACACAAAAATACATACATACACAAAAATTCAGCCATAAACTACACTAAATGATCAAAACAATATGAAATACCCGATATCAACAAGGACATATTCATTAACACAAATACACAAACACAAACATACGATTAGACGCGCATATACAAATACACAAACATACAAATGCTGGAGGGTGTACGTGCATATCTGTATGTATGTATACACCCATGCGTGCGTAGGAATAGGCACACAAATAAACACAGCAGTGGAAACACACGTACACACACTTGAATCCAGCCATAACACAATAGCAATAAACAAGAGGTCAATAAGAAAAATGATGAGGAAACAATGAAAAAATAAAAGGAAAAGAAAGAGAAAGGAAGTAAAAATCAACAAGCAATGAACACCGATCGAGCGAAAAGGCGAGTAACACAGCCACACCACAATTAACAGTTTGACTCGGTTCCGAAGAGTCGTTGTATCTATGTAACCAGGAAATTTTGCAGTAAACATGAGTTAAGTGAAGAAACTTTCTTCCTGGAATAATATATATATATATATATATATATATATATATATATATATATATATATATTATAAATTAATATTATAAATTAATTGATTTAAAATATGGGTTTTTCGCTACACAGTGATAAAGCTTTCGAATTTAATTTTGTTATTAAACATAAGACATTAGTTCCATTTCCTCGTCAAGCGAATTTTGGAGTAACTTATTTTTTTAAATTTACGGTTATTAAAGGTACGGCAAAAATTCCTAATAGAGGGTTTCCAAGGATACCGAGAAATCCATTCATCTAGACAAGATGTGTAAAAATAAAAAATATCTATAAGAACACCGGATTTTATATCTTACTGTTCTTTCTTTTTTATATATATATATATATATATATATATATATATATATATATATATATATATATATATATATATATATATATATACACACATGTGTGTGTGTCAATATATATATATATATATATATATATATATATATATATATATATATACACAGATGTGTGTGTGTCATGAAATATTTTAAAATTATTTAAAAACCAAGATTATACTAATTAGATATCGCCTGGGAGTAAATTTATATATTCCATCCCAAGACAATCTTAATACATAATTATACTGCCTGCGTAGGCGAGAAAGAAAGGAGTAAACTGGGGAAGAAATTGTCATATTTTATGTAAATATCCCCACCCTGGATCATAGTTTGCGAGTAGAAATTTCCTTGCATGCTTGGATGCTGTAATGATCTCTGAATTTTGGTTAAGTAGATTATGCTGTCCAATATATAGCATAATCGACAATTCCTCCTCTTGCCATAATTTAAACATTTTATTCTCGATGTAAATGACCGATCTTTTATTTTTTTTCCTTTGAGATAATTAGCAAGTTGTGTGTTGCTCCTATACCTTGCTTGCAGAAAGTAAGAATTGTCATTATAATATTTTCTCTTTGACCGTTCAATCCGGAAACCAATATACACTTTGTCTTGGCCATTTATAGTGTCTACTTTAGGTCTGTAAACAAGACTCTCTATTAGACAATTACGGTTCAGCGGACAAATTACTGCATTCTGGCAATTGCAATTTTTCGGCTGCTTTAATATTATGATTTCCTCATATTTCTTTTGTATACGCATTTCCTTCCGGACCTTAACCAGAAACCTAAGCTCAGACATGGCTTCATGTTATTTTCTATTGATCATCTATGAATAGAAAAAAACACATATTTTACATAGATAAATATCTATATAATGTGTGAGCTGTATTTCTGAGTACAATCCCTGCAATTATCCTATCCGAATCCTTTCCAATAAATCCGTGGGCTCCAACTGTAACTGAAATTGATGTGATTATATGCCAGATTTTTTAGATTTCCACTTCAAAATCCTTGTGTTTTGATAGATTTTTGAAGATCTTCAAAGATAAGTTTCAGTCTGCAGTGACTGTCCTGTAAAAAATAAGGCACATTTTGATTTTGTGGTTTTGATTAGGATTTCTGGGCGATTAGCTTTGATTAACCTGACTGTATGTATTGCAAAAAAACATAAAATTGTTTGGGTCTTATCTCTGTAACCGGGTGTGGGTGATGTTCATACCAGTTTCTTGCAGTTTCCTTCGCGTTAGAGTTGCCTATTTTCCTGGTGTAGATATTAGCATTCTCTGTCATCAGGATTTTTATATTCAGTGGGTGCTAACACTATGCAACCTGATAAAAATGTTGAACTTTTTCTGGATATTTATCACATTTAGGGTCAGCACGGTTTTTCCGTTAAGAAACATTATCCTATGCAGCAAGAATAAACCCTTCGGTTTCAGCTTTTAACCCTGCACTACGTAACAACAGATGGGTGCGGGGTTTCTGTACATCAGATTGTTTCGTACGGGCAGAAGAAGGTTATCGCTTTCGAATTAGGCAAATTGTATTTGCTTTCAGATTATTATTATTATTATTATTATTAATAATAATGATAATAATAATAATAATAATAATAATAATAATAATAATAATAATAATAATAATAAGCGATAGTTTATGGGTTGAAATAACTAAAAATTTGCTCCGAGAATGTAGTGACATTTGTATCTTGGGAACGGTGCAAACTACTTACATTAAATAGACAAATCGTATCAACATATGCGAGAGACTGTAAATGAATCAAATGCTATTTTGTGATTCCGACAAACTGGTTGACCAGACAATCCAAGTAATTAAAATGTTCCTGATAATCGATAATAATGATAATAATAATAATAGAATATATTTTCACATAGTGAACGTGGCTGTGGCATCGAATCTTAGAATGTATCAAAGGAATAAACAGAATATGTTATAAAGTAACAGCACATTGCTCGTGAGTTTGAATGCTGAACGTAAAATATGAAGATTAATATATAGAATTTTATACGCATCTGGAGCATAGAATTGAAAACGGGAGATTTGAAATTGGGAAAAAATAACTAAGGCTGTGTATGCGATAACGTTGCTAGTATCTGCGAGAACAATAAAAAGGGTTACGTAGATTTTTGAAAACAGGTAGGTACTAAATATTCAGTAATGATAAGTAGACAGAAGACTTTAACCAGCAAATTCTTAAGAAAAATTCTACAGTAAAAATAGCCGTGAAATCCTCCAGATTTTCTTATTTGAATTTTCTAATAAATCTTACTCCTTAATTTAATGTTTGTATAAGCTTCTCATGAGTTTCATATAAAAGTCGCCGTATATATTTATGGTTAATTATTTGAGCAACATAACAAAATACTGCGATACCAATCATCAATATGACTGTATGTCATTATTTAAAAGAGTAAAAGGATACTTTATCTATGTTTCCTTGATTCATACTCGCAAACTATAAGCCAGGGTGGGGGTATATTTACATAAAATATGACAATTTCGTCCCCGTTTTACTTCCTTCTTTCGGCTTACGGCCATAACCTGTTGAAACACTGGTTCTCGTACGATCACGGATGTTAAGCAACGTTGAGCCTGATCAGTACCTTGATGGGTGACCGCTTTAGAATACCGAATGTTATATACTTGGATGTGAGGCTGGTGTAATAGATAACGTCTCAGGAGGCGAAATCGGAGAGCTGAGTTCGAATTCCAGTCGGGTTCGTTTTATTCACTTATTGGCAGGTCGTAACGAGCGTACGCAATTAACGTATAATAATAATAATAATAATAATAATAATAATAATAATAATAATAATAAGAAGAAGAAGAAGAAGAAGAAGAAGAAGAAGAAGAAGAATTTGAGATTGGTGATTATTATGCGGCCTGCGTGCCTGATGTAATTCTAAGCCGGATACGTATGACATTAAGACAACAAAACTGTGTGAAAGGTCACACATGATAACATCAATCATAACGAAGATATTGAAGCCACTGTCGACACATATTTTTACACGACAAAATAAATTATTAGCTGATATTAACATTTCAGTTAAAAGCCAAATCCATATAGAGTTAACGTCATATTCTTCCTATTGACATTAAGAATTGTATATTGAAATTTCTTTGTTAGACAATCTGTAAGATATAATTGTAGCTGAGTGATGCAATAAATAGTTGAGACATTTCTAATAACATCAGTAATAATAATAGCAACAACAATATATTTTATCAGATTCAAGACTCGATAGACATTCAAAGTAGATGGTTACTTTGTAGTGATCGAACCCACTCAAGCGTTTGTTCCTCGGCGTAGCGATTCTTATGAAGAGTCTGTCCAAATGGGACCTCATCTCTCAAAGGAATAGGAAAGGAATGAGGGTATACAAAACATCGTGTACGTAAAATAGTGGGCCCTAACTGTGAAAGTCTGAACTGTTGGAACTTAAGAATGTATCTCCTCAGAACAGTTTCCCTGGAAATAGCGACAGTGGAGCGATAAATCTGAGTCGTTTCGTGTATCAGAAAAGGGTTTTAAGATAATAAACAAGTCATCTATAATCAGGGCGCGTAAACATTTTGGAACTCACTCAGTGTCTGGAAAGTTTAGATTTGGCAGATACATCCTACATACAGCAATTAAATTCCATTTTTGGTCTGATCAGATTTTTCCAGCAGTAGAGTATGGTAGAATGTGTTGGGTATTTTCTGCACCGAAAACCGAAGGTTTTTTTCTGCAGCATTACTAATGGACATATATGGAGATCTGGATGTAGAGCCCACATAAGCCTTTAACGCAAGAAGCGCCATCGAGAGAATTCACTTACATTATCAAAATAGAAATAATACAAGGTATTCTTGGTGATAATGGAAAGTTCCATAGATTGGTTTTGGTGGTACAGAGCAAACCATGACCTCATTGAGCTACGAGTAATCCCATAACAATAGGAATACAAAATTGTTAAAAAAACTGCATGATGTCTGCAGATAGCCATGTATTGTATATAAAATTATATAGTTCGATCAAAACTCTTATATGATGCCAAATTATTACCAACATTTTTAGTGCGTCACTCCAATAAAGACGGCAATACCACGAGGACGCAATGGGTTATAAGGACGGAAAGAGAGAAGGCTTTATTGAAGAAAATGAGGAAAAGTATAATATAGAAACGGTATTCAGAAAAACAGAAGATGGTGATTGACGATGCATTTATATTTTTGAAGAGTGTAGGTAGCACGGAAGAAAATAATCCGAAGGGAGTTGCACAGGCGAGCATTTCGAATAAAGAAACTATTAGAAGACAAATGGTGGTCGAATGTAGCTAGTTCAAAAGTATAACTATGAGACCTAATTGCCAATCTAGTAAGACGATTAAATTCACTCAGTCGATTCAGTAAAGAGAACTATTGCTATGGATATATTTGTAGAAATGACAGAATGCAAGAAAATCACTGGAGTAGAGTTGCCAGGTTAGGATCGATTAGATTACAGGCTCTTTCGCCAAGAATCTCAAAGGAGATTAATTAATCTAGTTATTTACATTATTTACATTGTAAGGACAGTTGTCCCCCTCTTTTTTTCTATACTCACTACGTTTCGCCCGTTGTACGCTCTGGCCATCTTCAGATGATTGGAATTTCGAACTGAACTCTTTATTCCACTCTGTGGGGTAGATTGTTCTAGTTCCACTTGTCATGCCTTTCCCGGATGTCTCAGTTATCTACCTTTAACTCAACTCTCCAAGTTTCTTTTTCATCACTGCAGTAGCTAGGCATTGAACTCAAAACTGGACCCAACTCTTTTATCCACTATTCCACGTGCCCTTAAGGACACATATAGTGAATATAACTCAAGGATAAAAGCGTTGGTTGGATCCAGTGAGTTCAATGTTGCAGATACGACAATAAAGATGATGACAACAGTTCGAACAATGTAAATAATATAAATGATTACAATACCTCACTCATCACAGCAATATTGACAGATAAGAAATCTAGCGTGTAACTAGTCATCTATGGTATAACGTTCAAATTAATATTTAATATGAGAAAACATAATACGATATATTCTTTAAAACACGGTGTCTTCTCTCACGATTTCATAACTGCGATGACAAAAAAAAAACTGTTGCTTTTTTTTTATTTTCAAGATCTTCACGAAATAAAATTCATTCGGAGAAAAAAAATGAATTCCTTGACTTTCGTCTTAGATAATATCTCTTATTTTAATTGTTGCCTGACAATGAGGCGAATCAATATGTCTGAGGTATGACACGTATTTATTAGCTGAAGATTGCCTGCATAATATTTCATTCGTGTAATTAATATTCACCTGTATATTCAGTGCACTAAGAATAGTGATAATGTTAAAAAAAAATAAATGCGTTATTTAACATAAATACATGTTCCTCTTTAGATTGCGAGCCTGTTAAGATAGGTGGCATCATTAGAGTAACAAAGAACAGAATCTTTAACATATCTTGCTATATAATTTTCTTTCTCTTTTCATTCCTTCTTTTCAATAGGACTAGATAGTTTCGGCGATTGCACAGTTCCCTCAACTTGCCAGATTATTGAACAGAAGAGGAGGTTTATCCCTAGTTTCCTGTTTAGGATTGTTTTTCCGGTTCGTTCTAAATCCTCCCCATTCTCTTTCACTCCCAGTAGCCTCACTTGCGTCTTAGTGACATTAGCGCTTTGCTTGGGGTAAAATGTTTAAGAAATCAGTTCGTCATTTTCAACTGTTTTTGCATTTATTCTATCAATTAATTCATATCGACTGCTCTTTCTGTAAAAAGGGCTTAATATATATTATTGTACAATGTATAATGTGGGTTCGGTATAGTTATCGGAGGTGGAATCAGAAATGTGAAATCTTTTGCTCCTTAGAACCCAGACAAGTATGATTGTATGAACTATAGATTTTCAGTGACAACACTGTTGACTTCCATCATCGCAAGAAACGACAAAATGTCGAATGTGTTATCTCCCGGTAAAAAAAGGGGAATATCACGTGACCTCTATGTTTTTCGTAGAGAAAGTCATGGAATTTTTTTGTTCTACCTCAACATATCAATAACCATCCTGTTGCCTCAAGCGTCCAGTCGGTTATTGTTTCTTATTAAAAACAAATAATTAAGCATCTGTTAACGGGAACGTTTGTATAAAATCATCTAATATCTAAAAGGACAGCAGTATATCTGTCATATTCCTTTCGTTTTTCGACGATGTTACTTCAATTTTTAATAAGTCACCAGTTGATTTAGCTGCGGGGAGCGTTGCCAGTAACTGATATAATATTTATCATTATCTATATTGAGGGAGTGTTTATTTTTTTACAGATTATCAATACTACAGGTTATTTAAAGCAATAAATATGTTTAGTTTGTAATAATTTTGTTATATAGCGTACCTATGAACACTAATGGGTATGTCCCAATCCTTATAATTACGTTGGATGCTATTGTAACTGGGGGTAATATGCTGTATAAGTAGTGCACCACTAGCAGTGGTTTACCTATTGAAACCGCTAGCGAGTATTGTATTTTGTTGAAATTGTGAAGATTGCCATTTCATTTCCAACCTAAGTTTTGGTTATTCTTCATTCAGTAACCCTTTCTAGGTTACAACAGATTTAATGATACAGGTTTTACTAATTAACCCATAGTTGGAGGGAAGAGGTGAATTCATACATTTCACAATACATATTTATAGTAGAGGTACCAACCATACAATTTATAGCAAAATGACCATCAATACATATTTATAGTAGAATTACCAACAATACATTTTATACTAAAATGAGCGACAATGCATATTTATAGCAGAAATACAAACAATACATTTTGTAGTAAAATGAACAGCAATACATATTTATAGTAAAATTACCAACAATACATTTTATAGTAAAATGACCAACAATACATATTTACAGTAGAATTACGAACAATATATTTTGTAGTAAAATTACAAACAATATATATTTAGAGTAGAATTAATACCAATACATATTATAGTAAAATGTCCAACAACACATATTTATAGTAGAATTAACAACAATATATTTTAGAGTAAAATGACCAACAATACATATTTGTAGTGGAATTACCAACAATACATTTCATAATAAAATGACCAACAATACATAATTATAGTAGAATTACAACAATACATTTTATAGTAAAATGACCAGGATTACATATTTATAGCAGAATTACCAACAATCCATTTTGTAGTAAAATAACCAACAATACATATCTATAGTAGAATTGCCAACAATACATTTTATAGTAAAATGACAAACAATACATGTTTATAGTAGAATTACCAACAATATATTTTATAGTAAAATGACCAACAGTACATATTAATAGCAGAATTAAAAACAATACATTTTGTAGTAAAATGACCAGCAATACATATTTATAGTAGAATTACAAACAATACATTTTTAGTAAAATGACCGACAATATATCTTTATAGCAGAATTACCAACAATACATCTTGTAGTTAAATGACGGACAATACATATTTATAGTCGAATTATTACAATATATTTTGTACTAAAATGACCAACCACACATATTTATAGTAGAATTACCAACAATACATTTTATATTAAAATGACCAACAATACCTATTTATAGTAGAATTACCATCAATACATTTTATAGTAAAATCACCAACAATACATATTTATAGTAGATTTACCAATAATGCATTTCATAATAAAATGACCGACAATACTTATTTATATTAGAATTATCAACAATACATTTTATAGTAAAATCACCAACAATACATATTTATAGTAGATTTACCAATAATACATTTCATAATAAAATGACCGACAATACTTATTTATATTAGAATTATCAACAATACATTTTATAGTAAAATAACCAACAATACATATCTATAGTAGAATTGCCAACAATACATTTTATAGTAAAATGACCAACAATACATGTTTATAGTAGAATTACCAACAATATATTTTATAGTAAAATGACCAACAGTACATATTAATAGCAGAATTAAAAACAATACATTTTGTAGTAAAATGACCAGCAATACATATTTATAGTAGAATTACAAACAATACATTTTTAGTAAAATGACCGACAATATATCTTTATAGCAGAATTACCAACAATACATCTTGTAGTTAAATGACGGACAATACATATTTATAGTCGAATTATTACAATATATTTTGTACTAAAATGACCAACCACACATATTTATAGTAGAATTACCAACAATACATTTTATATTAAAATGACCAACAATACCTATTTATAGTAGAATTACCATCAATACATTTTATAGTAAAATCACCAACAATACATATTTATAGTAGATTTACCAATAATACATTTCATAATAAAATGACCGACAATACTTATTTATATTAGAATTATCAACAATACATTTTATAGTAAAATCACCAACAATACATATTTATAGTAGATTTACCAATAATACATTTCATAATAAAATGACCGACAATACTTATTTATATTAGAATTATCAACAATACATTTTATATTAAAATCACCAATAATACATATTTATATTAGAATTACTAGCTATATATTTCATAGTAAAATGACCAACAACACATATTTATCGTAGAATTACCAATAATACATTTTATATAAAAATGACCAAAAATACTTATTTATAGTGAAATTACCAGCAATACATTTTATAGCAAAATGACCAACAATATCTTATTTTTTGTTGAATGCAAACAATTGCGTTCAAAATATTTAGACTTCGGTATTAAATAACTCATATAGATTTATATGCAAAAAAATAATCAACATATCTACCTGAAAAATAACACTTTCGTGTTATTAATCCACATAATATCCTACAATTTCTTAAAGAAATCTATCTCTACTTCAACAAATCTACAAAATAATCCCCAGATATCACTGGCTCTTGTAATTATGTCCACACAAACATGTATATGCACTAAAGCTGAGTATCATCTACAGTATATCCAATTGTGATAGCATAATAATATTTATATTTTTATTACATCAAATCTCCTAAGAAATTTTAATTTTGGAATTAAATGACCCAATAAGGTGTTGATATGCCTTTAAACAAGCAGATCAATGAATCATTTAATGATCCATGCTTGTGATTCAAAATGGACTTAACACACGGCCATTAATACTAAAACACTTAATCGAGCAAGAAATGACCAGCAAACATTGGTGAGTCGAAAAAAATAAAATAAAAATGAAAAATTTAAAGGAAAAAATACTAAACGTATTATTAGCATGTATATTTAATATATATATATATATATATATATATATATATATATATATATATATATATATATATATATATATTACCCGATTCATATTTCCTCCCGGTCTTTTATATAGGAGTAGAGATTTATCTCTTGTTTACTGCTTAGGATTGGGTTTCCGGTTCATTCCAAAAAAAATTAATTCTCTTTCCATCCAAGTAGCCCACTTGCATCTTAGTCGCATTATTGGCTTGCTTGGGATGAATTGATTTAAACAAAATATAAATTAACATTTCGTCAGCGAACTTAAACCTTTTATATATGCTAATGATAATGTCATTAAAGAAAGGATTAATGTTCATTAAAATATACTATGTGCCGGAAAACAGCATAGGAGATAGTATTGAAATCTGGAAAATAACGAGGAATTAAGTCGCGATGTAAAAAAACAACAACAAAAAAATTTACCTAAAGAACCAAAAAGACGATTGATTTAAAAAATATAGTAATCTCCAAAAGTGACGAGCAGATGTAACAAGATAAATAATATTAACAAAATCGGATCGAATTTATTTTCGTTGCCCATGTCTATGTCTTGGATTAGCAACAGCTGATCAGTAAAGCAGGGTGAGATAACACTAGACATGGACAATGAAACGAGAACAGTCTATCCTATTAGACGCAATAAATGTTAAGTTCGAAATTCCATAAAGGGTATCCGTATAGATAGACAATTTAGGATGGCAATAGAATATTAGGCCGACTGTAAATGACGTGTAAAATGAAATGGCTAGTTTTATAATCAGAAAATACAGTACATCATCAAGTAGTTATGAATATACAGATATACAATTCGGAAACAATGATTCCGTGGAAAACGACTGAAATTTGGCCGTATAAACTAATGGCATATCCAGA
Source organism: Acanthosepion esculentum (assembly GCA_964036315.1). Classification (NCBI taxonomy): domain Eukaryota; kingdom Metazoa; phylum Mollusca; class Cephalopoda; order Sepiida; family Sepiidae; genus Acanthosepion; species Acanthosepion esculentum. The sequence continues at coordinate 28,302,775 of OZ038488.1, forward strand.
AAATGAAAATTCTCTGTGAGAATAAGTAACTAAATATTGTAGGATTTAGACGTCAAAACGAACATCAGAAAACAAGTCAGTGGTTCATGTTGACTTATTGTTTAGTATGTGACTAACCTCCGTTGATGTTAGAGTATATATTACAGACATTCAAGGAAGAGAAGTTTATAGATTAAATCGTTTTTTTTTTGTCTTATCAACACTTTTCAGGTTATTTAAATCCGGATTCTTTTTATACAATAATTATTTAGTGATACTATCATTAGTAATTAACGCATGGCTGAGAGATCAGGCCATTTGCGTGCAAGTGAATATAACTAAGACAACTGGATTTCGAACTCGATTTTCTTTTTAACAATTCCAAGCCATTGTCCAAAACACCACCCGCACATCCAAGCTTACAGCACCCATTACTCCTAAGTGGTCACCAATCTATGTACTGACCAGGATTGATGTTGATAGCGTGATCGGGCAGAAACGGTGTTTCAACGTGATATGGTCGTAAGCCGAAAGCTGGCTGTATCCGTAGTTTAACTTGAGGGATAATATTTTAGCCACCAGTTGCAGTTCCGCGCTTCAGGGAAACCGAATACTAGTTGATATTACCGACATGTAATCTTGTGGCCAATTCAGTTGCGCTTAGGATGTGCAAACGCGGGATAAGCTTCATGATGAGGAGATATAAAAAAACTCACCTGTGGAGGAAAAGAAAACAGTATATATATACACGTGGAAATGTAGTATCCACGTTCGAGGAAATACCCTAAAGACACACACGCGTTCACCGACAATAACTGATGAAGTCCGGAGTTGAATGACTAATAATTTGTCATATGAATGACCTCGTATCGTTTTTTATTTGTCTTTACAACAATAACATAACGTCGATAAAATTGTAAAGACGTTTTTAAAAGTAAAGATAATATTTTCATATAGTTTCTATCGTTGCTGCGAAAGGGAAAACGGGAAGAAATCAAAAAGGCTTTGAAATATGCTGGCGTTTTGAGGGAGGAGACAGATAACCGAAAAAATATGAAAGAAAAAGATCTGCAAGATATTATCAATACGCTTGTAACATCCGCGAGGCGCTTTGCAAAGAGAATGAAAGAATTAAATTTCCGATAGTTCATCCCAAAGCATTCTGACGTCATCTGTACTAAAATCACCAGCACTGCTAAAGAGCGCGCTGGATTACTGAGACAGATCTTTTTATCAATTGGTTATCCAGGGACATACGCCGTGTGCTCAAAGGTGTATAAATAATAGACACACTAACAACATTAACAGCATAATTAAATAAATCCGTAACTATTTAAGTGCAATTTTAATTACCTAGCCTTTATTCAACATTGATTAAGTAGACAAATCGATCGTTATAATATTTTGTCGAAAAAAGTTGCAAGTATTTAAAATGGAGTTGTTTACTTTTGTTTGATTTTTTAGTGTTTCTCAAGTTTTCAGTTTCATTGCTGAAGAATTGTTTAAAGATGAAAACAAAATCAAACTAATTATGCAGACAAATAAAATTGCCAAATATAATAACAATTATCAAAAAAAATATTTAAAAAAATATGACTCTAAAATGCAGGAAATCACGACGTGGACTTGTGCTTCAAGTCACAGAGATAAGGGGGAGATAACTTCACTCTATATTAGAGGCGAAACCACAATAGTGCTGACGATATGATTATGAAGCACATCGATATCGAAGTGAAAGAAAATTCCAAATGAATGGGAAGAATAAAACATAGAAATATATATAAAATGAAAAAAAAAAGACGCCGATAAAGAAGTCATGGCAAGGCGAAACATAGTCAAGAATAAATAATGAATTGATGAAAATTGAAAAAATAAATACAAAAGTCAAGATAGAATCAGTCATAGAAAGAAATCAATTTCTTTTAAATAATTGTAAAAAAAAATAATCATTGACATTAAGGGAGTAGGATCCCAGAATTAAGCTAAGGTAGTGTGAATGAAGCGGCATCTTACCAGAGGTAGGTGGGGGTAGAAAAACTCATTTGGATTCACACCAGGGACCAACTTAAAGCTGTCGTAAACGGCTTTCACATTCCTTGAATTTTAAAGGAGATTTTTATGGACCGGCTTCTGCTCGAAGCTTTTTTCTTTCTTTCCGATTGTTCTTTTAGTACAATATACAGTTTCATTCCCCAACTCAAATTTTATATAATCGAATGTCCGTTAAATCTTTCTGCGCATCCTAGGCCAGAAGCGATTGAATCGGGATGGCAGATTAGATACAACAAATGCGAAGACCAATTGTGATCGAATAAAATGACGAGCTCCATTATTGCAAGTAGTCGGATCAGTAATTACTAAAGAGTGCCTATGGCTATTACATGTGAAATTAACGATAACAAAACCTCCACCGCCATGACTACTTCAACTGTAACTATTACTACGACTAATAATAATTTATATGAAATAATAATAATAATAATAATAATAATAATAATAATAATAATAATAATAATAATGACATTGGGGCGATTAAAATCCTACATTAAGAAAATCCCAATAAAACCTAGCATTATGTCGCTTCAGCAGTGTATGTGGTTTGGCACTGTTAATATCTTTTGAAATTTGCTCTCTCCAGCTGGAAACGAATAATAATAATAATAATAATAATAATAATAATAATAATAATAATAATAATAATAATTATTATTATTATTATTATTATTGCTGTTATTGCTGTTGTTATTATTCTTCTACTTAATATTATTATTATTATTATTAAGTAGAAGAAAAAGAATGACAACAACAATAACAGCAATAATGATGATAATAATAATAATAATCCCTACTACATATCGATTATAAGTGAAAAACAATACCAATTGCTTTTTAATATGAGGAACGTTACATATTTTGTTTATAGAAACACGCCTTTCATATTTTGTCTATACGGCGCAGCATATGTCCGAAAAATATGGCCTGAACATAGAATCAATATCTGAATATTTAAGGTTCCATCTTTTTCAGAACAATTATGAATGACGTGGATAACAAAAAACTGTTGATTAGTTTTCTCGTCTCATTTATTAAAAATTATCATTATTTTATTTCAATAGTTCAATGTGTGCCTCTTATTTTAAATATCGTATTTAAATTTTTATATTTTGTTTTAATTGAAATAAAATAAGGAGTTAGCTGTAAAGATCACTTTAGCGCATTTAAAGATTGTCTTATCCGGTTTTTAATTCACTCTTCATAATGTTATTTCTGTCATTTAAATTCACATCGATAAAGAATTATCATTTCCAGTAGAGAAATCTAATCCCTTCATTTAAACATCATATCATAATTGTGCTTGTCCCTCTATTCATTAGTTCACACGATCGTTACGCGCTGTCAATACCTAATAAATAATGGACGATTCCGTTTTGTTCGCGTGGAAAGAAGGGAAAAGACACTAATTGGTTTCAGTGGGAAATGGAAATAAAGAAAGGAATATGGATAGATAGACAGACAGATAGACAGTAGTTGTTATCATCTATTTAGGTGAAATGGAAGAAAAAGCTTGTCAATTTCAAATCGTTGTAACCACTTCTTAAAAAAACGACCAACATTCATATTTATGATTTTGTATTGCAATATTTTGTTAAGGTTGTTAATCACGAATATTTAACGATGCTATAGGAGAATTTCAACACATATTTTATTATTGTAGAACACACCTTGAGCTTATTCATTCGTTAATTTAAGAATTTGGATTCATTACCAAATTCAAATACTGTAATGTCTCAAAAATAATACGCAATTTCTTTTTTTTACTTTAGATAACAGGTGATAGTAGGGGTGCGTATTCTAAATAGGTTTAAACCAAAAATATTTTCCCTTTATTGATTTATAATAATAAATACGTATTTGTTGTTCTAAGATAAGAAAGATATCTCAATTTTCATTTTAAATCCAAGAATAATAATTGTAACAAGTTTTTGTCAATACATTTAGATTTATCTATAACCGCATTTTTTATTTGGCGAAAAAATAAAAAAATAATCTATAGAAAACAGGCCAATTTCAAAGAACAGAGGATATAAAGTTAACAATTTTTTTTTCAAGCTTTTCACCCCAGGAAAGGCTGGAAGCCACTAGCACGCAAGGGGTTAAAGAGGATTTGGCGCAAGAGCAGATAGGAGTGAATGATGAAAGGATGTGGAGAAGGATAGTGGATTGATCAATACAACTAGAGATGTCGATTGACGTTACATTTGAATAGTTGGAGATTATAGTTGTCAGGGAAACAGGGATAGGGAAGGGAGTTCCACGGGCGTGAGGTGCGAGATATGAAGCTATTGGAGTAGAAGAGACGTCTACATTTAACAGTTTCAACAGTGAAAGGGTGGGAACGGGATGCCATCCTCGTACGACGCTTATATTCATGGAGCCTGGGAAGCAGCGATAGCAGCTCATCAGAGCAATTACTATGGAAGACAGACTTGTAATCGAGACAGAGAGAGGCGACGGCGCGTCTGTGAGGGAGAAACTGCAGACGAGAAGCCAGATTAGGCCCAATTACATTGCATACCCGTCTCTGGATCTTATCAAGAACGCCGAGGCAAACAGAAGTGGCTCCAGAACATATATGGCAGCAATACTCCATGCAAGGTCGGATGGTTGATTTGTAAATTTGGAGGATCGAGTCCGGGGAGAAACATTTCCTGACCCGGCACTGGGAGCCAACTTTCCTTGCGGTGGATGAAGCAATTGACTCAATGTATTTGTTCCATCTCAGGTCAGCAGACAGCGTGAGACCGAGCAGCCGCAGAGAGGAGCTCTCGAGAAGTTGAGCTTCAGACATTATAATGGGATGCAGTGAAGGATCCTTGTGGTGATTAATAGGGAGCAGTTTTGTTTAGGAGGCATTAAAGTTAACCAGCCAATTCCTGCCCCTGTTCACAACCGATTGAAGGTACTTTTCGACACGAACGGCCAGGTTAATTTTGTCAGCGACACTAGATTTGTTTCTGAGGCAGGAGTAAATATTGGTGTCATCCGAGTAGATGCCAACTTGGGAATCTATGGTGTCAGGAAGATCATTTATGAATATAAGGAACAGAGTAGGGCCTAGGATGGAGCCTTGCGGAGCACCTGCATTCGTGGGATAGGAGCTGGAGGAGAAACCGTTGAGAACGACATTCAATTCACGGTTTGACAGGAATGATTGTGATAAGTCAAACACTCGACCTGTAATACCATAGCCCCGAAGCTTGTGAAGAAGGCCGTCATGCCAAACCCTATCAAATGCCTTGGAGATGTCAAGGGCCACGGCGCGAGCTTCTCCGTTATTATGAAGAGCTTGGTAGACAAATTCAGTGATGGCCGTAAGCACATCAGCTGTAGATCGGGCAAAGCGGAATCCATATTGCTTGTCAGAGAGCAGATCATGTGATGTGAGGTGGTTAACCACTTCGGTGTTGATAAGGGCTTCGAAGACTTAACCAAAGAGGAGTAGGAGACTGATAGGAAGGTAATTAGAAGGGTCGGGGGGTCGCCAGATTTCTTAAGACAGGCACAATAGATGAGGACTTCCAGCAGTCAGGACAACAAGATTCCTTGAGGCAGTAGTTGTATAATTTAGAGAGTGCGGGCGCCAATTCAGGCGCTCATTTCTTCAAGACAATGACTGATATCCCATCTCCACCACTAGCCTTGCTGGTGTCTAGATTAGAGATAATGCCCAATATCAATGACGGGGATATGTGTAACACACTCAAAAGGGCTTCAGTTCTGAGAGGGAAATCGCGTATGGGTACACCGGAAGAGTCAATCGTTGAATTGAAAGAAAATTTCCAAGGAAAGCATTCAGCCTTGTCGGCAGAGGACGTCAGGAATTCAAACTGGTTGAACAGAGGAGGTATAGAGGGTTTGCAATTGTTTAGAACGCCCTTGCAGAGACGCCAATAATCCTTGGAGCCGAATTTGCGAGATGCGATGCGTTCCTTCATCCGAGCAGCAAATAGAGAGTTAGCTTCGTTGAGGACACGATTACACTTGTTACGGGCGGAGGCAAAGAGGCGTCGATTGCAGTCGCTCATATCGCTACGAAATAGGTGGAAGAAGTAGTTCCTATGGGCAATGGCGGCTGAGCAAGCAGCAGAGAACCACGGGGAGGAGCGCGATTTGACCTTGAATTTCCTTGAGGGGATGAAAGCGTCAATTCCAGCTTTAACCCAGGATGAGACCTCTGAAGCACATTTTTGAACGGGGAGCTTAAACACAACATCTAAAGGGACATCGCAGAGGAAATCACGGAATGAGTTCCAGTCAGCTAGTTGCTAGCAGAACGAGGTTCGGGTGGTAGCAGGCACTTTGCAGGGGGTGGTGTTGAAGGAGATGTTAATAGGCATTACCACATGATCAGAGTTACCAAGAGGGCAGAGCTGCGTGGCACTACGAAACTCGGGGACGGAGGTAAAACACAGATCGAGAAGAGAGGCCTTACCGTCCTGGTTGTTGGCAAAACGCGTATTGAAATTTTAATTTTCATCATCATCACCACTTTCTATTATAGTATCAATATCTAAATTGCCATTAAACAAATTATCATTCCCAATATTATATTCTTCCTGTCCAAAATTATCTTCTTCTTCTTCATTCTCTTGCCAAAGGATGTCATCTTCAGAGCCTTCCATAGCTGTCGTGACACAACCCTTATTGAAACCTCTCTTTATAACATCCTCACTGACATTTATCGGGAAACCATATGGTAATTTTCAACAATATTTTAACCGCTTAGTTTCACGATATTATTCTTAATGTCAAGGTCGATAAAATATTTTCGTAATTATTTTCTTTTTTACATGGGGATAGATATATTTCTTAATTTTTAGATCATTTTTTAGGGTGCGTGTTATTTATGAGTGCGTATTATTTTCGAGAATTTACGGTACGAAATTTTCAAAACTCTTTCTACTCAAAACTGATTCTGGGTATATTCTGGATATATTCTAACATTTTGCAAATTCTTATTCTTTGTAGCTCTAAGCATTATTATTATTATTATTATTATTATTATTATTATCATCAGCATCATCATCTAGCTTCTTTTATATGGTATGTCCTTCAACATGTAGACGATTATGGCTCTTCACACCTTTCTACCGTTTGTAGCAATGACTGTTTCTTATTTTTCCTCCCGGTTCTTGCCGTCCATTTACACAAGTTCGCCAAGAAGGGTAATTGTGACTCTCCACAACTTCCTTTCCCTTTTGACTCTAAACAATGTCCCTTTACTATTCTTCCATGTCCCTGTTCTGGTATTCATTTACACGAGTTGGCAATGCAGGTTAATCGTGGCTCTCCACAACTTCTTATCACTTTTAACTCTGAGAAATATTTGTCTCCTTACTATCCCTCCAAATTCTTGTTCTGCCAACCATTTACACAAGTTCTTTAAGTAGGGTAACCATGGCTCTCCACAACTTCCTATCCTTTTTAACTCTAATCAAATCCCCCAGTTCTTGTTCCGCCATCCATTTACACAAGTTCGTTAAGTAGGGTAATCATGGCTCTCCACAACTTCCTATCCCTTTTTTCTTTAAGTAATGTTTGTCGTCTTACTATTCCTCGCTGTTCCTGTTCTGCCATCCATTTACACTTTTTCGTTAAGTCGGGTAATCATGGCTCTCCACAACTTCTTTTCCCTTTTGACTCCAAGCAATATCTGTCTCCATACTTTCCCTCCTACTGCTCGTTCTATCATCCTTTTACACAAGTCCGTTGCGCGGTTTACTCGCTGTTTCTCGCTGCTAGTCTTACCATGAATATGCGCTGTGAGTGTCAAATTTACTAACCCCGATTTCTTTAACTAATACTATTAAATATCTTAATCTGTTTGCCATAGCCCTCGATTCGAGCTGAGATATTTTATTTATTGAATTCAAGTATAATATATACATCAGAAGGTTTTCGACAGATGAAGCTGTGCGATAATAGGATGCCTGTTTCGAGATCAGTGACGCACCTGCTTGAATAAAAAACAGTATGCGTTGATAGTCATGTGATCTAAGTACACATCATTACGTGGCCTTTGAAGTAACCATTAATCATTCACAATCGTGAAACAAATGCACACAGATGCAGAGACCCTTAAATATAAAAATCTAAGAAGAAAAATAAATAGTAAAGACGTTTCTTCTTCGTCTTTCGAGCAAAGCGACTTCATGGCGTGTAGGTGAGATGCTGCAACAACATTGTTGAAATAAATTAAACCTAATTTTATGGTCGGCCTTATATATTTCCTTCCATTCCCTTATTTTTCTTTACAGTGTTGTTCACCCTGTATAAGGTCCAAATGCCACTTGAGGTAGGGTTTAAAGAATAGGAGTTAATGATTTAATTTGTATTTTTAATGTCATACCTTATGGGTCAATTAATCACGGAATTTAACTTTAATTGGCGTTCTGAAGTAATAATAATATGGTATATGTTATTGTGTTTTCACAACTGAATACATGGTAGATGATACTGAGCATCTGCACATATAAATGCTTGCGTGGACATAATTACTAGAGGTGGTTATTAGTGTGGTTCATGTTGTTTTATTGAAGTTATATTTTTTGAAGTACAGTTTGATTTCTTTAAGAGATTTTAGGATATTATACAGATTAATGTAATGAAAGCGTTCTTTCTTGTTGGTTGATTGATTGATTTCGCTTTAGCGACATATCAGCCTGTATGGCTTAATCAATGTCGAAACCTAAATATTTTGAACGCAATTGCATGCGTTCAACTACAGAGAAAATATATTGTTGGCCATTTTGCTAAAAGATTAATTGCTTATATCTCCACTATAAAAATATATTGCTGGTCGTATTGATTTAAATATATATTGTTGGTCAATTTAATATAGATATATATTGCTTATATCTCCACTATCAAAATGTATATTTCTACAACGTTTTATTTTTGTTTGCCTGTTCACTATTTGCCCATAGCTGGGACCGTAACAGGTGCTACTACTCCGGATCTGGGTGGACCAACAGCTGTTAAGAGGTGGTTTCACGCTGCTCAAAACCTCTCATCTCTGACCAAAGACCTTGCTAGTGAATGTAGTTTATCGTCATAGCCAAGACAAGATTACAAAGTAAGAGCACAGTTTATGGGTATATGTAGGAAAGACATCGATATATCCTAGACTTGATTCTGGATATATCTGGGGACATCTAACTTTTCACCAATTCCTATCCTTTGTAGCTCTAAACAACAGGTTAAGATTCTATTGATCGAGAAAGTATCCTCTTAGGTGTCAGTTGCACAAAGCTGTCGTTCGTGGTACGAAAGAGTTAAATCCATGAAGATTTATTTAATCTTTTGCCTCTTACTCTCTACCCCACTTACATCGCTGACGATTGTTTAACATCGTTTCTCTGCTGGGAAGATTAAGCCTTTGCAGACCCCACGTCTTCTGTCATTACTACTGCCATTATTAAAGCTTCTGCTTGGGGAAAATATGAGTTTTGATTTTCAGTGGGAAATCGATACGTTCCGACATTTGGGTATTAGCTTCAATTCAGCCCAGGTGGCCATCTTTGGAACGACGACCATAGTTCGTACAAACACCAAATCGAATCACAAAGTATAGAGTGACTATAGAGTAAAAAACAATAGAAAGCAAGACAAATTACGAAACAGTACATAGATAAAAAAAACTCAAATATCTTTTTAATCTTAGAAAAAGAGATCAGAAATAAAAACATTGTTCGGAATGTTGCCCTAATCCTTGTTGTCATATTCAGGACGTTTCGGTTGTTGTATACTTTGACATTCTTCAGGTGAAATCCAAATCATTTGAAGAAGGTCAGAGCGTAGAACAGCCGGAACTTCATGAAAGATGAGGACAATAGTCCGCACAGTGTAAATAATGAAAATAGTCTGTAGAGTTAAAAAAATATATATTAGTTAATGCAATTTACTCTGTGTCCAGATTTTAGGAACACCCTTTATCAGCATTATCATAAAACCCCACCCAGTAACATTCTACCCTGAGTGGTCATGCGCCTTATATTGGGTCAACATTAATATATAAATGAAAGAAGCGAATTGAGGGGGGGGTCATTAAACTTGCTAATGCCAACGCAGTGTTACTCATACTCAATACATTAAACCATGTCCCTTTGAATTAATCGTGTTTATTCTGTGATATTGTTTTATTGAAACCAAAACTGCAAACAGGATGGGGAATTCTGTAATTTCATAATGTCAATTAGTTTCTATGAAATGAAGAGCGTATAGCTACAATGAATTATTTTTATTAAGCAATGTTTATTGCTAAATAATTTCACTTGAGTATCTGCATCCTAGTTCAGTTCAAAATTAGATGTAATAAAATAATTTTAGGCATTGGTTTTACGATTAAAAAAAGTCAGTTCGGGTTAGAAATATTTCTTTAAAGAATAAGATTATATTTTTAAAAAAAATGTATAAGACTATATATTTGAAAATATTTATATAACATAATATTATGTATTATATATTTATATTCATCTGAGTAACCTTCAAGTAATACAGAACTGAACACTTTATTTAATCTACGGGACTAGACTGTTCTCGTTGCCCTATGTTTAGGGATATTTCTTATTTCTTAATAGTTTCTCGCCCATTGACATTGAGTCCAAGTACATACAGTTCAAGCAAGTGACTAGATACACACTTAATATGTCACCAAGTTCACGAACCAATGTTTTAATCCAATAGTCGCGAAGCACAATTAAATGTAGTGACACTGTAGCCTTAAACCTATGCTAACTGCTGATTATTACTGCTACTGCTACTGTTTGTTATAGTAGGTTGCCATTTCTTTTTGCGGTAGACCGAGGCTACAGAACCCGGTCTGTCCTGCTATTTACCCACGGCTGGTGGGAGAAGAAGAGGATTCATACATTTCCCAAGGGTATTAGCATGTAAGTGAATGTAATGGATTCGACTGGAATTTGAACTCGGCCTTACGGTTTCCTCAACCCGAGTCTCCTCAACCCGAGTCTCCTCAAATGAAAATAAATATGGAGTCATTAACTGGAGAATAATTTGTATCTACCGACAGATATCACTACATCCTCAGGCAGGATTTCAACCTGCATCCACTATTGGTAACAGTTATTGTTCCACGTGCCTAATCGCTCGGCTACGTATAACTTACGGTCAAATAAAGCCTTATATATATATATATATATATATATATATATATATATATATATATATATATATATATATATATATATATATATATTCAGTTCTATGTATATGAGATTGTCACTTGGGCTTTCCTGATTTTGCGATCATCAAACAAACGCAGGACCATAAACTCATATCCTTACAAATGAATATGTTAGGTCTATCACTAAAATTGGCCACTTTCCAAAAAGTAACACACATATATATAATATATTGAAAAAACACAAATATATATATATATATATATATATATATATATATATATATATATATGAAGAATTATAATTTTAAGGTGTGCTATATTATGGGATAAAGTGCTCAATATCAGAGATCGATTGTATGTAAATATAAAAGTGAACATTGAAGTCAACACTCAGAGGTGACAGGCTGATTCCTGTTAGACTCAATCGTCATGCCACGAGTATATATACATACATATATATAATTATATATTTTAAGACATTTTTATGTTTAACATTCCTTTTTTATATATACAAATACTTAAGTAAATGTTCTGTTTATAATAAACAGTATTAAACAACATTTACCGGGCTGAATATCCGAGAAATTTTCATAGAAAATATTCGTCCTCCGACAGGATATTTAATGCAAGAAACTTTTTTTTTTTTAAATTCGTCCTCCGACAGGATTCGAACCTGTATCCTATACGGAACCGTCATATAGCCTGACGTGCCTTTTAATCGATTCGGCCACAGAGGATCGTTCGTTTGGCAAGGTCGAATTTACTGCTTATAAACTTCAATCTTCCCTGAATCTTTCACATACATTCATATCTGCTCATGGCGTATCAAATGTAAACAAATGACGTCACACATTATGAAATGGACAAAGTCCGACAATTATTTAAAGACATTTTGATGTTTAACATTCTTTTTTTATAGGTACACATATTTAAGTAAATGCTCTGTTTATAATAAACAGTATTAAACAACGTTTACCGGCCTGAATGTTTGAGGAATTTTCATAGAAAATATTCGTATTCCGTATAGGATACAGGTTCGAATCCTGTTGGAGTACGAATATTTAAAAAAAAGTTTCTTGCATTAAATATCCTAGAAAGTGTTGATAAACCGTAAAATTATCATTAAATCAATGAAGCATAGTCTAAATATTTATTCGCGGATATAAACAAACAATATTGAATTTCGACGTTTTACGTTCAGCTGTCTCTTTGCGAGTCTGAAATCGGTCGTTAAACTTATCGGAAACATAAAAATAAATATTCATTAAGTTCATAGTTTTAAAAAAGTAGGCTAAATTTCAGAAAACTGTTCCGCGGGAAAAAAGCGAACTGTGAAAGAGTCCGCTGAAAATGAAGAAAGGACAAATTGATTTTTTTTTGTTCGCTCGTGATTTCCGTTTTGTACCAAGAGAGATGTTACAAAATATCCATCTTTTACAAATTATAAATATTTTGGCCGTTGCGGCGACGAGAGATTTAAGAAAATCAGAATATGTTGTTTCCTAAACAAAGTGCCAAGTCATTTGGGACCGATTACTACGCTTCTATTTGTCAAATTATAAATATTTTCAGATTAAAGACAACGAGGGAGTACAAAAAGCAGAATATGTTTTTTTCTAAACCAAGTAGCAGAACATGTGAGAGCGATTATTACACTTCTTTTAAATTATATCTATAAAGCATTCCAGCTGAAATAGACAATAATTTAAGAGATATCCAACCCGTTCTTTTCATATATGAGTGAAGTTATTTGAATAAATGGCAGATTTTACGTGATATTTCAGAGTGAGTTTATCGATGGTAAATTGATAAATCCAAGGCAAGTTCTATATGGTGCTAAGACGGTTACTCAGATATACGTTTTTCCAAGAGACATCGGGAGTCATGTTTCCTGAAGAATCGTGAGTCTTTTAGAAAGCTGCTTCTTTGCACGACAATACTCTACCTATAAAATGAAAGTGATCTAAATAAATAAATAGCAAGTTCTCTCTCTACGTCCATGTGTCCGAAATCTCTCGAATTCGAGCCACACTTGGTCGACATTGACATATACCCTTGATTGAAAACCTACTCTTCAACTAGTGCCTGCACGTCCTTCATTGGGATTTGCGTCCGAACGCGAAGGGGAGAGTAAAAAATTCAAATTTTAGAATAACAGAAAAAAATTAGTGATTTGAAAAGTTTTTAATTCATATTGAGTTTAAAGTAACACAAAAAGTTTGTTAATTTATTTTATTTATATATTTTTTTTGTTTTAATTTAGTTTAAAACTTTTGGAATTGAGGAAATCAAATTTATTACTCCAAATGACAAGGAATCCGAATTAAAGTGAAAGGTTTTGTGACGTGAGGTTTTGAAGTTCCACATAGTTTGTGATTTGAGCAACTCAACCCACTTGAACTTCAACGGAGATTGGGGCTTGAAGAACTCAATTTTCGGCTTGAATTAGAATTTCGACCCAGATAGGAGTTTCAGCCCAGATTGGTCTTTTGGCCGGAATTGAACTTATCGCCCGAATCAGATTTTGAAATTTCATGGAATTGCGTAATTGAATGTTATTTCTTCAAGATTATTCTTGTGTTTTCGAATCTGGACCTGAGGTCCGTTTAGCATTGGATCGGAGGCCAAATTAAACCTTCGCACGATGAAGCACATAATAAAAGTTTGATTGATTCGTCCTACCATAACATTATTGAAAACTTGTAGAATTATTTTGAAGATGAATATTTTCACTGACGGAAAGACAATTCAAAGACAAAGGGGAACATTAGAACGCAATTCTGAATGCTTCGATGTCATTTGAAGAAATACAACTGTTCACAAAAATCAATTGATAGAAGGCTTATTAAATTAAAACGTATGGCTACAGGATTTATTTAACAGTAATAGTGAGATCCCAAAAGAATTAAACGTCCTGCCATGAAATCGTGAGGTAATCTTAAAAGAAGGAAAAATCCTGCCAGAGGAGGGCCCCTAGACTTGATCAACTCTTGGAACTCAGGTTCAACAAATGTTGTTAATCAAATTAACTAATAAACTGTTCTGAAAAGGAGGGTCCAAGACTTGTCACCTCTTGGGACTCAAGTTTAACACAAACGTAAATGTCTTATGGTGATTCGTTTCATACTTCTCATCAACACTTTTCACATTATTTAAAGCCAGAAAAATGTTTACATTCTAAGAATTTTTTTTCCAAGGGGGTGGAGAGGAAATAATCATCGGTTTAGAGTTAAACTTACTTAATTAACACATTATGTGAGGAGGTACGCAGGCTGATTCCTACCTTTCCCAAGTGTATTTGCGCGTAAGTGTATATAGCGAACCGTACAGGAATTGGAACCCGGCTCTCCAATTAAGAATTCCGAGCCATTATCCATTACACCACCTTCACGACCAAGCTTACAACACTCGGTATTACCAAAACGTCACCCATCTAGTTAATGATTCAGTTCGGCGTTTCTTAGCTTCGCTGATTGTACACGAACCAGTGGTTCAACTTGAATAGTCTCAAGTTCAGACCTCAAGTGGAACTCAAATATACGATCTATCCCTAAAGATACTTGTTAATTGGAGTTCTCTCTCTATCGCTCCAGTGAATACTTGACTAATACTGCTATGCTCTATTTTTCCAAGAGCAACATGAGGCCATAAATTACAGGGTTTATCAATTCAGTAACATCTACGCGAACTTTTGGCTGATGAATAGTTGTCCATTCTATAAGCCCTTACCCACAGACGAAACGAATCTTGCTTCTTTGCTACATATTCAGATGGGATGCATTCGTTGGTCCTACCAGTTCTGGCCTTCAGAGTAAGGAACCATCATGTCAGCTGCAATGGGAGAATACATTTCCTTACAATTCATATTCCATTAGAAAGGAGAAAGTTCCAAGATTCGCTGCTTTGGGGAATACATATTACAGGTGAAAGATTCTTCGGTCACTACAATCTTAATATTGAAAGTATAGTGTCAACCATTATCATTCTTTTATATCTTCATAATCTGCCAACACTTACCTCATACTTTTACGTTCATGCAACAACTTAATTCAGTACAATTCTCTCTTGATCGGCTTTCGGGCCTTCTATTTAGTAAAAAAAATCACAAAAAAATATATTTATTCGTATTTTATTTTGTCATTACATTCGAACGTTGATTTAGGATTCATAGATTTTTATTGATCAGTGAAATTCTACATTGATCGGCTCATGCGCCTTGAAAAAATCGCAAAAATATATTTATTTTTATTTTATTTTGTCATTATTTTACAACGCTTATTTCGGGATTCGTAGATCTTTACTGAAAATTTGAAATGAATTGTTTTGTACACTCGAGAAAGAAATACTTCACAAACATTTTCAAAGACAACGAGATTCTAGAATCAAATCTCCTTAGAAGTGCAATATTTCAAAATATCAATTACCCAACATTCCCTCCAAATTAAGCTGATATTATGCATCTATTTTTTCTTTATTCCTTCCTCCCTCTTGATTATCCATTCTACATTCACATTGTATCTTCTTTCTTTCATTATCCCTCACTTCAAAGCCCTGCTTTGTCACTCTCACCATTTGCTTTACAAACATTTATTTGCATTTCATTGTTTCCTTTCGCATTTTCGTGACATCTTCTGTTTGTATATGCCTCATTTATTATCTCCCCTTACTTAGCAGTGTACTCAGATCAACAAGGCTCAACCCATTGCGTGACTCACCGTCCAGTTGATTATCAAATAATGGAGATGTCATCTCGTCAGATGAGAAAAGTGAATTCTTGAAAAGCTCTTCCGAGAAAATTACCCAATCATCGGTGTTTTTCTTCTTCTTTTTCTTACTCTTGTTTCTCTTCCGATTGACTTTGTTTTGAGTCTTGCTGTGGATATTCTTATTAAGATTCCGAGCAAGACAGAATTCGCTACGTTTTCAATAAACTTTTCGCTCGATTTAACGTCGTTTTAAATAACGCATGCTATTTCTGATAGATTAGGCAATTGGATTCTGATCATCTTCATCAGTGTACGAGAGTAAACAGTTATACGTGATGTTATCATCATCAGTGGTATCGCTATTTAATTTTTCGTTTTCCTGTCAGAAGCATCTAGTGGTATCCGTTAATAAACGAATAGCAACAGATTTCAAACCAGGAACGATCTCGGTCAGAACTGTGTTCCATACACATACTTAGTATGGAAAAATGCGTCATCTCAGTCATTGGTATAGCGAAAGAAGACTTCTTAAATCGAAGCAAAGTATAAAGAAACATGAAAATCTAGTTACACACAAAGAAAATGATACTAAACTATTATGCAATATGAGATCTTCCTATATGGCTGTGAGTTCTATGCAGTCACCCCACAGATGAAGAGACTTGTGGCACCAGCATTGCGGAAGGATGCTAAAAAGACAAAACATTGATAATGTGAGCAACGACAAGGTTTTAAAAACAATGGAAACAAAAAAAACACTTCCACTTAGAATCAGAAAGAGACATGGAAATTGCTAGGAGATATAATGAGGTAGTGGGCTTGGAAAATTTGATACTCAAAGGACAGATTGAAAGCAAGAGAGACAAGGACAGTGGCGAGAAACATATCTAACGACATTGAGTAAATGGCCAGCAGAACAGGGTTTAGGACCTCGCTAGAGAGAAACAGATGGCAGCAGTCTAAATATATATTACTTCTCATAGTCGCCTATTAAATAAACATTGAAAAGTCAAATAAATCGATATGAAAGATAAGTAATCTCTTTGTACCTTAGGATAACATTTAAATGTTACAAGGAGGCTTTTCCACAATAGATAGGATGCACACCCGGTGTTTCTGGCGTTAATGAAAAGGCAACTGTTATTAATCATCAGAAAAAATTAATTAACTGGAATATGCGATCTAGAGGAACCCGCTGTTTCACGAAGTAAGATTTCATAAGTATTTCTATAATCTTACAAAGGACACTAACATAAGATAACCGAGTTTTTCTCACTCTCTCGTTCTTTCTTTCTCTCTCTCTCGCTCTCTCTCTCTCTCTCTCTCTCTCTCTCTCTCTATATATATATATATATATATATATATATATATATATATATATATATATATACTAGTGAACAGTTTCTGTCCTTTTTTTTCAAGAATAATTGCGAAATTAAGGCATTTTTTCATCCTGGCCGTATGGGAGTTTTTTCCATCCCACCTCGGTGAGGTGAGGTGAGTTAGCGTGTGCATGATATGCACGCATCGGCTGCACTTTTACTATATGGGACTTGCCTTGAGGTGTAATGTTGCAATTTTTACAAATGACAGTTATCGACCGCCTGATGATTGTTTGGAAACGTATGAAATAGGTAGTCGTGGTCAGTCACTTGTCACTGTAATACACACACACACACACACACACACACACACACACACACACACACACACACACACACATACATATATATATATATATATATATATATATATATATATATATATATATATATATATATATATATATATATATATATAGGAAAGTAATGAATTTTTATTAATTCGACAGTTTTTGAACACTTTAAACGTTATTTTTAGTGGATACTCTTATTTAAGTAGACGCTCCGCTTATTTATTTACCAGTATATTTGTTTATTTTCGTCTACCAGCTGAATGTTCGAGAAATCGTATTAATGAAAAGTTTACGTCTCCGTGACCTTTAGACTCGGCACGTTCTAACCTACTGAGCTACAAGTCGGTAAGGAAAGGCTGACATTGTGCCTTTCAACGAAAGTTCCCTCGTCATAGATGTCCCTATTTTTTTTCATATCTGCACAGTTTCGTATCAAAAGCAACTTTTCTAGAGAAAGTAATGTATTTTTATTAACCCAATATATTTTGTATACCTTTAAAGAGTACTTTTAGTGGATATTCGTATCTGAGTAGGCGTTTATTTATTAAACAATATATTCATTTTGTTAAGAAGACTTGGTGAATTCGGTGCTTAAAGGGACATTTTGAAGGCAGGAAAGAGACATGAAATAACATAGTTAACATGCTTGAGTAAATAGTTGGAAAAAAGGATTAGGAGAGGCAGAGAAAAATATAAATACTACTGAGAGCGACAAAGGATAGAAAGTTGTGGAGAGCCATGATCGCCTAGGACTTGATAGCACACTGCCCATAGAAGTCTGCCACTGACACCCGCCACGATCTCAAGGGATGTGGTGTCTCTGAACGAATAGTTGGCTAAATCTAAATTGTCCTAACACATCGTGTAATGAAGATCATGGTGAACGCCTCCACTTCTAGTTCATTTCATATTAATGCGTATGTCTCCACGGATTCTAACCTATGATCTACATTGGTTCTTATCTTCATAAACGGCGTTCACCATATCATCAGGTCCCAACTAGGCATTTATGCTGTTGACACAACTAGATGCTCCTGCTTTGGTAGCAAATCAGTCTACCGAGGCATGAGCGATCAACGCAAGCGTTCTCTAAGGCTCAGTTCTCGCTCCAAACTTCTTTCTTCTTTACGTTAATGATCTGCTTAAGAGTATATACCGATTCTTTGTGGAAATCTATGCTGATGATATCAAGTAATATAGGTGCAAATCCAAAAATCTAGATGATCACAGCCTGGCTGCTGATTGCTATTTTGTCTCTCTAAACATTACAACAAATTCCACTTTGCTTCTTGTTTCCCAGCTTGCTGGAGCCCCTACTTTATAATTGCCGTTTTTAAGATCTCCGGAAAGCCTCTGTCCTCTTAAATGATCGCGCTATTAGTCTGTTACCTCTTTTGTCAATGTATTCGGATCTCTACCCAACGCCGTATTAGGTTGCAAAACTTACTTCAAACGACTTCATTTTGGATCACCAAATGGCTTCCCTTTCTGCCATCACTGAAGTTGTATATCATGGTTTAGATAAGTACAGCAATATAGGGCTTTGACTTTATATATTTCCAAGTCATTCGACAGGGTTTGGTTTGCTGGGCTTCTCTTCCAGCTGAAGGGCTCGCGGTGTCAAGGGACGAATATTTGGCTTAATCCAATCGTTACTAATAAATCGTGTAATTTAAGTCGTGTTGAACTCGCACTCTTTTACAATATTTCATACTAATGTGGGAGTCATCCAGGGTACTATCCTTTTACCTACACTAGTTCCAATCTTCATCAACGACATTTTCGATGTCATCAGTTCCCAGCTAGATATTTATGCTGATGACACAACTAGGTGCTCCTGCTTTGGTAGGAAGTCCGACAGATCCGACAATGTAAATCTAGCAATTGCTGTCGAACAGAATCTCCAATCAGTGGTTAACTGGGGGAAGAAATGGCTTTAAAATGTTAACGCTAACAAAACGGTTTCATTTAACCACCACAGGGAAAATATTCTGCCGGCCTTCAGGACAGCAAAACTTAGCGTTTTTTCGGCTAATGTTATCCACTGACATGAAAGGAGCCACTATCTTGAATCAATTGCTGCGTCAACTACGAGGAATGTTGATTAGCTATATCATTCCAGAACTTTTTCGCCAATAAATGTACAAATATTTTTGGAAGCGTCGAAGATTTTAACACTGCGTTAGGCACATGGGGTGTTTTGTTGGCTCAACATTTTTAAAGCTGTCCTATATCCTATTTGGCAACTTGTTTCTTTAGCTCCTCCCCACTACTCTCCTGATTAAGTGGGCGTATGTACCACGCAGTGTAGGTCAGTCGTCGTGAAAGTCTGACGTGGCTTTGTCTTCCTCGGGATGTCCTGTCGCTCCCCCTTATTAACTAAGGTAATTTTCATTATTTATATTTTTCTACATATTATATATATATATATATATATATATATATATATATATATATATATATGTGTGTGTGTGTGTGTGTATATATATATATATATATGTATATATGTGCGTGTGTGTGATAATATTAATATAATATAGGTATACGCACATAGATTTATACATATATGTATGTATATATGTATGTGTTAAACTCGCACTGTTTTACATTATTTCATACTAATACGGGAGTCGTCCAGTGTACTATCCTTGTACCTACATTGATTCCAATCTTCATCAACGACATTCACGGTGTCACCAGTTCCCAACTAGGTATTTATGCTGATGACACAACTAGTTACTCCTGTTTTAGAAGAAAGTCCGACAGATCCGACCGAGTAAAACTGGCAGTTTCTATCGAAAAAGGCCTCCAATCAGTTGTTAATTCAGGCAAGGAATGGCCAGTAAATTTTAACGCTTTCAAAAAACTGCTATCATTTAATTCTCATATAAGAAACTTTTCTGCCTTCCGTCTGCTTGGCTGGTGCTAATGTCCAACAGACCATCTCATCTTTTCCACCGACATAAAGTGGAGTGATTATATTGAATCAATTGCTAGGTCTACAGCTAGGAAAATTGATTCACCAGATAATTGTTCTCGTCAGAATCTATCTTTCACATTTATAAATCTGTCATGCGTTCGTTCATGTAATACTAATGACGTATGGAGTATTGTTCCCATAGTATATATTTCGAGGTTTTTTTACAAAATCCATAGAAGATCTGTAATGTAATCGATCTTGACCTGGCATCTCGACTTCAGCCTGTTTCTCTCTGCCATTACGTACATTCTTTTTATCTTTTTGCAAATATTTCCACGGTAAATGTTCTGATGAGTTTTCCTACTTGATACCTGGACTGTGTGAATTTAAGCGCGTTACTAGATTGGCAAGTAGGTCTCATCGATTTACTGTTGAAATAGCATGATGCAACCATATATTTTATTCCAGGATTTTCTTTTATCGTCTAGGGAACTCTCTCCAGGTTTCTTACTTCCCTGCTTCCTACACTTTTCACAAATTTAAATGCATATCTGATCGCTATATTCTGAAGTTTGTTCTTATTTATCATTTCTCCTCACTAAAGTCTTCTTATTTTCTTTCACGAGCTGTAACCCTCTGCGTCTTAGTGACATTATTGCCTTATGGGTGAGAAATGAGTAAAAAAATGAGGTGTCACTGAAGAAAAATTTTCAGCTGTTTGAATATTGGGAAAAGAATTTCTGGACCATTATTCTTCGCAAAGGGATGCAGTTGTTTTTTTTTTTCTTTCTTTGTTTTGTAATAAATCAACAAATAAAGTTCAAATTATTTAAAATCGACATCTATAACATTTAGCTAAATTAACAATAAAGTGACGAGCTCTGAACATTTCAGTAAAATATTCTTCCCACATAATAAACTGATTGAGTTGATATGATATTTATAAAAATCATTTTTAATATTGTCTGTAAAATACTAATGGGTTTTACTCTGTGAATGTAGCACACACATATTCCTGGTGGTCTTCTTGCAACTCACGCAGAATCGTGATTCATCTGGAAATTAGATCTCTATTCGAGACAACAATTTTATGAGGAGTTGAATCAAATAACTGATTAATTTGTTTGATAGAATTGCTGAAAAGCCTTACGCATGGGTGAATAGAGAGATCTCTGGGATGATATAGAGAAATCACGAATACTGAATTGCTGCGTCAGATCAAGAAGCCATTACAAAATTAAATCTGATGTGTGGTCGTGGGGTCAGATTTTGAGTTAGTGGTGGGTATCTCTCTCGCACAGTGTATATAGTGTGTGCCTTAAAGGCATACTACCGGTTGACCCAAAACTTGTGAGTGAAACTAGGTAGACTAAACTGTTCGAAAGTTGCCAATAGTTGTGATAGCCTGAAGACCCAAGTCATCGCGTGTTGGCGTGCATACACAGGTAAGCAAATATATAATCAGCAAAGGTGTAAACATAACATTACTCGATCTGGTAAGATAAAGCAAAGATATATATTAATAAATATACTTATACCTACGTTTCGGTGTGAGACTAAAGTTTCTCTGTTTTTTCAGCTCTTTGAAACACAGAGTATGTCTTAAGATTTTTATAAAAATACACAAGTGTCACATGGAAGGAACGCCGCTTCATAGTCCAAAAATAAAACAGTACAAAAGGTGCAGGAAATGAGGTGAGGATACGGTTTATTTAAAAAAAAAAAAGAAAACAATTTAAAAAATAAAATAAAAATAAATATATAAATAAAGGCAAAAAATAGAAATTTTAAATTATGTCTGGAGACGCTGTTCTCGGGCTGATATAGTATCGTTTGCCAGGTTCAAGGGAGGTAAAGGAATATGAAACCTAAAGCTTAATAAAAGAAATATTTAATAAAAAAGAAAAATTTAATCGGGCTTCAAGTATTTTACGAGAAACAATTTTCTGTGCCTACAGGCGATCAGGAGTTCCTTTCGCTCATTAAGTAGACGTTGCTAATATATTTGATTTTTTCCTAATACACATAGGTTGCATCGCCCTCCCACCTGTCGGAAAATGGTTTGGGCTACGAATTCCCAGTTTATATGAGGTGTGTAGGCATCTGTGTTGATCCTCCAGTAAAACTTAGAGAATGCGTATTTTTGTTGCTAATGGCCATTTTGTGATAATATTTATTAGATTAAATTTTATTACGGCAGATCCGTAATAAAATTTAATTTGGTCATCGTGCTTGACGCCAACCTTATAGATAACTCCTTTATATATGTATTTACCGTTCATGGGACAGAGGATACCTTTACGACAATTACATTTTTGATCATCAGTGCTACCATTGCTACTAGTGTTGCTTAAGTATTTGTTAAGGGTTACTCTATTAAATAGGGCTTATTATTATTCAATTTTTTTATAATGCAGCTGTAGATAACCTTAACGTTGTTCTTGTTGAAGATTTTTCTGAGTAAGGGATTATGACTAAAATTGTTGTGTACGAATCTATCCGAAATGTGTCCTGAAGTTACTGTTGAAGGGTGGATTTAACCAATTAATTTTGCGCTTTCTATTCTTACATTTACTGATATTCTCACTAGTGTTAGGGATGTACTTTTAAACATTGTGCTTACTTTTATTTATTGCATCAACCTATTTGGTTTTGTATTTGTCAAAGATGTATTTACTACTGGAGATAATGGAGTGCCTATGTTGTACAGATTTATGGAGTTTAGTAAGAATACACGGTGGGAGGTTAGATTCTTTACTAATATATGCATGATTATAAAATTCCTTATTATCAGGCATGTATACTCCTCTGGTTAGATCGAACGAACTGTCAAGAAAATTAACCACCTTGGCCTTTGTGACAATAGTGAAGTTAAGTCTGTGATCCTTAAAGGATTTAATTAGCTGTTTCCTAAGCCGGTCAGTTTTTTGTGGCTTGAAGTTACGTAGAAATATCATTCCGTCGTCTCAGTACAGTCCGGTGATCTCGCTATCGAAAATATAACGATGGGCGCGTTCGACTTCGTGAACTTTGTGAACTTTTCAACATACTACTACTATGGAGGCTCATATATTTTCGAAAGGAAACAACTAATGAAATTCTTTAAGGGTCACTCCTGATCGGTTGTAGGCACAGCACATAGTTTCTCTTAAGATACTGTAAGCCCGATTTAATTCTTCTTTTTATTACATTTTTCCCATATTAAGCTTTAGCTTTCATATCCGCTTACCTCCCTTTAATCTGTCAAACAATACTATATCAGCCGCAGAGCAGCGTCTCCAGTCATAATTTTAAATTTCTATTTTTATCTTTATTTATTTATTTATTTTATTTTTCTCCTTTCTCTTTTATTTAAGAAAAATATACCTGCACCTCATTTCCTGCAACTTTTGTACTATTTTATTTTTGTAATATGAAGCAGCGAACCTCTCATGTGACATCTCTGTATTTTTATGACAACATAAGACATACATTTGCTCGATGAGCTGGAAAACCAGCGAAACTTAAATCGCAAATCAACACCTAGGAATATGTATATTTCTTAATATACATACGTACATACATATATATATATATATATATATATATATATATATATATATATATATATATATATATATATATATATGAAGAAATATAGTTCTAAAGTCTGCTATATTTATGGGATAAAATGATCAATATTAGAGATAGAGCGTGTGTAAATATAAAAATTGAACATAGAAGTCAACACTTAGAGGCGACAGTCTGTTTCATGTTAGATGCAATCGTCGGGCGACGAGTGCTGTTATTTTTCTCGGCTATTTATATATACGGGTCAGTGGTGCATTGTGGGTAGTCAGTTTTGGCAGATATTTTTATATATTGTAAAATAGCTGCCAAAAATAACTACACACAATGCACCACTAGCCGAGAAAAATAACAGCAGTCGTGGCCTGACGATTGCATCTAGCATGAAACAGACTGTCGCCTCTAAGTGTTGACACTTTTATATATATATATATATATATATATATATATATATATATATATATATATATTTATGTTTAACATTATTTTTATAGATACAAGTATTTAAATAAATGCTCTGTTTATAATAAACAGTATTAAATAGCATTTACCGGCCTGAATGTTATTTAATACTGTTTATTTCAAACAGAGCATTTACTTAAATATTTGTGTCTATAAAAATAATGTTAAACATAAAAATATTTTTAAATAATTGTCGAACTTTGTCCATTTAATAATAATAATAATAATAATAATAATAATAATAATAATATATATATATATATATATATATATATATATATATATATATATATATATGATTGTCAAACTTTTGTAGAAGAAGACCATCACTTGGTAGCTTTTTCATATTTCAGAATTTTATTACTTCCGCTATTTACAACTGAGCTTTGAACCCGTAAGTGATTCTTAAGGTCCGTTTCACATTTGCAAGCTCTCTTACACATGTGGGAAACATAATGTTGTATACATGACTGTCCCTATGTATAATCAGGAGGCGTTTCAGTCCCGCAAGACATTTACAAACCTTGTCTCAAAACTCGCACAAGTAACATGTAGATACTTCTCGTTGCGTTGCATTCTCAGGAGTTTGCACCTGACCTCTCTGCTGTGATTTTATACGCCTGGCTAAACCAACACCAGTGAGGGTGACTTTTCCACAAATTTTGCAAGCGTGTTGATATTGTAATAGCTGTGTATGTGTGTGTGTGTGTCCGAATTGTGCGCTTTTTATTACACTGCTCAATTTTATCTTGTTCAAAATTGATGCAGAGTTCCTAAATATACTTTCTGTGGGAAGATCTATCTCCACCAACAGTATCCTAGTCTTTAACATTAGTTCCGAGCCTTAACACACACACACACAAATATATATATATATATATATATATATATATATATATATATATATATATATATATATATATATATATATACATATATATATATATATATATATATATATATATATATACATATATATATATATATATATATATATATATATATATATATATATATATATATATATATATATATATGGTTGATTTTACTATCTTTAAACTTAAATCTTCCATGAATCTCTTCTATTCATTCAGGCCGGTAAATGTTATTTAATACTGTTTATTATAAAACAGAGCATTTGCTTAAATACGTGTATCTATAAAAAGAACGTTATACATATCATAAATGTCTTTAAAATAAATTGTCGGACATTGTCCTATTCAAAAATATATGACGTCATTTGTTTACTTTTGATACGCTAGAGCAGATATGAATAGAAGAGATTCATGGAAGATTTAAGTTTACAGTATATATATATATATATATATATATATATATATATATATATGCACATTTCATTAAAAACAAAATCAGTCAGTCGTTTTTAATGAAATGTGCATGAAAGAAGGATTGCAGCATAAATACACAAATATGTATATATATATATATATATATATATATATATATAGAGAGAGAGAGAGAGGTAGGGGAGAATTATGAATATCATAAAAAATGCACAACACCAGTAGACAATGGCAAAAAATTTTAGTCAGTTCTAGTTCCACGTGCCATGTTCTTAATTGATGTCAGTTATCAGTTATCTCCAGTTAATTCCGCTCACCAAGTTCTCCACTGCAGAGGGGAATTAACAGGAGATAACTGAAAACTGACATCCATTAAAAACAGTCTACTCCAGTGAGCAAAATAAAGGGTTCAGTTCGACATTCCAACCATCTGAAGAAAGCCGAAGCGCTCAACGGCCGAAACGTTGTAATAAATATAGCGACGAAGATGAGAACTATAGTCCGAATAATGTAAAAAGTGTACATAACACCTCATCTCAGAAATATAAACAGATACTGAAGAAGGCCGGAGCGTACAACGGCCGAAACGTTGTAATAAATATGGCGATAAAGATGAGGACAATAGTCCGAATAATGTAAATACTGTACATAATACCTCATCACAAAAATATAGACAGATACTGTAAGATCCCCGATATTGCGCAGATTTTACCGAATCCAACTGATTCCACTCTTATTCCATTGGTGAGTTGTACATTCCACAGTCTATCTCGAGTGGCTCTCGGTTCCTGTCCAGTGTGAACATCATTGAGCAAAAAATAAGTAAATAATTTGATCTTTAGTGTTTATCATAACTTTCCAAGTTCTCTTTCATTTCACGTATTATGTCAAAATAAAATTCTAATTGTTATTTCTTTTTGGGAAAAGATAAACTTATTGATTTAAAAGCCAAAGACAATACTTTACTTGATATTTGCAATTATTTTTCCCTCTTAATCACCTTAATGACGTTACCATTCATTGTGGCGGGAATAAGAGGATTGGACGAATAGACAGTTTCAAACATTAAACTCGTCTAAAAGTATAAATACGATAAAAGAAATCTCGAATCTAATTGGGTTGAATAAAAAGAATACGAGTCAAATAAAACGAAAAACTAATTAATTTTAAGTTTCTTTCTCCGACTTGACAGAAGCTGGAAGCAGAAATCCCGTTCCGTCATTCAATTTAACACTGGGTGCGAACAAAGCAAATCTATTCATCGCCCCAAGAATCTCTCTCTGACGATATCTCGCTTTGACAGGCGGAAATAAAACTGCCGAAAATATGGCTCTGGTCCATCTCCTACCCGTCTAATAATGGTAAATCTTTTTTTTAATCAATTTTGGGGATTGTCCCCTATCAAATGGAGTGCGGTCATTTATAATTTTTCATTTGCCTTTCTCATTTGTTTGTGCCAAGAAGACATTTAATAGTTGCATATCAAGTTTCCTCGTATATAGACACTTGTGTGTCTAAATTCTTTTCTTTTTTTTAAAAATCTAGTTCACCACAAGCAAGGCAGTAAAACCACGAAGACACATCGGTTTGTTGTGCTGTCTGGCAATATACAACACTTGACAGAGTCAGTCGTGGTAGCAGTATTCAATACTCAGCTAGAAAATTAACTGCAATAGTATTATCTTTCTTCGCTGACATTTACCCAGGACTACTTATCCTTAATGCATCAGTAAGAGGGGGTCTGGCTGTTATGACAACAGGGTTACTGGGTGTGGAAGAATTAAAACACAGGATTATTACTAAGGAGCAAGAAAAATCAAAATCAGGAGGACAATAGATAGCGACTGACATTGCATTTAAATAAGCGTGGAACTGGAAGGGAGTTGCACAGGATGGAAGTGTGAGTAAAGAAACTGTTAGCATAGAAATTAATATTATATTTAGCCAAGCAAACTGTAAATTGATTAAATGTCGACGCCAGTTTAGTACTGCACTTAAATTCTGGAAGTCTAGCGTAGACATCCGAACAATTACCATGAAAGTATCTATAGATAAGGTACAGCGGGGAAACATTACAGCGTTGGGAAAGTGACTGAAGCCTAGACGCCATCTCAGGACCAAAAATATTGCTGATTCTTATTTGGATTCTATCAAGGCGCTATGCATAGATAGCAGGAGCATATATGTGACGTCCTTGGTATGACGATAAACTGCATCAGCGTCCTGGGTCAGACGATAAACTCTGTCTAACAACAAGGCCTCTGATCAGGATGTTTTGAGGAGCGTGGAACCACCTCTTAATTGCTGGTGTTCACAGGCCCACCCTGACCCGGGTTGGTAGTACCTGTTCGTGTCCCAGCTATGGACAAATAGTTGGCCCCGACAACCTGAATCAAAACACTATGAAAGTGTAAAAATAGATTTAAATACGAGAAATACTTAAAAAATAGTATCAGAAATAAAAAAAAAAATATTGTCAGCATTAAATAACCCATTGAGGTTAATATGCCACAAAACAAAACAAACCAAACTATATATTTCTGAAAAAATTACCAGCCATATATTTTTGAAAAAAAAGAAAGAAAGTAAATAACACATTGTGGTTGATATGACGTAAAACAAACCAAACCAAACCCAACCATACTATGTGTGGCAGCCCATGTTTTAAGCATGGACGAATGGTAAAAATACAGATATAAGGTATATTCTGGAGAGAAACATTGTCTCGCACGACACATTGAACTGTCTTTCTCAGTGGGTGATCACGCAATCGATTCAGTGTACGATTTTTAATTCATGTCAGCTGAGAACGTTAGCCCGAGAAAACGAAACGAGTGACTTTCCTGGTGTTTAGTATCAGCCATCTGATGGAAGGCAGAGATGGGTCTCTCAGATGATTAATGGGGAGCATAAAAAGCATAAATTAAATGAAAACAAGTAAAACATGTTCATAAATGCTGTGATTATCTGGAATATTTACTGCCATTTTGAATACAGTTTTTACGACTTTGATGTCATGTGACAAGCACAAATGAAATCTCAGTGGGAAAGCATAGACAGTCTAAATCGGCAGTAAATGTCTTTCAAAGAACTTGTTTACACTATGAAAATCGCATGCTCAAAAAACGTTCGTGTAGAACTTGTAAATTAATTTCTGACAAATCAGGACAAAATATATAACTTTTAGTTTCTCGACGGCCCGCATTTAATACTCTGCAATGTTTATTTTTCAGTTTTAGACAAAGCAAACTTCAGATCGCGATCTATCGAAATAACTGATGGACATCTCGAAAATTGGATCTGAAAATGTTTTAAAAAGTAGCGGTGATGCTGGAATTACCGAATAATGTCCCAACCGAGAATAATTTCAGATATTGCCTTTACTAAGAGGGAACATTTCCTGACAGACATCGCGCAACGTATATATATATATATATATATATATATATATATATATATATATATATATAAATATATATAGATATATGTGTGTGTGTGTGTGTGTGTGTGTGTGTGTGTGTGTGTGTGGAGAGAGAGAGAGAGAGAGCAGTTTTCTCCTTCCTTACAAAGCATGGCTGATTCACGACACATCCACACAAACCAATTTATATGTAGCCTGTAGTGACACTTGGTCTGAAGATCGCAAAGGAAGAGGCACATTGGCCATGCATAGTTGATTTTTATTTATTTTATTTGGAAAGTACTTAGGAAATAAAAGTGATTCTCACTGTTACAGTTTATTTCTGGCTTTATTTAATTGTAATAAACGGAAAAATATTCGTGAATATGAAAGGATTACGAAAGAAAAAAGCAGACATAATGTTCGTAATTTATTCAATCAGATATGCCTAGCATAAATATGTGAGCGTGCCATTCGCTGACGGTACTGTTTGGCTGCATCACAGCTCCTCAGCGCGACTAAGACAATCAAATAGCCTCAAGCGCGGACAGAAATCCAATCGATTTGGCGCCAGTCAGAACTTCTACCACTCAGTTAACTTCAGACGACAGAACAAGTCAGTCAAATCTAGTGTATTGTTTTTACATATGTAAATAAACGCCAAGGAGCCAAAGTGTTCCATTCATTTTACTGAAGAGCTTCGCATTAACGCAGTTGACCGTTGTTTTTAGAATTAGCTTGTCATTCAACAGTGCGATGAGAAATTGTCGCCATTTTATATTTTTAATTTTTCGCATGCGCCTTGTTTTGTTTTATTTTCTTTTGTCGACAGCACATAATAGTTTGGTCAGTTGGGCACCGCCTGTGAGTAAGAAGCCCACCATGATGAAATTCACTCTACCAGGAATTTCGAAACGGTATACTGTAATGCATGGCGTTCGTTGCAGACGCTTCACTGCGGACATTTTAGAGTGTTTGAGTGTCACAGGAAAGAGGAGAGTATTTGGAAAGTGTTCTTGGGATCTGATGGTTATTACGAAGGGTGTTTAGCGTTACCGCTAGGGACGGCGACGTTAGTCCGCCATTCATGTTTCCACAGGGCCTCACCCTAATATGGAGGCGAACATCAAGTGCCTTGAAGTGGTAGTGCTGCTCTGGGTCATTAAGAACCTATATCTGGCAACAGGAGAACGCAGTCATGGCTGTCAGACAATTTCTGCAACAACAACACACCTTACATCTGGTCACATATAAGCCCAGAATGTAACCGCCATTATTATTATGTGTGAAGCGCAGGTAAACGAGAGGTCCCCAGAAAACTGCTTGTAAAACCAAAGATAAACTGAAGGCAAGGATTATATCGACAGTCAAATATAAAGTAGGCAGTCCAGAATAGTTGTCGGAGATTCCGAAGTCGTCTGGAGGGCGCGGTTGTAGCCAATGGTGATTTTATTGAATAAATCTATGCTTAATTATTTCAAGATATTTTGGCGTAATTTTTCTAAATATATCTGTTAAAATGGCATGTCAATATTATTTTCATTTTTGCGTAATTTTGACGACAATTTATCCATCGCCCGCTGCATATATATATATATATATATATATATATATATATATATATATATATATATATATATATATATATATTTGCAAATTGTCTTGTAGCGGAATCATGTTGCTACATTTTTTTACAAACTATATATATATATATATATATATACATATATGTATGTATGTATATGGAGAGAGAGATGTGTGTGTTTGGATGCATATATATATATATATATAT